>OZ059836.1:20948278-21557587 GCA_964057195.1 Orthosia cruda | reverse complement strand
ATTTCCAGTGGTCATTTGTGGTCGTCTTCTTCATTTCCACTTCACCAAATTATATTTTATTTTCTGAGTGCAAATGATTGTTGATGAAAATACCAATGGTATCCCATCATCAGATTCTGACTTGGTGACAATGAACCCACCCTTACAATTACAAAAAAAAAATTGGAAATCGTTCCAAAATTGACGGAGAAATTGGTGAACTTACATAACAAAAATACATACAGTCGTACATAAAACCTCCTTTTTAAGTGTACATTAAAACTATTCTGTAAATTGATTAGATGGTCGGGCGAGAAATTATGTTTCAAGAATGGGCCTTCGCGCTGCCGATGATTCAAGCTTTTGATGCATCGAGGTAGTGAACTGTCGCGCTCTTAATCTATTGATTTTAATTACGATCGAGAAAACGTTTTCGAGCCAGTGTTATTCGATCTAACGTCATACGATTTCAGAAAATACACTGCTGTACATACTTGGTTACCTTCTTATGTTTGTATATGTAAGTAAGTAATCTAGTTTCCTTTATGTGTGTCGTTTACCCTCTTAATCTAAACGATTTCCATTTTACACCTATATACACGTTCGTATAAAACTCATTAAAATTTCGTTGGAGCATTCGTAAAAGTCGGGTCACGTCTTTATTATATTACAATTTTAAAGATTGGCGGCGCTGGAATGTGTTCTTAATGAGCTATTTAATGGCGTCCCGATGAGCTTCATAACGGTTCAAACTGATGGCATTTTCGTTCTGAACTTTGATTTTTGTTTTAAATTGAATCTACTTTTATAGAGATGGGAAAGCAACGGGGATAATCCTGATTATTCGTTTGAAATCCTCCCTTGTCTTTATGCTGCCTCATCATGGATATGCTTTGACCGTAGTTAGTGTAACATCTATTGATACAGTCAATTATGTTCAATTCAGCTTGCATACGGGATTGCAAGGCTTAACTTAGAAATAACTATGAATAATGGACTGAAATCTCCAACACGTAGTGAGGACGCCATGTGATCCAGGCTCCATCTTTTTCTATTTGTTATTCTGCAGCAGCTGTTTTCAATTTATACGTGGTTCATTCTTACAAGTCTATATAAAAAAACAGCCTACAGTTAGCTAATACATAATCAAGTATGTATTTATCTACATCTAAACGTGTACGGATTTAAGATGTAGATTTGGTCGGCGGAAAACTACATTTTATACTGAACTCTCACGTAGAACCCGTCTTTTGCAAACTCTTATGGCAGCTTCCTATAAATGTAGGCACTTACCTATATCAAATTAATAAAATAACGTGAAGGAGAAATAAACCTTATAATAATTATCTCGTCGTTTTCAAAAATGTTTGCTCTTTGCCACCTGTTAATTAAAAATTTTAAAGACATGTTATAAAACAGTCATATAGAAACTGAAACATTCCTAGAAAAAAAATATCTGCTGCCATGAATAAGATTAAATGTTTTAATTTTATTCATCAGGGATTATGTTGTGCTTTCAAGCTTAACATAAATAATGAGAAAAATAAACGCGACTTCGAATCAAAATATTTTTGTAGAAACAAAAACAGTTCAAATATTCAAGTCCACAGGGAATCTAACACAACAGCAGATGCGGGTGGCAACCGACGCCAAACAGAGACAATTTCAGATATCTTCAGCTGAAAAGTACTTCAGTGTTATCTAAAGGGCAAACAAAGGTAGAATTTTTGAATCATCTATTTTCACAATAAATTTTTGCTCTAGCATTTCTTTTGTATTTATCATAGGACTTTTAGTTATTTTCTTTTACTATCTTAACTTTTGGTGTCGTTTGCTTAGAAAGTAGATTTAACCTCGACAAAACTGTTCTTAGTTAATCTCATGAATATCTTAGTGTTACAAAGAGCGTCTTATGTTCTACTTACATATATATAATGGCTTCTAATCATTGATACATGGCCAACTGGGACAGGAACCTTTTATATTGCTCCGAGAAAAGATTTTACGGAGACTCAGCACTTTTCTAGACAAACGTTATATGTCGGAATGGATTTAAATGGTACGGAATAGAAGAAAAGCGTAGTTTATCTAAACTTTATTACTTTTTATAAAATCGAACCCAAGTAGAAAGTATTATCTTCCAAGCGGCCTTTTACTCGCACACTGTAGTCTTCCCTCTTCAATATTTACCGTAAATTTGACGTGTTGTCTACAAAACAAGAACTTTGATACCTAAAGCTATATTCGTAGAAAGTCAGAAATTGACTACCATAATTATGATATTTAATGTATCCCTACACTCCATCCCCATCCCTTGTATATTACCTTGTTTCAGATTTCTGCAGGTGTATTCTTTAACGTATTACTACCACCGTTTACTGCTTTAAAATAAATTTTAAAAGTATTGATCTACCAAATAATATATGTTCCGACGAATTACGTTACTTCCCAAAAATGTATAGCCTATTATAACATCTAATACAAAATTACTCACAGCACATGGAAATACACGTTAATAATGACAAAAAGCCATTGCTTTACAAATTCAGAAACTGCCACAGTTAGCGTCATCATCATCAATGTATCATAATGGCACACGTTATGGCCTCGGTTTCAGCTAACTATACTACTGTTAAAGGCTGTCAAAATGCCTAATACATCTAGTAACCAGACTATCAAAACACTGGTTATTAATTGTTGGTTTAGTTATGTGCGTCGTGCATGACGTTAATATAAAGGTACGTATTAGTGAAACCTCTGTGTTATGAGGAATTGAAATGCTTTAATTGGAAACTAGCTTTGTCCCGATACTTCGTTTCCCTGGTTATTCCCAAAGAAATTGTATTTTTTTCCCGAGATGAAGCTTATGGCATTCAGCGACAGTGTAGTTTTATATCAGTGAAAGAATTTTTATAATCCGTTCAGAAATTCCGGAGATAACCCTTTACAAACCATATAATTTCACCTCTTCATTATATTAGTTAAGAGAGACTTTGTGCATAGCTTCTACCCGTGGAATTTTTCGCGGAAAGTCGACGACACTTGACTAAACTGCCTAGATAAAACGAATCCTAAGTCATTAGTCATGATCTGTGTCAAAAACATGACTTTCGCTTGTTAGCCGACTGTAGTAGTAGCTCGTAGCGCCATTCAAAAGTTAACGGCGTTTCTCTGTTTGAAACGGGGTATTTTCGCAAGATATTGTGTGATAATTGCGTGTCGATCGAAGCGTGTCTACTACTAGATAAGTTATGAAGTTAAAAAAGTATGAAATAAAAATATATCAGGGTTTTGTTAAATCTTTAAATTTTACTTGTAGACTATAAAATAGACAATATTTGATATCAATCTGCCTAGCCTTTCCCAAATATTTTGGGGTCGGCTTCCAGTCTAACCGTTTGGGAAGCAATTTTCTAGTACCTACATTCATACATTCATAAACTCACTATCTTCTCCCATCTGCATAAAGGAGGGTTATGTTTTTTTGCTTAGTATAAAAATAGACGACCTAAGTAGTTAAAATAAAATCCTAGTCGAATTAATCTCATGAGCAATACTTATTTATTTTATAAGACCATAAATCTATTAAAAAAAAAACGAACGAAACGAACGTTTATAAATGTTGCCGAACAAAAAGTGTTTAAAAGAAGAAAATTTTTTCAGTTAATGTACTTTGTTAAAACTGTGAACACTTGTCTTAATTTGGCTTTACTACTCAGTGTAGAAAAGTAAAATTTCGAATTGAATGCGTCTTTCGGGTCTAATAAAACTACAGACAGTTACAATATAAATATGTTCAAAGGTCTTAAATAATACGAACTTTTCTTTTAAAGCTATTCTTTTTTATTTATAGAGGTCCTCCAACAAAGAATCACAATTCAAGTATAAAAATGAGATTTGGTTAAGTGTACCTAGTCGTTCCATTCATTATTCAGTTTAATTGAAAAAGTTTTTATATTGTAAGACGGCCTTTTACATAAATGATTTGTCTGCCTCTATTTTCTCGTATCTACAAACGGGGTGAGTAGCAATGCAGATGTAAATAGAAACAAAACTTTGATTATGATTTATATATTTTGATGCTAGGTGTCCAAAAAACACGGTTTTTTTGCAATACATCAATAAATTTACTTAAATGTTGTGAACAATTCACAAATAAAGTTTTTTTATAGATACACCTTATTCACCCTGTTTTACTGTATTTATTATACAGTAAAACAGTAAAAATTGTTTGTTTGTTTTTTTTTTATATAGGCTCGCGCTTGAACACCATCTCACCCGATAGTTAACGATCCTGAGTGAAGCACGCTTGCCTAGAAGTAACCTATTCACTCTATTCACACTATCGGGAAACACAGACTCCGGCAGGGAATGCCACTCCTTAACTGTAGGCATAATAAAAGTATTCCCAAAACGTTTAGTGAACTGTAGTGTGTATTGGTGGGATGTCCACCAAGTACCGATGGCGCATTGCTTGTAGTCCGATGATGGATAGGGCTAGGCGGTATACGATCATGCAGTGTTTGTTAGTTTGTAGGAGGTAATCTCTTGAAGTAATAGTCTTGAAGTAGGTACAACGAACATTCTTGCACTGGTTGAAAGTTATACTGTCATTAAGGTCCATATACCAAATCAGTTTAAAGAACCTCCACTCAACTCAGTTGCTGAATCTTCGGAAAATACTCTAAATAATGTCTCCTAACAGTGAAATTGATGATTTCAGGTGGATTCGAGTTGGTGAACATGACTTGGGATTTGGCGGGTAGTAGGACACTTAAAAGACTAATATAAATTCCAAAAAAAATGCATGGTTCACGAGGCATAGGTCACAGGAGCGAAGCCACGGTAAAAGGCTAGTATTTTATAATACGATTATTGTATATTTTAATCGTACCGTTATGTACGGTATGTAGCGTGGGTTGGGTTATGAATAAACTACTCTATCATTTCTGACGGTTGTCGTATAAGCTAAGTGACCGATAAGTATATCGAATTTATGAGTATTGGGAAGTCATTTCTACAGAAAGTACCCAATTTATTTAGTTAGTAGTCGAGTCTATGATCGGCAGCGAGGAGTCCTGGGACGCGGTGGTATCCTTCTGCGAAACAGGAAGATTTGATCCATTCACCCGATCCGCTGCAGACGCGCCGGGCGTCGGTGGAGGGCCAGATAGGTCCAGGGGCGATGGACTCGGGGACGTCCGTCGCCCCCCACACATCAGGACCCGAGATGGCGGCGCGTAGTGTTCCACGCGCACGCCTCTTAGACGTCGCGGGGGGAGTCTAACACCTCAGTCACCGCACTCCCCCCAACCCGAGATCGAGGCCCGCAGACGCTAAGCCGGGGGTTGCGGAAGTATCGTTGTTCCGGCGGAGGACATCCAATGAGGGTTTTCCACCCCGGAACAACAAAAAAAAAGGAAAGTATTAACCCGTACGTAATTCGTGGCTTCGAGGTTTCTATAAGGCTTTACATAATGAATAGATAGTAAAAAAATATCATAGGTAGGTAATGAAAATTCTATCAAATAAAGACAAATTCGAAACCGAAGAAGATTAATTTGGGTTTTTTCACTTCGTTGTATTTGCAGAAGTCTGGGCTCTATACTTTTGTCCGGTTGATGGCAATAAGCTCGTTCAGCCCCTATTAAATGGAGTGAAATGTAGGTATAATATAAATAGTTTCACCTCTGCTTAACCCTTTGGAGAATACAGTCATGCTGTTATGTTATCTCTATATCTTAATAGCCTCCCTATGTAATGAGTAACTTCAAGAATAATATCTTTTACGAAATCAAACTTTACGACACTTTTAATCAATTTATTTATACAAGGTCACGGGTTTCAACGGCCCTTTATTATCTGTCTTTTGTAGGTTGGCGCGCTAAGTACTATCCTGGCTTAACGGGAAGCTGGTGACGTTGCGGCAGCCGAGGAGTTGACCTCAAGGTAGAAAGACCCGCAGGGTTTAGAGAGGGGCTACTCCCTAACTTCCGCTCGTCCGGAAGTACTCCGCAACTTCGTAGTGAAACCTACTCCGTAATAAATTTTTTTTTCGGACGGGTTTTTTTTCGGTGGGTTTTTTTTGGGTCAAATTGTGTTGTCATTCTTTGGTAGATCGGGCCCCGAACGAATCATGCATATGTGATACGGAGTAGGTCACGTCCGTAACGAACGCAGAAACTACGGACTTCATGCTTACGAGTAGATCCTTCGAATGTTCCAGAATGTTGAACTAAACGAGTCCAAATCTTCGATTCCGTAACTAATATTTTATTGAAAAATCAGTCAAAACAAGACAAATTCGAAATAGAAGAAGATTAATTTCAGGTTATACAAGCAATGGCTAACGGTTTGATTATACAAAATATCAGTAAACAATGCATTTGTAAATCCGCATAAAAAATGGCTGGAGTTCAAGATATCTTGATGTAGTTAATCAACGTCAAAAGACGACTTGGAATGTGAAATATGGACGAAAAGAAGATAGTTTTTTAAGCGTAATGATGCGAGAATTTTCTTGCAGTTTTTTAAATTTTGTTGATAAATATGTTGAATTTTTGACTACTTGGTTTTTTTGCTGATCTTTGGAGCTGCCTCTCATTATTTTTAGAAATAAAATGATAATCTTAATTAATATACTTAAGAAGAAGTCACATCCTTTGGTAGTTTATGTATATGTTATTCTGATCAGATTAAGAAAAATCTTTCAATTTACATAGGTAAATTTAAAAACTAAAAAAACCAACACAGTACCGTTGGTATAGCCCGCGTGAACGCCGTGTGCTTATAGCGAATCCATTAGCGTTTAAAAATGCTACTTTGCTTTCGAGACAGGTAGCATGCAGGATGGCAGTATAGCAATATTAGCGGAATTGCATCGAATCGTTACTCAAAAGATCAAAACAAAAGTGTCACACTGTCTGTCTGGCGCCACAAAAGTTGTAAGAAATGGTATTGTGTTGTATTTAATCTGTAGACGTATATGTTACGACCAGGCTTATTGGGCCGGGTGATATATATTTTTTTTTTATTATTTTAATGTTAACATTGATTTTAATATAGAATAGGTAAGTATGATTACTATTTAACCTAGTTTAGATTTTGATTTAGACCAGACAATGTGAAAATATAGAAGTATAAATCAATATTCATTACATTGCCCGATTTGACTTGACTAGATTCATAACACCCGGGCATTGTACATAGTGCCCTGATTAATCACTTGGTCCATGACATATAAATCAAAGAATAGACAGAGGTATCTCTAAAAGTACTTCCAAATTCCCTATGGTCCCTAGCCTAGGCCTAGCCCTTTCCATCATCTGACTACAAGACGTACGGCAATGCGCCATCGGTACCTGGTGGACATCCCACCCATATGCTCAAAGCGTTTTGCGAATACTTTCATTGTGCGTACAGCTAAGGAGTGGAATTCCCTGCCAGAGTCTTTGTTTCCTAATAGCTATAACTTTCAAGAATGAATAGGCTGCTTCTAGGCAGGCGTGTTTCACCACAGATCACATAATTGCTTAACACACACACAGTGTGCGACACAGTGCACAAACGCGAGACTACCACAAATAAAAAGCTCAGTGATTTGGAAGTTCCATGTGATAGGACATGTCTATTGCCATTCATCATCATTTTAGCCGAAAGACGTCCACGGCTGGATATAGGCCTCCCCTAAGTGTAGGCTTTTCGATCTCATAATATACATAATAACATAATCCAGTTTTTGCCATTAACCGGGTTTAATCGAAAGAGCGCCATTTTGAAATCAAAATTAAACTAAAAATCTAACTACCGTTTCCACCTTCAAGCACATAAGGTAGGAAATAATTGTAACAATACATCGCATAATTACTTCTTTTAATTACATTCCGCAAGTCCAGTTGGTGATGTCTTATTTAATTATCTCTCTAAGTAGAAGGTTGTGATGTATTCCTGAAACTTAGTCAGCCATGATAAGCGACTTAAACTTCTTAGGACAAATCTGCTTTACTGAAATAGACTTTAATTTCACAAATAAAAATGTAAGACACCCAGTTTTCAAAGCCTCTTTGATAGAATTAACTTTGGTACATAAGGTAGCACAGGTACTTAGTGAGTCAAAATCTGAGTACATACTACAGTTTTTAAATCTTTTAAAGAAGGTGCTTGCAGATCAGTACTCGGTATGAAACATCCACCCAAAATAATAATTCATATCTCGTCGGGTACATAACAAGCTTATTTCTATTTAAAAGTATGTTCTTGCAGCGACAAATGGTACATATTAATATTTGAAAGGAAAACACTTTGACCCGTAAAATATTCACAAACATAAATTAACACAAATTAGTTTTGGCACTACAGGAAAAGTGTTTGCATACGGCAATATAAATTAAATTCAATATATTAATCAATCGTCAGATACTTTTGTTGTAAGGATCGAACACCCATCACTAAACACACCCATGTCACGTCGATTAGTTTTGATACCGAGATTATGGCTTTAGTCTTATACATACGAGTACTTAATAGCTAATAGATTAACTAACCAATTAGATACATTTACGAGGGTTTAAGCGACAGACAATGCAGATTTAATGAATACTTCTTTTACCAAAAAATCTAGATGAAGGTACAAAAAAAATTATATACTTAAACTTTTCAATTCACGTTTTATGAATAAGAAAAATTAAAGTAGATTTCCTATTTATTATTTATTAATTGAATCAAGTTTTACCTATAAAGTATGCGATAAATATGTTAATTTACTTGCTTATCGAGTTTAGTCAGAAAAATTGTTTCCATAGCACCCAACACGAAACGTATTTAAATTAATTTAACAGTGAATTAAAATGGGATGAATTTACTAGAAGTATGTGTAGAGGTCTGTGTGTAATGAACACTATGTTTGATCATAGAAGACCATAAGTATACTTGGGAAAGGCAAGACAGTAGAAGTATGATTGATTTTGTAATTGCAGATGAAAGATTGAAGAGTAAAGTTGCAGATACAAGAGCCTATCGGGGTGCTAATGTAGGGACTGATCACTATCTAGTTATGTGTCGGGTGGCTGGTCTGTTCAAGCATTGGCGTCATCGAATTCAGGTTCCTGTAACCGCGTTAGAAAGAATAAAAGTAGAAAGATTACAAGAACTAAAAGTAAAGGAGGAATATAAGAGGGAAGTAAAACAGAAGACGGATAAGATATTTGATGATATGAATGATTTCAGTTTAGAGGATGTGTGGGCAATAGTGAAAAGTAGTATGGTGAACGTAGCCGCAAAGTTATGTGGTATAGCGAAGAGGAAACGTGGTAGTAGAACGAATGATACTTGGGTAGATGATGAAGTAAAAGAGGTGGTGAAGAAGAAGAAAGAGGCTTGGCTTAATATGTTAGCCTTTAAGGCCCAAAATAGAATGAATCAGGCAACAAAAGTGACGGATGGTCTGGCAAGAGTGAAAGTAATGTACAATCAAATGAAAGCGAAAGTCAAAGAGGTGGTAAAAATGAAGAAGGATGAAAAGGAAGAAAACTATAACAGGAAGTTCTCCGATAACTTCAGGGCCAATGTTAAGCTGTTCTGGAAACAGGTAAGATTGGCTCGCGAGGTGACAAAAACATCGAGCATGAATGTAATAAGAGCAGAAGATGGGTGTTTACTGAGCGAAGAATGCAAGGTCTTGGAACGCTGGAAGGGATATTTTGAAAGTTTATTTAGTTGTCAGGATAGTGTGCAAGGAGTGGGTAACTGGGTAGAAGCCAGTTGTCAAGACCCTAACTCAGACGAAGAGCAAAAGAATGAGAATGAAATAGAAATGGATGAGATTGTAAAAGCACTGAGTGATATGAAGATTGGTAAAGCTGCAGGGTATGACAGAGTATCTGTTGAAATGCTGAAGGGCGGTGGCGGGGTGGTAGCAAGCCTGTTGTGCCGGATCTTCAATATGTGTTGGAGATATGGCCGCGTGCCGGATGACTGGTGCAAGGCTATAATCGTTCCACTATATAAGGAAAAAGGCTCACAGCAGGAGTGTAAAAACTGCCGCGGCATTAGTCTTTTGAGTGTTGTCGGCAAATTATATGCGAAAGTTTTAATAAATAGAGTGGTAAAAGTGACGGATGAACAATTATGGGACGTGCAAGCAGGATTTAGAGAGGGAATGGGCTGTATGGATCAGATCTTCTCGTTGTGGAGAAGATCTGATCCATACAGAAAACATCTTTCAAAGCACAAAAAAGTCTACTGTGCTTTCGTTGACTTGGAGAAGGCCTATGACAGTGTGTGGAGGGATGAACTGTGGTCGACGCTATCCGGTTACGGTGTGGACTGGCGCTTGGTACGGGCAATGAAATCTCTATATAGGGATTCCAGTGCTTGTGTTAGGATTAATGGGGCGTATACGGTCTGGTTTTCCATCTCAAGGGGTGTTAGACAGGGCTGTGTAGCGTCACCGTGGCTGTTCAACTTGTACATGGATAGTTGTCTGATAGGTTTGAAAGAGCATGAGTGCAGATTGAGGATGAATGAGTTGCCTGTCAAATGCCTTCTCTATGCAGATGATCAAGTTCTACTTGCATCGTCAGCAGAACAGTTGCAAGACATGGTGACTGTGATGAATGAAGCTTTTATATTAAAAGGTATGAGTATAAATGTGAACAAGACTAAGGTAATGGTGTTTGAAAGAGAAGACGATGTATCGGAGTGTGAAGTGAAAATAAATGATAAGATTGTGGAGCAAGTGAACGAGTTTGTATATCTGGGAAGTATGTTCACAAAGAATGGAAAGATTGAAGAGGATGTGGAAAGGAGAGTGAATGCAGGGAATAAAGTGAATGGTGCTATACATGTGGTTGTGACCAGCAAATCGATGTCTCCAGAAGCTCGACTCGCCGTTCACAACAGCGTGCTGGTGCCTACACTTATGTATGGAAGTGAAGGGTAAGGTAAGGGTATGGCAAAAAAGACATGAAAGTAGGATTAATGCAGTAGAAATGCGCTCCTTGCGAAGTATGTGTGGGGTAACTTTAAATGATAGGTTGAGGAATGAGGTAATAAGACAACGTTGTGGTCTAAAAGAAGATGTAGTGACTAAAATTGAAAAGAGTATGTTAAGATGCCATGTTGAGAGGATGAATGAAAGGGACTAACGAAATGTATTTACAAGGCAGACGTGAATGGAAACGCCAGGAGGGGACGCCCTAGAAAGACATACATAGACCTTATAGGTGATGTTCTTCAACAAGGCCAGATGCGCAGTACTCATAACCGGCGTGTGTGTATGACTAGATGCATGAATGTGAGGGAAGCAAAAGAAGTATGTAAGGATCGTAGCAGGTGGGGTTCTGTAGTTTCTGCCTACCCCCATGGGAAAAAGGCGTGAGTTTATATATGTATGTATGTATGAATTGAAATATTTTATTCTGTTTGTACCCAGTTAATTGACAGAATTTCATATTGTAACATTCTGGCATCTTTTCAACTGGGGCAAGATAAGTGAAATCTGTTGATAAAATTAAATAGTATTATTAAACCAACAATTTTCAATGGAAATATTTAAATATTTAATTGCAGTATACAATAAAAGTTATGGGCGTTTTAAATTATATAATATATGGGTTTTTAAAATTTTGAAATTTTACACGTTTAATATTTCAAATGTTTTTTGGAGGTTTTATTTAAGAAATATTTAAATATGTTGAAAGTAAGAAGAATATGGAAAAAAGAAAATAATTATAAAAAAATAATAATCAAAATAAAAATAAGAAAAACAATAAAAAATATCAATTATCAAAAAAGTAATTATACAAAATTAATTAATAATCCTGTAACATTTCAATTAATTAATAAGCATTGTGCAGGGATTAAAAGGATTTTTTTTCATCTATATAATTTTATCACCACCTCCGAACGAAAGTGATACATTTTCTTAATAATCTGTCAAAATGTGACATTTGTGACAAAATGGGTCCGCCCGTATTAGCAATTAAGACCCGATGAGTCCCAAATAAACGTCAGGCAATTTTCTCACGTCACCGGTGCTACCATTTAAGATAAAATGGCTTTATCGCCCAAACTGCGATGAAATGTGTGACTCAAGCCATGTTACAGTAGGCCGTGCGCGCCGGGCAGCAACAAGAAAGGCATGTCGCGCCTGTTAAATATGTCACATATTTGACCCGTGCTAGCATTTAAGACAAATTGTAAGAAAAGACATAATATATCATGTCTTGTCACAAATGTCTTGGGTACCCATGTTCGCTTATTTTTTTTAATAATCTATAGGCTCGCGTTTGACCACCATCTCGCCTGATGTTAAGCGATGATGTGGTCTAAGGTGAAGCAAGCTTGCCTTGGCAAGCTTGAATAGGTATAATAATAATAATATTCACTCTTGACTTAAAGACCCCTAGGTTGTAGCTATCAGGAAACAAAGACCCCGGAAGGGAATTCCACTTCTTAGCTGTGCGCACAATGAAAGTATTAGCAAAACGCTTTGTAACGCTCCCATACGGAGGGATGTCTACCATGTACCGATGGCGCATAGCCGTACGCCTTGTAGTCCGATGATGTAAAGGGCTAGGCGGAATCAAATTGTGCAGTTCCGTCGCACACTCCCCGAAATGAAACCGATAAAAAACCGACACACTGGCGACTCGGCGTCGATGTTCGAGGCTCTGGAGGTTTGATGCGACCAGTGCATCGTTGCCAATAAGCTTTTAGGCCCGTCTGTCAATCGACTCAAGTGCATTAAGCTGGTATTTGGCAGATCCATCCCAGAGGCGAGAGCAGTACTCCGTGAAGTACCGTCTCACCTTTGCAAGAATCCCCAACTTTTTTGCAGCTAACTGAGCTTTCGCCTCAATGTATGGACCAAAGTTGAGGGTCGATGTCAACGTAACACCAAGAAGTTCGAGGTGGTCCGTTAACGGCACGGTTACACCACGGAAAGAAGGAGCTGGGTGGAATTGGCTCTTTTTAGCGGAAAAAAGACACGCCTGGGTCTTAGCAGCATTGAAACTGACCAGATTGGCATCACCTCATTCGGAGACCGCCTTCAAGGACATGTTCAAGTGTTCAACCATGGCCTCCGGAGAGACCGAATCGAAAGGCGATATAGGTGTGCCAAGATCGGAGACAATTCAGGTGCACAGGGCGCTCCGCAAGAAGAATGCTTTTAAACCAGATGGAAACTGCACGACGCAATCCTTATATTGTTTAGGAGCTCTTCAGTTGTGGACAATGCGGGGAACAAAGTTACATTTTACTAATTCCAGGCAAACGTTAAGCTGAAACTATAAACACGCTAAACTGAACTTTAGGAATCTCGAAAATGAAATCGCAAGTTACGGATTGCTATCTGAGTTTTATACCGTTTCCAATACGACTGGAAGAGGCAATAATTTGTGTTTCAATTTGCAGAGTAGTTTCACAGAGTTTTATTCCGAAAATGTGTAATGGTTTTGCAACAGCCACAGGGTTGTAAATCACCGATACATTTGGAGAGCCCCACTAATTATTCATTCAAGCTGATGAGTATTCGGGCATAAATAAGATACCTACGTGTATTTCAATTCTTGATTTAATGTGACCAATTTAACAGACTGACAGAAAAATGAAATATAACGCACACTGCGTTTGAATAGGACTTTTCTTGGCAATAGTCAATTTTACTAAAATGTATTGCATTACAATCGTGACAATCTAAGAAGTAATATTTGACAGCTATAAAAATACGTTATTTAATACTCGTTGCTAAAGTGTATGGGTAAAATACTGATTAATCAGACGTTCCCACAAAGTTATCGCAGCATGTAAAATGAGAAACGTCATCGGACTTCTTTTATTGGCACGATTATAGTTTGAGTTTTCGTTTTTAAAGATTTTGCCTTTGAATGTGACCTTTTGCAGCATCAGTTTCATTTTAATGTATAGTGGGGATCCAACAAAAGAAGTTTCAATAACCGATGAACCTTCCACTGAAATGAATAAAACATACATAATCTTTTACTTTTTCATTGTAATGCAGATCTGCTCTTACAGAGATTAAGAAAGGACTTAATGAAATTGGAACGTTCGTGCCATAAAAGAATTCTTTGTTTTTTATAACTAAGAGATCTGTTTATAAAGCTTAAAACTAATGAAGTTCATTAGTTTTAAATCAAAATCAAAAAAGTTATTACACAATTGACGACTTTCTTAATGATGAATCACTGATTGCTTGACATGCTATGTATATCATTTGACATTTTTATTTTATTTTTATTGTAACCTTGATGACATTAATGTAATAGTGTGACATTTTACAACAACTCAAACGATTGACATTAATTTGTATTATTTAATTCTCATTGATATTTAAAATGATAGTTCAATATTTTAATTTGTATAAATTAAATAATATGTTTTGCATGCCCATGTGACGGTAGAGCATGGAGGACTATACTATTTAATAAAACATCTATGTACTAAATACCCATGTTTGCAAACCAATAAATGATTTTGATTTTAAGCTTTATAAACAGGTCTCTAAGTTATATTTTTCTTCATTATATTTAAGTTTCATAGTTAGGTCTCTTAGTTATAACCAATTTCATTAGTTTTAAGCTCTTAAACAGGTTTCTTAGTTATATTTTACTTCGTTCGTTTTAAGCTTTATAATCAGGTCTCTTAGTTATATTTTTCTTCATTAGTTTTAAGCTTTATAAACAGGTCTCTTAGTTATAATCTTCTTCATTAATTTTAAGCCTTTATTTTTTATTTGTTTACTATAACCTGTTTCGTATGTAATGTTGTTGGTGTACCTTACAATAAATAAATAAAGAAGATTATAACTAAGAGATTTGAATGCTTCAAACTATTGAAGAAGAACTGAAAAAATGAAGGGACCTGGTTAGAAATGATTAAGAAAACGAAAATTAAGTGATCTCATTACAAAGTTAAAGAGCTTGTAGAAAAGTGAATTAAACAGTTTTTATTCCTCATCATAATATTAAGTTTCTATTATTATCCCAAATAATTATCTAAGAATAGATGGGTACTAATTAACGTAACTGGAACAATCAAACAATAAATAAAATATGAATTTCATAACTTAATGAAATGTAAAAATCATTGTAAAAATATTATCCTTTACCCCTTTAAACAACAATTGAAGTAATTTATACACCCCTGTTTCTATGCATCATTTTTCAAAAGTTGGGCCTTTGTTTACCTGCTCAGAGTGTATTTTTATGGAGTGTATAGGACATATATTTTTATTTTTTGGTCGTAAAGCACACGCTATCTCAGTTATTATAAGACCAGCGCCACTTTTGAAAAAAAAATCTTAAACACTTCAAAAATCTAAGAACGTTGTCCCTTGGATAATTTTTTATAGCTCTAAAATGAAAGAGATATAACCAAAAATGTTTTTTTTTAGTTTTTTACTTCTCCTGAAAACGAATCAAGGTAAAGATTCAAGACTATTTTCCTTATTAATGTTGTCCATTTTCTTGAAAACAGGAGCTAACTCAATTTACACTCATTCTGTTTTACTACTTTATCACTGCACTGCACTGTTTAGGTCAAACACAATACCAATACCGAGTTACCGACGAATGGCCGCCGGCCGTCTAGATACAGCCCCGCTCCGCTAGTGCACCGGTATTGCTGACCTATTCTAAAGTTAATCGTATGAGCGAGACAATGAATAAGAAAGTACCCAACTTTACCGTACTTTCACACAATTCTCGAAATTATTTATTTTATGTGCACTGCCGTGATATGGGTATCTAATGACAGGGTTTGCTGAGAAGAATACGAAAAAAGCTTGATAAAAAAAAGAAGACTAATTTGATTATATTGCGCTCACGACCAATAAATGAATAAATACATTTTTGGAATGCATGCGGTGTTTAAGGAATTGCATAGGTGAATACTCAGATTTGTAATAAATCTGCCTGAGATTTAGGTATGTAGGTCTACCAACACCTTTTGCAACGATACAATGAAAAAATATTGATGGTTGTCTACGGCTATGCTAAATTTAGGTTATCTTCTTCTGCGTGACAATACAATAGGTAGCCATTTTTTTAGCTCCGTCACAATTGAGTTTTGTGGTTTCCCCATTTTACGGCATGATTGGCCCAGTGGTTGGTCGATTGGCTTTTACACTGCGTGTCACGGGTCCATTCCTGTATGAAACTAGTACTTGAATGGCATACAGATAGTTTGCCCGGGGCTTGCTGATTGTATATGTGTATATTATAAATATTGTTTAAATTCTGTTGTTCCAACATAAGCATATTTTTAGAGCTCCTTACTGCCTGTGATACAGGATTACCTAGTACAGGCATCTTCCATTATTATACCTACATTAGTTATCTAAGATTCATACAGTGTTTTTACCTTTTTATTATCTGAATAAAGATTATTATTATTATTATGTTTTTCAACAAACAGCAGAAATTTTTAGTGTGCGGCACACTTGGGTCCACAGCTAATAAAACAAAACCTAAATATGAAACATTTCTTGCACATCACGTAGGTAGCATGCCTCACGGTTCACGTCTCTCAATTGACTTTTACAACTCTCAGGTCTAGAACGAAACAGATAATAAAACTTGATATTTACCTCACATTTCGAGAAGATGAAAACTTAAACGGAACTTTAAGTAGCCCATATTGAACGTAGTGAAGTGTCACATAAACTAGATGCCAAACTATTGGCTGAAGGTACATATTTGGATTACTGACGTTTCTGTAGGATAAATGTACATTTATATGTTATCAGCACTCTCTTCTTCTTTGCTTATTCACATTATATGCGAGTCGCCGCTTATGTTATGAAAGGTCCTTATTTAGGAGCTACGACTGTTATTGCTACGGATGTGCTACGGCGTAGCATCGCGTAGACGTGATGCCAATTTCTGTAGATTTCCCATTATGTTTTTTTTTTAATAGCTTCTGCTTTTGTGTTGTGGTACCCCAAGTTAGTTAATTGGACAAAAGCATAAAGATGATGTTTAAAGTCTGCCCGCGGCTTAACCATGTTTCAAGTCGAAGTGTTGAATGTGATGGTAAATCGTAATTTGTTAACAACCATCCTAACATGACTTTCAAATAATTATAATTAAGGACGATTATTTAGGATTATAAGAATGATTAAGTCAAAGTCATATACTATTTTATTTATGTCTAGACATAAAAAGCAAGACTAATAAAACTTATTATTATAAAAGAAAACATTTTTTTTTTACTACGTTGGTTATAAACTTATTAATCGCACAGATGTATTATAGTACATATAACCTACCAACATAAAAAGTATGGAACTCAACATTGACGTTTATTCTCATTTATAGCCGTTTCCAAGATACATACTTACTTTATTGAATGTTGGAGGCAGATATTTTTTGGCAAGCGAGTATGAACGTGTACTTATCGATACAGTGTTTATTGTCATTCCTGGAACATTACACAAAATACACATGTAAGAATTTACGTTTAAAGATTTTTCGATAACGCTTTTACATCCTCATTTGAAGACTGGCAGGTAAGTAATACTTTTCGATATATTAGCTACATCTCTCTTATATACATAGGCACATATGGCTGTTTTTAGGTATGGAAGACAAGCGTTGGAAAGCCACAGTGTTTGCTCCCACAAGGTGGACATATAACCTGTAGAAGAGAAGTCAGTTGGATGAGAGATGTACATGACCGATCTACGTGGCGATGATTGGGGGAGGTTGTATGTCCAACAGCAGAAGTCTTGAGGCTGAAATGATCATCTATCTATATATATAAAAGAAGAAACTGACTGACTGACTGACTGATTGATCGATCAACGCACAGCCTAAATCGCTAGGCCTAGAAGCATGAAATTTGGCAGAAAGGTTCCTCAAGTGGCGTAAGTGAGCACTAAGAAATGATTTTTGGAAATTCCACCCCAAAGGGGGTAAAAAGAGGGTTGAAGGTTTGTATGTAATTTCTACAGTTTGTAAGTTGGGCACATGCAATTTTAGAAGTACGCTCTTGTTTAATAAAAAGAATTAATGTATTTATTAGTTTTTGGAAATTCGACCCCTAAGGGAGTAAAAAGAGGGTTGAAAGTTTGTATGAAGTTTTTACAGTTTGTAAATTGGACACATGGAATTTTACATTACGCTCTTGGTTGATAAAAATAATTAATGATTGGTTTTTAAAAATTCCACCCCTAATGGGGTAAAAAGAGGATTTGTATGTAATTTCTACAGTTTGTAAGTTGGGCACGTGAAGTTTTTAGATTCACGCTTTTGGTTCATAAAAATAATTTATTTATTTATTGGTTTCTGGAAATTTGATCCCTAATGGGGTAAAAAGAGGATTAAAAGTTTGTATGTAATTTCTATAGTTTGAAATCTGTACACGTGAAATTTTTGATTTGATCTCTAGGTAGATGAAAAAAATTATGTATTTATTAGTTTTTGGAAATTCTACCCATATGGGGATAAAATAGGGGTTGAAACTTTATATGAAATTTCTTCGATTTGGAAGGTAAAACATCTAAAATTGTAGGTTTACGCTGCTGATTAATAAAAAAAACAATGAATTTATTATTTCCGGAAATGTCACCCCTGACGAGGGTAAAAAGGGGGTTGAAAGTTTGTATGTAATTTCTACAGTTTGTAAGTAGGACACGTGAAATTTTAGATTTACGCTCTTGGTTGATAAAAAGAATTCATGTATTTATTAGGTTTTAGAAATTCTACCCCTAATGGGAATAAAGTAGGGGTTGAAACTTCATATGAAATTTCTTTGGTTTGGAAGGTAAAATATCTGAAATAGTAGGTTTACGCTCTTGATTAATAAAAAAAGTAATGAGTTTATTGATTTTCGTAAATTCTACCCGTAATGGAGGTTTAAGATGGCAATTTGTTGGGCTTATATATTTGAAACTTGGCATAAATACTAACAGCTGATATTTTATATTTTTTATTGTTTTTAAAGTAAAGGTTGTCATTACAAGTTTTTCAAAACTACTCCTATAATACGATTTAGGGTGTGTTAAAGATTTTTGAAGAATTTTATTGCACAAGGTTTCATTTTTTGATGTAGGGGAGAAAACGAGAAATATTTGTTGGAATGAATTCTAATTCCTTGGGCAAAATAATAAAGATAACGTTAATTTTTCGGAACTACCTCCAAAACACGATTTAAGGGATGTTAAAGTTTGTATGGAAAATCTCATTTCTTGGATTAATAAACTTGAAACTTGGGACAAATATTTACCTAAGTAAATAATAAAGGATATCATTATTAGTTTTTAGAGACTACCCCTAAAAGATGATTAGGGGGGTGTTGAAGATCTTGGGTTAATAAACTTGAAATTTGGCACAAATACTAACCTTAATAAATAATGTAGGTTGTTATTAGTTTTTCGGAACTATCCTCAAAATACCATTTAGGGGGTGTTCAAGATTTTTGAAGTATTTTATTGCACATAGCTTCTTTTTATGCTTTAGGGGAGCACTAAGGAGGGATTTTTGGAAATTCAACCTTTAAAGAGACATTTAGTTGAATAAAACATTTTTACAAAAAAATATTTCCGTTTTCCAACTAAAAAACACTACAAAGTGAAAAATCAATTTCTTTTTGAAGTCGGTGTCTTTGGTAGGTACAATTTTTTTTCGTTATGGACTTCGAAAAAGAAAGTTAATTTTCTCTTTGTAGTGTTTTAGTTGGATTTCAGTGTCGGTAGTATTTTTCACTTTTTAGATGTACCTAATAGGCAATTTGCCTTTTGGCACTTAATTGTTTTTTGTGTATGTTCACCGATATCTCCGTCAAACAACATTGTGTTTGTAGTTCCAAATCGAGGAAGAGGTCGTCTTAGTGCCGTAAGATTCTTCAAAAAACCGTTGACACACCTAAAACATCTTCTGGGGGTAATTCTGAAAAAAATATGATGGCAATTTATTATTGCCTAAGGAATAAGATTTTTAACCGACTTTCCAAAAAGGAGGAGTTTCTATGTCCTCTAAATCCAAACTAGAACCGTAGATATCTACGATTCCTTTTAAAAATTATCCCATTTATAACTGTTTTAACAATAGCTTATTTTTGGTCGCCTTCACACATAATTTAGTTGAATAAAATACAAAATCATGCGAACGAGGTCGCGGGCGGAGTGCTAGTGAATAAATAATCAATATGTATTTATTATCTGCTGATAATAAATTATTCTTGATACTTTGACGGAATCACACCGTATTCATGTTACGTATGTTGTTTTAATGAAAGAAGTCATTTAAAGAAAATTATAAACTTACATAATTCAATACGGTGAACGCCTTAAATTTGTAAGTTTGTTCCGAGTTATTTAGATAGTGTTCTAAAATTAGACAAGATTGTCTTTGGAATTCTTTGCTAATTAATCGTTACCTAGGTACTGAGAAGCTTTGAAAAATCTTGCGCTTCTAAAAGAGGGGTTAATATTTTAACTTAACAAGTTATTATCATAGCTTTAGCTAGAGGGAGATAGCAGAAATAGTCTTGGAAAACCTTAAGTTAAAGCTTTTCCAGTTAAAACATAGATATAAAGTTAATATTCTATGTACTCAGTATCATCGCCCAGAGAGTACGAGGCACTTACTTAAATATTTCTTTTTCCTCTCTTGTTTAGTACATCAAACAGTAATTCTTCTGGCATTACCGCGAGAACATGCGGAATATCAAGAGGGTTTACTGAGAAATCTTTCTTGAAAGATTAAGGTGAGAAAGCGTTGGAATTATGAGTTTACAAACAAATTGATAATAGAAATTAACTTTGTAGGTTTATTCTGTCTTAGTGAAAACCACATCGACGTGATGTAAAAAGGAAAGTGGTAGCGAAATATAAAGTAATATATCCGGCTGAGGTAACATATTCTTGCGTTTTCTATACGTACATTTTCAGTGCGGGTATCGGTTTAAAATTTTCGGCACGCCCCTCAAATTATGTGGTTCCATATCATGAGTGTAGAACCAAAACTCAAAGATGTGGCTCTATGTACTATCAGGTTCTGAAGTGCAGTCACATAGCCACGAAAATATAGCATATCCAACCAGTCGCACTTACGACCTTCTACTATAGACTTATTGAACCAATGAAAACGCGACATGGCCGCAACGTCATACTATTTATTAAAATCACAAAACATGTGGGTGGTGGTGTTACAAATCCATCCTCATCTGTAGATATAACAATATAAAACAAACGTTTACCTTAACTTTAAAACATTGTGGGTAGATTTCAAACACAAACACCCACACGTTTTGTCGCAAACATCGATCGCACTTACTCCCGCATATTGCTAATCATTTATCTTCGAGTTAGTTTGATTCTTCAATCTTCTCCATTCTGGCCATAGAAAGGCCAGAATGGAGAAGATTGGAGGAGGCCTTTGCCACCTGGCAATCAGACACACAAAAATGGAACAAAAGAATGATTTATGAACAGCAAAGGAAATAATGTCGTGTCTGGAGGAAGGCTTATATATAGTTTGATTAGAACGACATGTTTAATTTCAATGCAAAATGTAAGTGTCTATCTGGCCTAGCGGTTAACACTGCTAGGTGACCCACAAGAAACCAAGGCCCCGGTTCAATTCTCGTAACATAAAAAAAGCATTTTTCTTCATTTATTTTTCTATACACATTTTATACATTTTTAAATATTATTTTAACTTGAAAAATAAGCAAATTATTACTATTATAATTTAATACACTTATTTTTGTGAATATGAATATCTTTTTCTTTATTAAAATCTTAAAACACTTTTTCTAATAATTATAGAATACACCTAGCGGCCAGATTCAGTTGTAAGAAAGATTTTCGTTTAAGTATTTAGCTAATTGGGTCTTGAACAAATGCATTGAATTTGAATGAGGCACAGGCAATATAATACTACAGTAAATGTGGGTAAACTTTTAATATTTATATCAAATTTGTTCTTATCTTCGGTATAATTACGAAAACTGAGGGTATATTTGAAACAATACGAATAACTTGTTAGTTTGACGTGGTTACGACAGTTGGTGAATTTTGATACGAGCGTTTGAGTCGTTTTGTTTGTGGTGTTTGTTTTTGTTATATCGAATTCGAAATAAAAGCAAAAGGCAACTAGGGTAAACATAATTATGTTGCCTTGAGTTTAATGGGCTAAATATATATCAAATTTCGTATGAAACTGGATGATGTGTAAGTTATTTTCAAAACCATAATTTAATAATAAAGATAATGTAAATAACCTATTAATGAAAGTGCTTGATTTGTCTTGTCAAGTAGGTAAGCAAATTTATCACTTATTTCAAGTGTGTAATAATATATTTTCTTTATTTTTTAGAGAATAACTATGAGTTGTCAAATAAAGAAATTTGAGAAAGAAATAAGTGTCCAGGTCGTGTAAGATGTGGAAGGTCAACGCTTATAATATATATGCATAGGTTTTGTTTCAAACTAACAAGACGTTTTGCAAGTGAATTTGTTGATACGTCATTGCGCACTTCATGGCGAAAGATTAAATAAATACAAAAATAAAGAGATAAAAAAATATATATTGAACATCCGAATTGATAACCTTCTCCTTTTTGGGCAGTCTGTTAAAAAGGAACGTTTATTTAATGCTCGGCAATACTTAGTTTTCAACTGGGGGACTATAGTAGTAAAAAAGGAAGACTTCATTTATGGTGCGAAGATAATAACTTTGGTCTGAAAACAATATTATTCCTACCACAGAGTCAGGTAGAAGTGTGAATAAAATGTGCGGGTAGACAAGTTCTTAAGGACCTTACGTTAAAGTTATCAAAGACATAATGTTAAACACTGTGCGAAATAATATTTAAGCTATAATAATCTATTTAATATTAATTAATCAATAATTATGTAAGAAATATTTTACAATACAATTAAATTTTGTATTACAATAAGTATTCAATTGGTAATTTTATGTAAAAATATTGTATCATACTATTTAAATCATTGGGTATAGAATTTTTAAACAATATAAATTTTTAATATTGTGTTAAGGTTAAGTTTCAATCCTCTTTTCCTTGTGAAAATGAATAATTAAGCTATAACCTCAACAAAAGATAGTCAATAATATAATGAAAACTAAATTTATAATAAAAAATATAACTGTCATGACAGACATATTTTATGTAAAAATCAATTTATCCTAGTATTTAAAACAAAGGTATAAATAATATTATTAGGTATTAATAAACGATACTTAAAAAGTTCTTTTTTATTTCATACCTATCTATAAGTTGCATCATTATCGCGCTACCTTTTTGCATTGTTTCTTACATACAATGAGTGTAGAAACTAGAGATAGAGGATACACAAAAAAATAACAAAAAGTAGTTTGGGCGGCCGTGATTTGAACTCATGCCACCAGCTTTATAGACAGCACAGACTCACAACTCAGCTACGACTAGAACAATGTCAGTAACGAATTTTAGGACTAGGTTTGAACAGGCTCGCGTACGCCATTCGCGTGCGAGCGATTATGAACATTGAGGGGTGACTGCAATTTTGACCCTTGACTGTACACTAGCTGGTTTAAACTATGTGTATTCTACAGTACTCTACTACAGTAGAAACAAGTGCATACATAACTAAGTTATTTGTGTAAACCCCCACACAAGACCCCCTACCCTTTGCCACAGGAAAGCGTAGAAGTAAAGTATTCCCAAACACTGGCTGTAAGTTAACCACAGCAGACCGGTTGTAACTGCTGTGAAATATACCGCTGAATGGAAAATAATTGTTTTAATAACATTCACACTCTACACAGTTATTTAGCCAAGCTTTTTGGCCCTTTGTCACAAATAATCAGTAAAGGATAATTGTACCTACCTAAATTAGACCATAACTCATAGGCCTTTGTTTTCCTATATCGCCTTATAAATTCAGGAATACAATAGAGCACCGCGATTCGTATCCCAACTATGACCCTGGGGTGTCGAAAAAGGTAACTTATCAAGAGCATGACAATGCCTACTGTTTTTCTTTTTGTTCTTACTGTTTGTGAATAATAACGTGGACAGAATAGAATATAATAGAAATATATTTATTCGACACAGGCACAACACAACAGCAACAAACATGCGAGTAAAATACAAAAAAGGAGTGCAAAGACAAATTGCGCTGTACGCGCCCATACCGAAAGGGTTACCAACTCAGCATTTGCTGGGCGTCAGACACCCAGCGCTGGTTTTCAGTTGGCACCCCGCTAGTGACACACGGACGTGGGCAACAAAATAAAAAATATAATCTATACTTACATAATTTGACATGAGTGATACAATTTAAGGATGTGTAAATAAATAATGTACAATGAAATAATAGAAGAATAAGACGTGTATAGTGAGCTACAATGTGTGTGTGTGGGTTGCAGCGAAAAAGAAAAGAAAATAATAAATCATTTACAAATACGCTATCACAAAGAACAAAATAAGTCACCAACACGGTGCATTAGCCTACCAGTAGCAAGTCACCAACCGGACCGTTCTTGAACGCACTCACCACCATAATCACCACCAAGGCCTCCACACCAAATATTACTTCTTGAAAACTAAGTAAGTAGTTTAAATTGCAAGTAGAAAGGAGTCTATAAGAAAAAAAAAAAAAAAAAAAATGTAAATGCGAAAGTCACAGAGTTCCCGGAGACAGACGCAACGGGCTCACACAACCAGCCCATCTAGAATTGGGTAAGTTTCTATATTACTGTGATAAATGATAAACTAAAATTAAAGAGAAGCATACTTATTTTTTTTGTGATAATATGATAAGATTAGTAATAATATGATAAATTATAAAAATGCTTAATAGGTATTGCTTGGATAGGTGCCTCTACTGTTTTCAACAATCAGTTGGTCAAAGTAATCTAGAAATTCTTCTTGCCCAGATGTAATTAACCAACAGCAAATAGAATAATCCTTAGATTGTTTACAGCAGTTTATCCAGAAGTCTTTGATCCTTCACTACCACATAACAAAGTATCATCAACCCTCGGGCATGAGCTTCTATAAATGGGTAGGTAACAACAAACAAAGTTTTGTTTTCAAAAAATTAAAACCAGACACACAACAAACAATCCATTGTTATTGTTGCATAGAGAACCTAGCCAGGTTTTTGGGAGAGTTATGACATTTAAATGAAAGAATATGAATACATGTGAGCTGAAGCGGATGCTCTCATGTAATGAAAAAAAACCTATCGGTTACATGTTTCGACTTATTGCTACTCAAAGTGCTAAATTAACAGAAATGCATGGAACTTTCTGGAAGGGCCAACCTAAACTGCAATCGTGCATTTTATACTCTCACAGTGATTACTCGATGCGGTTCAGGTTGCATAACTCTTCCCTCCTCAAGAACAAAATTATCAGAGTTGTTAGGATTCTGATGATTTCACAGACAGTTTAACAATATGATTTTATATCTAAAAACAAAAACTATCATAAATCCTAAAGAAAAATTACATTTATTTATTTATTTAACCATTTATGCACACACACATAATATACAGACAAGAAGAAGAAACAGAAAAATAGGTACATAGGTGATGCTTATTTCTATAGAAATCTCTTCCAGCACACCTGCGAAAGGAAAGATGAAAAAAAGAGATGTAGACATAGTGTGTAGAGTTGAAAAATAATTAACACAAAACGATTCATAACTAAGTAATAGCTGATAAACAATACTAATTACAAATTAAATATACTGTCATATAGACATACATACATAATTGTAAAATAAATATTAAAGCAATACATACTAATACCTATATATATATAAAAGATAATATACATATACGTAGATACATAATTAAAATGCAACTATGACGGAATGGAAAGGTAGTGTTCTATCACTCTTCTTTTAAAAACTGCAAGAGTTTGGCAGTCTCTAATGTCAGGCGGAAGAGAGTTCCACAATCGCACGGCGTACACAGTAAAAGAGTAGGAGTAGAAGTCGGTAAAGTGAGAAGGGATATTAAGGAGATTTTTAAGATGCGATCTGCAAAGTGCATCGGGAGGATGGGAGTAGGAAAAGCGTTCGCGGAGGTAGGAAGGCGTTTTAGGATTATGCAAGAGGTTAAATAAAAGACACAATATGCGAGAGTTCCTGCGAAGTTGAATAGGGAGCCACTTGAGTAACCTGCGAAAATCTGAAACGTGATCATACTTTTTAAGGTTGAAAACAAAACGAATACATACATTTTGCAAACGCTCAAGTTTATTTAAAAGCTCCTCGGTGGCATCCAAATAACAGGCGTCGGCCTAGTCGATGATGGGCTGAATGAGAGTTTGGGCAAGGGAAATTTTGGTTTTCAAGGGCAAAAAGCTCTGGAGGCATTTCAGCGAGTGGAACGAGTAGTGCACTTTGCGACTGACCTCAGCGATATGGGCAGTCCACGACAAATAGGAGTCCATGATTACCCCCAGGTTTTTAGCCGTCTTAGTGTACCCAATCTGTACTCCATTCAACCAGAGTGGAGACAGCGACGCAATATCAAGCCTGTTCCGCATATACCTGCCGCCGATAACCATGGCCTGAGACTTCCTAGGGTTGATTTGCAGGCCAAAGGACCGCGACCACTCCCCAATCAACTCCAGGTCACTGTTTACGGCAGACACGGCAGCTTCCGCATCAGCACTAAGAAAATGATGGTAAAGCTGCAGGTCGTCGGCGTAGAGATGGAAGTTACAGGAGATGATTCTAGTAACAGAGTTAATAAAAATAGAAAAGAGAAGAGGAGAGAGAACGCCACCCTGGGGCACACCCGCAGTAAGAGAGCACCAATCCGAAGAACACTCATCAAGGCGTACCCGCTGCGAGCGGCCCCTGAGATAGGAGTCGAACCAATCAATAGTGGAAGAGGAGAAATTGAAAGACTTAAGGATCCCTAGCAGGATATCGAAGTCAACAGAGTTGAAGGCACTGCTGAAATCAAGAAGCACAAGTAACGTGAGAGATTTGTGATCCATAGCCCAGCGGATGTCATCAGTCACCTTTAAAAGAGCTGTGACAGTACTGTGACCAGGTCGGAAACCAGATTGAAAAGGACTAAGAAGATCTTTACTAGATAGAAACAGAGACAGTTGCTGATGTACAATATACTCAAGAACTTTGGAAAGATAAGGAAGGATGGAAATGGGTCTGAAATCGGACAGTGTGACCGGGTTAGGTATTTTGGGTAACAGAATAATATGGGCTAGTTTCCAAGCATCAGGAACAGTGCAAGAAAACAAGGAGTAGTTAAAAATGTGGGTTAAAACGGGAAGTATTGTGGAGAGGATAGGAGTAATCATTCTTGAGCAAAGATCATCATTTCCAACTGCAGAGGAGGAGATAGCACAAATAGATTTTTTGACATCATTTTCACTCACAGGACTGAAACTGAAAGGCGAACACCGCGGCACCGGCAAGTCGGAAAGCTTATTTAATGTAGTATATTTGACTTGTGGATCCAAAGTAACGGGTGGAAGTGAGAAATGTTTGTTTAGAGCACACACGTCAGTCTTATTACTAGCAACGACAGAAGACTTACCAATGCCGACAGTTTTCAGAAACTTCCAGACTTCAGAGGAGTTCCGGTTGTCAAGAGAATTATGGAAGTAGCGTCTCTTTGCATCTCTACACATACGACTACAGCGATTACGCATCTCACGGTACGAACTCAGGTTGCGCTCAGAAGGACGGCGCTTTAACCTTCTTTTGGCACGATCTCTACTTGCCATCGCATCCTTAATGTCAGGGGTGAGCCAGGGAGCTGGCACATACTTTACTCTGACTCGACGAATAGGAGCATGACGATCGTAAAGGCTGAGTATCTTAGAATTAAAAAGACGAACCATATCATTTATACTAGAGCTTTCAAGCACATCCGTCCAGTCATTGCTACCTGCATCTTGCAGCAATGCCTCCAGATCCATGCCCTTGTAGTTCCGAAGGAAAATATAAGAAGGTTTGCGCTTTGGAGGATTAGGGAAATGATGAGTGGCAGAGAGAGGCAGAATACTGAGGTTAAAAGAAGACAAGATGGTTTGAAGTTTGTGAGTACGAGAGTCATTTTTGAGAAGGCAAGTGTTAAAATCACCCATCAAGACTACGTGGTCGTAAGTAGGACAGAAATCGTTTAAAAGCGAATCGAAAGAATTAAAGTAATCGACACTGAGGTTAGGACTATACATCACGCCAAGAAGCATTTTAACGTGATGTAAGGAGATTTCTAAAAATAGATGCTCCGCTGAGCCCGAGTAGGAAGATGGTGATGTACTGATAATCTTAAAGGGAATACCAGCACGCAAGTAAATGGCAACACCACCACCGCCCTTCCCCGTTCTATCCTTACGAATAAGAACAAAGCCAGGGAGGGCAAAGTGAACAGTTAAAAGTGAAGGTTTAAGGAAGGACTCAGAGATCAGCAAAGCATCTATGTTTGCACAGTTAATGGAAGCCAGAAGATCGGAATAATGGCTAGGAACACTCTGGGCATTGATGTGAGCTATATTGAGGTTATTGGGATGGTGGGAAAACAAAGAAGATATCTGATCACCAAGAGTTAAAGGAGAGGAAGAACCACTCGCCGCACTAAGGAAGCTGCTAGAAGAGGAAGAACATGAGAAAAAATCAACATCTAAATCACCATCAATCATAGTATGCAAGTATAATAAACTAAATAAAATACCTTTAAATAAATATTTATATAACTAAAGAATCGAAAAAACAAAATATACAAAAAAATATTATAACTTATTAAGTTGCTGCCCAACTAATAAAACCACCTGTTCGCTGTAGTTGGAAGAGATTTTAACAAAATTGTAAGCAAAAGAGTAAAGTCATAAAAGAAAAACAAAATAAAAATAAAATTTGCTAGCGAGAATATCAGTCACCACAACAAAACGGCAACACAAACGAACAGTGAAACGAAACGTATAATAAGATTGACATTTGACAGACGTCAGATGTCATCAACATCAAGCCAATGTCAAATTGCTTGGCAATAGAAAACTAAAAGTTGTTATACTAATAAAAAATATAAATAAATACATCTACCGGCAAACATTCAAAGCGTTATTTAAACGGTATATATTTTACAATATAGAAAAAGGTAAGGGTAGATAAACATGAGTAGAAACTTATCCGAAGAAAAATAAAAATGAAATATACCGACATTGCCCACTACATTATAAAAACTAGTCGAAATACCAGACTCAGCGACGTGCCTTCCTCACAATCTTTGCTTTAGGGGATGCGGTTTTAGGCAATGCAGTTACGGCAGCAGTCGAGTATGAAGCAGCACGCCCAGGATTGTTGGAAGTACCAGCACTGGCTGCAGTGGGGAACAATGCGATTAAAGCTTGAAGCTCACCCAATGTTGCTATCTTCCGGCGAGACTTGTCAGGCGTCATGACTATGATCTTTCCCTCTGCAGACCAGCAGCTATTAATGCCGAAGTGCTTGCGGGCAGTCATAAACACCTGATGCCGTGTTTTGGTTAGAAATTCCGAAATGGTGGTCCCGCTGCCCTTGAGTGATGTTTTATTGTCCCAGACCAATCGACGATGCTCCATCTCATTGAAACGCACCAGCACGGGTCTGGTTTTACCATGGGAGCCTCCAAGTCTATGGCATACATTGAGAAATTCAGTCTTGAAATCATCAATTTTGAGCTGGTTGGAGATAACTTCATGGATAGTGTCACACAACTTCTCACCTGGTCTCTCAGGGATTCCATGAAATAACAAAACCTTTCTCCTCATAGCTGTTTCATGAGTATCCAGCCTTGACGATAACAGTTCAATCTGCGTCTTGAGGTGTGATAGAGTTTTGCAGACGAAGTACTTAAAGTCCGTGAAATCTTTAGATAAAGATGCAAGGTCTGAGTGCATGGGGTCACTTCCAGCAGTAGCTCTCTGCAGCTTATCTTCATATTGATGCATGCGAGAGCTAAACAGCTTCTCTAGTTCCTCCATGCTATGCATCAGTTTGTTGTCCATTCTTGGAGATTATGAAGTGTTGTGGTTGTGAAAGAGTGAAGTAAAAAGGAAAATATGAAGCGAAGGTGGGTTTTTTGTTACCTAGTACATAGAATATTTAAAATATAATAAATAACTATTTTAAATTAATTTTAATTATTGGAGCCAAAAATGAATGTTCACTTGACACGCCTACCCACGTAGGAAAAAAGAACATATACATATATAATTACCGTACCTAAACTAATATTTTTTGTGTCAACCGCACTATCATTTTCACCGTAATTCACTTTGCTCATTTTCACTAATTGAGCTAATTCTTTCAGCTCATCTTGATTTATACCTTTCATATTCACTGCACTAACACTGTTAGTACGTTTTTCAGGCTTCATCTCTGGTAGGGTAATGATTGGAGCTATTGGATAATTCAGGTGTGTAAGAGATTTTTTTTTAATTTTGTAGATTTATGTGCCCAACGATAACCTTACAAGCATCGTCCAGGGTAACTATGTATGTTCCTTGTAGAGATTCGTAACTCATAACGTCATCATAGCATTTTCTACTTGCTATAATGTTATTCTTTGTATATAGAATCCAACTTCTGCGGCCAATTCGTTGATCTTTCAAATCTTCAATGTCTACTGTATTCTGCTCGCATACGCTAGTATTAGAGTGGCACTTCATCAATTGTTCTTCACATAATGGCTCTAGATCAACACATCATCATCAGTACATAAGAATTTGTCATCTATTGCAATCTGTACACAGGCTCTCACGACTGGTAACCAATCTGAGTCTTTCACCAAAAGGTAGGGATATTTAGGAACTACTATTACAGTTTCGTTTAAATCTGTGTTAAAATAGGTAGTGTAAAATTTAAAATAACTAAACACATCAACACGGTCTAGGGATATTTAAAAAAAAGCGAATTACTATCAATGTGTTAATTATTTATATGACATGTATATATTTAAAAGATACGTTATTTAATATTCTACCATTTTTTAATAATGGTTAAGGTACTTCGATTAAAATCTCAGGATTTTATGGAAAAAAATTAAGCATAGACGGAAACCGTATATGAATTAACTTTTAATTTATGAGTAAAAACTGAAAAAAATAGAAAAATCTTTTAATTTGTGTTTATAAACATGAAGTTAGTGGTCTGAGAAAGCGCCCATGATGTTCATAACACATCGGCAACGATTCGGCATGCTCAGAACAAGGTTGTCAATGTCTTGCTGCGGAATATTGTCCCATGTCCTTCTGAGGTGCGCAAAAAGTTGATCTTCTGTAGCCTGATTTTCAGAAACTTCATTCAGAGCTCTTCTTTGCAGCATATCCCACGCATGCTCAATGGGATTTAGATCTGGCGATTGAGCAGGCCAGTCTAAGGCTCTAACATTGTGTGTATGTAACCAAGCTGCTACCGTTCTCGCCGTGTGTGCCCGGGCATTGTCGTGCATGAGCAGGAAATCTTGCCCCATTTGTGTTCTGTGGGGCAAGATTACGGGCCCCAGCACCTGTTGGACGTATCGTTCTGCCGTCATATTGCCCCGCACCCAAACGAGATCCGTCCGTCCTCCAAGACGAATTCCTGCCCAAACCATAATTGTTCCTCCTTGGTATGGTGTCCTTCGTGAATCTGGATGGAAGCCGAACCTGGATTCATCCGTGAACAGCACATTGGACCATTGCTCACGGCCCCAGTCCACGTGGTTTAAAACCCATTCAAATCGTCGTCCACGATTGCCTCTCCGTAAAGGTGGGACCCGGAGTGGTCTACGAGAGCGTAGATTGCTTTCATGCAGTCGCCTTCTTACAGTTTGGTCACTCACAAGCACTTGGTGTTCCACTCGCAGCCTTTGGACCAATTGAGTCTCCGTTGCATTTGGTTGAGCTCGCGCAGTAATTTGCAAAAATCGGTCTTGTCTGGGGGTAGTGATGCAACTTGGCCCCCGGTGCCTCTCCGCTACTTCACCTGTGGCACGATAGCGTGTCCACAATCTTGAAATTACATTTTGGTGGGTCCCTATGGCCTCAGCAACATTACGCTGAACAGACCCAGCTTCCAGCATTCCCACAGCTCTTAACATCTCCGCCCTCGTCAAATGTTGGCGTTGCATGGCTACAATACCTCAATTTTAACTTTATCTTTCGTTTAAAAATGAAAAAAAACTGTAACTAAATGTAATTCGTATTGTTTTCTAAATTTCGCACAAATGAAAATTCTCTCTCCTACACATCAAGACATTTTTATGCCACCGAAACAATAGAATTTTCAAAAATTTGAATTTGGAATTAGTCTGAGATAAATTACAAACAAATCGGTGTATAAAAGATTCCAATGCGGCCAGTACTTTTCGATTTATTTAATTGAGTATGAAATATCCCTAGACCGTGTTGATGTGTGTATAAGTACTGTTTTCAATAAGTGGGATCTCTATTATGAACGTGATCTGGTTCTGTTTAATAAAAGCTTTAATAGTAAAACAATCTTCAAATTTAACTAAATTATTTTCATTCGCAGGATATAACAGATTTTCAGTCTTGGCTATAGATTGTAACATGTGCAGTAATTCAGTGGAATTAACAATCGCTCGATGCAGTACAGACACCTTACTAAAGACCGTTTCAATCTCACTAAATATTATATTAATTGTTCTAAATTAGTTATGAACATATGAAACATTCCTAAAATGTAAGTAGAGTAAATGGAATTTTATTTTTTTCTTATCACATTTTTAACTTACCTCTCGATCCTTTTTAAGCGTCCATCTAAAATTAATGTATTGTTATGTAAGATTTCTGTACTGTTAAAAAAAACAATTTAACATTTTGGAGACCAAAGTTACTTTACTATCTAATATTAATTTATTGCTTTTCAACTGAGAGATGAGAGAATCATATCGAATTGCGTCACTATGATCTAAATTACCCGTAACAATTTTTATCATGAATCCAAGTGGATCAATTAATCCTCGCTTAAATCTTTTAGCAGGTACAAGTTGCTGAACTTTTTCGATAGTCCTATCCTTTAGAAAATCCGTTTGAGTACGAATACCTAAAAACCCATGGCTGTAAGGTTTGTTAACGTCTACTAATTTACTGAATTCATTATATTTCATTAAACTTAATTCTAGATCATTACCTAATCTATCCAAATTTAAAAGTTTTATAATTAACCACTTATCTACTTGTTTAAACGCCTGCCCTTGTTTCACGGCAAGGATACCGGGGTTTTTCTCAACCTTTTGAAGTTGAAGGGCCCATGTTATTTGCGCTACTGCCAATAGCGTGAGGCACCACCTGCGGAGGACGTTTAATATTTTAATTAGGACTTTTGTGTTTTTAGTTCCAATTGTAACAGGGATTACATTATGTTCTACATCACCGCTAAGATTTGCCTTCCTATAACGTGGCTTGTCTTTACTTAACCTGGTATCTACCTCTTTTGCATAAATTGTGTCGCCTATTTCAAACTTTTTGCTTATCTCACCACCCTTGCTATTTCAAATTTTTTGCTTGGTTTCAATCATCTGATCAGGGGGGTGACCACAAGCTCTTAGAGTTAGGTTATTTTGATATCGACTAAGTGACAGATGTATACACGTCATATACATCTGTCCCTTACTCGATCTCAAAATAACCTTACTCTAAGAGCTTGTGGTCACCCCCCAGATATGTAACTATAGAGACGTTTAGTACGCTTGGCATGATCTTTTAATAATTGCTGTGTATAGTTTTTCTCGAAATTTGCATTTAATATAGAATTTGAATCAGAATCAGAATTCATGACCGAAAACAATTTTAAATGGTGTCAAACCTGTCGTTGAATGTATGGTATGATTAGAAGCCTTATTGAGTACGTCATAACGGAGGCTGCATTAGTGCATTTTCGATCATATTTAGCTAAACGGTATATTTGTATGATAGTCGAATGGAAACGCTCTACTATGCCTGTTGAATTAGGGTTATTAGGTGTACTGATGTGTAATTGTATATTGTACATTATCATTAATTTCTTCAATAATTCATTATTCAATTCACTGCCCGGATCGCAACAATTTTTTTTGGGTGTTCCTTAAATGGAGAACTATTTAAAAAGTGCACGTATTACTATGGGTGTAGATCTATTTGAAATTTATTTTGCTTGGCCCAATTTACTGAACGCGTCGACTAATGTAAGGTAATATACAGATCCAACAGTATACTGATACTGTGATTTAACAGTATTATCCAGTTTTTCTGATAATACTTTAAACGATGATTCTTTAAACGATTAGAGCCGACAAAAGAGAAGTCGAATAGTAATATTTTACTATATCATCAAAATATAAATCGCTTCTCCGGCAAAATTTTAGACGTGGAATTGTTAGTAGATAAATACCACATGGATATCTTATGTTTTTGTGAAACTTGGTCAAAACCAGATAGGATGTTTTTTAATGTAAATAATTTCTCAGTTGCCAGCGCGTACAACAGATCCACAGTGGGTGGTGGTACCCTGATACTTTGTAATAGTCATTTAAAATATAAGGAAAGGAAGGATATCACTGCTTACTCTGTTGATCGCTTGTGTGAGGTAGCATGTGCAGAGGTCGAGGGGCATACTGTCTTGTGCGTTTACAGACCACCACCATCAAACTTGTCATTGTTTTTGATTACAATGGAAGAATTATTAAGTAAACTTTTCAGAGATAATAAATTAGTTTTTGTTTGTGGCGACTTAAATATAGATCTGTTAGTCAACTCGCCTTAAAAATGTAAGCTCATTTCATTATTTAAATCATTTAACCTAAAATATTTATTTCATGAACCAACAAGAATAACAGCAACTTCAGCTTTTTGCATAGATAATGTATTCACTAATTGTAAAGTAAAAGATTCGTTTTTAATTAGTGGCGTTAGGTCAGACCATACTGGTCAACTAGTATCTTTTGAGTCAAATAAAAAAAATAACCTAGCTAAATCAATTCGATTAAGACCACTTACTAAAAATAAATTAATCTCTTTTAATAATAATGTTTTTAGCAACCTTTGTAACGCCAGTTTTGATTCAAACGACCCCAATATAAATTACGGCACGTTGTTTTCAACAGTTTGCCAAGAATTCAATAAAACGTGTCCTGTAAAAACAGTTAAAGTCAACAATTCCAAATCGAAATTTAGTGAATGGGCCACTGTGGGCATAAGAAAAAGCCGAGATATCTTATATAATTTATATTACGAAAAATCTTTGACTTCCGATCAAGTTTTTCACACTTATGTTAGAAACTATTCCAAAATATTCAAAAGAGTCTGCGCTCAAGCAAAATCTCTAATAATAATTAACAAAATTGGTGCTTCTAATAATAGAATAAAAACTGTGTGGCAATTAATTAATAGAGAAACTGGAAAGATACAACAACGCGATCAGAATGAGTTGTCTTTGAAAATAACTAATCAAACCATTTCTGATAGGCAAGAAGTCGCTGAGACATTAGAAAATTTCTTTACCAACATTCCGTTAGAGGTTAAGAAGTCTCTTCCTTCCTCATCTAAATTAGCTGAAGCTCTTCTTAAAGAAAACTTTACTACAGACATACCAATCTTTAAATTTAAACCAATATGTATTGATACAATTAAAAACGCGTTCAAAAGTCTCAATATAAAGAATACTGAAGACTTGTGGGGGATATCCGTTAGGGTTCTTGGAGATATTATTGACTCAATTGCTCCTGTATTTAGGCATATTCAATCAATGTTTGGACAGCGGCACTTTTCCTGACTTAATGAAACACAGTAAAGTAGTACCAATTTTCAAATCAGGCTGTAAGAGTGATCCTTCTAATTATAGAACTATATCCGTGCTTCCAGCATTGAGTAAAATCTATGAAAAAATCATGCTGGAACAGATGTTGTCTCACTTCAATTCAAATGAGATCCTGCATAGTCAACAGTTTGGTTTCATGAAAGGTAGGTCGACAACGGACGCGGGAGTAAAACTCATCAGTCACATCTTGGAGGCTTGGGAGAGGTCCCAAGATGCCATTGGCATTTTCTGTGATCTCTCAAAAGCTTTCGACTGCGTCGACCACAACACACTGATCTGTAAATTACACCACTACGGAATTCGTGGAAAATCTGCTGATCTCGTGCTTTCCTATTTATCAAACAGACAGCAAAAAGTAAATGTTAATGGGGCGACGTCCTCCGGGTCTCTAGTCAAGATGGGCGTGCCCCAAGGTTCAATTCTCGGCCCTTTCCTTTTTCTTGTTTACATTAATGATCTCCCTTTTATGATGGCCAAATTATCGGATATAATTCTATTTGCTGATGATACTTCGCTAATTTTTAAAATAGATAGGCAAGATACGGATGTCTTAAATGTCAACGAAAGTCTGATTGTTCTCTCAAAATGGTTCGCAGCTAACAATCTTTTACTGAATGCGAAAAAAACAAAATGTCTAAAGTTCTCTTTACCAAATGTACCACAACATGACCTAAACCTAAATCTTGACGGCAAAAATCTTGAAATTATAACGAAAACTGTATTCTTAGGGATTATTATCGATTCAAAATTGCAGTGGGGCGCGCACATTAGAACTCTTTCGGGTAGGTTAAGTTCGGCTGCATATGCAGTAAGGAAAATAAGGCAGCTAACCGATGTAGCTACAGCTAGGTTAGTATACTATGCTTATTTCCACAGTATTATGTCTTATGGCATTCTTCTGTGGGGATCAGCAGCAGACGTTGACTCAATTTTCATCCTACAAAAGAGGGCAATCCGCGCAATCTATAAAATGGGTCCTCGCGAGTCCCTCAGAGAAAAATTTAAAAAGATCGATATACTGACTCTACCTTCACTTTATATTTTGGAATGTATTTTGTATGTCCGTAAAAATCGGGGGCTTTTCAAAACTAGAAGCGACTTCCATAATTTAAATACACGCAGTAAGCACGAAATTGTAATACCCAAATTCAGATTAACGAAAACTAGCAAGTCTTTTCTTATAAACAGCATACGCTTTTATAACAAGTTGCCAAAGTCAGTTATAGAACTGACCGATGGAAGGTTCAAAAACTACATCAAACGTATCCTTATTAACAAAGCATATTATAAAATCAAGGACTACGTTGAAGATAAAAACATTTGGCCTTAGCTCCTTCTGCGCATGCAGCTTCCCTGGTAACTTGTAAACGGCACAAATAAGTGGATGTCTCTAACTATTCTCAATCTCATTTTTTCTTTCCTTCTTTTAATTAGACTTTTTACAATGGTTTTCAATCATCTTTATAGCCCTTTGCTGAGAATAGTTACAGCACTGATAACAACATTTGTGCCACACGTTAAATTTAGTCTTGTTATACTTATTATTTTTTTACCTTTGTATAGATTCTTTTACCGATTGTTTTGTGAATGTGTGAACATTGTAGGCCTTCTTGATGCTAGTTAACATTTGTTAACTTTTTTATTTAATATATAATCTTTTTATTTTATTTTTTTTATTTTCTTACGACTTATTGTCATAAGTCGGGCCTGCGTTGTCCCCCCATATCTAAGTACTAATGCTGTAACATGGAAATATTGTAAAACCAAACCATTTTTAAAAGAGTAACCATGGAGTTTCTTGCCGGTTCTTCTCCATAGGAAACGACCAACCCGAACCGTGCACCTTTTGTCGACGTTTTATAAGTGCCCATGCAGGCCTATGTGAAAAAAATAAAATTAAAAAAAAAAAAAAAAAAAAAAATTGCTAAAATATCTATGAAAATTTCCTGAAATGGTGCATTTTGTAATTGTGTTTATTGTAGAAAAGGCTTTATGGGTTTTTTTGTCATACTTAGTTTTACTGCATGCTTCACAATTATTTATTACGGCTGATATCGTCTCTTGCATGTTATTCCAAAAATAATTTTATCTTATCCTGGTCATGGTCTCTTACATACCTTTATGACATGTTTTTACTTCATGGTGTTGTAAGATGATTTCTTTTTGTGCCTTTTCAACTTCAACAAAAACTACACGCTCTGAACATTCCAGGAATTCTACCATTCCCTTTTTAAATAATTGTATAATAACTTTGTTAAACAGTTTCCTATGCTTTACGCTTTCAAAATATATAAAGTATTTAATTTTATATTCAACATATTCTTTTAAAAACCGTTTAATTAATTTCTCATTATTTGGTAAAAACTACGTTAAGAATTTTTGTTTTTCTCGGGAAAGGTCTTTAACTTGGATATCGTTTTTGTGCCATGTACAAACTAATATCTGGTTGGTTTTAGTGTCTATTGCTTCTTGTAATATTGGAATACCAATTGACTCCATGTCTTCAGCTGAATGAACTGTAAATGTTTTATCTATCACAGAGTCAAGTGGAATTAGTTCATTTGTATCACATTCAGAATTGGCTGTTAGAGTAGCAGACAAATCCGAGATGTAAATTGTTCTAGAGTCATCACTATTGTAATCATTTTTTTTGTGTAATTTGTTTTTTTTTTTGTTTTTGTTATTTTTCATCTACATTAACTTTCAAAGATAATCCGTCCTTATGTGAACCTAATGCATTTAATTTAATACGAGACAGGGCATCAGCGTTTGTATTCTGTTGGCCATCTTTATATTTAATTTCAAAATCATATTTTTGAAGACGAAGTCTCCAACGAGTGAGCTTGCTATTCGGCTCTTTAAGCGAATAGAGCCAGGCTAAGGGCCTATGGTCTGTATAAATGATGAATTTACTACCGTAAAGGTAGGGCCGAAAGCATTTATCCGCCCAAATGATCGCTAAAAGTTCACGTTCGTATCTGGTCTATATATCACTTAAGTTTTTACTGGCGTAAGCTATTGGTTTATCAGACCCTACGACGCCTTGCAATAGTACTGCCCCTAAGACATTTGATGATGCATCATTAGTTAGGATATAAGGTTTATCTGAATCGGGATATTGAAGAAAAGGTGCGTTCGTAAGAAGCTCTTTACATTTTGGAAAGAATCTAAGTACGCTTGATTTATGATAATTTTGTTCTTTATCTTTAAGCAATTAGTTAATGGTTCCTTAATATCATAATAATAATCCTTAATAAATCGCCTGTAATAGCCTATCAAGCCCAAAAACTTTTAATTTCTGTTACGGTTTTTGGCAGTGGGTAGTTAAGAACTGAGGATGGCTTTAAGCCTAAAGATGATAAGATTAAATCTTATCATCGTTAGGCTTAAGGCCATCCTCAGTTATAACATGACCTAAGTATAGGACTTCTTTCCGGAGAAATTCGGACTTATCAAGTTGAATTTTGAGGTTATTTGACTTCAAACGATAAAAACTGCTCTTAACTTCTAGATATGTTTTGCAAGTGAATTTGAAAATATTATAATTTCATCCAAATAAACTAGGCAATGGATTCAATGCAACCCTTTTAGAACATTGTCCATTGCTCGCTGAAGCACTTTTAAGACCAAACGGCATTCTTCTTCTGTTTTCTCTCTGTTATTTTCGTTCATCTTAATCTGATGGTATACGCTTGCTAAATCTAATGTCGTTAAGTATGTGCTTTTACCTAATTTATCAAACAGATCAGTGAGATATTGGGAAGTGTCAACAGTTATTTCGTTTAACCGTCTGTAGTCAATTACCATTCTATATTTTATTTCACCTGATGCATCTTTCTTTTTTGGGACTAAATGAACTGGGACTGAGCAAGGTGAATGAGATTCCTGAATTACATTTTCTTTAAGTAACTTCTCGATTTGATTTCTTATTTCTTGCGAATGACTAGGAGGTTGTCTGTATGGTTTGACGTAAATAGGATCTTCGTTTTTTATCCTAATACAATGTTTGACTTGTTTCGTGAACCTTAATGGAATGCCATCACAATAGAATATATTTTTATATTCTAAACATAAAGTACTTATGGTTTAACATTCTTCAGATGACATGTGATTCAGTCGAAGCTTTTGTAAGTTATCTGTTAATAATTTATATATTTCAATATTTTCAGTTTCATTAAAATTATTAACATCACAATCATTTGTATTATTTTCGTACGGTTCTACTTCGAATGGTTTAGTAACGGCTAATTTAATTGGTTTGTCAAGGGTATTTTGAATTATGGTAGTAATTACGGTTACTTTAACCGTCTTTGCATTTAACTAAAGCGCTGGGCATACGCACACCTGCCGTAAATTCTCTGTAATCTACTGAAGCATTACCAGTATGATAATTTGCAGGAATTTTAACTCTTTGCTCTGATCGAGGTGCCAACTCTATTATATGTTTATTCTTGTCACGCATAATTGGTATCACCGTAATTTTAGTTTTCAAGACCTCGTTTTTCAAATCTATTAGTGCCTCTACACTATGTAAAATATTATTACCTAGTGTTTACTAGGTAATAATACATCGAAGCTAGGGTCGACTTCATAGATGTGAAATTTGTGAGTTTCATTAACAATAAAAATCGGAAATGCTGGCTTGGAAAGTACTTCTTCGTGTTGGGTTGTACCGTGAGTACTTCTAACTTCAAATGGGTCATAATAAATATAATCGTAAAAATTGTTACAGAAGGCCTGTAACAAATCCGGGTTTATAAATGATTTGGTACTGCCCGTATCTATTTCGTATTATCTTAAATTTGGCATCTATTTCGGGTCTATATATGTATGGCAATTTAAGGCATGTATCGCAATTTAATTGTATCATTTCTCTATGTTTTCTGAGGCTACTGATTGAAAATCCTCATTATTTTCCGTTGAAACTTTTTTGTTAACTTCTTCCAAATAATTTTCATCTTGATTTTCGGTAAACGGGTAATAATCGTGATAATATTCATCGTTATATTGGTAATCGCAGGGAAACTGAATATCATCGTAATGATCAAGGTCAAGTTCATTTAGTTTAAATCCTTTTATATAGGCCTGGGCCGGAGGCGCCGTACGCATTGTGACACTAGATTGAAGTTTAGGTTGCTGAATATCGAACGTCTGTGAAGGTTTATTGAACGATTGGTTCTGGTTGCCAAATGGCTGTAACGATTTATTATTGAATTGCTGTTGATTTCCAAATTGTTGAGGGCGCATCCCAAATTCTCGCGGACGCATCCCGAATTGTTGCGGGCGCATCCCAAACTGTTGCGGACGCATCCCAAATTGTTGCGGATGCATCGCAAATTGTTGTAGGCGATAATTAAATAATAAGGCGATAATCCCAAATGTTTGGCCTTGAAATCCAAATTGTGGAGTACGCGTCCCAAATTTTTGACCTAGGGAGTTACCTAAATATAATTTGGGTTGTGCATTTGGTTGCATAAAAATAGGTGTATCATTATTAATAGGCTTCTTATAATTATTTGTGCCGAATTTAAACGGTTGTGTATTATTTGGAATAACATGTTTACTGGAGGACGTCAGCAGTGTTTTATTTCGAGCTTTATATTGGTAATGGAAATTGACCTCTTCTAACACGAAAGATAAAGCCTGTTCCAAAGCGGAAGGCGCTTTTAATCTCACAATACGCACCATATTATCCGGTAGATTATAAATAAACACGGTTAATGACGTATTATTATAAATAGTTATTTTACTTTCACGCATACTACTCGATAATCTTTAAACTTTTGATATTAAAATATTACGCACTGATTGAATACGATTGCAAAAATCCAAAAATGATTCACCATTTCTTATAGGTTTATCTTATACGTTTAAGTTTCCAATTCAATAGCAAAACATTCTTCACTTCGTGGGTCTCCAAAATGTTGTATTAATAACTACTTAAACTCTTTCCATGTAACAATATCCTCGCGCTCACTGATAATCGCGGCTGCATTCCCCGCTAATCTACTCGTTATGGCATGCATTACTTACAAGTTTTGCTCGACACTTCCCCTGTATTTATTTATAATATATTCACTTTTGCGTAAAAAAGATGTAAATGGCGCTTATCGCCTTCAAAAAGCGGAATAATTTCATCATTTCATTTGCAATCATAATATTGTTTACGTTATTTTCCATTTTTAACACTATTAATTATATTAACACCCAAAAAAAATATAAAGTACAAAGGCAAAAAGATTCTTCAAAAATTATTTAGATTCTTCAAAAACTTCTTAACCAAAAGTAATTCTTAAGTATATAAAAAAACTTTTTGCAAAAAAATACTACCGACTTCCAAATACAAAACTACAAAGTGAAAAATAACTTTATTTTTTGAAGTCGGTGTCTTTCTTAGGTACCAATTTTATGCGTTATGGATACCGACTTCAAAAAATTAAGTTATTTTTCACTTTGTAGTTTTGTATTTGGAAGTCGGTAGTATTCTTTTGCAAAAAGTTTTTTTATTTTTCACTTTTTAGTTGTACCTACCTAATAGGCAAGTTAGTAAAGTAACTATAACGCCAGAATAGATTTCATAAAACTTGATCATAACCGGTGAAATGAGAGATCTGCGTACACATTAAGAGCGTACTGGCGTGATTTTATGTTCTGAAATGGTATAAACAATAAACAGACATGCGATTGCAGCAATCCCGAGAGATTTGCCGTTATTTATTGAAGAGTTCTGTTGTATATCTCCGAAGTTCTTCATAAAATCTTCACCAAATTAAAATGGGACCAATTTCAAAACATACGTTTTCAAACAAAAAAAGAATTTTCAAAATCGGTCCACAATTGACGGAGATATCGGATATAAACATAATGTCAAACATAGAACCTCCTCCTTTTTGGGAAGTCGGTTAAAAATCGTAATCATTAATCAAATAGAATCTTAAACAATTTATCTGAATACAATAAGTTTTTCATTCACTAACAATATTTCAATTGTAATATCACTTTAAATAACTTTTATCTATAAAAAAAAACTAGCCTTACAGATTTTATTCAAAACCAGATAACATTATAACGCGGGACTTCTAATCGCAAGATAACAAAAAGGAAACGGTAAAGGAAGGCGAAAATTCAGGGGGCCTACTCCCGAAGCTCGAAGGCCGTAGTTTCGACCTTAGTTACGGGCGTTTCCTACTCCCTAACACCTACGGACGGATGATTCGTTCGGGGCCCGAACGAAGAATGAATGACAACACAATTTGACAGTTTTACCTACTCCCGATGCGTTTTTATCCGTTCGAAAAATTGAATTTGACACTTGTTTTAACGGATCGTTCGTAAAGATATTACGACATCAAAATAGTTATCGTGCGGTCGACGAAACTTGCGATCTACTGGAAGAGCGGAGGCAATGTCGATGACATTTGCGCCAAAACTTCCAGTTGGCAAGTATTCCCGACGTTGAGTTCATAGGGAACTATAAGCTCACTCGGGAATTATTTGAGGACTTATGTGAGGAGCTAATACCTCTTTTGCCTCAACACTTACGACAAAGTGGTGTTGATCCGAGAATGAAGGTAAGGATGTATTAAATATACTGGTAACTTATTGAGCTGTATTACTAATCCCACCCATTTACATTTGTTGTTTTTGTTTAATTGATCCTAACTGCTCTTAATTTTTATGCCCGGGAGAGTCACCAAGGTGCAGTGGACCTTAGTAGTGATGTTCTAATGGCACAAAAGACAGTGTCATGCTGTCTGCGCCATGTCATAAATGCATAAGTACATAAGGTTTCCACATAATTTGGCTGGGAGGAACCTTATAAATAGTCAGTACCTAAGTTTAAAAGCTTGTACCATTTTTCTAAAACAAATATCTATAGGTATTTAATAAAATATACCTAGCCTGCCATTTGAACAATGACTACCTATGCTTTGAAGAGTGTTTATGCCTATACCTACTTATAGAGTACACTTAAATAAATTGTATTGTATCATTTAAAATTTTGTAGATTTTATGAAAAATATGGCCTGCCAAGCATAGTGTTACAGGGAATTTTGGGTACCCACTTCGGGGATTCATGATGACCCGAGTAGACAATGCTGTAGAAGACCCCAATAGACAATAACATGCTCGGTCCAATAAACAGCGTATGTTTAGCATTAAAAAAAAACGATTAAGATGCCTCATAGCAGCAAGAGACATAGAAAAATATTTACAGAGCTGCATTATGCACCAGTCAGTTGGTATGTCGCAATTTATACTAGTTATAGCTATGTTTTTCTAATAACACATTGAACAGGTGAATAGTACTTTTTCCATCTATTTATGAGCATATTTTAATATTTTTTCAGGTACAATTGTCATTGCCTGCTGTGTTTTACACAATATGTTTAATGAGGCGGACTTAGAAGCGCCTTCCCTCAGCAAGTTCTTCAAATTGAGCGCAGTAGACAGGGAGAAGTGTCTACAAATATAATATCTGCCCATCGAGCTCTTCAGCAAAGGCAAAGAGCGAGAGACAGATTATTGCAATTGCTGGAAAGAAATAGATACTTATGCAGTCTCACAAGAAAACTTTACTAATAAAGCCAATATAAATGCATTGGTATGTGTATGACAAGATGTATGAATGTGAGTGAAGCAAAAGCTTACATACGGATCGTAGCAGGTGGCATTCTGTAGTTTCTGCCTAACCCCATGGGAAAAAGGTGTGAGTTTATGTTGTATTATTGACTTTTCACAATAAAAGGATTTTTTTATTATACATTTATTTTTATTTTTCACCATTCAAATCTGAATAAATTTAACAATTAACAATACACTATGACTTATACAATAACTACAAAAATAGAATATACTTTATAGTACACCATAAAATTATACACATTTACAAGAAAACTTATTTATATGGGTACAAAGGCGGTCTTATCGCTGCCAGATATCTACTAGACAACCTATGGATGGACTGAAAATAAGAAAAGTAAATTGTTAAAGATATGGTCATTTCGTAACGTAAAAATATTTTATTTTTTGTTTAGTAAGCTTGAAACCACACACTAGGAAAACCGGTAATCGACCGATAAAATAGTGCAACTCAAACGTCATCCATCGTTCGTTCACGAAAATTGTCTATGATTCCGTTCGAAGCTCAATAATCCGAAATTGTTAGGGGGTAGGGTTCACTCCGAAGTTTCGAAATACTTTCGAACGGCTCGTAACTTCGTCGACGAAGCTCGGGAGTAGGCCCCCAGGTTGCATAACTATATTGACAAACACATTTAAACTCACTGTCGACACAAGAATATAGATTCTGGAACTATTCTTTTAAGAACAAGAAGTTTCAATTTTGAAAGCATTGGTGAAGCGATCAAAAGTTTCTTCCAATCTTCGTTAGATGGGTGGAACCCGCATTATTTGTTAAAGCACTCTCTCGCTTCATTTTTGTTCGCGGATACTTTTAACTAACTACATCGGTTGGGAAACACTGAAGTGATAAAGTTTAAACATTTAATTTTACTAGCATCCTTACATTTTGAAACTGCAGAGTGTTAAAACTTTAACACTATTATGTTACATTTAAAAACAGCCCACCTGATCCAAAATCGGATTTGAACTGATAATTCTCAGATTAAACTCTTGCTTCAAAAAGTTTTGAAAAAGCAAAATATAACGCGGCTACTGAGGTCCGGATGTATATCCGGACCTCAGTAGCCGGATATCAAACAAAGGCACACTAATAAATAAGGTTAGATATCTGTTGACGCCGGAAAGTGTTTCATTTCGTTTACTTGGGAAGGGACAAAGGATGAAGCCAATTTCCATCCAAGGAGGAGTTAACCCGAGTCTCTTCAATTAATTATGTCATTCGACAAAGGAAACGCGCGTGTAATGTTTAATGAGTGACATAATTATGAAGCAGGTATCCTCTGGAGGAACATGCCGAATATTCGAACGAAATAACAAGTTTTCTTTCTAGGCCCTCGCCAAAAATATCATCTAAGTATAAGGAGGTTATTTATAATATTTTAACTACATGTTTCCACTAAATTATTTAATTTTATGAAAGAAATTGCGAGGAAAAGTCAGTTTACCGCTTTTACTCATATTTTGTAGATTTTTAACGACAAAACTTTTAAAAGACTTGTCTTAACTTTGGCCATAATACTGTCTTTTTTATAATAACTATGAACAAGTAGGTCATAATAGTTATTACAGGACTAAATATAGTGTGCGCATAATTATGGAGTTGAATTTTTATTTCAGTGGATGGTTTATGGATATTGGGCTGTGTAAAAAAACACAAGCCCAATATCCATGTACCGTATGTGATGATATGCAGATACCTTAGTTTCAACATACAGAACATACCCATGCAATAGAAATCCAATCTCGGTAAATTTAGGGTAGGTAATTAGAATACCACACTATGATGATTGTATGCAGATGCAATATGCATTACTAATATCACACACGTGCAACCCAATGCCCCCTTTCACGTTTAGAATATTTTGGCATATAGACTTTATTAGCATAATTTGTAAATGTTACATTCTGATCACGTTGCTAGATGACAGCTGTGCGGAAGAGAACTTTGATGTCTAAGTGCCTTATTATACCGATATGATATATAATTTTGCAAATTGAAACTTTCCTGAAGGTAGAATAATTCTAGGAAAACTTATCCGAGATCATGAGGCCGCTTAATTTTGTTAAATATTCTAACATCCTCAATTCAACGTTTAAGTTAGTGTAATGTAATCTCGGCGTGGGTATATGACGGTATGTATAAACGTAAATGGATTATCTAAGATTCGTAGCAGGTGATGGAAAAAGTCGAAGGCTTCGAAAAAAATCAATTGAGTCAGACAAGCAGACTGGGTATTCTCTAAATTTTCTGACAATTGACGAACTTAATTTGCCAAACCCAGTTGAAGTCTCCAACTGCGCTGTAACTACCTTCCAGTAGTGGTGCAAAACATTATTTTCCGCGACTCAATCGTGTCTTGCATTTTCTTCTTGCACACAATATCTTAAAACTGGAATTGAAAGAACCAAAAATTCCTTATTTTTGTAATGTTTTTACTAGGAAACTAATACATTAAATATCATAATTATCCTAGTTAATTTCTGAATTTCTGCAAATATAAGCTTTAGGTATCAAACTTGTTTTGTAGACAAACCGTCAAATTCCCGGCAAATATTGAAGTGGGAAGACTACAGTGTACGACTAAAAGGCCGCTTGGGAGATAATTCCTTTCTACTTGAGTCCTATTTCATAAAAAGTAATAAAGTTTATGATAAACTACGCTTTCCTTCTATTCCGTACCATTTAAATCCATACCGACACATAAAGTTTGTCTAAGAAAGTGATGAGTCTCTGGATAAATCCTTCCTCAGAGTAATCTAAAAGGTTCCTGTCCCAGTTGGCCATGTTCAATGATCAGAAGCCATTATGTATATGTAAGTAGAACATAAGAAGCTCTTTGTACGATGTTCATGAGATTGACTAAGAACACTTTCGTCGAGGCTGAATCTATTTTCCAAACGTTAAGGTTAACGCCAAAAGTTAAGATGGTTTAAGAAAATAACAAAAATCCTTTGTAAAATACAAAAGAAATTATGGAGCAAAATTTTATAGTGAAAATGAACCCTTAAGATCTTTCTTAAGGGTTCTTAGGTTGGGAGCACTCTGGATGCGGGATCAAATAAAATACATAGCAACTCACAGGCACAAGTATAATGACTGGCTAAAAGTTAATTTACCGGACTACCTACAATACTAAATAATAAACAATATGCACTTACCCACAATAATTTATATAGATACATACAATACACCTCCCTTCTTATTCTTAGGATACTTAAGTATATACACATACAAATTTGTACATACTAGACTTATCAGCTACTTATAAAATTAATCTATATCAAATACCACGACTGGTCTGCGTATTCGTTTGCAGCGTGGCGTCGCCGTTGGCTTAGTATCACAACTAGGTTCCCTACTTGAAATCGAATGACGTTAGATTGAATAACACTTGCTCGAAAACGTTTACTCTATAGTACTTGAAATCGATAAATTATGAGCACGACCGATCACTACCTCGATGCATCAAAATCTCTAATAACTATAAGCTCGATTCATGGGCACGTAAAAATAACACTGCAAAGCGAAACATTACTCTCTTTTCCTAAGTCGGTGTCGAAAACCCAAAATAATAGGTACCAAAGACATCGATTAGATGGTCAGTCGGGAAATGATGTTTCAAGATAATGGGCCTTCGCGCGCCGATAGATGGATCGATGGCCGGGAGGTATCGGTGGCACAATATTAATTTTTGGATCACTACTTCCTTTGGTTTCCATACCACCCTCTTGTGTAATAGTAAGCTGGTCTTTAAGAGCCCCTACAACTTTCACGATTTAAAAACAGAAAACAGCTACTTTTTCAGTGTAAATTTCTCAATAACTACAATATATATGATAAATATTTTAATGTAATTTTTTACATCACATAGTTATCTAGTAATTGTACAATAAATACTTTTGATAACTGCTCAAATTTATTTGCCTTAACTTGTGTTGAAACATATATATACAATGGAATATTCTAAAAAAATAAAATACCTATATACAAATACAAAGGGGAGACGGAAAAAAGCTCATTGTGCATAAAAAAATTCGTCCACATCGATGTCAATGGGAAACGTGCCCAGAACGCTGGCAGCACGTTGAATGCAATGCTGATTCTCTGGCCGAAGAAAAGGCCAGCCCTCTGGTCACGTGAAGAGTCGACGAGCTTTGTGCTAATTTCTCGAAAAACTCGATGCGCACTCGGACCCCATGGACCTAATGTTTCAACTCCAAACGGCTCAAACATATAACTTCCAATAAGGTTGTTATATTTGAGCCGTTCGAGGTTTTCTGCGCCAGCAGCAGCCGCCCCAGCACAGCCTGCCGTGCTTAGAAGATGGGATGGCGCAAGGGTGTCGACACATGTTGCATTCCACACCAAAGGTCTACCCACCTTCCAAGGCTTAATGGTCATCCCGTCTGGTCTCTTTCTATCGTCGCGTGCCAAGCCATTGGGTTCTAAAACTGCTGGCACTCCGGCGGTGACAAGAGCCCGACGTATGATGTCATTAATGCTGGCGTGCCGTGCTATCCGGCCAAATTAAATTAGAAAATATAAATTCCTAACACATGTTTTTACGTAATCCCGAAAGTTTATCCAATTGCTTTTTCAGCTTACTGGTGGCGAATAATTATCTGAAAAAACAATAATATGGACTGGGCATACAGTATACTAGTAATATGTCATCAATTTTGTTTTTAAAAGTTTATTGTACTTGTACTTAAAAAAAAAATTGTCCACGCGGAATAAAAGCAATTTTATCATGTTATAAATAAAACACTGAAAACTTTTAAATAATTGGTAAATAATTTGAAAATTGAGGTGTTTATCAATCGAATCCAATTTTTATATTTTACTAGCTTTTGCCAGCGGCTTCGCCTGCATGTAAAAAATAGATAGGAGCCGATTCTCAGACCTACTGAATATGCATATAAAATTTCATAAAATCGGTCAAGCCGTTTCGGAGGCAGGCATATTATAAATTGGGGGATTACATCACTGATAAAAATGCTTGGCTCAATGCTAGTCTTGCTCCACAACCACTAGGGCTCAAAAACAAGTGATATGCAGAACATTATTGTTTTGAAGTATTGTTGGACCTGCTGAAGACTGTATGAATATATTTGTATTATATAGACTCAATTTCTTTTAGTATTGTATAACTGCGCAGAACCTTTGTGAGTACTATATACCCAACTGTAAATCTACCATTTGCTGTACCTTTGTGTCGTTTGTTGACTTGTCTGTTCCCTGGCAGTTGAGTGTGTCATGCTCTCTCAAATGTCTCTCTGATGTTGGCGCGTGTGTTGGATCATTAGGTTCCCTTCATGATGGTTGAGCTGGCTGGTGCCGATTCATGCGTCATGTTCGTGAACGGGCGTCGACAGTTGGGATTGGTCTTAACTTAACTGCTTCGGATGCTAATGTTTTTCTAGTATCTATTATGTAACTGCACAGTACATGTGTGAGTACTTTTAATACTTTGTACTTGTACGTAGTATAGTGTGTAGTGATTCTGGGTGCATTGTCCTCACACATATGAATTTATTAATGTATGTACTTACTCGTATTACCTAAATAATGATATTTTTTATTTTAAATATTAGGTATGGAATTTCTTGTGCGTTCTTCTCCATAACAAGCTACTTTCCGAATGCACGGTAGAATCAATTTTTATTCCTTGTAAATTTTAATGTATCTAACGTTCAAAAGTGCCGCTTGGTGGCCTAGTTGAAATAAAATATCTTTGTCTATGGTAACTAACATTGGGACAAGAGAATTTTATATATATGATTTTAATAAATTGTCTAAATAATGCCTTACAAACCGATGCACTCGCGAGAGCTATTCAAGTTAATTCAAGTATTCAGTTCAGTCTCGCTCAAGGGCTTGTAAACGGCGGACCTGTGTCGCTTTTATTTTAGCCGCTCCCGACGAAACTCGAACATTGCGCATAACTTTGTACTTGGCCTAAACAGTTTTGATATTGTGATATTTGATCTTTTTGTGATGTGATATTTTTTTGTCGTAGGTTGATATTGATTTAATGTTATATATGTTGTGGACCAAGTGATTAATCCGGCATTATTCATGATGCCCGGGTAGTTTGAAAAATGTCCAACATGGTAAGGCAATATGATAAAAAATATTGAAATAATAATGCCCATCACTTATTGAGCAGGGTACCTAATAAAAACTTTGTTGTTTTTTTAATTAATTTAATGTTGATATTAGTTTTAATATAGAATAGGTAAGGACGATACTATCTTAAGCAAACAAAGTTGACGGAGCCTCACCGCACGGGGCTCCTATTTCTGTCTGCAGGATCAAGATCAGGATAAAGTAAAACATGAAGGAGATGACGGGAGCTGAGTTGCTCGCTCACTTCAGCTCTCTCTGGTTGCCCTAAGCTCCTGAGCTCGCTCTTGGACTAATTCATTCACCATAATTATTGAATTGCCCAACCATTACGCAGCAATATTCGTAATGATCAGACAATTACCACTATGTCAGGCTTATTTTCAATAATAGTCAGTGATGATAAACCGATCCTAATACAACGTGACATTGCCATTTTCGAGAACTGTTTTGGGCGCATACCTATAGGCAAGGTACTTCCGATTCCACAAGATTGTATTAAAGAGCAAGTCGCAAAAGGATAATCCTGGCTACAAGCACAAAATAGAAAGTATACAGATGGGCCCACTCCCGCCGTTTCGAAAATTGACAGCTAAACTTGACAGATTCACTAGGGTTGCTACTACATTGACTCCGAATTTTAAAAGAGAGTATATAGTAGAGTAGTAAGTTCCAAACATAAATAAATCGATGCGTCTAAACATACATCATATTACGCTTACAACAGTGCATCAAATATCCATTAAATATACGACGAAGATTGGAGGGTAACAAGACGTAACAATAGTGTAAAAATGATCCCACTACAAACATTAAATTAAGAAAAGCACCAAGCTCGACAGAAATATAAATGTGAAAAAAGGTAATAAACTCAAAAAACCCGACTGCTTAAGAAACGATCGAAAAATGTTTACTTACACAAGAATAAAACTATTCTGTGCTGTCGGAGGAAACATATTTGTGAGCTGGATGAATTAAACTATATTAATACGACAAAGTTTCATAGCCTTTCCAATTTCGTCTATGGACTTAAAATAATTTATTATATTCCTAGATATTCAATTACTTACTAGTCATCTTAAAAAAAATTATGACCTTTATAACTTAAAAATGAACGAAAGAATAAATTCAAATAATTAATTTAAAGTATATTCGGTCTGTAACAATTAATAAAGGTAACCCAGCCAATGCAACCTCGTTACAGTACTTAATGTATGAATGACGTGACAAACGCCCACACAAAGCACTCGTGACTCGTGATACTTCCTGACTCCGTAAACTATCGCCAGCACTTCTCGATCAATCTGTGAATATGATCGTTCAGCTACACTAAGTGACCGCGAGGCGTAAGCTATCGGCCGCTCTCCGCTTGGCGTGATATGGGACAGTACGTACGGCGCCGACCCCCACGCTGCTCGCGTCGGTAGTCAGTAGGAGTGGCAACTTGACCGAGTAGTGTTATTACCCCACTACTAGCTAACAAGGCTTTAACCTTACCAAACGCATATTTGCATTCATCACTCCAATCATATTTCACTCCTAATCTCAATAAATTGTACATTGGGGCAAAAGTTGTACTGACATTATTTATAAACTTAGCGTAATACATAACCATACCTATAAACGCCCTCAGCTCCGATATGTTCCACGGTGCCGGCATAGTTTTAGAATCAAATCTAGAAAAATCTGTTGATGAAATTCAGGTATTTGATATTCGTACACTGTGTATAAAATTAGAGGAATATAAACTTTTGGTGTATTGCTTTTGGTATACTGCTCGAAGTTGCAAACCTTGATAAAAATGCTTAAAATTACTACAAACACCTCATTCATCTTTGCTCATACAGCAATATGACTCAAGAAACCTTTTTACAGTACTGGTTCCTATTGTTCGCTTTGATTTTATTATTAACGCTTTGCCAGCACCACAAAAGAGTTTTGTATTCTTGGAATCCTTTGCACACGTTTAATTTTGACGTAAGTGCCACAATTTTGAGCGCTTAAGAACTGCGTTGGTGAAAGACTTTTCAAACGTCTTTCAATGCATGCTTTAGATAAATCAACGCCCATTTGAAATATTGGTTCTTTATGTGTTTGATGTTATGTCACCATTTAAATTGAACATCGAAATCAAGATAAAATTATGCCAGGATAAGTTTCAAAGGCGTGTTCTCCGAAAATGAGCGGTCTCCGCCCGTAACCCGTCTAATGAGATTTGTATCAATTTCCAAATTAATTTTATTATTTGTCTCAATATCCAGTTCTCAGTAGATATCGAAAAGTGATTAATTGGTATCAGAATACAAATTGGTTTGAGCGGCCTACTTGTAGGAGATTGAAGTAACGAAGCTTTTATCAATAGACTAGCTTCTGCCAGCGGCTTCGCTCGCGCAAACGTAGTCGAAAACTATCTCAAAGGAACATATTCCCGGGATAAAATGTATCCTATGTGCCAAATTTCACCCAGATCCGTCCAGTTGTTTGAGCGTGAAGAAGTAACAAACACACACACGCACACACACACATTCACAAACTTTCGCCTAAACAATATTAGTGTGATATTTTAGATTAAATTCAAATTATATGAAACTCTATCTTTAGTCAAATGTTGGGAAAGTAACCAAGAAGAATAAAATCCAAGACGCCGTTCTAGTCTATGTGGGGATCATTTGGGGGAGGCCTATATTCAGCAGTGGACGTCTTTTGCTTGAAACGATGATGATGAACCAACAAGATATCAAGAAATTTTCGTCATGAACCAGAGGTAACATTCTACGATACAGATTACTATTTAATTTTTACCCTATGGATGACTTGTGAATAATAAAAATCAAAATAATGATGTTGTTTTTTTTTACGACTTCTAAAAAAGGAGGTTGTCAATTCGATACGTATGTATGTAATACTGTTGGAATTGCACTATATTCTCAAATGTTACTCTATATGCGCCAAATTTAAGCTTTTATATACAAATAAGCGTATGTATGTTTCTTTGTATGTTTGTCCACGCATTTCTCCGAAACTCGTTATCGGATCGTGATCATTCTTTTTTTATTGGAAAAGGTATCTCTCAACTTAGGGAACAGTACAAGTTTCATCCAAATCGGTTCAGAAGTTTTTTATATTCAAGATGCTATTACCCTGATATGTGGCCATGGGTCCATATTCGGCCATTGCACAAAACCAGACTCTGGGCTGCTACTGCGATATTCTAGATGGAAAAACTCAACCCGGGCATCGAACCGAGGATTGCATGCTCTGCAGCAGCACTTGCTACCACTGGACCAACGAAGCAGATTAGCAAGCTATAATTAACAAGCTAAAATTTGATGCTTCGAGGAGGAGTCGAGTTGTGTGGAGTGAGTCTGAGTCTCAAACTCTAACTTCTGTATTCCAAGTCATATCTTTGAGGACATGACTCGGAATACAGAAGTTCATCATTATCATTGTCCACTGCTGGTCATAGGCCTCCTGTAAGCGTTGCCACATTGATCGATCCTGTGCATCACGTATGCACCGGATTCCTGCAGCCTTGACCAGGTTGTCGCTCCACCTACAGGGAGCCCTTCCTACATTACGTCTTCCGGTTCGCGATCGCCATTCCAGAACTTATTTATTATTATTGATAGGCTCGCGCTTGACCACTATCTCTATGATGCAGCACGCTTGCATAGAAGAAACTTGTAGCTATTAGGATATACAGACTCCACTCCTTTAAACCCCATCAACCATCCGTTCTCCGAGCAATTTGCCCTGCCTTGCCACTTCTGTTTGGCAATTCTTCGGATTATGTCGATGACCTTGGTTCTCTAGCGGATATTTTCATTTTGATTCAATCATTCAAGAAAACGCCGAGCATAGCCATCTCCATTGCCCTCTTTAATCTTTCTGAAAGGACATTGTCATTGTGAGCGACCACGTCTCGGTTCCATACAGTAGCTAGAATTTGATATAACATAATTATTTTAATAAAACATCTATTATTTATTATAATTTATCATTTATAGCACCTGTTGCACTCAGTACAGAATGAAATATCAAATTGTATCGATCAAGGTAAGTAACTACGCGGAATTATAATGAACATAACTGCACCAAAAACCCCTCAAATGATCTGCAGTGGGTGGCCCATTGAATGAGTGCACACGAATAACAGCCGATATAGACAGATGGTGTCGCATTGTTAAGCAAATTATGGCAACCCGATGTCTCACTGCAAAATGATGACCACGACCGCTCTGCCAAGAGTGTACCGACGAAGAAGAAGAATATTTTAATGAGAACGAAATCATGAACCCTATTTTGTCCGAACCCATAGCTAACTGATAGTTTTCAGGTTATAATGCGGCAGAGGACCACCTCCTCGATTCGCAGTATTCGGGGGAGCGATAACGGTATCAAGGTTATTGTAGATAAGCCTGGCTATCCTTTACTGGACTCGTTTGCACAGCGGTGGTTCCAGTGCAACAGGAAATGGAACTAGTATCTAGATATGGAATAGTAAAAACAAAGTGTTATATGAGAATGGATTTTATGTTTTGATTATTATTCCCGACCGACTTCCCAAAAAGGAGGAGGTTATCAATTCGATAAAAAAAAAAAATGTGTGTTACCTCAGTGATTTTTACAAGGTGAACCGATTTTGATGATTATTTTATTGCAAAGCTGGTGCTTGTAATGTGGTCCTATTTAAATTTCATTAAGATCTGATGAACAACTTCGGCGATATTATACATCAGAACTCTTCAATAAATGACGGCAAATCAATCGGGATATTAGCTGCAATCGCAATGTCTGTTTATTGTTTACACCATTTCATAACATAAAATCACACTGGGACGCTCTAAAGGGGAAAACAGGTACACAGTTCACCCTGATATACTCTCATTCCACCGGTTTTGTTCAAGTTTCATGTTATTGGGTTAATCTATTCTGGCATCACTTTTGGCATTATAGGTACTTAGCCTATAGAACTGGTCCATTATGTACCTCAAATAAAAAGTGAAATTAATAATTTTGAAAGCAAAAACTCTTATCAAAATTTTGAAAATAAAAATCCTCATCCTTATATAAATTCATAGTATAAAACAAAGTCGCTTGCCGCTGTCTGTCCCTATGTATGCTTAGATCTTTAAAGCTACGCTACGGATTTTGATGCGGTTTTTGTTAATAGATACAGTGATTCAAGAGGAAGATTTGTAAATATAATACACGCGGGCGAAGCCGCTGGCAGAAGGTAGTAATAAAGAAAGGTATAAAAAAAAAACTCACTATCTTTAGAGTTACCTTCGTGAGTATAAAGGGACTTTGAATTCTGATCAATCATCATTCGAAGTTTGCACTTCTTCAGTTAAACAACAGTTAATTGTTTCAAACATTACCTTCCATCATGAAGCTGTTTGGTCTCGTGGTACTGATGCTGGCAGTGCTGGCGTTGATGACGGGCTCAGCTAGCGCGAAACCCAAAGGCATCCGAGGCGCGCTCAAAAAGGGCGGAAAAGTTATTGTAAGTATTGTTTTCGTACTTCAATGTATTTCTTTATATTTTAACGTCCTAGAGGAAACAGCTAGTTTGAATTCTAAGAATTTTGCGGTTGTATAAATCAGACCAATTATGTTATTATGCATGACATGGGTTATTCTGTTTGACAAAATATTTACTAAGAGAGATTATTTGTAGAGGCCATACGTATTAAAAATATTATAAAAAAATATAAACGTCTATCCTTTAAAAGGTGTAAATTTAGTTTAAAAACTTTAAATTAACAAAAAATTATATGTTCTTTCAGAAACACGGTCTCAGTGCGATCGGTGTCATCGGAACTGGCCACCAAATATATCAAGAATCAAAACAATTGTAGAACGTGTTCCTAGAATGAATTTATTTATTCTTAGCATAGTTTAGTGTTTTAATAACTTAATAAAATATTTTTCTGAAACATAGTCTTTTTATTCTTGAAAGATAAGTTTTCAGCATGTCGTGAATATGTGAACTTAAAACTTTGATGTCAAGTAATAAAGTAAACAAAGGTCAATAAAATAAAACAACAAATTAAAAAAAAAACAAAGATGCAATCTTATTTTGTCAATATAGATAAATAAGATATCAAATCAATAATACAATTAAACAGAAATGTCAATAGTTAAGAAATTATAGTGATATTTTATCCTCCAGAAACTCAGTTATATTATAATAAGATCTATTGTGGTGTTCTGATTTACAGATCCACATTTTTTAACTCTATTTACAATTCATAACACTATACAAACCATACCTTCATATATTTTGATATTTTATCAACTTTTGTAATTCATTTTTATGTTTTCTTTCTTTTGTTATCATCTGAAAAGCATACTTTTAGTTATATCTGATTGTTTTAATATCTGAAACTTAAATTATATTGATAATTTGTAATTCTTGCAATATTTTTCTACTGTGACATTTTCATCTTTTTTTTTTTTTTTTTTTAATAAATAAATCTTTTATTTTGGACCAAACATTTGTACATACATCATAAACCTGTCAAACTGCGTGACAGTTTGTCGGCAGGATTAGCGCTCGTTTTAAAAACATTTGGTATCAATTATAAACATCTAAGTAGGTAGATACAACTATTATTAGAATCTATTAATGTTATCATTAGCATTTAAGCAGCCGCGCGGGCCGCCGTCAAAATCAATTAAAATCATTTTTTTTTTTATTTCACATAGGCCTACATGGGCACTTATAAAACGACGACAAAATGAGCACGGTTCGGGTTGGTCGTTTCCTATGGAGAAGAACCGGCAAGAAACTCCATGGTTACTCTTTTAAAAATGGTTTGGTTTTACAATATTTACATGTTACAGCATTAGTACTTAGATATGGGGGGACAACGTAGGCCCCAATTATCACAATAAGTCGTAAGAAACTAAAAAAAAGGAAAAGATTATATAAAAAAGTTAACAAATGTTAACTAGCATCTAGAAGGCCTACAATGTTCACACATTCACAAAACAATCGGTAAAAGAATCTATACAAAGGTAAAAAATAATAAAAATAAGTATAACAAGACTAAATTTAACATGTTGCACAAATTTTGTTATCAGTGCTGTAACTATTCTTAGCCCTTTGCTAAGAATAGTTACAGCACTGATAACAAAAAACTGAAAACTGATAACAACTTTAAAGATGATTGAAAACCATTTTAAAAAGTCTAATTAAAAGAAGGAAAGAAAAATGAGATTGAGAATAGTTAGAGACATCCACATATTTGTGCCGTTTACAAGTTACCAGGGAAGCTGCATGCGCAGAAGGAGCTAAGGCCAAATGTTTTTATCTTCAACGTAGTCCTTGATTTTATAATATGCTTTTTTAACAAGGATACGTTTGATGTAGTTTTTGAACCTTCCATCGGTCAGTTCTATAACTGACTTTGGCAACTTGTTATAAAAGCGTATACTGTTTATAAGAAAAGACTTGCTAGTTTTCGTTAATCTGAATTTGGGTATTACAATTTCGTGCTTACTGCGTGTATTTAAATTATGGAAGTCGCTTCTAGTTTTGAAAAGCCCCCGATTTTTACGGACATACAAAATACATTCCGAAATGTAAAGTGAAGGTAGAGTCAGTATATCGATCTCTTTAAATTTTTCTCTGAGGGACTCGCGGTGACCCATTTTATAGATTGCGCGGATTGCCCTCTTTTGTAGGATGAAAATTGAGTCAACGTCTGCTGCTGATCCCCACAGCAGAATGCCATAAGACATAATACTGTGGAAATAAGCATAGTATACTAACCTAGCTGTAGCTACATCGGTTAGCTGTCTTATTTTCCTTACTGCATATGCAGCCGAACTTAACCTACCCGAAAGAGTTCTAATGTGCGCGCCCCACTGCAATTTTGAATCGATAGTAATCCCTAAGAATACAGTTTCCGTTATAACTTCAAGATTTTTGCCGTCAAGATTTAAGTTTAGGTCATGTTGTGGTACATTTGGTAAAGAGAACTTTAGACATTTTGTTTTTTTCGCATTCAGTAAAAGATTGTTAGCTGCGAACCATTTTGAGAGAACAATTAGACTTTCGTTGACATTTATGACATCCATATCTTGCCTATCTATTTTAAAAATTAGCGAAGTATCATCAGCAAATAGAATTATATCCGAAAATTTGGCCATCATAAAAGGGAGATCATTAATGTAAACAAGAAAAAGGAAAGGGCCGAGAATTGAACCTTGGGGCACGCCCATCTTGACTAGAGACCCGGAGGACGTCGCCCCATTAACATTTACTTTTTGCTGTCTGTTTGATAAATAGGAAAGCACGAGATCAGCAGATTTTCCACGAATTCCGTAGTGGTGTAATTTACAGATCAGTGTGTTGTGGTCGACGCAGTCGAAAGCTTTTGAGAGATCACAGAAAATGCCAATGGCATCCTGGGACCTCTCCCAAGCCTCCAAGATGTGACTGATGAGTTTTACTCCCGCGTCCGTTGTCGACCTACCTTTCATGAAACCAAACTGTTGACTATGCAGGATCTCATTTGAATTGAAGTGAGACAACATCTGTTCCAGCATGATTTTTTCATAGATTTTACTCAATGCTGGAAGCACGGATATAGGTCTATAATTAGAAGGATCACTCTTACAGCCTGATTTGAAAATTGGTACTACTTTACTGTGTTTCATTAAGTCAGGAAAAGTGCCGCTGTCCAAACATTGATTGAATATGCCTAAATACAGGAGCAATTGAGTCAATAATATCTCCAAGAACCCTAACGGATATCCCCCACAAGTCTTCAGTATTCTTTATATTGAGACTTTTGAACGCGTTTTTAATTGTATCAATACATATTGGTTTAAATTTAAAGATTGGTATGTCTGTAGTAAAGTTTTCTTTAAGAAGAGCTTCAGCTAATTTAGATGAGGAAGGAAGAGACTTCTTGACCTCTAACGGAATGTTGGTAAAGAAATTTTCTAATGTCTCAGCGACTTCTTGCCTATCAGAAATGGTTTGATTAGTTATTTTCAAAGACAACTCATTCTGATCGCGTTGTTGTATCTTTCCAGTTTCTCTATTAATTAATTGCCACACAGTTTTTATTCTATTATTAGAAGCACCAATTTTGTTAATTATTATTAGAGATTTTGCTTGAGCGCAGACTCTTTTGAATATTTTGGAATAGTTTCTAACATAAGTGTGAAAAACTTGATCGGAAGTCAAAGATTTTTCGTAATATAAATTATATAAGATGTCTCGGCTTTTTCAGTGGCCCATTCACTAAATTTCGATTTGGAATTGTTGACTTTTACTGTTTTTACAGGACACGTTTTATTGAATTCTCGGCAAACTGTTGAAAACAACGTGCCGTAATTTATATTGGGGTCGTTTGAATCAAAACTGGCGTTACAAAGGTTGCTAAAAACATTATTATTAAAAGAGATTAATTTATTTTTAGTAAGTGGTCTTAATCGAATTGATTTAGCTAGGTTATTTTTTTTATCTGACTCAAAAGATACTAGTTGACCAGTATGGTCTTACTTAACGCCACTAATTAAAAACGAATCTTTTACTTTACAATTAGTGAATACATTATCTATGCAAGAAGCTGAAGTTGCTGTTATTCTTGTTGGTTCATTAAATAAATATGTTAGGTTAAATGATTTAAATAATGAAATGAGCTTACATTTTTCAGGCGAGTTGACTAACAGAGCTATATTTAAGTCACCACAAACAAAAACTAATTTATTATCTCTGAAAAGTTTACTTAATAATTCTTCCATTGTTATCAAAAACAATGACAAGTTTGATGCTGGCGGTCTGTAAACGCACAAGACAGTATGCCCCTCGACCTCTGCACATGCTACCTCACACAAGCGATCAACAGAGTAAGCAGTGATATCCTTCCTTTCCTTATACCGGCACCCACACAGGCGACGGCTCGCGCCGCGCATGCTTTATCAGAATACAGTGCAACAATATGCTCAATGACATTGCCGCAACACGCGACAACAATTAACAACTCGATATTATCAACTACTGCCGCACATCGCGGCAACGTCACTAAGCAGTTCAGTTTTTAATTTAATTTTTAGTGTTCGCTCACTAATTCCACTATTATCTTTTCTCAGCCAGTCGATATTATTAAAAATTGTAGGGGTCAAATAATTATTGGTTCTTTTGCCATAGTAATTTTTAACTGGTGCTCTAACGAATTTACGTTCTCCAACGCTCCTAGTATTATAAGCGTTTTGCACTTGTACTTTAAATTGGTCGTTAAAAAACTGCTCCAGAACCATCAAATACTTGACCTTCTCATGTACGGGAAGCACCTTGCATACAACAAAAGGTCTATCACAATTTTCTTTACATTCAAGCTTCAGTTTTGGGTTAACAAGGTATTTCATAAACCGAACTTGGAGTGATTTTATACTGTTCAGGTAGGTTTTGAATGTACGGCCATAAGTATTTAACCCATAGCTCAGCAGAGACTCGGCGAGAGCGAAATAAATCACACGCAGCGTTTTCCTACTTAAAGGTGCCTTCAGGATATAGAATTTGCTTAACACTGACCTAAGCTTCGTACACACTGTGTCAACCTGTGTCTTCCAGTTCATGTGTTGGTCTACCCACAGACCTAGATATTCTCCATATACTTACTGACATAATTCAGCCGCTGACAGACACAGTCGACATTTCCGACGTGCATGCAGTCGTACGTGTGGCCCACGATACCTATATCCCTACTATCGACCTTTTTTGCCACCAGGTTGTGCGGCGAGTGCACATGCATCACTTTTGTCTTGCTTAGGTTTAGTATGATACCGTTATCGTGCGCCCACCGGGTAATATTGTCGAAGTCTGCTTGCAACACATCCCTGACCTCCTGTATAGATTTAGAGGAGTACATAAGACACATGTCATCCGCATACATATAAACCCGACACTTCCCAACTACATTACTGACGCTATTGACATGCATGACATAGCCAACCGGTCCATATACGGAACCAGTCGGAACGCCAAGGTTAACCGCAGCTTCTTTACCAGCCACGCCAGAAATGCAGGTCTGCAAGGTTCTGCCACTCAAGTAATTCCGGAACCACCTGTTCGCGGGCCCTCTGATCCCACACTCATCCATGGCCTGCAACAACACCTAGTGGTCCAAAGTGACAAACGCCTTTTTATAATCAATAAACGGCGCCAACACCTGATGACCTTGGTCTAAACTACAATTCATATCTTCCGAAAACTGTGAGAGAGCTGATGTTGTGCTACGACCGCGCCTAAAACCGTGTTGTGCATCTGATAGTATACGATTCTGCTCTAAGAAATCGCCAACCTGCCCGACTACTATTTTCTCCACTATTTTAGTAATCACAGATAAGATAGCGATGGGCCTATAGTTAGCGTAATCTGAGTGCACTCCCTGTTTATAGATAGGCCTAATTAAGGCTTTTTTAAGTTGGCTTGGATATTCCCCTTTCGATAAACACAGGTTGACAAAGTGCGACAAGACCGGTGAGATTTTATTCTTGTTTATTTTTAAGTCAGTGACTCTAATACAATCAATACCCGGCGCCTTATCACTGCTCAGCTGATCAATAACTTTACACACAGTGTTGCTGGATACTGGCCTAAAATGAAAGGTTACATTGCTTGAAGAAACATATTTACTTCTGTCTAATAATTTTATATTACATTTATGTTTAATACTTATAATTTCTTCAGTGAATGTATCTGCAAAGTTACTGCATATATTATACATTGTATCTTTACCTCCAAAATATCTTTATCTGACATGACATCTGTCTGTCTATTTTATTTTTCTTATAACCATAGACCGTAACATAGGTACCATGGACCAAACCTCCTTTAAGCTAGGTTTACACTATTATAAGGGTAGCGTAGACTGACCCCTTTGTGAACCGTTTTTATTCGTTCTGGTCTTTATTTCTTAATTGAAATTTGAATTTGAAATGTAGATAGAACACAGAACGAAGAAAGACGGGCGTCAATTTTTAGTTTCGGATCTGGACTGAACGCCAAAAGACGGTGGATTTTCTTAAATACTATCAAGTGTACTATTGTATCTGAAAACTCCTTAAACTATAACATATACGGCTGTGAATTTTATCTAATCTTTGAGTGCAATAAATGTAATGTATTCATTGTGGAACTTAAATATGAGCATTTTTACTGGTTCATTAACCTCGTCGGTCACCGTTCATCTTAAAGGGCTCGTTTGATCGGCGTATGAAGCCACAGCCCGGCCTCCACACCCCTTGCTGCCTGCGCCTTCGACCATCTATCTGCATGTGCCTGCCTCTCCGTCCTGTTGCATACTCTACAGCCTGCCTATCCGAGTGCCTGCTTGTCCGTCGTGGTGCCAACTCATCTGCCTACCACGCCTTCTTGTCTGACCTGCTGCCCGGTTAGATGCCTAACTCCAGCACCCCACGTCGTGCAAAGCCGGCCCTTCTGTTTTTATTCTTAATATCCTTTTATTAATTTTTTAGTTTATAATTATTTAATTTTATTAACGTGGCTTACGTTTAGCTCCCTCTGAGCTAAACGTAACGCTACACTATTTACAGGAGATTTCTTAAAATGTTTTTGAATGGGTGAATATTTAACATTTTAGTTGACTCCGGTATATGGTCATAAATAGTTGGTGCCATACAAAAAACACTATTATGCATCAGTGCTGTCTTGGACTGTCTCGAACACAACATATTGACGTACCGTTGACTCCAGTTATTTCTATCCGACAGCTTGGAAAATTCATCTTCACAAATACTGCAACTTCAAAAATTTACAAACAGGGCAATGTCAGTATTTTACATTTAATAAAGAAAGGTTTACATGACTCTACAAATTTTAACCCAAACATTACCCTGATGCACCTCTTTTGGGCTTTAAATATGAGTTCCCTATTGGATGAGTTGCCCCAAAAAACAACTCCGTATCTTAAAATAGAATCCGCTAAACCATGTTATGCTGTAACAATAGCGTCAATTCTTGTGACTGGCGTAAGTTTATATAAAGCATATGAGGATTTGCTAAGTCGCTTCGCCTAATCTATCATGTATGCCTTCTAATCAAATCTTTGGTCTATGGTTAAACCTAAGAATTTTGATGTTAACTTGATTCATTTGATTGTTTTCGTAATGCATATTAGTAGTAGTAGTCATAGTAATTTTTTTTCGTTGCGTGAATGTCATTAACTTAGTATTGTCAATATTTATGTTCAGAGGATTATTATTTAGCCATTTTGTTGGAAAAACTAGTAAATAATAATATTTGTTATTTATGTTGTGAAGAATTTTAATGAAGTAAAGTGACAAAACAGCTGATCGTTCTTAGTACGAATATTTTCAAAAATGACATTGATATAATAAAAACTAAAACTACAACACCCACCCCTCAATGGAGATAAAGGAAAATACACCAATACATACATAGAACAATAAAAGAAAAACATAAAAACTAAGTATTGGTTAAACCCATTCCTGTGACACATCTTGTTGGAACTATTTAGTTTCATAATCAACCTTCTTTCTTAGGTTTTTAGATAGGCCACTTTAGTCTTAAATTATTATAGTTTTGTTTTTTGTCACTCTTTTTTTTTTCGCTTGTCAATATTCGTTGTAGTTCATTAAAATTATATTATTGAACTCTTTATTTTTATTTGGAGTATCTACAACCTTCAGGTTATGGGCCCAGAGCTCTGAAAGTCTAAACTCCTTATAATAGTGTGTATACAGAGATTCGAAAATAAAAATGCAGAGAGATTCTTGTGCAAAACCTCTTCATCATACGAATGCAAGTAATACTAGTGTAGTACCCTATGTTTCAACTACACATACAGTACGTACTCCATCTTTTAACAAATTAGAAGGCCATTCGAATTACATGATATGGGCATTTTCAATGGAAATGATGCTGATTGATTGTGGACTATGGGATTGCGTGAAGCACCCACCTTTGGAGAATAGCTCAAAAGAAATATTACGCTGCGATGACAGAGCCCGCTCTAAAATTGGTTTGTCCTGCCACGAAAGAGTCTTCTCTAAAATAATGGGAGCTAAATCCGCATTTGAAGCGTGGAATAACTTGAAAAGAACATACGCGGACAGCGGACTAATTAGAAAGCTCACGTTGATGAAAAGATTAATGAACTGTCGTTATATTGATAACATGGAAACTTATGTTAATGAGATTATGTCGACACATCAACAATTACAGCAAATAAATCAAAAGGTTGATGATTCGTTTCTCGCAATTATACTGCTATGTGGTCTACCAGAGCAATTTAAGCCACTTGTCATGGCGTTGGAACATTCCGTCTCTGAACTGACTTCAGATAATGTCATTGTAGCACTTCTGAAAGAAGACAGCCGTAATCTAAACGCCTACAGTGATACACGTGAAGATAGTGCTTTAGTGATATCATATAATAAGTTTAATAGAGACACTAAGAACATATTTTGCAATTACTGCCGTAAACCAGGGCATATAAAAGCAAATTGCAGAGTTCTCAAAGCTAAATCACAAGGGGAAAAGATAGATATTTGCGAGGTAACACATATGGTTGATGATCAGTCAGTAAGTAGTTCTAATTTTGATAATTCTGAAGCTTGTGAATCTTTTGTAAATTCTTTTGTTTGTAAACCAATTTTTAATAAGTCGCCTTTTGTAAAGAGTGATGACTTTTTTATAGATTCTGGGGCTACGAGTCATATGACCAATCGGCGTGATTGGCTACATGATACTGAACCTGTCAAGAAAAGTATTAGAAGTGCCATTGGTACTGTAGAACTAAACACTTCCAACATTACCGAAGTTTTGCATGTTCCGAACTTGTCAACGAACCTGCTTTCAGTGAACTCATTGGTAAAGAAAGGAAATGTCTTACTTTTTTCGAAATCTGGAGGAAAAATTATTGATGGTCAAACGTGTAAGGTATACGGAAAAGTTTTATACACAGCCTCAAACGTCAATGGTATGTACAAACTTGATTTACCTATTGCTCAGGCGAATTTAACAGAAGTTAAAGATAATTCAGCTGATTTATGGCACAAGCGTCTTGGTCATCTGAACTTCAGATGTATGGAATTACTAAGATTACACTTAGCTTATGGGGTCAAGTATCCAAAACCTGCTGGATCTATTAAAGATAACTGCATTGCTTGCGTGGAAGGTAAACTTTCAAAGCAACCTTTCAAAATGTCGGATTCAAAATCGTCAAATTTACTGGAAATTATTCACAGTGACGTTTGCGGACCTATGAGTACTCAATCTTTGGGAGGTGCTTCATATTTCGTGACTTTCACTGACGATTTTTCTAGAAAAACATTTACCTACCTAATAAAACAAAAATCAGAAGTTGTAGAAAAGTTTCGCGAATTTAAAAACTTAGTCGAGAACCAAACTGATAAAAAGATAAAAATTTTACGTTCTGACAACGGTGGTGAATATTTGAATTCCGAAATGAAAGAAATTTTTAAACAATCCGGTATAGTTCACCAAACGACTGTACCTTACAATCCAGAGCAAAATGGTTTAGCTGAACGGGTCAACAGAACTTTAGTTGAGAAAGCAAGATCTATGCTTTCAGAATCTTATCTACCTAAGACTTATTGGGGAGAAGCCATTAATACAGCGACTTACTTAAAAAATCGCTTACCTACTAAGGCAGTTAGAGGGAAAACACCTGAAGAAATCTGGACTGGACGAAAAGTGAATCTTTCTCATCTACGTATTTTTGGATGCAGAGTATATGCGCACATACCAAACAATCTTCGAAAGAAATTTGATGCTAAGGCCAAACTATGCATATTTGTAGGTTATTGTACTGAATCTAAGGGATACAGAGTAGTTGATCCCGAACATCCAAAAATTCTTATCAGGACAAGAGATGCCAAATTTTTTGAAAACGATTTTCTATTCAAATCAAAGTCTACTTATCAAAATAATATTGTTGATAAAGTTGGAACTCAATTATCAGAATTCATTCCTAATATAATTCAAGAAAATTTTGAAAATATACCAACTGAAGGAGAAGCCAACAAAATTATGACTGAACCTTTAACACAGCTCACAGAACTTAATATACCTGAAAATGACAACATTGATGAGGAATTTCATGACAGTGTTGCAGAGATTTCAGATAATACAAACAATCAAGTTTCTCAACTTGTTAGGAGATATCCATTGAGAAACAGAATCCCGTAAAAGTGGCCAGAAGATATAGTTCTGTACAAAGCTGTAGAAGATGATATTCCTTCAAATTATAAGGAAGCTATTTATTCTGATGATAAAAATAAATGGCAAGAAGCTCTTCTGAGTGAATATGACTCACTTGTAAATAATGAGACTTGGATCCTTGTTGATAGACCTAAAGATAGGAAAATTGTTCGTTGTAAATGGGTATTCAAGATTAAGAAAAATGAAAACGGGGAAAACGTACGCTATAAAGCGCGATTAGTAGCCAAAGGTTTTACTCAAACTTATGGCATAGATTATGATGAAACATTCGCACCTGTCGCACGTCTCTCAACGGTAAGATTACTACTCGCTTTCGCAGCACAATGGAACATTAAAATGGATCAAATGGATGTTGAAACTGCGTTTCTCAACGGTGATCTAAATGAAGAAATTTTTATGGAACAACCTGAGGTTTTCACCAAAGAGTGCAACAAGGGGAAAGTATGCCAGTTAAAGAAAGCACTTTACGGCCTGAAACAAGCGCCTAGACAGTGGAACCTGAAACTTAACGAAGCAATGTTGCAACTTGGAATGAAAAGGTCTGAACATGATCATTGTCTATATTATAAAGTTAAAGGTACTTGCATTTTAATTGTCGCAATCTTTGTTGACGATTTTTGCATTCTCAGCAATAATGCTGACATGAAAGAAAACTTTAAAAATAATATTAAACAATTCTTTAAGGTCAAGGATTTGGGCAATTTAAAACATTTCTTAGGAATGAGGATCATTCAAGAGGATAATGGAATAACCATTGATCAAGAAGAATACATTAAAAAAGTACTAGATAATTTTGCAATGACTGATGCAAAACCTGCTACTACTCCCGGTGATCCTAATCTGAAATTAGTGAATCCCTCAAATGAAGAGAAAGAGAGTGCTCAACATTTACCTTATCAAAGACTGGTTGGATCTCTAATGTATCTGTCTGTAGGAACTAGGCCAGACATTACACATGCTGTAAGCGTGTTAAGCCAGTTTAACAGTAACTTTGGCACAATTCACTGGAATGCAGCAAAAAGAGTTCTACGTTATTTGAAAGGGACAATAAATCTTAAACTTAAATACCAGAAGAAAAATACACTCGCACTTACGGGATATACTGATGCAGATTATGGCGCATGTCTAAATGACCGGAGATCCTACACTGGATATGTATTTTACTTAAATGGACCTATTTCGTGGGAATCTCGTAAACAGCGCACAGTCGCCTTGTCAACGACTGAGGCCGAATATATGGCTCTTAGTGATGCTGCTAAAGAATCAATATCTCAAAAACTTATTGAAGGAAGTGTTTGGTTTGGACAATGGTGTCTGTATTTACAGCGATAATCAGGGAGCTCAAATGCTAACAAAAAACAACATTCATCACTCACGAACAAAACACATTGATGTAAGACATCATTTTATAAGGGATACTGTTGCCAGTGATATTATCAGTATAGAATTATGTACCCACAAATGAAATGAAGGCTGATGTTTTAACTAAGTTTTTATCTAAGCAAAGACATCTGTGTTTAACAAAAGGTTTAGGTTTAGTATAACATTTATGATGGCCTATTACCTATTCAGAAGTAGGGGAAGTGTTGGAACTATTTAGTTTCATAATCAACCTTCTTTCTTAGATTTTTAGATAGGCCACTTTAGTCTTAAATTATTATAGTTTTGTTTTTTGTCACTCTTTTTTTTTTCGCTTGTCAATATTCGTTGTAGTTCATTAAAATTATATTATTGAACTCTTTATTTTTATTTGGAGTATCTACAACCTTCACATCTTAGGTGAGCTGTGCGCCTTAAGGGCTTAGTTAACACATCAGCTGTCATCTTATCTGTCTGCAAATATTTAACATTGATAACACCATCGCAAATTTTTTCCCTTATAAAATGATATTTGGTATCAATGTGCTTGGTCCTGTTGTGGTGGATTGGATTAAGCGCAATTTTCTGTGCACTTTGGCTATCATTAAAAAGAACAACCTTATCAGCGTTACCAGTAATTTCAAACACTAACCTCCTAAGAAAAGTAGCTTCCTTTGCAGCGCTAGTTAACGCCATGTATTCGGCTTCAGTTGAAGATAACGCTACGGTTTGCTGTTTCTTACATTCCCAACTAATGGGTCCGCCTGCTAGCGTAATGTAGAAACCGGTGTATGACCGCCTGTCATACATGCAATTAGCCCAATCTGCATCCGTGTAGCCACACAAATAGGCACCCGTTTTCCTGTAAGTAATACAGTAATCAATTTAAAATAAATCCTTTCAGATACTGCAAAATCCTTTTTGCGGCCGACCAATGTTTCTTTTCAAAACAATTATTAAACTGGCTTAAATAGCTCGTAGCATAAGCTATGTCTGGCCTAGTATTTACCGCTAGGAACATCAAACAACCAATTAAGCTTTGGAAAGGATAAGACTCATCAGATTCTTTATCTTTTTCATACTTATTATTCTCCAGCGGAGTTGACATATGATTACAGTCTAGCATATTAAAACGTTTTAAAACTGTTTGAATGTACGTCTTTTGGTTCACGCATATTTTCTCGTCCAATCGCTTTACATTCAAACCTAAACAGAAATCTAATTGCCCTAAATCTTTTAATGAGAAATATTTTGCCAATTCTGTTTTGACGTTAACAAATGACATTTCCTTTTTATAAAAGATGACAATATCATCGACATAGACTGCCAGGATGACAGTTTCAACACCAAACTTTTTTAAATAGATACATGGTTCCGAAGAGGTTCGTACAAAACCTACAGAAGATAAGGTTTGGTTTAATTTATTATTCCAAGCTCGAGCCGCTTGCTTTAAAACATAGAGCGATTTTTTCAACAAGCAAACTTTTTCTTCTTCGCCTTGTTTAATAAAACCTGGAGGTTGATGCATGAAGACTTCCTCTGCCAGGTCACCATTCAGGAACGCAGTATCCACATCCAAGTGCTGCATTTTTAAATCCATTTCTGCCGCTAAAGCAATAAGTGTACGCAGAGACGAATTTCGAATAACTGGTGAAAAAGTTTCATAATAATCAACACCTGAAACTTGACTGAAGCCTTTAGCAACAAGTCTGGCCTTGTACTTCACCACTCTACCTTCGGCATCCTTTTTTATTTTATACAACCATTTACATGGTATAACTTTTTTGTTGGTTTTTTCAACTAACTTCCAAGTCTTGTTTTTAGTCAGTGAATTAAACTCATCTTGTATAGCAGACTGCCAGCTTGCGCTATCTTCTGCTTTGACAGCTTCATCAAAGCTTTGGGGCTCTTCAGGTTCAGTTGTAATAGTAGCATTACAATCAAAAATACTGTGAGTTTTCTTAGTTATTCTGTTTCGAAGAGGATACCGTTCTTCAGGCATCACTGTCTGTTCGCTTATATCTTCTGTGTCAGAAATATCTTCGGCGCTAAGAAATTCTGTAGTATTATGAACTTGATCTGTTATTAGCTCCAAGTCATTAGCTCCTTCATCTTTTTCAGTTGAGACCACGTGACTGCTCTCCTGAGAAGTCGAACTAATTGACGGCATCGGATTATGCTCCTTCCTATGAACCAATTCTAAAGTAGATTCACTATGGACAATCAAAGGAACTGATTGTGTGGTTTTAGCCTTTATATCGGTAAAAGAATTTTCAAAAAATACCACATCTCGTCTAACTGGCTAACCTTCTTGGACAACTTGGTTCGCGAAATAAATAACTTTGTCGATCGTCTGAATATCCGACAAAAATATACTGTGCGGCTTTAGGATCTAACTTCTTCCTTAGAGGATCAGGAGTCTTCACCATCGCGCGACGGCCAAAAACTTTCAAATTAGACAGGTTTGGTTTTCTATTATGCCATAATTCATAAGGCGTCTTCCCGGCGAGAGTTCGATGCGGACATCTGTTCTTTAAGAACACAGCAGTTTCCACAGCATCTTGCCAATATCCTTTTGAAAGAGAACTATCTGAAAGCATACAACGAGCCTTTTCAACAATAGATCTGTTTGTTCTTTCAGAAATAGCATTCTGTTGAGCATTATATGGCACTGTAGTTTGATGCTTAATACCTTCTTTGTCTAAATATTCATTAAACTGTTTATTGACATACTCAGTACCATATAGTCAATGGTAACGGTGCTGTCGTCGGCAAATAGCGTCATATGATGTTGCGTCACTTTTGGCAGGTAATTTATATAAAGAATAAATAGAGGGGGACCAAGTACGCTACCCTGCGGCACACCATATGTGATTGTTCTATCACGCGACCGATAGACCTTTTTTTTTGGTTTTTTGATATAGTTTTGTAATTTCCAGTTTTGTAAGTTCCTTGTTTTCGATTTTATAGACATGACTCGATAAGTCGTAGGATATTTCCTCTTATTCCGTATGTTTCTAATTTATTAAGTAATTCAAATATTGTGATCTACATAGTCAAACGCTTGAGTCATATCACAGTAGTTATAACATACAGGTATATTTTTATCAACATTTGCGAAAACTTTATTCAAGAAATCATATATGGCCATATTGATTGTTTTGTTTTTTCTAAAACCCTTTTGTTCGTCAACCAAGATGTCTTCTTTTCCTACATATTTATGAATTTGTTCGTATAAATATTTTCAAATATCTTTGAAAATATAGGAACTAGTGCAATAGGCCTGTAAGACTCCGTTTTATCTCGATCGTTTATTTTGTAAATTGGTTTTACTACAGTGATCTTTAGTTTGGTTGGAAATATATCTCGTGATATACATAAATTATTTATGAAACTTAAATGACCGCTAATATGTTCTGACACATATTTTATTGTTTCTGTGGATCAAAACTTACTTATGTTGTTTTATTTTATAGTTTTAGGAAAACTTACGGCTAAACAATTTATCACAAACGAGAGTAACAAAAATAAGACCAATTAATAGTTTTCACAGTTAGAAGAGAGCTTATAAACAAAAATTTGTGAGAATGAAGACAGTGTTTTAAGTACAACAGTAACATAAGTAAAAAAAAAGGAAAATACAAACGAATTGAGAACCCTCTCCTTTTTGAAGATGGTTAAAAATGCGACTCAAATAGCGTGAATTTTAATTAATTAGTTTACGTTAGCAAAGAAGAAATTACAAAGAGTCCTTTTTAATTTTGAAATGCAAAAAAAAACATTGAAAACATCGATGTCGACGCCCCCGCAGATCGCATTATATATATGACTCGCTCTTATTAAATATGAATTTCTTCTGAAATGCGCCGAAATGTAGAAGGAATCCATAGTCCAATTTTGCTCAGCAATTTGGGCAGCTCGGCATGGTTCTAATTAGCGATTTTTAATAAAAACGCCAATTCTGTAATTCTTCTAAGTTCAGAAAGAGGAAGTAGATGGAACCTTTTACGGCGATGGAGATAAGTGGGAAATAAGTTTTAAACCGGAATTCAATATACCTCAAAAAAAAAAACTCTGTATGCCTTCCAATCGATTGATGTTTTTGTTGTAATTTAGATTCCAGATTTGAGAGGCATACTCGAGATGGCTGCGAACAAAAGTACAGTAGAGAATTTTAATGGTCTTGATGCTCCTGAACTCAGACGAGACTCAAAATGAACCCTAGTGATTTTGATGCTTTATTAATGATTTGATCTAAGTGTTGATCAAATAATTATTATCGCATAGATGTTATTTGTTGTCGGTACCTACCTATATTTTACACTGTATGAAGTTTCTACATTCATCACCAATATGTCGGCCTCAGTATCAGTCAGGTATAGGTTAGGTTAAAACGGGCTGGTATCCGCAACTCCACGACCAAGCGCGTATTTTGCGTATATAAGTATAGATCAAGGTATAGATCAGTATCTACGAAAAAAAACTCCATTTCGTGTCAGTGAACTTTCATAGTGCACTGACATGATAAACTGGAGTATATTTTATACTAGAGGACGCCTCGTGGTTTCACCCGTGTAGTTCCCGGAATACAGGGATAAAAAGTATATGTCACCCGTGGATAGAGTAGCTTCCCAACGGTGAAAGAATTTTTGAAATCGGTCCTGTAGTTTTGGAGCCTATTCGGTACAAACAAACAAATAAAAAAATCTTTCCTCTTTATAATATTGGTATAGATTGCAAAACGCAACTTGTTGGGTATGTTCAGTAGAACTCTTAGTAGGAACTTGGAATCTAGACCTGAGCCCGATTAATTATCACTTATGACTGGATCTTTTAAATGTCGTGATGAAGTAAATGATATCAGATATGATAGAACATCTAGGTAACTTCTTTAGCTAGGTCCCCCAGGCACAAGAGCTTGAACAGTGCTGCCAACTCGTCTTAGCAAAAACGCGCTGTTAGCTCGTTCAAAAAGCGCTGGAAAGCGCTAAATGGTCACTGTCAAAAAATCGCTATATTCGACGCCAAATTCAAACAAAACGCCCCATAATTTTTGACTAGGAATGTATAAACTTTTGTAGTTGTTTTTAGGGTTCCGTACCCAAAGAGTAAAAACGGGACCCTATTACTAAGACCCCGCAGTCCGTCTATCTGTCTGTCTGTCTGTCACCAGGCTGTATCTCATGAACCGTGACAGCTAGACAGTTGATTTTTTCAAAGATGATGTATTTCTGTTGCCGCTATAACAAAAAATAAAAAGAATGAAATAAATATTTAAGTGGGGCTCCCATACAACAAACGTGTTTTTTTTTGTCGTTTTTTGCGATAGTCCGACCCGCACTTGACCGGGTTTTTTTATAACGGCACATTCATTTTTGTTATCGTCTCACTGCTCTACTCCTAAAACTGACTCAGAATAACTGTCGGAAAGTTATAAATTACTGTCGAACAATAGAACAAAATAGTTAGCGAGGAATCATCAGTGATGCCAACTCGAGGAATCCGCAACTCATAGACTAGGACACCAACATAAGAAACAAAGCAGCATTTATGAATATAAGTTCAAAAAAAATAGTGATTCGTTCCGTATTACGCACATCACCGAAAAAATAATAGTAGATAATATGCATATCCTAATATGATTTCTAAAAGTGCTAGTGTTAGCGCTAGGTGCTAGAACGCGCTATTGAACAAAAAAAAGCCCGATCTGGCGCTAAAAGCGCTGAGTTAGCAGCACTGAGACCGAATGAGAGTCTAAGAGCAGACAATGGAGTCCACATATTTATTACAAACTATCTTCTGCCAGAGACTTTGCCCGCGTGAAAAGTGTTTTTCCATCCCAAGAGCAATTATACTGGGATGAAAAGTAGCCTATGTGCTATTCTAGACAATAATCTATATCGTGCCGTGCCATCCAAACTTTCGCATTTTTAATATTAGTAAAAAAACTTTGACCAATTTTCTTTTTTTTTTACCATCTTTTTAGCTTACCGTGCATTGTCATCTAGACCAAATATATATAAATATGCAAATTTCATTTTAATCGGTTGAGAATAAAAAAAATAAAATTCAGTTGCAAGATTTGACCCGAATACCTACATACATTGCAAGTTAATAAAACGCTTGTAAAAACATCACAAACAAAAAGACTTATTCGCAAAACAATAGACGCGAGAAAATCGCGGACATACAAACATACATGTCAAACCGAGAATCTCTTTTTGAAGTCATTTAAAAAACTAACATAAATATAAATTCCTAAAGAACATCACGCCTGTATTCCTCGTAGAGTTGGACAGAGGTGCACCTGTAGCACACCCACATTTTGCCAGTTATGTTTAAGTCCCATGTAAACCTGAACGCCCTATTGCCATCAACCGGCCACAATATGGATGTTTCCTGGATGGAAAAAAATATTTCTATTTAGTCCGTCAGTGAGATTATCAAATAATATCGAACCCGTATTTTTTATTTAATGATTGACAAAGATAAAGCGCATCAAAATTTAGGAGTAGGGGCTTATGATGTCACTTTGTCTAGCACACCGTGACGTCACACGATATTTCAACGCACTATCGTCGTATTTTTTGTTTACGTGGCAAAAGAAAAATACTTATCCAATATTTTTAGGTTATCTAACTGACGGACTAAATTAAATAGATTTTCTTGTCAACTACCCTATTGCCATTTATGAGGCATGATGAAAAAAGAGATTCCGGGACAAAGTGCCTTTGAACGAATGTGACAGCTTTTCTTCTCTATGTTTTTATAGCTGCGATCTGTATGAGATCACAATGATATGCAGTTTTTAACACGCTTTTATTAGCTTGGTATGTATTTATCTATGACTCTATTTATCTATGTAACGGAATCTTTGAAATGGATTTTTACCCTCTTCAAAACGTGGGATCAATTTGAAACTTTGTACACTTATCAAGGACCGATATGTCTCATTATCCTTACCGGGATCTTAAGGATTATAGATTGAACTAAAAAGTAAAAAATAAATAATAGTTTTAAAAAACTCAAAAACACGCTTTAAAAGAAAACCAAACTATAAAGAAGTGCTTTTGAAGATATTTTCAAAATGACTCTACAACAATTGACAAGCACCCGACGCTTTTTTACAATCAAATATTTTTTTTGTTAATCACAGGATTAGTAGATCCAGAGATTACCCCTTACAACGTCACAAACTCACAAACTTTACCTATTCTTAATTTAAATTCATTGAAAATTATTTTCTACTTTTTAGTTTGGTTTTATTTTAAAGCGTGTTTCGGAGTTTCTTTAAACTATTATTTATTACTAGCGGACGCCTCGGGGTTTTACTCGCGTAGTACCCGTTCCCGTGGGAATACAGAGGAGTCATAAGCCTATGCCACCCGGCGATAGTGTGGCTTCCAAACAGTGAAATAATTTTTGAAATCGGTCCAGTAGTTTATAAGTTTATTCATTACATACAAAAATACATACATACAATACACATACGGAAAAGTCGTGAATGTATGTATGTTATTTGTGTGTGTATGATATTGAGACATTCGCTGTAGTATTGAAGAAGACTGATTGTCCTCATAGAAAATTAATTAAATATAATATTTTCTAGACAGGCATTATATATTTATCATTATTCGAAGGGGAAAAATACAAAAGAAAAGATCGCAAATAAGTGGGTAACGATATAATTTATTAGTGATGTGTGATGTGTGTGTGTGAGTTTGTTTTCGTAAATTCTTTTAGTATTAACGTTTATACGTTTTTGGTATGTGAATATAAATTAATTTAATAATACTGTGACGGTGGCATGGTAGAAGACGAGTCATTGAAAGATTTTACTACTCTTGTTGCTGTTGGTAGATTTCGTGACCAGTTCCAATTACTCCGATCACGCCGAGGCCGTGTTTCTGTAAAGAACACACAAATAATTAAACATTAATTCTGAATGATATATAAGTATTAAGCGCTTTCCAGCAAGACGCCCTGTTCATCCTAGCCATGTGTTTTCATTTGGTCAACCTTTGTTTAATGGGCTTTTGAAGAGTAATTTACTCTGCGTAATAGATTATTTTTATTAGTTTTTGTTCTCGCTCAGGAATGCCTTGCAGCAATTACACTAATGGAACTACAAATTATAATAAACTAATTATAAGGCCAGGTTTCCACACGATGTTTTTCTTCACCATTTGTAGCGATGTTTAAGATAAACACAGAAAGTACATAGTAATTGAAAAAGTCACATTGGTCCTTGCCCGGAATTGAATCCACAACCCCAAGCACTAGAGGCGAGCTCTTAGCACGAGAGGCAATGTCTTAGGTACTAAAGATCTGAGTAGGTAGGTATCAAAGTACCGAATTATTTTAAATCTCCGTAAGATGTAGAGGAAAACCTTTGAACGAGCAAATTGTGAACTTGTTTGCAAAAATGTTAGAAAGCACTTCGTCCACAACAAAGTAAAAGAAGTACCGAGTACACCGGAGCTAATTTAGCATCACATCACATCGTCAGCCTATTAATGTTCCCACTGCTGGGACACAGGCCTCCTCTCTGCTGTGAGAGGGGATAGGCCATAATCCACCACGCGGGCCCAGTGCGGGTTGGTGGATGTCACATGTCTTCGAATTTTTGGTTCTAGGACATGCCGGTTTCCTCACGATGTTTTCCTTCACCGTTTTTTAGAGCAGTGGTGATGAAATAATTTACACAAAGTAAAGCGCCTGCCTGGGTTTGAACCCACGACCTACAACTTGTAAGTCGCGGCCGATACCACTGGGCACCACTGCTTTTTTTTTCTTAATTTAGCATAAACTTAATTAAATATTTTCTTGTATACAAGCTGCTCTACTTAATTAATCTTTTGTAGAGGCAACGATTTACAGTGATTATTAGTACTTACAATAAATTTCCCGCCCTTCTTGAGCGCGCCGCCGATGCCCTTAGGGCTCGCGCTAGCTGTGCCCGTCATCAGCGCCAGTATTGCCAGCATCAGCAACACGAGACTGAACAGTTTCATGATGGAAGGTAATGTTTGAAACAATAGACTGTTGATGACTAGTTTGTCGTCGAAGACTAGCTTCAAGTGATGATTCCTCTGTGTCCCGGTGTCCTTTTATACGGAAATATATTCATGTAGGCAAAGTCGCTCGTGGTTTTTTATGTGTCGTCACTATTGTGTTTTATTTCACAATAATCAGAATGAACTGCGCGTAGTAGTAGCACAACGATTTTTACTTACTTACAATACAACCTGTTCTTACCGATATATTCCAAGTACATATACTAATAGATGTGCTGCAAACACAGTACTAAATCTCTCTGGATAAGCAGAATTAATAATGTCTTATTACTAAGTGTAATGAAATATTTTACGTTGTTTTGTTTTCAAAGTTACGGGTATATTTAGGTAATTTTTTTATTCGGGTGTTTTATTTGTTCAAGAACAATTAGGAAAGTTTATTATCGAGAGTGGAGTAAATTTCTTGCAATATGCAACTTTTGGTTGTGTTTTATTTTGTTTTTTTTTTATCAGTGATAGCGTGACAGAGGACAAGACGGTATGGAAGAAGAAAACGTGTTGCGCCGACCCTAAGTAACATGGGATAAGGGCAGCATGGGATAATTTTTGGATGTACTTGTAAGGCAAAACATTTCCAGAAAATCTTCGAGGGCAACCCAATTGGGGTCCAAGTAATTGAGGATAAAATCAGCTCAAGAAAGTCCCATTTCAAGGAACGCACCCAATTACCAATCACTCTCTCTCAAATTATTTTTATTAAAAAAGCTCTTTATTCATAAAGTAAGATTTTTTATGTTCTGGTCTGACATCTACACTGTAAAGAAACTTCAAGTACCCAGCTGACTACCAATGAGAGAACGTCTTTACCTACTTACCTACTGGTGACACAGAGCCATTATCTTGATATTTTGCGGTCATTACCGTTTGTTTTCCAGATATGTGGTATAATATGCACGTTTTCAATATCAATGATCAACTGAAACAGATGCGGTTTGATTTACGCATTCAGTTGCCTGTACCTAGAGTATTTTTGTAAGTATGTAACATTTTATCAACAAAGAAATCATGTTAAAATTGATCACAGCCCATTTTGGCTGAAGATGGTTTTATTCAAAACCAAACTTACCTTACTACCCACAAAAGACTACTGGTAAAATCTGATAATTAAGAATACCTATGAACCGGATGAAAATTCATTCCGGACATACAGCGCCATCTATTGGTCAAGAGTCGGCATCAGAAGTCACTATTCCACGCGAACGAAGTCGCGGGCAAAAGCTAGTTTTAAATATTTTTACGAGACCACAAACTAGCCCAAATAATTTCCAAACTTAAGTGGCAGTGAGCAGTGCACATTTCTTGCAGAACGGATGGTCGATACTTTTGTCATTTTTTGACATATATGTCGAATTGTCAGCTTTATTGAACAGGGCACAGCCACTTCTCCTTCCAGACTTGAAGAAGCGATCTGAGTTTATACCTAAGGATCTGCTAGTTCTCGGTAGATCAGTGGGTAACTACGTATGACGCTCATGAAACATCTGAAATAGTTCGACTTACTTTATCCTTATTCTGCATTGTACTTTTCCGTACAAAATTCACCTTAACCTATTGCAATGACTAACATGAAAAACCCTTTAATGTATCTGTTACCTTCGTGAGTATAAAGGGCCTTTCAATTTGTTCAGTCATCATTCGAAGTTTGCACTTCTTCAGTTAAGCAACGTCAATTCACAAATCATTAATCTGTTGGTCTCGTGGTGCTGATGCTGGCAGTGCTGGCGCTGATGACGGGTTCAGCTAGCGCGAGCCCTAAGGGCATCGGTGGCGCGCTGTAACAATTAATAATACTGTTATATAGAATAACGGCATCTAGTGTCAAAGGCGTGAATCTCTTACTAGCTTTCTTTCTTAATTGTCATTACTTCTAAAGTAATTCTGTCAGATGGCATTACTGTCGGTTGAAATATACTAATTTGATTAAAAATAAGTAAATATGAATTGTGTGTAATAAATATATATTATAATAAAACACACAATTCAATTTATAAATATAAAAGGACAAGTCTATTAATTAAGATCATATCTATTGGTCGATAAAACGCTCAATGTCTATGACTGACAAGAGTGACATTTCTTTTTCATTGCTAATTCTTCATTCGTACGGATACGAAAATATTGATTAAGAAAAAATGTTCAGTAACATAATCAAGATGACTCGGAGGCGGCAGGGAACCAGCCCCAAATATAAATATATAATGTGCCAGCAAGCGCTGTGAGTATTAGTTGAATTAAACTATATTTTCATGCTTGTGAAATATGTACTTATATGATGCTCATCGTGCATTTTTTCCATTGGCAGGGCTCATTAGGATTATTTTAAATTAATCTTATTGATTAATTTAAATATGTAATAATAATGGTCAACTATACATAAGAGCGACAGCTACAGTTTTCAACAACAGGCTCCGAATACCCATGATATTTTGACCGGTGAGAAGCTGGATACCAACTGCACAGAGGGACGGTGCTGATTGAGATATCATACATCTGGTACTATGTTTTAAGGGTATATTATAGCCCATATACAAGTAAGTTTTATATATATCATATCAATACATTACGAAGCTGTAATGCTGCCGAAGTGTAAATTAAATAAGTTGACCAAATTAATAGTACATTATGGTACAAGTGTGTAATGTTGGTGATTACCGCTGAGGCGTCATTGAGACCCAAGCCGTTAGGTGAGGGTCTTAAGAGAGCCGAGGACGGTAATCATCAATACACTCGTGTATCATACGACGTTTTTCAACACACATGTGAAGAAAATATTACAAAGAAAAACATTTTCAACAGTGAAAAAGTGGTGTGAAAAAATGTTCGCAATGGCGGCAAAAATTAATCAGTTTTCCTATGCGCGCGCATCTAACAATGGCGATCGGCCATAAACTAAAAGAAAGAGGTTTCTTCTTTTTTGGTTTTCGAGGATAGCGTTTTAGCCACGTACTAAATGGGGAATTTCAAGTTTTCTTTATTACAGAGAAAAACAAAAGTTATATTTGAGTGAAAGTTTTATTTATTAAACACGTACAAGTTGAAATTATCTATTTAAATACGAAGTTGCATGAAATGAGCAAGCAATAGGTACATTAATTTATTTGTACTATTAAGCACGATCTTTTTTGTATCGAAACTTTTTTAAGAACATAGCAACTCAACTAATAAATTTAAAAAAATCTCTATAACTCACTTGTGAATAATAGTAATGAAAAAGTCACAGTTTGATTACAGGTGCCATTATGTGCCTAATTGTGGTGAAATTAGAGCCACTTTATGAACAAGTATGTTGAAAAAGACTTTAACTTCTGTCGACCCTCATGCGATATCATCCCTGCAATTATCACATCCTGATCACCTACCCCTGAGTTAGCTGGTGACTAAGGTGAAAATTTAACCTTACAATTTGTACGCCCAACGTGTCGCGTGTAGTTTGATAGAAGTACTTGACAAATTTACAATTAGTACGACCAATGTGTTGCATGTAGTTAGATTGTAATACTTAACTACTTATTTTGTGTCTAGTAGTTATAACTTAAATACAAAAGAATTTAACCAAACTATAGGTTAACTTCATGATTACTTATTTTAATACCTAAAATAACAAAACATTAACATTATATAAAATTTAAAAGTGCGGTTATAGTCACATGTTTTATTTAAAAACTATAAACCATTTCACTGATAAATGTTTTGTTAAATTGAATATAAAACACTCTAATTTAACATAGTTATTGAAACTGTTAATTAGATTTATATACATGGAACAAACATTTGTTTTGTTCAACATGCATAAAGCATTACTTTAAACTAAAAAAAACAAAACTTTAACATTATATATAAATTTAAAAGTGGGGTTATAGTCACATGGTTACATAAACTATATACCTTTCCACCAGTGAATGTTTTGTTTAACTGATAATTAGTTTTGAATATTTAGAACAAAAAGTGTTTTTGTTCAACATGCATAAAGCAACTTTATTTGCCTATCTTCATAAAGAAGAATTTGTACATATACTTAAATGTTATTATGTTTCAACAGATCATAAAGCAACTGGAGATGTGGTCTGCAAGCAGTATCGTTCTCTGTGTAGTTGTATCATAGTGGAAGCATCAAGGAGATGGATTATCCCGCACATACGTTGTCTGATGAGGTACACTTGTGTTCGGAAACCTGTTGCTGAGCTGTTCATTTAAAATAAAGAGTTAAATTCAGGAGGTACTTTTACAATTATATGTATCGTAGCTCGCTTTAAACATTACATAACGAGAATTTCTCTAATAATTATTTTCACACTTGATTATTTATACTATAAATAAATATAACTTAATTTCTAAATTCTTTTGGAAGATATTGATGCCAAAAGAAAATGTGGGACATCTATAATAACTATTTCATTATGATCCCACTGACGCCCAATCTTAAAATAAATAAAATAAACTATTTGTAGTGACTTATTAGGATGTTTTTGCTGTGTCAACTAAAAGAAGCACAATTTTATAGTATATTCTAATTGTTATGTTGATTTCACCCTATATGGAATGCAACAAGCAATACTATGATTGAATTACCAGTGTTTCTTGTACACAAAATTACCTAAATTTGTACATGTGAACAATGCTTAAACTTATTTCCTGTGTCAACTAAAAGAAACACAATTTGGTATTTATTATACTCTGGTCACTATAGTACATATGTTATGTTGTTTCCTACACGGAATGCAACAAACAATGCTGATGCGTATAACCTCTAGAAGATTACTAGCAAAATCACACGCGATTGAACCTAAATTATTAGAGTAATCTAGGCTATAATTGCTGATTCAGCAGTGCTAAATTGAAGAAGAAAAGTACGCAGATGAGACGAAAGGCAATGGATAAAGTTCAATTTACTAATTATGCCACATACCTTTGAAACAGCGATTCCCATGCAGATGCAGATGCCACGTTCGAGAAGTGCAGCTCATAGACTAAAAAAAAAAAAAAATTGAAGTTCTTCTTCCTCATTAAACCGATATAAGATACGTTGAAGCGAACGATCTTGTGGGCGTATACCTATACGTAGGTACATAGATTTAACATCTGCGGAAATAGCGACAATAAAAAGCCTAAAATTTAACAAGATTTTAAAAAGGTCAGCCTGAAGGACTGGACCTGCGTACAGGATATCATTGAGCAAGGTACCGTTATCTGTACTTGCACTAGCATCTAGGACCACGCGTAGCTTAGTGGTCACTTTATCCTCTCGAATAACAGCATGGTGAGGAATATAGTAGTCCATTTCTCGCTCCTTACAATTTCGTTTGGGCAACTCACATTCAGGTAAAATATTTTGCACCAAAGAAGTATAATTGTTCTGTAGATAATCTCGTATGACGTCATCATAAAGAAACTTGACGTTAGGAAGCGATTCAGGTTTACTTTTGAGGCTATGGAATCTCTTGCGAGCTATATCAAAAGAATTTCCTAACGCTGACGCGTCTGTTTTCAGTGGTAAAGCTGCAACATACTTGCCATTTGGAGCGCGGGTAATTGTGCTACAATAAAACTCTTCACAGTGTTTATCATCCACACTCCCTACGGACGAAGCAGTAACATCTTCAATCTCCCAAAACTTACGAAGATCGAAGTTATCGAAAGAACTCGCAAAGAAAGACAGAGTATCAGTTGAAGGTTCGATAATAGGTGCTTCTCCTAGAAGTATGTAGCCGAACATAGTCTCCAAGGCATCGGGGCAACCGGGTGCGCTGGTCACGGGACCGGGTCGCAATAACTTAGCGAACAACGTGACTCCAAGTAACATGTCAATATTACCTGGCACACCCCAGCTGTCATCAGCGAGAAGTTTAGGATCAATATGCTTCAATTCGGCAGTATCTATAGCACCCAGAGGAAGCTGCCCGGTTATCTGATCCAAGACTAGAGCGTCAATTCTATACCTAGGCTGCGAGCAAAACCGTGAGCTGAACGTAAGATTCACTGAGCCGCGAACGGGCTGCGATGTGCCACCAATACCACGAACGGTAGTTATTGAGTCCGTATGTATAGTTAGACCGAGCATACGGCAGCAACGCGATGTCATATAATTCTTTTGCGACCCAGGGTCCAAAAGACATCTAACCACCTCGCCCTTACCCTTGCTACCCGCCACTAACACCTTGGCAGTAGCCAGAACTTCTGTACTACGTGTGGCCTGGATTTGAGCAGAAGAATGCGTACACAACGCCACACGATCAGAAGTAGCTGGGTCGGCCGCAGAAACGGAGGCTGGGTCGCTAGCGGGCGCCAGCGCAGGGGCTTGCGTCGATTGCTCAAAATGCAATAAGGAATGATGCTTTCCGTTGCATTTCCTACATGTTGACTTAGATAGGCACTTAGAGACGGTATGTTGGCTACTTAGGCAGTTAACGCATCTGTGATTGTCTTTTACAAACTTAAATCTACTATCCGCGCTCAACTTTTGAAACGCTTTGCACGTATACAAATTTTTATGCGGGAATTGACAGAGTGAACATTTAGATTCAGTAGCCACAAACACCTGCGATACCATAGATGAGGTGCTGGGTCTACCTGCGGGGGCGGGCTTAGTTGCCGCATAAGAGATACGATGTAAGATTTTTACTTGTTCACGAACAAACTTTACGAAATAATCATAATCCAACTCTTGTTGATTACGAAGCGACATTTCAAAATGTTTTGCTGTATCTGAGTCTACTAACTTAAGACCCCAATGAATAAATATAAAATCTTCCAAGTTATGTATTTTTAATTGTTTGAGTCCAGCAACCGTAGAAGTTAATTTATCGAAACCTTGTTCAATATTAGTGGGTGTCGTTCCGAACGACTTCAATGAGAACAGTTGATTTAGATAATTAGTGGCGAGCGCGCGAGTATCCAGGTACTTTGCGATAAGCGCATCCCAGACCACGCGGTAATTATCGCCAGAAGGTACAATACCTACTGCCACACTCCTAGCCTTTCCCTTTAGACAACTCAACACATAATGAATGCGATCAGAATCTGATAAATCTGCGTTCGTATGTATAATACGTTTGAAAGTCTCATAAAAGAACGGAAAGCTCTGAATATCACCGTCAAAGGCAGGCAGCTCAATTTTAGGTACCTTTATATGATGAGCACTAGGGCTCACTGTCGGGCTAGGTTCCTTGGAAACAGTTGATTCAGTTATTCATTAACTAAAAAAAAGCAAATTTTATCTCGCCGACCAACTCATCAAATGAATGTAAGGCACTATAGCTTATTTCGCACTTTGGATCCAATGTCAATTTTAACATATTTATCTCGTCCATTATCTCATTGAATTCGCTACGTTGGCCGTCAATTTGTTTAGCCTGAGCAATTAAAGAATTACGTAATCTTTCTGTTGTTAAAGATTCTGTTGAATCCAAAATCCTTTGAACCCGCGCGAAATACGAGTCGCGTTTACTTTCCAACAATCTAAGTTTAACCTTGTCCGTCATAGTGAACAGAAGTTAAAATATGGAAACAAAAAAAATAACAAATTTTTATCTTTTACGGAACCCGCGTAAGTGAAATTAGTGATCCAATCAAACTGATAACTCAACGAAAGATTTTACAACTTACGTGAACAATAGTACGGAACGATCCGTACACGCGAACCCTAACAATAATGAATTGTAAGGTGAAAAAAATATAAAGCGTACAAAGTTTGAATAACGTACAAAGTTTGAACCGCGTACAAGTAACAAAGTCTAATACAAATAAAATAGTAAGCACGCGAAATACCTTATGAACGTACCCATCTACCTATATTTATGATTAGCTTAGAGATACCTACAACCCGATAATTAACATTTATGTCGGATGCGAAGCGATATTTTTTTTTTCCTTGTAGTATTCTATTTATATGAGATTAACTTACTCAATACATAGAATATGTACAGATTCTTAACCAACAATAAGTTAAGTGTGAAACTTAGAAACAAGTATGGTACTTATTTCCGTAAGCGATGCGATTGTGTTCGTAACGAAATACCTTCGTAAAACACAATAAAATTCCTAACAAGTAAATACGCAGATGACCGTTCGAAGTAAATTATCTAGTAAGTACTACGTTTACAAATTAGGTGCGGGGGTGATATGTATAAATATACGGCTGTTTCCTATGAGGAGAACTAAACGCGTAAAGTTTATACAAATCTGTTATTTTACCTGAAGGTTCCTATCAAAAGATCAAGTTACCTTACAAAATAAAATAACACGCGACGCAATGATAATCTGGTTAATTGCAATAATTAATCAAATGCGGTTGAGTCTAGAATTATAAAGAATACCTACTCGTGCAATACGAGTATAGTAGGCATTTACATAACGAACCAACAGTAGTAGTGTATCGTAAAATAATCAATGTCACTCGTTCTGCAAATCTCGATTAGAAAAATATATAAAAGCTTCCAATGCGTAGATAAAAATTAACCGTACGATAACAAGAACTGGAATATTCCACAGTCACGTAGGCCAACTTGAACGAATGTTTTAACAAACTACCCACAATTTTCAAACACGAACAAAAAAATATGTTATTACGCCGAAAATTAACTGATTTATTAAATAAACTTATTTAGCGATATGAATCAACGTTGATATTCAATTAAATGTATTTTTCGGAGTTTCAATTAGTGAAATTAAAGATTTACGTTAACAATTAATTTGCCGGTAGAAAGTACTACACGCAAGGCAGCCAGCCTTATTCCCAACGCAATAGAGGCGAGAATTGTGTGATTATCTGCAATTAATATGGAAATTTCCCAAACTTTTTGCTTAAATTTAGACTTTTAGGACTTAAATTAGGCTGTAAATAGGCCCAAATTTAATTTAACCAGTTTGAAGGACCAAAATGGTGCGTAAAACCTCTAGAAGATTACTAGCAAAATCACACGCGATTGAACCTAAATTATTAGAGTAATCTAGGCTATAATTGCTGATTCAGCAGTGCTAAATTGAAGGAGAAAAGTACGCAGATGAGACGAAAGGCAATGGATAAAGTTCAATTTACTAATTATGCCACATACCTTTGAAACAGCGATTCCCATGCAGATGCAGATACCACGTTCGAGAAGTTCAGCTCCTAGACTAGGTACACTATGCTGGCCAGCGGTACACAACACAGTAGGTCTAGGTAATACAGATAACACTTTCCATGTAGGTTCAATTAAGAGTTTTTGGCGAGATGACGCGTGCGCGCATCTCCGCTCTGGTTGGTAAGAGACTGACCACCATCGCTGGCGGCCATCGTTGGCTGCGACGTAACGGCTGTCGCGCACCGCGCGGAATACCACCAAAACACTAGAACTGGAACTAGTATACCAATGCCTTTCAATCGCCCTATGGTGATGTAATAAAATATGAACTATAAATTAGGAAGCGTAACCAAATGCTATAGTGAAATTTGAGGGCTTCTTGTACACAGAATGCCTAAAAGTGTCCATGTTAACAATGGTCCTCAATTGATTTACATACATTAATTTAAAATATGAAGACTCTCTAGTTATAATCATTGTTGTGTTAATTAACTTAATATTTACACATAATTCAATAATGAAGGTGTAAATATTTTTATTTGAATATTTGCACGGAATTCAATAATGGAGGTGCAAATATTTAATTAAGAAAGGGATGAATGAATGCTGATAGGGTATAAGGATTTTTATTCTAAATTAATGCGTTAACAATCATTTATTAACTGGGTATTTTTTTTTTGGGACGGTCCCACCGCACTATTCCCAAACCACTGCAACTCCTGAAAGCCAGAATCAACAGTGGCGACCACCAGAAAAGCGCCGAGGCAATGAAGCTCGACGAAGTCCCGGAGAATGAATTTAACTGTCTTGGATTCCGCAACGAAATTAATCAGAAAAGAAAATGGAGGAGTAAGAAAAATACAAATTTCCACTTCCCTCCATATCAAGCAGGAGACAGAACAAACAAGACCAATATGCACAAAGGGTCGTTTACAACTGGGATAAGCCCAGTTGCCTAGCACCACGGATAAACATTAGCATTAATATTAATGGGTCCTAACATTGTGAGCTGTTATATTTGATTCCAATAATAGGTATGGCAAAAGCGCTTGAACGCATGAAAATTTGTTCTAGTTTCCACAAGGTCCGTATAGTAAACAGCTCCTGATACAGCCTGTACATTATTCAACATAGTATTGCGTTCATTCTGCCAAAGAATACACTCCCTTAAGATATGATGTGCAGATTGTACATATTCACAGTCAGATGGACTACGAATATGTATACAGCGCTTAAAAAGGGCGGGAAAGTTATTGTGAGAATTCTTTTCGTAATTCGATGTCTTTTTTTATAATTCAGCGTCATAAAGGCAACAACTTATTGATGTACCTTATCCTTCTGCTTATCCCAAGATGACTTTTAAGAATTTTGCGGTTGTATAAATCTAACCAATATGTTATTAGTTATTATGCATGCCATAGGTTATTCTGTTTGACACAACATTTACTAAAAGCATTAATTTTATTAAAAAAATATTTATATCTGCATTTAAAAAGGTGTAATTTGTATTTGACCATTACATAGAAAAATCAGGAGGAGTTAAGAAAGCGTGGAAAGAGTTAAAAGAAAATACATACTGGATCGATAGTATGACACACCATAAAGATAAGAAATCCAGGACAAACAGAATTGAGATACTAGAAATAGCCACATATTACTACCGTGAGCTGTATAGTAATAACGAATTACTAGAGCTGAATAATCATTCAATAACAATAGACATTAATAATTACGAAGAAACTCCCTGCATTCTGAAAGAAGAAGTAGAAAAGGCAATTAAATCACAAACAAGAGATAAAGCACCAGGAGAAGATGGAATATCCAACGAAATTATTATAGTAACATCAGATTTAATACTAGACACCATCACGGATCTATTTAACGAAATTTTAGACACAGAATACATACATCGACAGTGGACAATATCAAACATAATACTACTTCATAAAAAAGGAAATAAAGACAACATAGCCAACTATAGACCCATCAGCCTTATGTTGAACGTCTACAAAATATTTTCTAAAGTACTGTTATACCGTTTAACAAGAACTCTGGACGAGAATCAACCCCGAGAACAAACAGGATTTCGCAGCGATTTTTCAACAATTGTCCACATATACACTATAAAACAAGTTATCCAGAAGTGTAAAGAATACGGTATCATCTATTATTTGGCATTTGTTGATTACAACAAAGCGTTTGACTCGTTGAAACACACAAAAATATGGGAAACGCTAGCATCGCAAGGAGTTGAAAATAAGTACATAAGATTGATCCAGAACATATACAAGGCAAAAATAAAAACTGAAAGAGTAGGCAAGTACTTACCCGTAAATAGAGGAGTAAGGCAGGGAGATCCTCTTTCTCCCAAACTTTTCTCGGCAGTGCTTGAACACATATTTAGAAGTCTCGAGTGGAGCAAACACGGACTAAACTTCAACGGTGTACAACTAAATCATCTTAGATTTGCAGACGTTTTAATTCTGGTTTCTCAAGATCCAAAAAGCCTGAAAGAAATGCTAGAGCAACTTGTGTACGAAAGCGAGAGAGTAGGGCTCTCAATGAATTCTAAAAAGACCAAAATAATGACAAACCACAAGAAAACCCCCATCACAGTCAAATTCACCAGAATTGAGTACGTCGAAGAATATATGTACCTTGGACAGATAATATCACCACATGACCTTACGACAAAAGAAATAAGCAATAGAATGCAGCTGGCATGGAAAAGATATTGGTCCCTTCAAGAAGTGGTCGAAAAACCCTCAGGTACCAATAAAAGCAAAGAAGAAAATATTTAACTCATGCATTTTACCCGTCATGACATATGGATGCCAAACATGGAACCTAACGAAACAAAATATGCACAAACTTGAAACCTGCCAACACAGTATGGAGAGAAGCATGCTCAAAGTCAAGTTACAGGACAGAATAAAACTAGAAACATTAAGAGAACAAACGAAAACCAACGACGTAAGATATTGCATTAATAAACTTAAATGGAGGTGGGCAGGACATATGATGAGGAGTAAGAAAGAAAAATGGGCGAAGGACGTAACCGAATGGTGTCCAAGGCAAAATAAAAGAAATAGAGGGAGGCAGAGTCTAAGAAGGGAAGACGATATCCGGCAAACCGCTGGTGTAACTTGGGGGAGGATGACCCATGACAGGAGAATGTGGCAAGCTCTAGGGGAGGCCTTTGCGAAATCGCACGCAAAACAATCTTAATACCGGTGTCAAATATTAAATTATATATAGATAAGTAAATAATTAAGTAACTTATGTTGTATAGTTAAGTTATTTTAGTTGTTAGTTTACTTGTAAAACTTTATTAAGTAAGATTGGAAATAAAGGCTATATTATATTATTATTATAATTTGTATTGTATAACATTTCTTGTTTCTGAAATAAGCAGCTGGGTTAGACGATGTCGCACCATAATAAATCCTTTTAACCATTTTTGTACATATTTTACGTGACTAACTCTTCGAATGGAAGTTATGCGTTATAACTATATTTCTACACTGTATGAAGTTATTATAATCAACACCAATAAATAGCGCCTCCTTGATAAGTATCTACGAAAAGAAACACCAGTTCAACACAACAGTGAACTTTGATAGTGCACTAACATAATAAAATGGTGTTTTCTTTTCTATTGCAAATCGCAAGTTGTAAAGAGAAAATGGAGTCGCAGAGCTCCGGCTGAATTTCCTTAGAAAAAGTCATAATTCGAGGTTTGGCTCTCACCTATTTCCTCCTCCAATATCGGACCAATTTAAAAGATATTCCAAATTCTGAAAAATAAGGATATTTACTGTGCCTCTATGTTTACCTTTTTGATGATACATTATTTTTAGAAGCACTAGAACCCTCAAAAAATGTTCAAAATTGCGCTGTCAACGGATGCTTAGTGTACAAAAGTGAACGGCAGATTTTGTATGTACGCATACTTTTTTTGTTGTTCGGTTATAGAATTTGTACCACTTATTAAGGCAACTAAACCATTTATTTTCATGTAAGTTTACTATTTTTAGAACTTCGGATTAATTAATAATAAAAATAAAAATATTTGAATAAAGAAACGTAATAAATCGTAAACTAAACGCAGTTATGTTTATAGAAGTTGCCTGATGTAAAATAACACAAATATTGAAATGATAATTAATTATTTAGAAATAGAAATACCATTCAAAATAATCAAACTCATCATTATAAAACTGTTGCAGTCCACTGCTGGACATAGGTATCTCCTAATGCACTGAGTAGGTACGATCCTCATCTCAATCTAGCTACTTAATGATAAGTAAAACACTACAAAGATAGCAACAAACAATTTAGAACATTTACTTTACACAACATGTAACATTTACCTATATGTAACAATTTACTACATTGGTACACTAGTACATAACCTTAAAAAATAAACCTGGTTATAACTTTTACGTCCCAAGTTCTAAAAATCTAAGAATTTAAAAAGGGATTACGAGTATCTATGAAATTAACTACCAATTAAAACAAAAAATATCCCAAAACACGAAATTTTATTAGCGGTACGAAATGCCCATACAAGCCTGCCATTCGCCTTTGACAAATAGAAATGTAACAAGAAAAACATAGAGGCATAGGGTATATCTTACTTTTCCAGTTTATGAAATATCTTTTAAATTAGTCCAAAATTGGAGGAAGAAATAGAAGAGAGACAAACCTCGAATTATGACTTTTTATTAAGGAAATTCTTCCGGAGCTCTGCGACCCCATTTCCTCTTAAGTATTTCCACTAGAACTCTCAGTAGGAGTTTTGAGGCTACATCTGTGCCCAATTAGTGGCAAATGGCGTGTCACTTATAACTGTGTACGTTTCGATGGCGCGGCCACGGCGTTTTTTTTTTAAAAAAAACTATGTCAAGATTATGTAAAAATTTGTAAAACTTGATTCCCAAAACCATAAATTTGTCAAAGTTATGGTTAAAAAGTTTTAAGGGTTTGAACGTGGCCGCGCCATTGAAACGCGGCGAACCGCGCGGCCACCGAGATCTTTAAAACTAAGCGTTGCAGAGACCTGAAATTTTGGCAGATAACAGATTGAATTTGTAAAAATATAGAAAAAAATCCTAGGTTTATATTTTAGGAGCTGTAAGACCCCATGGCCGCGCCATTGAAACGGTGAAAAACACGTTATCGACGATATCTCGCTGAAAAAGCATCGCAGCGGTCTGAAGTTTTTTGTAAATCCTAGATTTGAATTTGTCAAAATATGTAAAAATACACAAAAAATACCTAGGTTTATATTTCAGGAGCTGTAAGACCAAAACCCTATGGCCGCGCCATTGAAACGGTAAAAAACACGTTATCGCCGATATCTCGCTGAAAAAGCAACGTAGAGGACTGAAGTTTTTTGTAAAACCTAGATTTGAATTTGTCAAAACTTGTTATTTAATAAGTTAATAAACGGTACGGAGGGCTAACTGAATAATCTGTGATTCATGTGATTTTTAAAGAAATAAACATATGTTTTGTATTTTAGTTATCGTTTCATTTTAATTTAATTTAGAATCCTTGAGATATAGTTTCTAATACTTGCAGATGGAAATTTTTCTGTAAACAATCATGGTCACCCTATCGGAACATCCAAAACGTATTGAAAGTTTTTTACTATGAAAAAATAAACTTTTTTGCCTATGATCGGTAATTCTACACAATAATAGGCGTTGTTTACAAAAAAATACACCGCTAATTCTTTCTTTCTTCGATAGATAACCACAACTTATTTCTACGCGATAAAGTACTACAGCTCCTGAAATATAAACCTAGGATTTCTTGGTGTATTTTTAATTATGTTGACAAATTCGAATCTAGAAAAAGCATCGCAGAGGTCTGAAGTTTTTTGTTTTACAAAAAACTTCAGACCTCTGCGATGCTTTTTCAGCGAGATATCGGTGATAACGTGTTTTTTACCGTTTCAATGGCGCGGCCATAGGGTTTTGGTCTTACAGCTCCTGAAATACAAACCTAGGATTTTTCTTTGTATTTTAACAAGTTTTGACAAATTCAAATCTAGGTTTTACAAAAAACTTCAGTCCTCTACGTTGCTTTTACAGCGAGATATCGGCGATAACGTGTTTTTCACCGTTTCAATGGCGCGGCCATAGGGTTTTAGTATTACAGCTCCTGAAATACAAACCTAGGATTTTTTTTTGTATTTTTATATATTTTGACAAATTCAAATCTAGGTTTTACAAAAAACTTCAGTCCTATGCGATAATTTTTCAGCGAGATATCGGCGATAACGTGTTTTTAACCGTTTCAATGGCGCGGCCATAGGGTTTTGGTCTTACAGCTCCTGAAATATAAACCTAGGTATTTTTTGTGTATTTTTACATATTTTGACAAATTCAAATCTAGGTTTTACAAAAAACTTCAAACCTCTGCGATGCTTTTTCAGTGAGATATCGGCGATAACGTGTTTTTCACTGTTTCAATGGCGCGGCCATGGGGTTTTAGTCTTACAGCTCCTAATATATAAACCTAGGATTTTTTTGTGTATTTTTACATATTTTGACAAATTCAAATCTAGGATTTAAAAAAAACTTCAGACCGCTGCGATGCTATTTCAGCGAGATATCGTCGATAACGTGTTTTTCACCGTTTCAATGGCGCGGCCATGGGGTTTTAGTCTTACAACTCCTAAAATATAAACCTAGGATTTTTTTCTATATTTTTACAAATCCAATCTGTTATCTGCCAAAATTTCAGGTCTCTGCAACGCTTAGTTTTAAAGATCTCCGTGGCCGCGCGGTTCGCCGCGTTTCAATGGCGCGGCCACGTTCAAACCTTTAAAACTTTTTAACCATAACTTTGACAAATTTATGGTTTTGGGAATCAAGTTTTACAAATTTTTACATAATCTTGGCATAGTTTTTTTTAAAAAAAAAACGCCGTGGCCGCGCCATCGAAACGGACGTCTTATAACTTGGGGCATGCAACAATCGTGATTATACTTAAAAGATGTTAGTTATGATAGAAAAACTGTGCTTACAGTGTTAGATTGGTGGCTACGACCCATCTAATGAGAGTGCAGACAATGGTGTGCGCATATTTGTTACAACATGACATCATAAATAAACTCATAACATTTACACATATTTGATAGAAAGCTTTGTCAACTTGCAGCTTTAGTACCAATCGAGACTAATATCCTACGCCCCTATATGGGGCAGATATAATGTATTTTGTGTTTGGAGATCCTGGCTATCGTATCCTGCCTAGTATTTGTATCATGTTTGAAATCTTTTGAAAAACATGGAAAGACGTCAAAAGAAGAAAATGATGCAGTGCAGTCTGAGGATACATCTGGTTTTGGTCAGCCAGCTCGCGAATATGTATCCTCCGACTGCACAGCATGATTTTTGTCTTGTTTACGTCTTTTTAGTTTGCTTCTTAAGCAGTCGGGGGTTTTTTATTAAAACTTTTTCTGTCAATTGTTACGGGTAACCCGGGGGCTATAATAATGAATCGATTTACACCTCATCCATCAAAATAGGATGAATGGTTACGACGCTATGGAGTAACATATATACAAACATACACACATAGACTGCTTAAATCATATCCCTTCCTTTTGGCTTCGCCATTGTCGGGTAAAAACAGACGTTCGAATTTCACGTGTTTGTTCAGACGTGTGGGTAATCTCTGAAACCACTACACCTATTTAAAAAGAACTTGCACCATTTGAAAGCTATAAATTATTATGACTATAAATTATTATGACTCAGGCAAAGCCGGGGTGGGCCACTAGTGATGTAATATAAATGTATACCTATACCCTCTTATTCATAAACACGGAATAAAGTTATACCAGGAATAACAAAGGAATAACCATACATTTTCATAGGTTTAAACTTGGTATAACTTTATTCTGTGTTTATTAATAAGAGGGATAGTGTTTCATAGCTACTTAAAACATCCAGAAGACTTAGGGTGGGTTTCTGAATAGAGTATTTGGAATGACGTACGTGTCAAACCTTACTTTAATGCTAAATACTAGAGTTTGACAAATACTCAACTACAAATACCTAATTCAGAAATCGGGGGAAAATATTTATTTATTTATTTATATACACACAAAACACTTAACAGAGAAAATAAATAATACAGATAGAAGATCACAAAGGTACTGCTTATTTCAATAGAACTTTCTTCCAGCAGACCTGCGACAGGAAAGTTGGATGATATACGAAGACACAATGTGTAGAAGGAAATAAGGCAACATAAAATAGACTAACAACTATATAACTAATTATATATAAATAACACATATACCTTAACTAAATATATAGAAGATAAAAATACATATTTAATAGTATATAATAATTACAATATGGTGGAGAGGTAATGATCTTTGACCTGTTTCTTGAATAGATATATATTTTGTAAATCACGAATTTTAGGTAGAAGTGAGTGCCACAGTCGTACTGCACGAACAGAGAAGTAATTAAAATTATGTAATAAAATAAAATTAGTTTATGGTTAATAAAAATAATATAATTTATCTTAGTTATTAAGACGTGTGTTATAAATGCAGTGTAGGAACTTTTTCTACTGTTGTTTTGATTCTTGGTATATTTGGTGACCAGTTCCGATGACACCGATCGCGCTGAGTCCGTGTTTCTGAAAAAAAATAACAAGAATAATTACTAAAAGTTTTGTTCAATATCAACTAAAACTTACATACATCTTTTCAAGGCAGGCAGTTGTTTTTTTTCCAAAATCGCAGTACTTACGGACCTCTACAAAGATTTTCGAAACATACATACAAAGATGTTACTATATTTTTAAAACTGCGAAATTCGTGGAATTCAACCCAGTATAAGAGTTAAAACATCGCTGAAGTACCAACTTATAAAGAAACACATGGAAGTACGAAAATAATACTCACAATAACTTTCCCGCCCTTTTTGATCGCGCCGCCGATGCCGTTAGGGCTCGCGCTAGCTGTGCCCGTCATCAGCGCCAGCACTGCCAGCATCAGCACCACGAGACCGAACAGCTTCATGATTAAAGGTAATGTTTAATACAACTGGATGTGGGTAGCTGAAGAAGTGCAAACTTTGAATGGTGATTGTTCAGAATTCAAAGTCCCTTTATACTAACGAAGGTAACAGACAAATGAGAGGGTTTTTCGTGTTAGTCATTTACACCATTTAGTTAGTTAAATTTTGCGCGGAAAAGTATAATAGAGAATGAGGATAAAGTAAGTGAAACTGTTGCCGATATTTCATGAGCTTTTACGTCACACATAGTTACCCACTAGTGTATTGGCAGATCCTTAGGTGTAAACACAGATCGTATCTACAATATAATGATAATATTACAAGAGTTTGATAGCATTTTTACCTGTCATCATCATCATCATCAGCCTTTTTAATGTTCCCATGGCTGAGATACAGGCCTCTTGTCTGTGAGAGGGAATGGGCCGTAATCCACCACGCGGGCCTAGTGCGGGTTGGTGGATGTCACATGTCTTCGAATTTTTGATTCAAGGACATGGTTAGGATAAAAAAACGGGCGGCTTTTTTCCGCAACTCCACGACCAAGCGCGTATTTTGCGTACAACAAAAAGTTCAGTGCCTGCCTGGGTTCAAATCCACGACCTACGACACATAAGTCGCAGCCGTTACCACTGGGCCATCACTGCTCACACTGGGCCATCACTGCTCACACTGGGCTACCACTGCTCACTTTTTACCTGTAAACCTTTTAAATGAATGTATTATATTGTAATGGGACTCCACTTACCGCACTGAGACTCCCATTTTGTCCATTGTGCGTACTGGTTCTGGCTAACATAGCCAGCCTATCTCCGCTCCGCTCGGAGGTATCTCACCATTCGCGAAGATAATATATGCGTAACACACCGAGTACAAGTATGTGTTAAAAAGCTGTGTTTTGGTATCCTTTCCCATTATTTTGTGGCGAAAATAAATACGATTATGGTATGCTCAATATAAATGCAAATATTTAAATGGTTGTTTGCTTATAATTTATATTTTTGGGGACTCAGTTAGGCTAAGATGGATAAAAGCATTTAAGGAAAATTGGCACAATTTTCATCATAAACCTGTCCTTTTTATCCTGGTAATCTAAAAGGATTTAACAAGGGTAGGCTTTGATCCTCACAAATTTAAAATACCTTCTATAAAAATGGGTCTGATTAATCTAATTCTAAATATTTTTCTGTCATTCAAAGATGTATAATACCAGCTGTGGCATTTAAAAAAAGTAAAAAAAACAACGCCGCATTAATACTTATATTTTATTTTAAAATACACCGAAAATATATAAAAGAATACAAAAAAGTAAAATACGTTAATGCATTACAGAAGAACTGCAGGTATCGATATCGAGTTAGTTATTTTAAATACTTAGTTAGAATAAAAACTTAGGAGTGAAATTTTGATTAGATTTGAGTGTATGATGCTGAGCACATGTACCTATTCTCAACGCAGTTGCAACTGGTTAGATTCTGGCTTGCTTGGATGCATATCCAGGTGGAAACAAGATCCTTTAAGACTTAAAACGTTCTAATCCGTGAAATTTTGAAGGTTGAAACTAACACGTAATTGCTTGGTTAATTCTAACAAAAAAATAAATGGAAATAGAAATGATACGTCAGCCACTCGTCGCCGATCCGCGCTAGACGAAATATTCCACCTTCTGTAGTACCGCTCCTATGGCGGATTGCAGGCTGAAACAGCATCTCAGTTTTCGTAGCAATACTCAGGCCATTGAAAAAAATGTACGGAAACCGGTGTAAAAAACACGGAACCTTGAAGTCTGCTGGCTCCGTAGTCTAATAACAGATATATTATTATAATGAGAAAGAAATGACTAATCAAATCATTTTACAAAAAGAGTCTTCAATATGAGATAAAGCGAAACTCCAAAGAATAATTAATCAGAAGCCACAATACATTCCAGTTTTCATAATATGACCCTTGGTTGTACACCAGCCTTTTTGAACTTTGTCCAGAGAATCTAGTGTTATGTCTAGACCTGTCTGACTATACTGCTCGCCATTTCAAATAATATCAACACTTTTAACAGCTGTTATATAAATATGAATAATATGGTTTAGTTTGGTTTGGTTTTGGTTGACTTCTCTTTTCTTATCAAACGTAATTTGAAAATTTGTATAATGTAACCGACTAGTTTGACAAATCAAAAAAAGAGGCTATACCGATAAGACTTGTAGCGAAATGCTACACAGCCTGTTACTGTCCCACTTCAGTCCAAAGGTATCATTTCATACAGAGCATTGCAGACACTAGCATTAATCACCACGCTTGCTCAGTGCGGGTTGGCGATTTCAGACTTATATTAACTACAAGTCTTCGTTTCTGCACGATTTTTTCCTCAACCGATGTCAGCAAACTCTAAGAAAAACTCAGGCAGTACATATGAATTGATAGAAAGTCACATTGGTACTTGCCCAAATTAAACCCGCGACCTTCACGACTTACGTAAAATCATGTCACTTAAAATACAATTTAATAAAATAACAAAGCTGACGAAACAAACGGTAACGAACACAAAAGACGACCAAGATTAATGTCTCGATGCAACCTTTTTTTTGATTTTTAAGTTAACATTAATTGTAGTCATTAAAATATCCTAAATAAAGTATGGATTTCTTTGGAATTTTGGCTTTGTCATTTACGACATAAAGTTGGTTTTTCCAAAATTACGTATTTAAATGTTTCGAATTCTGAAATTCAAATGTAGAATAAGATAGAAACAAAAGAAGCCTGGGCTCGTGGCATAGTTTTGTGTTTGTAGAAAATTAATAGATAGGTACTTACACTACGCACGTAAAGGGAAATACTCGTAAAACTACATACTCGTGTAAACTGTATGAGTAGGTATCTAGTTCATTGAGTTTTACTACGCACAGATGATTAAGATGAATGGAAAACAAAATACAATAGTGACAAAACATTAAAAACCCTATAGGTATTCAAAGATGTTTGAGGAGCGTTTTTTCCCATACGAATATATTGCCGTATAAAAGGACACCGGGAGAGAGAGGTATCATCACTTGAAGCTAGTCTTCGGCGACAAACTAGTCATCAACAGTTTGTTTCAAACCTTACTTTCCATCATGAAGCTGTTCGGTCTTGTGGTGCTGATGCTGGCAGTTTTGGCGCTGATGACGGGCTCAGCTAGCGCGAGCCCTAAGGGCATCGGCGGCGCGCTAAAGAAGGGCGGTAAAGTTATTGTGAGTATATTTAATATTTATTTATATGTTTACCCTCGCACTGAAATGTCTTCTAGCAATTACACAAATGGGGCACAAATCTACGAATAGTAAACTGTCAGTCCAGGTTTCCTCACCATATTTTCCTTCACCATTGTCAGCGATGTCCAAGATAAACTTAGAAATACATATGAATTGAAAAAGTCACATTGGTGCCCGGATTTGAACCCATGACCTCAATCACGAGAGGCGAAGTCTTAGTCATTGGCCCACCATAACAAAATAATGCTTTCGTTAGTCATTCGTTCGGCATCATATTGTTATACTAAAAGCGTGTTATTCTTTGTTTATCCCAAATTAATTTCTAATAATTTTGTAGTTTGATAAATCAGATCAATATCTACGGTATTTTTTGTAGGTAGGTATTTCAAAAGTGATGAAGATCCACGCCCCTGTATAACATTTAAACAGTTTTAATTACGTACGTATATGTAGATAACAAGAAAAACAACGAGAACCTGACAAACAAATAACTTAAAGAAATCTTTTTTCAGAAACATGGACTAAGCGCGATCGGTATCATCGGAACTGGCCACCAAATATATCAAGAATCAAAACAGCAGTAAAAAAATGTTCCTACACCGCATTTATTTTAGTGATAATAATATTGAAATAAAATAAAATGACCTTAAAGTGTAAAATGTACTTTTATTTAATAACGCCTATATACCTCGGTTTAAGGCCAAGATTATCAAATGTGTGCCTTCGCAAGATATTTGATTCTATGGCCTCGCCCGCAAACCTGGTGACAACCCACTTAAGGTAATTGTCAATAGTAAAGTCGAGGGAAAACGACCCAGAGGTAGAAGAAGCCACGCGCTGGTCAGACCCAATTCGAACCTTGCTGAACATTAACGCCTCAGAAGCCCTGCATGTTGCAGGAGCAAGTGGATAAACATAATAAAGGAGAAAGTTTTAAAACCATGATGTGGTCACGACCCCCAGCATTGCGAAAACGATACAAGGAGGGACGGATATACTCCGTAGGATTATGCAGAGATGTGTGTTGTGTGGCGAATTACATACAAAATAATCTACGAATGGTGTCGCATGACTAGCTAAACAAAAAAAAAACTGGATGGGAGTCGAACCCGACCGTGATCCGCTACGCTAATCAGTAAGCCAATGAGCCGTCATGTCTCCCTTGCAAGCGTGAAGCCCATATATTATAATGAATTATAAGGTACATATTACTCAATGACCAAGGGCCGCATATTCGCAATCGCGGCGCTTATGTTGATGCCACGTGCTCGGCATTAAACCGCTATGTTTTCCTTATTCGTATCAGCTAATAATAAGTTATATTATTCAGCTACCTGCCTATATTTAAATGTGAATGGACACAAGTCACAACAAAACGTAGTATCCTCATCAAGAGTATGCGGTGACTAAACGACTAGTAATTTTACAACAGGTTTCGTATAACTGCTTTTTATTATCCTAGTATTATTTCCTATTTCTAGGTAATTACTCGTACGTCACGGCTTTTTCTCATAACGATATGCAGAAACTACGCCATCTGCTAACATCTTTACGTACTCCTTTGCTTTGTTTAAGTTTATACATGATCAATGGTCATACACGCATGACAATTATGACTTAAGAGTTCTTTGCACCTGACCGTTTCGTGAACAAGATCAGAGTATGTCCTTCTTGGTTGTCTCCTCACGGTATTTCCACATTTCCAGGTACTTAATTTTATAAACGTAATAGTTTGTAGGTGTCAAATGTTTGGTAATTATATATGGCCACAAACCTGAAAAGATTTCAAAAATTCGTGCATAGAGTAGACTATGACCTCTATTATATTCCGATAGTGCGTTCCGCTATAAAAAATAGTTTATTCTTTAAAGAATATTTATTTTGCAATAGGTAGTTTACATATTTTGATCGTAATCACAGATCGATTTTGTATATGTACTATCGATCGCGAGATCGCCTGTTTATTAGGTAAATAACGAAGGTAACTAGGTACCAATCACGAAAAAAGACGGAATGCTGCTGCGCATCTTATGCAAGATATATTTCGCATCAAGTAACTAATAATAAGTAAATAACTAACTAATAAGTAAATAATAATAAAATAGGAACTTATTATACTTCAATACTAATATGAATAACACAGCCAATAACAAAGCTCGGAGCAATAAGTCGGATATTGCTTCCCGCACCCAATATATTGTAATATGCGGCAATTTATAATAAGCTCCGTGTACACACATGGTAATGTAAACATAAGTAAAAGCGCAATAAGGAAAAATGTTCCATATTATTATTATAAATGTGAATCTGATACATATTATTACTAGCGGACTCCTAGCTGTTTCACACGAGTAGTTCCCGTTCCCGTGGGAACACAGAGATAAAAAGTCTATGTCACCTGGGGATAGTGTAGCTACCAACGGTGAAAGAATTTTTGGAATCGGTCCAGTAGATTTTACGTTTATTCGTCACATACAAAATACAAATCTTTTCTCTTTATAATATTAGTATAGATCATATAGGGTTTATAAAGCTACTGTTGAGCTTAAATTGTTGCAATGCTTTAAAAATGTACGGAATTTTGTGTGTTGAAAAGCGCATAATTTTTGACTTTTAGAGTAAAAGTGAAAAAAGGCCCAAAATTTCTAATTTTTTCGCTTTTTCAAAGTTTTAAATTTGGATTAAATATAACATATTAAAAATCCAGAACTACATCAAGCTTTGCGATTTTAATGTCGATTTCTACTCGGCTATATATACCTTGTTGCTTGTTGTTGTTCAAGATTCAAGATTATTTATTTGTGGAAACATGAGTACACATATAGAGCATGCAAGTTATTAAATTACATTATAGATTAAGATCGGTCATGTTTGGTCTTAGTGGTGTACAAATAATTAAATTTCAGTAATAAAAGTCATTGGATAAATTAATAAATTACATAACAACAAAATAGTAAATCTCAATTTCGAAAACAAATAAATTGGACAACCATTTAATAATAACCATGTTTGTTTGTTTAATTGTCATTAAACAAACAAACATGGTTATTATTAAAGTAACAATTATTAAATGTCAATTAAATTTATCCAATGTCAAATCCTTAGTTGGATTTCTGTTGTTTGTTCTGTATGTTTTTGTGGTGTACAATAAAGTATATAAATAAATACCTTCTACTTGTGATACATTATAGAAATTACACTATGTGTAATAATACTTTTTCCAATATTTTTCTCTCATAAAAGAAAACTTAGTTAATAGGGGCAGCTATTCGATATCTTATTGTTTCACAAAGGGAAGTCCGAAAAAGCGATTGCGCCTAGGTAAAAACTTACTTACTTAGCAAGTACGTATCTATATGTAGGTAGGCACTTTAACCTTTTAGAAGGCCCTTTTATATTATTTTAATGTTCGTTTTTTTCTTTTTGGATCGTTAACAAAAAACCTTTGAAAGTATGTAAACTCTATATTTTTGTTTTTATGACGCACCCAATTAAGAAACGACATTTTATTTTATATTTTACCGGAAACGGCATTGAAAAATAATAATTCATTAAAAGAATGTTGCCATTTGCCTTCATCCTCTTGTGTTCGTGCGCCTACCGCGTTAAAAGTAGGGTAGGTATTGTAGATTGTGCCTTTCAATGGATATTGTAGATTCGTATTAAGGTACGTAATTACTTAAGGATTATCATCTTTAAAGCTTTAGAGAAGAGGGCCAATAGCTTGGGAAATAATAACTAATATTAATAAAGAATTGTAAAATTGTATGTTTGCGCTGGCAGTTCTGTTCCAATCCCAAAAATTATTTTACTGATAGAACATCCCTCAGTGCTCAGGCTGTTTATATAGAAAAAATGCACGGTTTCAGCGCATACTTGCCCGCATATGCAACGGGAGCGAAGACGAGAGAAAAAGCTGGTCTGTAATAAACTCTTGGAAAATATTTCACAGTGTGCTGTTTTCATGAATTTCAGGCTCGCACTCGTTAGTCCTGAAGTTACTAAGCTATGTGGTCGGGTCCAGGGAGAGGCATACATCGCATACGACTTTCCAAAGCAGTTGTAATGTGTGCGAATAGTAAATGTAACAGCTCTTGAAACTAGGTTAATGTTATAGATCTTTGGTATAAAGAAATAATAGATCCTAGCTGTTTTTGTGGGTTAGTTGAGTATCTATAAGTGTCCGTGGAGTTTATTGCACGTTCTTCTCCATTTACACCTACCGACGCTTGCAAATGTGCAACTAGCTTCATCTTTTGCTTAAACGTCCATAACGCAAAAAATTGGTACCTACAAAAGACACCGACTTCCAAAAGAAACCAATGTTTGACTTTGTAGTGTTTTTATTAGAAAGTCGGTACCTAGTATTTTATTGAAAAATAGATTTTTTAGCTAGACATTTTCAAACCTGGAATTCATATCTAAAGGTTCGTTTGGAATTGCTGAAGCTGACGTAGAAAACATATTCAATCATGAGTCGCGGTCGACCACATTGCCAACATTTTTCGAATTCATGTATTCGTAGCACGTATGTCTATATGGTTTGAAATTTACTGTGCGACTCGAAATGTTTAAGGGATATTCCCATACCCTTTTTACCTCATTTCAAAAATGACGTATTACAAAATCCGTAGTTTGGGATCTCACGATAATATGAACAATTTCATTTTTATTATACCTTTATTCGAATTTTAGTGTTATATACCTATGTTAATATTTTTTTATTTTGTATTAAAAAAAATACATGAAAACGTTGACAAGCTGACACAAAGCATTTTTTTGTCATCAACCATGAAATGAAATTTAAAAAAAAACTTCACTGTCGCTTTTGTGAAATAAAAAGGCTTTATTTGTTTTACCTGAGCCAAAACTTCATGAATATAATATCTAATAGCATAATATTATGTAACAGAACAGTATCTTTACGGAGAACGAAAGGATTTTGAACATAAATTGTATCAATTTTCTGAAACTCGGTCTGTCGAGCACATCTCGCAAAATAGGATTAGACCAGACCAAATTGTTATGAAAGCAAGGATCTCTCGTATCATATACAGAGTTTTTCTTAGACATCAAAACTCCGATTTTTTTTGATTGAATTAGCTTGTTTATTTTTCTACCCCTGCTTTTGCACGCATCGTATGAACCAATCGCGTTGGATAAATTAAATAAAGTCACACATCAATTTATTTATTGGATCTGTCTGTCGTTTCGTAGGTTAATGTTATTCGTTTTCAAAATCGATTAAGGTTTATGCTTTTTTCGCATCTTATTTTTCCGACTGTCAATTACTTGCTTAATTTTTAAATATCTCCTATCTAGTAAATGTTTGATTTGTTCCGCATTCGCCCCAAATTAAATTTATATGGATTTTTTCTTTATTTTCCTAAAATGAGGCGAAAAATTAGCGCTATTGCGAAAATAACTTGGACCGACCGGAGAGATGCCTGACATTTTTGTTATAATTAAAGATTTCATCGACGTTTGCACAATTTATGAAGTTATGAACTACAGTTCTAACAGATGTAACAATAAGTTTTGTTCTGAATTGCACTGAGTCTAAAATAAAAAGTATGCCCGGGCCTTTTTTGTCAATATTTACTTTAGTTCATTCGAAATTGCAATTGTTATATTTATTTATCAATATGGTAACGCTTGGGGGAGGCCTGTGTCTAGCAGTGGACGTCTTTTGGCTGATATGATGATGATGATGATGATATTTATTTATTAAAATTATTTGAAATGGGAGTAATTATTATGCAATAGAATATGGACTTGGATTAGGTAACTAAGTTATCCATCACTTGGTATTTAGGTATCTATGTTACACTGAAAAATTACTGAAAAGAAAACGTGTTTGAATTTTTGAGTGCAGTAAGATAATTTCGTTAGTTCACAATCTGGTCAAGCACGGATTCATTATTTTAGACTGCTTAATGGTGATATATGAAATATTTATAGGAAAGATGTAAATTATTTATAAAAAGATCCTAAACGATTTTTTATCATAGCTCATTTGATTTTAGATAGATAGATTTATTTATTTGCTTAGAATGTAGGTAAATAATACAATTAGGTGTTACAATATTTTGGATCCTTATACATTCTGCCTCTTAGCATGCAAAACTTGCAGTAACTTATACTACTACAGATTATTATATTTACTTAAAGCTAATTAATGATATAAGAATATTAAAAATTGAATAGTCTTGTCATTCAAGAAATCTGATACAAAGTGAAAAATGCTATTATTTTGATACTAGTATTTTTAAGGTACTTTTTAAATATTCTTAGAGGTTCCTCTTTAAGAATTTCTGGTATATGGTTATAAATAAGAGGAGCCATGCACATAACACTCTTTCTCAATAATGCAGTTTTATATCCATCTATGCATAACTTATCTTCCTATTGAGTTTTTAAACTTGTGTTCCTGTTTCTAGTATTTTTAAAGTTGGGAATAAGTGATCATTTGTTTTAACAAAAATGGCTATTTCTAATATATATAGGCATGCAAAAGTTAAAAGATTATATTTTTTTTAAAAAGGTATGCAGTTGTCGGTCACGAAGTCAAAACTATACTAGATTTAGGCAAAAAACTGATTCTTGGGCCCTTTGACTGTTCATATGTTTTTTTTTTTCGTAATCATCTACGCGAGCGCAGTGCTGATTGGTTCGAACTTACGACGTACAACACGTAAGTCGGGGCCGTTACCTTTACGCGAATCTAATTGATCGCCGCATTTGGGAGCCTGAAAAACTGACCTGAACTTGTACCTGGAACTGGGCAATTGTCTAACTATGGATTTATTTAAATTTTGTTGCGCAACGGTGGGCTTAATACAACGACAGTCACCAGCGACCTTGAGGAAACAAAACGCGCACTCGTTTCACACCCGCGTGACCCAAAATTCAGTAGTTTTTTGTACTGCCTTTATTATTCTAGGACTTTAAAGAAAGCCTTGGATCAAAATTTAGATAATATAATTGCCTTTGAGATGGTGACAATTTCATTAAATTTCGCCCTCCGGTTTTAGTGCAATTATCGTTTTTTTGCCCTGTTGGAGATAACTTTACAAATTAATTACATTATGTCATACGAATAAAACTCTCTATTTTTATAGAATAATATTTTTTTTAAATGGTCTAATTTAACACATATTTTTTCAAAAAAAATACACGTAGCCTTTCAGACGTGATTCTCCTTTTAAAATCAGCTTCTAGGGGTATCTGCGCCTTTATGCCTTAGGCATTCTCTACCAGTCAACCAAGGGTGGTGAAAAGACAATACTCAATACTTTATTGCATTCCATATGTATTACAAAGATGGTATAGACATGGTAAAAGATCAATATGGACCCCGTCGGGCACAGCAAAAAATTGGAGAGAGGAAGAGGTGGCCCCCTCTTCAGTAGTATTTCAAGGCATTACATAGTATCAAAAAAATAATAAAATATTACAAATGTCAAATTGGATGTATAATATAGCAGGAGTATTGTTTAAAACGTCGAAAATATATAATAAAGTATAATTAATTATCTACTGTCTAAGCATAAATGTTTTCTACTAGGTATTTCTTTCTTTTCAGTCGAGTCTTTTTTGGCAAAAAGCCTATTCGCAATTTCCTGTTGGTCTATCTCCATTTCAAAATAAAAAGTGCTCACAGATTGCAATCAATCAAGCTTTGTTTGCTTGCTTCAACATCAACAATGCCGTACGTGGCATGGAGCGTAAATATTTAAGTGAGCAATTAGGGAACCATACCAATTTATTGTACCTTTGGTGTATGTTGAGGATTGTTTATCTGCGGTGTTATTATTAAGTATCTTGTAATCTGTGTGATAGAAAAACGTAATGGTTCTATGTACTCTCTGGTCTTACCGCTCTGCTAATTACAATGGTGCCCGTATATTTATTGTTTTATTTATCTAAATATAAAGTAAAGAATTAATACGCTTCCACTGCGCTAAGTTCGAAAAGTTTGCTATGTGCCGTCAATATTAAATATTACTACGAAAGTATAAATTATGTATACGTAAAGTAATAGAAAATATAGAAAAGTTGAGAAATTTACAAGAAGAAAATATGGCGGATGAAGCGGTGAGAAAAATGCTGCCAAAATTCACAGGCACGAATTTTTGCACATGGATATTTAGAATGAAATGCATTCTGGAAGAGAAAGAGTGCAAAGAAACTATAGAAGATAATATAAACTCGGAGATCGCTAATACTGAAGATTTCCGAAAAAAAAATGCGGATGCGAGAAGTTTAATAGTATACAGCCTAAGCGAAAAGTACTTGGAATACGTAAGAGATGCAATAAGTGCAAGGGAAATGATAGAAAACTTGAAGAAGGTATTTGAGAGGAAGTGTACACTATCTGCATTATACCTAAGAAAGAAATTACTAACCTTAAAATGTGATGCCAATATGGAATTGTGTGACCACTTCAACAAGTTTGACACATTGATCAGACAATTAGAAGAAACTGGAGGTACAATGGGAGAGCAAGATAAGGTATGTCATCTTTTGTTAACCATGCCTGAAACATATAATACGACAATTGCTGCTCTGGAAACGACCAATATGGAACTCACGACGGAATATGTCAAAAGTAAATTGTTGGACGCCGAGTTAAAAACTCAGAGTCACCCGGTAGTATCAGAAGATGCCCACAGTTTTTAACCTGTTTTAAATGTGGTAAAAATGCCCACAAAGCCTACCAATGTAAGAAACCAGAACGTCCAAACACAAGAGGACGAAGTTACTTAAGGCGCTACCCCGAGCAAAACGCCGCGCTAGCCGTTTTTCGTGCAGTTTTTAGGAGCTATCTACTCGTTATTTAAAATGAAATATCAACTAATAAAAATACATTAAATTTCTACATATTATTGATTCCAAAATTGTAGAATTCTTTTTTTTTTTAATGTAGTATATGTTTCACTAATCTCTTTCCAACAAAACCATAAAAATGAGAAATAATGATTGATAGCATGCATCTCCTCGTAAAGTGTTCATTAATAATTTTTTGTACTAACACTAATGGATAGACAATTTGATAACGAACATTATGGTAGATTTATTTTTTTCAAAAGACCAATATTCGATTTTATAATGAAGTTATTCTAAAATCTGGGCGTATTCGCTACTGTAATTCATGCGCCACGAGTGCCGCTAGGCCAATAGGAATGCTCAAATCTCATGCTGATTTTTTGGTCAGGGTACGGCCTTAACAGGTACGAGGAGCAGAGGTCGAGGCTTCAACTCAAGGTCAAACGGTACGCCATTACAGACTGTATGGCGAAATGTTCGAATGGCGCAGACTGAAGATGAAGACAAGGTAATGATGTTTACAGCGTTCAGTGTAAGTGACTTTGATAATAAAATAGTTGATTGTGTTCAATTAATTTTTGATTCAGGATCTACCGAACATTTAATAATGGCTCAATACTTACCATATATGACAAATATAACTGATTTAGAAAAGGAAGTTAAAATCTTTGTGGCAAATGGTCAATATTTAAAAAGTAATAAAAGAGGTAAATTAAAATTGAAATATAAAAATATTGTAATGGAACTAGAAGGACTAATTATTTCTGGATTGTCACATAACTTACAGTCTGAAAATTATTAGAGAAAGGGTTTAAAGTACAATTTTATAATAATAGTGTATCTATTTGTAATTCAAAAGGTAAGGTTATAGGGCAAAATAAAAGTAGATTATATGTTATAGACACAAAATAAATTGATGAAAAATGTTTAATTACATAGGATATGTGGCATCAGAGACTAGGTCATGCCAACAGGAAAACGCTAAAAATGATGAATCTTCCATATAGCGACAAACCATGCGAGCCATGTATAAAAGGTAAGTCCTCTAGATTACCATTTTATCACACTCCAAAACCACGTTCCCAATATATTGCGGAATTGATACATACAGACATATCTGGACCAGTGAGCACTCCTACATCTAAAGGTGAGATATATTATCATACAATCATAGACGATTACACACATTATTGTGAGGTATACTTACTGAAAAGGAAAAGTGAAGCAACTGATAAACTTATAGAATATGTCAATAGAATGGAACGACAAACAGGAAATAAAGTTAAGAAAATAAGAAGCGATAATGGTGGTGAGTTCAAAAATGAAAAATTTCATAAATTTTGCAGAGATCAAGGCATTATGCAGCAGTTCACTACACAATATAGTCCACAATCGAATGGTATTGCAGAAATAATGAATTGCAACATCTACAATTGAGCGAGAACACTATTGATTGAAACAGATTTACCAAAAATGCTATGGGGTGAAGCGGTCAAATGTGCTGTATATCAAATTAATAGATGTCCATCTGTTGCTATAAATTTTCTAACACCAGCTGAAAAGATGATTGGAAACAAAGATTTGACAAAACTAAAGGTATTCGGATCAAAAGCTTGGGTACATATATTACCAAAACAAGACAAACTACTAGAAAGAGCAAAAGAGATGAGATTTCTGGGATATAGCTTAAATGGATATCGTTTATGGGATTCTGAAACAAATGAGGTAATAATATCTAGAGAAGTGAGATTTGACGAGACTCAAATAAAATACAAAGAAAAGATGAATAACAAAGTTCATGGAGACTGGGAACGAAACCTTGAAGACGAGTTAGAGCAAGAAGAAGATATGAAGAAGGACCAAGTAGACAACCTAGAAAAGAAAAATCATGATTAGAATGGAGAAAATATACAAAAGGGTCAAATAAAAGGAAAAGAAAGCAGGGCAGAAATACAGAAGAATGAAGCAGAAAATGAGGAAACTGAACAAATAGATCAAGAAAGTGAAAATGAAGAGAATACAAAAGAAGTAAAATACTATACAACAAGGTCAGGAAGAAATGTGCACAAGCCAAAGAATATTGAAGACGACTATGAGTTGTATACAGCATACTGTCTATTGTCAGGAGATCCTCAAGAAGAAGCAGTTCAGGATAAAGATTGGGAAAATGCGATACAGAAAGAATTAGGCTCACAGATAAAATTACAAACATGGGAAGAAGCTACATTACGTAGAGGAAGTAAAGCGATAGATACAAAGTGGATATTCAGAACAAAGTAAGATGGTACTAAGAAAGCAACGCTGGTAGCTAAAGGTTTTCAAATACATAGTAATGATAATCATTATGCTCCAGTAGCAAAACTATCAACAATAAGATTGATGATGAGCTTAGCAATCCAACAAGATTTAACACTTAAACAATTGGATGTGCCAACAGCATTTTTAAATGGTAATTTGAATAAAGAAATATATATAAAATGTCCTGAAGGAATGAATATAAGTGTTTTAAAATTAAAAAAGGCCCTATACGGATTAAAAGAAGCACCCAAATGCTGGAATCAAAGATTTCATGACTTTATAACTAAGAAAGGATATATACAATCATAGCATGATTCATGTTTATATGGAAAAAGAAATACATGGATACTACTTTATGTCGATGACATTCTACATCTGGGAGATGACGCTGAGATGATAAAAGCTTTAGAAAAAGAATTTAAAGTGAAGAACTTGGGAGAAGTACATCAATATTTAGGACTCGAAATTACAAGGAAGAAAGGCATACTGGAAATAAGACAAAGTGAAATGATTAAAAGACTTTTAGAGAAATTCCAAATGCAAGATTGCAAAGCATGTAAAACTCCAATGGAAGTCAACTTCAATGCAAACACTGGATCTGAAGTGATTAAAGTACCATTCAAGGAATTAATAGGTTCTTTATTGTACATTGCAATTAATACTAGACCAGACATTACTTATGCTGTAGCCTATTTGAGCAGATTTTTAGATAAGCCTACTCAAGTATGGTTGGCAGGTAAGCGGGTATTACGTTACCTCAAAGGAACAACCAGACAGGGGCTGTTATATACAAAGACAGGTAATTTCATGAACCTTATAGCATACTCAGATGCAGACTGGGCAGCTGTTAAAACTGACCGCAAAAGTACAAGTGGTTGTGTTATATATCAAGGTAACAATATAATATCATGGTTCTCTAGGAAGCAGACTTGTACCGCCCTGTCAACAGCTGAGGCTGAGTATGTAGCAGAAGCACATACGGTAAGTGAACTTATACACATAAAAGGCTTACTCTCTGACTTCTTAGGTGATGAAAGTGTTTCAGCTCATTTGTTAATTGATAATCAGAGCACTATTAAATTGATTCAGATCTAAATTAATACTAAAGCATCTAAACATATTGAAATAAAATACCATTATATAAAAGATTTAATTTACAAAAAAGTTGTGTCTATTTCATATATACCTACAAATGAAAACATTTCAGACATATTTATCAAATCATTATCTATTCAAAAACATAACTATTTTTGTATTAAGCTGAATTTGATTTGAAGTACCTATATAATGTTATTATTACTGTGTCTTTACTAGCTTTGGAATATTGTTATTAAGATGTGTCTTTACTAATTAAGAATATTGTTTATTTTAAAATAATTATTGTATTGCATAGATTTATGAGCAAAATAATTGATTTTGAATTTATAATGTATAGAGAGAACATTGACACAGAAAAGTAATATTTATCAGTTAAGTTCTTAGTTAATAAGCAATTTAAGAATATTAATAATACATTTATGTAATTATAAATTCCAAACCAAACAATTCCAATTTGAACCAAAAATTCAAAGACATGTGACATCTACCAATCCGCACTGGGCCCGCGTGGTGGATTATAGCCCACTGCCTCTATGAGAGGAGGTCTGTGTCCCAGCAGTGGGAACATTAAAAGGCTGATGATGTGATGTGAATTATAAATTCTGCAAATTGAGGGGTTGTGTTGGGGATTGTTTATCTGTGGTGTTATTATTAAGTATCTTGTAATCTGTGTGATAGAAAAACGTAATGGTTCTATGTACTCTCTGGTCTTACCGCTCTGCTAATTACAATGGTGCCCGTATATTTAGTGTTTTATTTATCTAAATATAAAGTAAATAATTAATAGTGTAAAGCTGTACCACTGCCATATTTGTATAACTAAAGGTCCAGAAAAAGTTGTACGTTGGCCGTAGATCGTTGACTGTCATTAAAGGTCTTGCCAAAGGGTATCATGTAAGTCAGTTGCTGGGTTTAAGAGGTCAGATAAGTTCTCACTCCATATATTTAAAATACTGTTCTACTGTGCTGTATCTGGTTAGACTATAAGCCGATCCCAACATGGTTGGGATAAGACTAGGCAGATCAATTGGGGTAAACAAACAACGAGCCAATAGCCAACACACAAAAGGCAAGCAATGATTTAGCAGAAATGTAACTTTTCCACATTTTCTCATTAAAAGCACATCGCTCTTTCACGTAGAAAGTTTTAAGAAGGGACAGAGTATAAATCTGAGTGTAAAACATTACCCTCTTTCTGTGGCAGTCGAGTAATTAACATAGGTTTGCTATTGCTGCCTCGCAGGTGTTTCACAGTTCCTTAAATTCAGATATTTCAGTTTCATAATTATTGAACCGACAAAGTCCGACGCCCACTTGGCCATTTACGTCACTCGAAGTACTTTATTAGCTATGAAAACAACGAGTTGGTCAAAAGATTAAAACAGGATTCATAACTAATAAAAGTAAGGATAACTTTACTAAATGAATCCCAGTTAGCCAATTAACCACATTAATTAAAAACCGGCCAAGTGCGAGTTGGACTCGCGCACGACGGTTTCCGTACCATTATCGCAAAAAACGGCACAAAAATTACGTTTGTTATATGGGAGCTCCACTTAAATATTTATTTTATTCTGTTTTTAGTATACATAATCTGTGAAAATTTCAACTGACTAGATATCACGGTTCATGAGATACAGCCTGACAGACAGACGGACCGCGGAGTCTTAGTAATAGGGTCCCGTTTTTACCCTTTGGGTACGGAACCCTAATAATGAAACAACTCAAACGTTTAGGAAGGGACAGTTTATTTAATTATCCTACGTGAAACTTATTAAAAAGTTATTGCGACATTTCATAACTCTCACAAAAGTGATTATCGTGAAATTGTAAAGTCTTGACATTAATTAAATTTCGGGATGATGTCCAGTAGTGAATAGGATAAGAGTAATGTTTTGGGACACCGTGTGACACACTATGGTGTCCCACTATACAGAATGAATTTAAGATGACATGACCATGGTTATGATTGGATGATGAAGGGTTAGAGAGAAATTCTGTGACCCTAGGGAAAAGGGGTATAAGTCCGATTTTGTTGAAAATTTGTTACGGATCTAAGGTATCTCTAAAATAAAAAAGTTACTTTTTGTAAAGGGTCCAACTGTCACCAAAAAAAAATGGAGCCGTCACGGGACGCCTGGTAGATGTGAAACATCGACGTTATTTCGTAAAAGTAGTATGCAGAAAAGAACAGATTGTGGTAGGAACTAAAAATGTCAATAAAATAAAATAAAAAATATAACGATTTTTTTTTCTAGATAACGATGATTTTTTATTAAATAAACATTCATTTTAATTAAATAAAAAAAATTATATATTTATTTTAAATCGAAACTACTCAATTAGTTTAATCAGTGACTTCGGTAATAGTTACATTCGATGTTGCCTCTGAGAACGGTATTACTGTGACAATTGGTTTACCAGAAAAACACAGGTTATGAGTACTGTAATAAACAGAGTATACATTATAGGTATCCGAGCTCAGTGGAGCGAAAGAGATGGCTTAACGCCGGATCGAGTGAGAGAGAAACGCACAGTCGATTGCGCGTGGCGACGCGTCGCCACGCCAGAAATCGGTCTCACGTGCGCCTATAGATGTTTCACATCAAAAAGCTACAAAAGTCGGTTTCAAGTACTTTTGTATTCTTTTATAAAGAATATACGATTTTATGATATTATTTAAAGAATTCTCGTGAATAAAAAGCAAGATATATATAGTAATACATAGTAGTAGTAGTTCTAGGTTTCAATAATTAGCAGTATATTTTATGTAAAGTTAAAGTGCTTGAAGGCAACTAAGCCGCATTTTGATAGACTGGACATAACTGCTAGTTAAAAAATTGTAGATATATTTTTACAATTTATCTTAATTAACTGGAGGAGGTAAATTAGTTTTAAATTATCTGGATCACTCAACAATTCACAACCTAATATTTCTGCAGTACTCAAATTTGTTGGAGCACCATCGAAAGTCATACTGACGATTTTTACGCTTACTTCGTGGCATAAGCTTAAGCATTGTGGTGCGTATAACCTCTAGAAGATTACTAGTAAAACCACACGCGATTGAACCTAAATTATTAGAGTAATCTAGGCTATAATTGCTGATTCAGCAGTGCTAAATTGAAGGAGAAAAATACGCAGATGAGACGAAAGGCAATGGATAAAGTTCAATTTACTAATTATGCCACATACCTTTGAAACAGCGATTCCCATGCAGATGCAGATGCCACGTTCGAGAAGTTCAGCTCACATACAAGGTACACTATGCTGGCCAGCGGTACACAACACAGTAGGTCTAGGTAATACAGATAACACTTTCCATGTAGGTTCAATTAAGAGTTTTGGGCGAGAGGGTGATTTTGTGCGCGCACCTCCGCCCTGGTTGGTAAGAGACTGGCCACCATCGCCGGCGGCCATCGGTGGCTGCGGCGTAACGACGGTCGTGCCACCGCGCGGGATATCCCCAAAACAACGATATGTGACAATTATTTAATAAATTGGAACTATTAAAGCCAATGCCTCTCAATTGCCCTATGGAGATGTAATAGAATATGAACTATAAATTAGGAAGCGTAACCACATTGCTTAATTAATGTAGCTTGCAATTCAGCTTTTTATTGATAAAATAAATCCTATTGGTATTTTTTATTTTGATTTAATGATACTATCATCAAAACAAGAGATTGAGGAGCTATTTCGTCTCTTAGGTCACCAAAACCTGAAGTGACAAAATCTTTATTCATTTTACTGATCCGTATTTTTTGACTTCTATTAGAAATCTCGTCAATTACTAAAGAATAAATTAATTCCTTTCCCGTGTTAATTCTTTTTAATTTCAAAGCACACAACGACTCGTTAGTAAAACCAGGCTGTGCATCTATACTAACATACCATCTGCGTAATGTTCTTACACGTGGAAAAACTTTATTGAAACATTTTCTGGCATAATTGTACGCGGCAGGAAAGTCACAATGAAGGGTTAAAGCAAATTTACGAAGAGCTGGATAAAATTTACGACGGGATAATCCTGCCTTCGTGGAATTTCTATTGAGTCTATCATAGAGGGTTTTTGTTTCGGCTGTAGCTTTAAGACAGTTGGCCACGTTTTTTTGGATGTCAAACATTTTTCTAAATAGTTAACGAAATCTTTCAAGTTAAACTTCTAAACCGCGACATAGGTGGACGCGTTTTTGAATCGGGTTTTTTTACAATTACAAAACCCGAATTTAAGAAGCTTTGTCTTAGTAAAATTACTATTGTATTATTTTAGTCCGACTACTTTTTTAAATCAGTTAAAAATATTTGAAAACGAAATAAATTAACCCCGAAATTTCCTATATAGTGTTTTTAACCTTATTGCTGAAATTTTAAGTTTCATTCTATAAAAAAAAAAATACCTACACAGCTGACTTTTAATTTTCAAGTTTTCAAGCTAACCTATCCTACCTACCTTTTTCCCCTACCTACCTACCCTAGCAAAAATAGTACATTGTGATACAAGGGTGGAAAGTAGAGGTTTTTAATGACACGAGTTTGCAATAACCTACACACCCGTGTATCACACGACGTTTTTCAATAGAGCTGTGGGAAATAGTAAAAACAAATCAAAGAATTAGATTTGTTTATTAACAAAAAATAATTTTCAAAAAATGGCGCGTTTTGCAACTGGGCATATTTTTTTTACAACGAAAACAGCCTATGCAGCCTATTCGATTTTTGACAAATGTTGATGTGAAAATAATTAAATTAAAACTGGTAATTAAACATATTAAAAAACCATTTAAAAGACTTTTGAGAATTCAATGCTAAAGCGTACGGAATCATTCATTTATCCTCGTATAAAATCCATCCCATTTTATTCTTTGTATCGCCTTGTTACTAAACTTTTTTTAATTGATTTATAAATTTAAAACTCAACTGCAAAACTAATGATCGAGCTCGTAAACAAAAGTAACGACCGCGTAATAGCGTAAATAAATGCCTATGCAAAAGATTTAATTTTCGAATCATAACTATAGCCTCTGATAGTACGCCATGTTTAATTAACAACTGTGTTGAAAAATAATTATTCAAATCGATCCAGCCGTTTTTGAGTTTTAGCGAGACCAAAAAACAGCAACAGATTTTTATAATATAGAAAGATAGGTAGATAAGTGTGTGTGGCCATTTGAGCGACTTACATTCGTTCCTGGTTCTTAATATAGTATTTTTAAAGATCGATGATATAAAAAAATAATTGAACGTTTCCACTCCACTCATTCCTTGTCCAAGCAGCGAGCCGGAACGAAAATTTTGAAAATTCGAATTTCGAATTTCTTTTTTTGTCACATTGTAATTCAGACTTTAATACTTGCGAGTAAGACTAAATTTGTATTGAGTGCAAACATTTTTTATTGCTTTTTGTACAGTTTTGTGAATGTAACTTTAAACATTGCATTTAAGATTGAATTTGCATTAATGAATATTTATTTCAAGTAGAATTCTTAGAATTACCTAAACTCAATTGGCGTCAGTTTTAAATATAAGTTTTTTATGGGATCCTGTATCTAGTGTATTCCTTATCGAAGGCCTCATCAGAATGCTTTAAGTCACCCAAAGGGCAATGGATGCATGATCAAATCAGAAATGAAGACATTCGCAAGAGAATCAAGGTTACCAACATAGCCCGAAGAATTGCCAAACTTAAATGGCAGGGGGTAGGGCACATTACACGCAGAATGGATGTCCGTTGGAGCTGAAAAGTTCTGGAGTGGCAACCGCATTCCGGACGAAGCAGCGTTGAAAGGCCTTCCTTTAGGTGGAGCGACGACCTGGGCAAGACTGCGGGGGCACGGTGGATGCGAAAAGCACAAGACCGATCAGTGTGACGACGCTTGGGGAAGGCCTATGTCCAGCAGTGCTCGTCTTTCGGTTGAAATGATGATGAAAAGCCAAATTAAATGTGATTCGATGACTTGGTATTTATTTTTCCTTTGTCTATCTGACACTGTCTTTGATACGTATTGAAAGATAGATCGTGCCTCAGATTAGTTCATTTCAAATTATCTGAAGCCGAAGCTGAACTTGCTTGACGAACGTCAAGGAACCTCAGCGAGGAACTCGGATTTGTGTCGAAGTTGACTGCGACGATAATATTATGACCAGAAACAGTAGTTAATAAATACAAGAAACTTTCAATTTTACCATTCGTTCGTTCTGACGCAGCGGGATTTAAAGTGTGTCGAGTGCGCATTCTGTATATTTTTATTAATTAGGGAAGGAGGAAACTATTACGTCCTTAGGTACTATACTTATGACGTTTCCATTTTCCCATACCAGACTTTAAACATTGTTTCCTCTAAGGCGCAGATCAATGAACAATAACCCAATAATTAAATACAAAATTACTAACGGGCACTTACCCGAATTTTGCCTGTTTGAGAATGAGTTTTAAACAGACAAATCACCGCATCGAAGTGAAGTTTAAAAATTCGGGTAAGAGCCCGTTAGTAATTTTGTGTTTAAATTATTGGGTTATTGTTCATTGATCTGCGCCTTAGAGGAAACAATGTTCATCACAGGGTAAAGAACATACCTTTATTGTTTTATGATAAGCAAACGATTTTAAATTTAAATTGCGAGCTCTTTGTAAAAAGTTATCTTTAAGTACTAATGGCCGGTTTCTGAAGTAACTAAGTATGTGCTTATCTCGATTTAAGCATCTGTCACCCTTGATCATCTGCCACTTTAAGTATTCTGCGATGCTGAGCAAGGTTTGAGTATACGTCGTCAAGTCATGCCAAAGTATACCTTATGTCATACAAAAAACCTTCATTGACGTTCAATTGGGTTTCACAACTGAGAAAAACACATTTGATCATTCTCAAATTCTCAAACCGTTGTCAACGTTACATAATCAGTGTGGCCAGATTGGGCGAATTTTCGCCATTTAGGCTTAGACTCTGAAGGGTGGCCGAGGCGACCAATTTTTACGATCGGCGACTGATCGCCAATTAGGCTACCCTAAAAAAACTGACCAAGTGCGAGTCGGACTCACGCACGAAGGGTTCCGTACCATTACTTAAAAAACGGCAAAAAAATCACGTTTGTTGTATGGGAGCCTTACTTAAATATTTATTTTATTCTGTTTTTAGTATTTGTTGTTATAGCGGCAACAGAAATACATCATCTGTGAAAATTTCAACTGTTTAGCTATAACGGTTCATGAGATACAGCTTGGTGACAGACGGACAGACAGACGGATCGTGGATTCTTAGTAATAGGGTCCCGTTTTCCCTTTGGGTACGGAACCCTAAAAACATGGGACTATTTTAGGCGATTTCGGAATAAGAATGTCTAATCCTCAGGAATGATGAAAATAACTGGAAATCAAAATGCTTTTTACAGTTCATCTCTTTTTTCATTATACTTCAGTCGTGACAACACAGGGAAAATAAAGAAATGCTTAAAAATGTTTTATGCGGAACCAATAATGATTATTGTGTCAAACGCATTAAAGTTGATATTAGATTCTAGGGTGTTCAAGGCAACAATGGAAATTTACGTTTCGTAAAATGTTTCGTGGTTTTAATGAATAGCGGTCGTCTTGAGTTTTTTATAAATGGAAAACGAAATTTTCGGCGATTTGGGACTCGTCAAATCTGGCTACACTGGTTACATTTGGCAGTTGATAGTTGACAACCCCTTGCTTAAACTTTAATCAAGAGAAATAAATACAAAATAATATATAAAACTTATAAAACGAGTGATGAAGATACATCCTTGTCTTCCTTAGAGATGCCTCAACGAAGACCGATGCGTGGCAGAAGAGTGTTCGAACTGAATTATCGAAAACATTAGATTGGATGCAAATATTTCACGCCTGATAGATCTCAGTCGCTCGAAGAACGGGTGGTCGATGGGGCTGAAAAGCCTCCCTCTACAGACCGATAACCAGGTTGAGGTCGTGGGCATCCAATGTATGAAAGACGCACAGCACCGGTTGATGTGGTGACGCTGAATGCTGAGTGCCGGGAAGGCCTGTATCCAGCAGTCTTTCGGCAGAAATGATTATTATGATGAGTGAGATCCTCAACAAAAATATTTGAAAGTGCCAGTTTTTGTGTTTGTGGTTGCCAGTGGCTTTACCCGCGCGAAAACCGAGAGTTATCCTACAGGAACTATGTGAAAAGTGAAGATGGACCGGTCAAATGATTCGCGATAACCAAAGGAAATGAAGAAAAGCACCAAGATGAAGGCACAAAGTGGTATTGGCGAGTAGTTCATAAGAGACCCCAGTGGAAACTGTTAGTGGAGGCCTAAGCCAAGAGGCTCTTAGATTAGGAACTTTTTATAAACTATAAAGATGTATTGTATAGACTACAGTTTTATATCTCTGATTTCAGAATAAAAGGCTTTGTTATTCCGTTTATTTATTATTATATCTATTTCTTATTATTAAATCATTTTATTATCATTTTATTGGGTAATTGTATTCCAAATGATATATTATCAAAAACGTTCAACCATTGAGGTGTGATTAACCAATATCTAAACATACAGACTTTCATACCTATATAGAATATTAGTAGGATCCTTACGATAAGAAAAGGTTACAGCGATGAAAATGTGTACAGAATTTGGCTTTTGTATGATACGATTTTGGTATCAGTACCTACAATAAAGATGATAAAAACAGCATGATAAGTCTCATTTATTTATTATTTTACACAATAAGTAGGCAAATAATGAATTGTTCGTTAACATATATTAAAACACAGTCCTCCTTCATCGGCACATATCTAATGGCACCGACCCTGGCTAATATTGTTTTCCTTCGGAGGCTCTTCAATGGCTAGAAAAGCCTTTGGTCTTGAATTGAAAACCCAGGTCACTCATTACAAATTTTATCACAAAAGTCCATATTTGTTGGTAAATCACAATTGCAATCAGATTCCAATGCAGATGCACGAATTCTGTGTGTGTGTCGGTTCTCTTCCCACTTGAGAGATCTTATGAAATTCTGAGTAAAATATTCTGTAGTTCTATGAGGTATCACAAGAACCAGCAACTGCTCGCTCGGAACACATTCACTTTTAGTAATTATAAGCTTAAATTCTTGATTTTGGCAATAACAAACTATATTAGATATTATTTTCTTTCGGTAAGACATCTTTGACAAAATAAATACGGTTGCTATGACAATCTTGAAGTAATTGACTAGTGCCTACGATCCATTTCATAGTTTCATAATAAGGTTGTATACATTTCAAATAGATATCTATTAAATTGCTTAATTATGAAAAATCAAGTAATTAAAGATTATAACACATTTAATAACTTGTTTTTTTTAATCTTGAATGAAGTAATATAATACTAACGTACTGTTTATAGCTTTATAATATTTATATTAGTAAATTTTATGCAATCTTGTGATGTCTCGGATTTCTATTGTAAAATGGAACGTAAGGGTGAAAGAGAAAGTGAACGGATCTTTGACAGGTCCATACTTATGTAGGTACTTACTTAAGTAGGTACTTACTTAACTGAGCTAGGTAGATACTCAATTGTGAAACGTAAAAAACTCAAACGGTTCCTAAATTATTTGACACTGATTTGACAATACTCAACTGATTATTGCTGCTTTACTCAAATCAGAAACCAGCCATAAGTGTGATACTGATTGTACATTTTTTTAAGAACTTGTGAATTCATTTTGTGGCTTCAGATAATTTGAAACGAACTAACAACACGTATCAAAGACAGTGTCAGATAGACAAAGGAAAAATAAATACCAAGTCATCGAATCACATTTAATTTGGCTTTTCATCATCATTTCAACTAAAGACGAGCACTGCTGGACATAGGCCTTCCGCAAGCGTCGTCACATTGATCGGTCTTGTGCTTTTCGCATCCACCGTGCCCCCGCAGTCTTGCCCAGATCGTCGCTCCACCTAAAGGAAGGCCTTTCAACGCTGCTTCGTCCGGAACGCGGTTGCCACTCCAGAACTTTTCTGCGTGTAATATGCCCTACCCACTGCCATTTAAGTTTGGCAATTCTTCGGGCTATGTTGGTAACCTTGATTCTCTTGCGAATGTCTTCATTTCTGATTTGATCATGCAAGGAAACTCTGAGCATAGCTCTCTCCATTGCCCTTTGGGTGACTTTAAGCATACTGATGAGGCTCATCGTGAGTGACCACGTGTCTGTCCCGTATTTGACTTTTACCTAATTCTATTATACGATATAGCATCATGTCCAGCCGTGCACCTATAGTGGGTACACCCACATATATTAAATATCCCTGGGACAAGGGACTGGACTTTGCTTACCAGTATGCAATTTAGCAAAAGATCTGCTGCGCTATATAATAAATTCAATAAATACATTTACATTTACCCCAAAAACTACTACGGCAGAACAAAAAAATATAGAATAAAATAAAAAAAGATACAAAAGCTTAGCTACAATGATACCTAAACACTTCTGAAACCTTGACACATACACACCCTCACACTCATTTACTCTCAGTCTCACCTGTAAGGCTACACTCTCACTCACATACATACTTACACCCACTCATAAACACATTTGTTTTAATTTTAGTTAATGTTAATGTATGTAGTTTTAGCAAAAAATAATTATAATAGATACTTTTGTATTGTACGTCTTGCTATGGAAGAGCGGACTCTCCTAATACGGGCTCTATCTGCCTAAAAGGAGGATCCAGTATACATTTATTTATTTCATGTCGTCAGTTATGTTTAGTTCTCATGAAATAGGAGCGAAGCCTATTTCGTGGGACTATTGCCATAAACCAGGCACATATCTAGATTCCAAACTGCTACTAAGAATTGCCAGATAGAAAAACCCAATAAGATTTTGCCCGACCCAGGACCGCTCATCAGTAGCGCTTGCGACCACTATAGACCAACCAGGCAGTAATTTAAAACGAATAACTAAACCGGGGAACTACTGCCACCATGCCTACTTGTTCTGGATATCTTGGAGGATTCTTGAGGAATGTTTGGAGAGTGTGGCTTGGCAGTGCACCTGCGATACCTTTGATATTAGTTCACAACAAGTCCTTGAATGTTGTCTATGTATGACTGATGCTTGACCATAACAATTATCATTTGACATCAACAATTTATTTTATTAAGATTGAGAATAACAAAACCTAACGTAATGTCATCACGTCTATCTGTTATCTTGTATATAGGGTAAGACAGAGGACCTATCTACACTTATGTAAGTCCCATGAGTCCAATTGAAAATATTTTGTATAACGTTTTATTAATCTTTCTTGTTATTAGGTATCTTAGAAAAAGGCAGGTGTTTAGTATCCTGCTAGATACCATTATGCCACTGCACGATAGTTGTTACCGAGTAAATTCCCTGTCGTTAATATCTTGATTAACTTTAGGTGACGATGGAAGTCATTAGTTTGCCAAAAACGTCATGTGTCTTTTTCTTCAAGCTGATATATTTATTTACATATCGTGGATTATACGACCATAATTTTTTAAAGGTTTACTTTGCACAGCCTTTTATTGAAGGAGCCGGTCTGTTTCGTAACGTTTATTCTTCTCATCATGCTCGGAACTCCACACCAGGGTCATGAACAAATTTTGGTACAGAAAGATGTTTACGTAGGAAAAATCTTTCTAAAATGACCCTAAACTTACAAATCATACACCTGAGTTCTGAAATAGCAATCAATCCTCGAAATGTTTAATCTTATCATGTCAATCAAATCTTATGATACGGCTGAGTGACTGGTAAAAATTAATAAGTGCAAGTCAATTCAAATAAACACAAAAATAAAACAGGACTCAATTATAGGAGACGCGACGCGATGTTACATAGGAGGTTCAATTGCAATAAATTCAGTATTTAATATATAAGTAAATAAAAGCAAGATCTATAATTCAATAAATAAAAATTTATTGAGAATATTTAAACATAACAGTGGCAAGAATGTACATAAGTAACTCATAAATAAACATCTCGCACCAATCTTTCAGGTCATTGAAAATCTAGCTTCTCAAGATGGTCATACTTCTTTAGTACTTTATCTAACCTTATTGTTTTCTGTTCTTTGCTGCATCGTACACCTCCTTAGCGGTGGCCGCTAAGTTAACAAAAACAACAGAATCATCGCTTCTGGTAGCGTCCGTGACAGTAGTTTTAGTAGGTATGTCCATATCTAGATCCGTCTTCAGAGCCGTCAGTTTCTAAAGGCGTAGTTCGTTTGTTTGCCATTAATTACAATGAGCTAGTTAGTTTTAACTATACCTACTGAGTAGGCATCGGCACTGGTGTAGACGAGACGAGAAAATTTGGCCGGCAAACAGAGCGAGCACAGCCATCAGCATCAGAAACAGCACCGTCAGCTTCATTGTATCTTCTTGTTATTACTGCTTCACAAACCACAAGGAACTTTAGCAAGACTCCGCTTCGGTTTGACGTTGACTGTGACCTTTTGACCAGCATCAGTAGCTTATAAATACAAGTATCTTTAAAGTTTTCCTGCTTCTGACGCAACGGGATGTAAGTGTGACAAGTACGCACTCTATATCTTTAATATTATTTAGATGCAGGCAACTACTAAGTACGTAGGTATAATATTTATGACGTTTCGATTTTCCCATAGGCTTTAAACTTTATTTCCTTTTATGTGTAGAACAAGATTATCAATACCCAACTCGATAGAACGCAAATTGATAAATAGGTAAAGAAAAGAAGGCAAGAAAGATAAATATTTATTTGTGACTCGCACAGGAGACACTAGTTAAGCAAAACACAAACAATTATTAAATATAAAATAAATAACCCTGTGCGAGACCAAAAAGGCTCCTATCTCAGCATGTGCAACGGATGGTAAAAGGTACTGTAGCGAATTACCGCAGTTAGGTACAGTAAGTATGACCTTTCTGTAGTGTATGCAGTTTCATCTCAAATGAAGATCATGTTTACTTGAATTATGCAAATTTTCAGTGTTTCTCAGGATTTACACTCGTAATATGACAGTTAAATATACAAATTGATTTGAATTCAAAGCTTTTATGACATTAAATATTAATGTGCGAGGTGTGATTGGTAGGTTTTTTTTACAATACAGCAAATATCGCAAAGGTGGTATGATCATTCTACAAATTACTCATAACTCATAAAAATTATAGGGAATAGGTACCTATTTTTATCCAAAGGCCCATTATCATCATCATCATCATTTCAGCCAAAAGATATCCACTGCTGAACTTAGCCCGCCCCCCAAGCGTCGTCACACTGATCTTTGCTTTTCTTTGGAAGCCACATAGCGAAGTTGTATGAAGACAGAAATGGCCTAAGTTCCGCAACCTTTTATATCTACCAGAGCGGTGAGATTTGTGAAAACTTATGGTGTTTTTTAGCTTGTGTTGAGGATTTTGAATAAAAATGATGCGTTAGTATCAATGTACAAATTCTGTATTCGTCATTTTTATTTTTACAACATTCAAGGAGAGGGGTGTGGGAACAATAATTTGGAAGACGACCAACCACGGTCGATCGATAGGTATGACGTAGTGTTTGGTATCCTTGCCTGCTTCGAGATGTCGCTGTTGGTTCCTGATGTGCGTCAATGGAGTAAGAATCCATAACACCATTTCTTAACGAAGAATAGAATCTATCCATGTTTTATATCTGATATAAGGTTGAACAAACGCAGAACACAGGGTAAAGAACATACCTTTATTGTTTTATGATAAGCAAACGATTTTAAATTTAAGCTCTTTGAAAAGGTTATCTATAATTACTAAGTACCTATTATACTCATTGCTATGTATGACTGATGCTTGACCATAACAATTATCATTTGACATGATCATTTTTTAATTATTTTTTTAAGAAAAATTGAGAATAACAAAACCTAACGTAATGTCATCACGTCTGACTGTAATCTCGTAATATAGGGTAAGATAGAGGACCTATCTACACTTGTGGAAGTCCCGTACTTCAATCTTCCTTGTTATTAGGTCTCTTTGACAAAGGCGGGTGTTTAGTATCTTGCTAGTTACTACTAAGCCACTGCACGATTGTTTTATCTAGTAAATTCGCTGTTGTTAATATCTTACTTAACATTAGGTGCACAGCCTTTCATTGAAGTAGCCGGTCTGTTTCGTAACTTTTAATCTTCTCATCATGCTCGAAACAGCACACCAGGATCATGTACAAATTGTGTTACAGGAAGATGTTCACGTAGGAAAAATCTTTCTAAAATTACCCTAAACTTATTCTTTATTCTTACACCTGACTTCTAAGATACCAATCAACGCTCGGAATGGTTATGAATGTCTTATGAGTGTATGTCAATCAAAAAACTACAAATAAATAACTAAAAAAATGTAACAAAAATCAGTACTCAATTATAATAGGATCAATAAATTCAGTATTTACAAGATAAGTAAATAAAAGCAAAATTTATAATTCAATAAATAACAATTTATTAAGAAAATTTAAACAAAACAGAAGCAAGAATGTAAATTACTAACTCATAACTAAACATCTCGCACCAATCTTCCAGGTCATTGCAACCGCAACTTCTCAAGATGGCCATTCTTCCTTTCCCTCACAGAAAACAATAAGGATAGATAAAGTACCAATACTTTATCTATCCTTATTGATTTCTGTTCCTGGCTGCATCGTACACCTCCTTAGCGGTGGCCGCTCCAGTTGCTACAGACACGACTTTTTTCTGTAAAAAATAACAATGTGGATAAGATTAAATTTTCTAAAACTACTGTCACGGACCACCTTAACAGCCATCAGTTTCTAAACGCTTAGTTCGTTTGTATGGAAAGTGTGTATACAGACGTGAAGTTAGCATATTACAATTACCTAGTCAGTTTTAACTATACCTTCTGATTAGGCATCGACACTGGTGTAGACGAGACGAGAAAATTTGGCTATTTGGTATTGCCGGTAACAATGTTTAAGGTTTATTTAACCTTGACTCCCTCTATCAAACGGACAGTTATAACTTGTATTTTTTTAAACATTAATCAAGGCGTTTTCTTTCCATTGTCATGGTGACTGTCATAAGTCGAGTCCACTCAAAAAATGCCAGTTTCCTTCAAAATAACCTAAAATATTAGTGTGTTAGACCATTCAGAGCACTTACCAAAACTTTTCCAACTTTTTTCACCGACTTCAAGCTGATCTTAGGGTCCGGCCGTGGCGCGGCTTCACCAGCGCCGGCGAACAGAGCGAGCACAGCCATCAGCATCAGAAACAGCACCGTCAGCTTCATTGTATCTTTTAGTTATTACTGTTTCACAAAGCACAAGGAACTTTAGGAAGGAACTCAGCTTCGGTTTGACGTTGACTGTGACATTATGACCAGCAACAGTAGCTTATAAATACAAGAAACTTTAAAGTTTTCCTGCTTGTGACGCACCGGGCTTCAAAGTGTGACAAGTACGCACTCTATACAATCTTTATTATTATTTAGTTGCAGGAAACTACTAAGTACGTAGGTATTATATTTATGACGTTTCGATTTTCCCATAGGCTTTAAACTTTGTTTCCTTTTATGTGCGGAACAAGATTACTAATAACCCAATCCAAATCCAATCCAATTCAATCCCAAAATGATAAATAGGTACTGTAGCGAATTACCGCAGTTAGATACATTAAGTATGAAATCTCTGTAGTGTATGCTGTCTCATCTGAAAAAATTAAGATCATGTTTACTTGGATGATGCAAATTTTCAATGATTTCCAGGATTTACACTCGATGCAAATTTTCAATAATTACCAGGATTTACACTCGTAATAAGAAATTTGATTTTAAAACAAAGCTTTTAAGATATTAATGTGCGGGGTGTGATTGGTAGGTTTTTTTTACAATACAGCAAAGACCGCAAAGGTGGTGTGATCATTCAACAAATTACTCATAACTCATAAAAACTATAGGGATTAGGTACCTATTTCTATCCAAAGGCCCACTATCATCATTATTTCAGCCAAAAGATGTCCACTGCTGGACTTAGGCCTCCCCCAAGCGTCGCCACACTGATCAGTCCTGTGCGTCTCGCATCCACCGGACTCCCGCAGCCTTGACCAGTTCGGCGCTCTTCCTAGTGGGAGGCCTTTCAACTCAACGTCTTTTGTTCGCGGTAGCTACTCTAGAACTTTCGCGAATTACCGCAGTTAGATACATTAAGTATGAAATCTCTGTAGTGTATGCTGTCTCATCTGAAAAAATGAAGATCATGTTTACTTGGATGATGCAAATTTTCAATGATTTCCAGGATTTACACTCGTAATAAGAAATTTGATTTTAAAAGAAAGCTTTTAAGATATTATATATTAATGTGCGGGGTGTGATTGGTAGGTTTTTTTTTACAAAACAGCAAAGACCGCAAAGGTGGTGTGATCATTCAACAAATTACTCATAACTCATAAAAACTTTAGGGATTAGGTACCTATTTCTATCCAAAGGCCCATTATCATCATTATTTCAGCCAAAAGATGTCCACTGCTGGACTTAGGCCTCCCCCAAGCGTCGTCACACTGATCTTTGCTTTTCTTTGGAAGCCACATAGCGAAGTTGTATGAAGACAGAAATGGCCTAAGTTCCGCAACCTTTTATATCTACCAGCGGTGAGATTTGTGAAAACTTATGGTGTTTTTTAGCTTGTGTTGAGGATTTTGAATAAAAATGATGCGTTAGTATCAATGTACAAATTCTGTATTCGTCATTTTTATTTTTACAACATTCAAGGAGAGGGGTGTGGGAACAATAATTTGGAAGACGACCAACCACGGTCGATCGATAGGTATGACGTAGTGTTTGGTATCCTTGCCTGCTTCGAGATGTCGCTGTTGGTTCCTGATGTGCGTCAATGGAGTAAGAATCCATAACACCATTTCTTAACGAAGAATAGAATCTATCCATGTTTTATATCTGATATAAGGTTGAACAAACGCAGAACACAGGGTAAAGAACATACCTTTATTGTTTTATGATAAGCAAACGATTTTAAATTTAAGCTCTTTGAAAAGGTTATCTATAATTACACCGGACTCCCGCAGCCTTGACCAGTTCGGCGCTCTTCCTAGTGGGAGGCCTTTCAACTCAACGTCTTTTGTTCGCGGTAGCTACTCTAGAACTTTCCGGCCCCAACGGCATCCATTCTACGAGCAATGTGTCCTGCCCACTGATTAAACGGGCTATGTCGGTAACCTTGGTTCCCTTGCGGATGTCTTCATTTCTGATTCGATCACGCAAGGAAACGCCGAACATAGCTCTTTCCATTACCCTTTGGGTGATTTTAATTCTTCTGATGAAGCCCATTGTGAGCGTTCGTTTCCATACATCATCACTGGCAACACATACTGGTCATAGACTTCGGTCTTGAGACACTGTGGTAAGTTGAACGAGAAGATATCACTCAACTGCCCGTAAGCTACCCAGCCGAGTCGAATTCGAAGGTTTACTTCTTTCTCGTTGGACCTACCTAACTGGACCGTTTGCCAAGGTAGACATAATCGTCCACACCTTCGAGTGTAGTGTCCGATCTTGATAAGAATGGGTGCAACATGGGCATTCAACATTACCTTGGTTTTGTCCATGTTCATTTTAAGACATACTTATACCAATAAACAGCCTATACCACTCGGCACTAGTGTCGCTATTTGTGAAAGAACTTTTGAAATCGAATGAGAAGTTTCGGCGATTACCCAAATTATTATACATCATCATCACCATTTCAGCCGAAAGACGTCCACTGCTGGACATAGGTCTTTGCATTTTGCATCCACCGGACGCCCGCAGCCTTGACTGGGTCGTCGCTCCACCTAAAGGGAGGCCTTCCAACGCTGCGTCTTCCGGAACGCGGTCGCCACTCTAGCATTTTTCGGCCCCAATGGCCATCTGTTCTGCGAGCAATGTGCCCTGCCCACTACCACTTAAGTTTGAAAATTCTTCGGGCTAATTATACAAATTCTCATTTTTTTTTCTCTATTTAGTATGGACATCGTTTAGTACTGCAACCCGGCGCTGGGACCCGCGTTTAGATAGAAAATTAATTGTCTCAATAGTTTTTTTTTTTGTGTTCTGAGAGTTACGACACATTTCCAGCCGCTGTGATGGCTCTTTATCTGCTACTGCAGTTCGTCTCTGGAACTCTCTCCCACACCTCCACGCGACAGCTTTTCTCTGGATGTATTCAAGAGGAAGATTAATGATCATTTCCATATTCGTATGTATGTAAGAATATGTATTTATGTAAGTATATTTTATTTTATTCGTCATAAGTTATTTTAAAATTGTAAACTGGATCCTGCCCTCTATAATGTCATCTTTTTCTGTCACCCTAGGGTTTTCTGTAAGAGAACTCAACATTGAGTTAAGCTCAGAAAAATCTACTATAAATGCTAACTCTGTTTCAAGTATCTCACATTCAACCAGTGCATATTATCGATTAGAACAATAAAAAAACTGGCCAAGTGCGTGTCGGGCCACGCTCAGTAATAGGGTTCCGTAGTTCCATAATAATGCGGACTAAGAAGAGGGTTTTTTGTTGTTGCATGAACATTAAAACAACATTTTGCATTTGTACAACATTTTTACTGTTCCAAGTACATTTTATAAATTGGTCGGCTATTACCCGTCAACTTGTAAAGCCTACTTAGCTGTGATAGTTTTCCTTTTAATTTAGATATAAATACTACTGCCGTGAATTTTTTCACCTAGCCAAAAGCAACTATTTCGCTGGCAGGTGATACTTGACTCAACAAAAATTTGCAATTTAAAGCTTAATTTTACGCAAACGGATCTCTGTATCGAGAAAATGGTTTTAACAGACCTGTCATATTTTTGAATGGCCTATCCAACGATACCCCACACCATGGGATAGACGAGAATAAAAAACATCCCCACTTTAAGTCTTTTATTATACCACTTTGTCGGAATTATTCATATCCATGCCAAAATTATAGCTTTCTAGTACTACGAATCTCTGAGCTAAGCTGCGGACGGATAGACGGACATAGCGAAACTATAAAGGTCTATCCACACATATCAGGGCCGTGCCCTGGACGTGACAGGGCCGGGCCCAATCATTGAAGCTTAGTCACTGGCCCGTGCCCGTGTGTGCACGAGTTCATATAATATGAACACAACGATATTTTTTGAGCCCCTGACGGGGCACGGTCCGTCCACGTCCCGGGCACGGCCCTGATATGTGTGGATAGACCATAAGGGTTCCAATTTTTTCACATAGCCAAAAGCAACTATTTCGCTGGCAGGGGATACTTGACTCAACAAAAATTTGCAATTTAAAGCTTAATTTTACGCAAACGGATCTCTGTATCGAGAAAATGGTTTTAACAGACCCGTCATATTTTTGAATGGTCTATCCAACGATACCCCACACCATGGGATAGACGAGAATAAAAAAAACATCCCCACTTTAAGTCTTTTATTATACCACTTTGTCGGAATTATTCATATCCATGCCAAAATTATAGCTTTCTAGTACTACGAATCTCTGAGCTAAGCTGCGGACGGACAGACGGACATAGCAAAACTATAAAGGTATATCCACACATATCAGGGCCGTGCCCGGGACGTGACAGGGCCGTGCCCAATCATTGAAGATTAGTCACTGGCCCGTGCACGGCCTGTGCACGGACGTGTGTGAACGAGTTCATATAATATGTACACAACGATATTTTTTGAGCCCCTGACGGGGCACGGTCCGTCCACGTCCCGGGCACGGCCCTGATATGTGTGGATAGACCATAAAAGTTCCTTGTTGAATTTGGAACCCTAAAAAGGGATGTCCGTTTTTCGATGCATTGCACTGTAAGTAAAGTAACACATCAAAAATATTTATATATGATGGTACGGAACCCTCGGTGCGCGTGTCCGACTCTCGCTCTTGGCCGGTTTTTTAAATTAAACACATAATATGAGACATAAATAGTTCATTAAAAGTTTGTTTTTTACTTTTGGTGTATCAGTTTTGAGGTCATTTCTTGGCCAAAGATAGTATCTCGATATATAACTTTAGTCAAATTAAACAACACAGGGAAAAACATAATTTTATTATCATATGACGTGCAAACGAATTTCATTTTGTCGCGTGCAAACATCGTTGACTGATCCTTTGTTCGAAAAAAAATCCTGCTGTGCAGTAAATATTATCTTGCTGATTTTCTTTGTTTTAAAGAATTTAGAAATGTAGACTTTCAAAACGTACCTTTCCATACTCATTTTATAAATAGTAAAATAACTCTGTCTTTCCGCCTATCTGTCTGTCTGTGACCTATTCACGCTTAAACCGCTGAACCGATTTAGATGAAATTTGGTATGGATATAGTTTAAGACATTATGAGATAGTTGGAGATGGTTTGGGAAGGACATAGAATAGTTTTATCCCGGCAATAATCCATAAGAGAGTGAAAATGTGGGTGGAGGTTTTAAGATTTACCTGCGGTTCGGTCCGGTTAACTCATACTTGGCCAGGAAGGCTTACTTACTAGAGTCTGCAGTAATGTATTATTATGATGCAGCTGTTTGAAAATCAAAAGAAAATGTTGCACTGTAATGGTTTTTTTTTATATACCTATCCACGAATATAAAGTACGTGTTTATACAATATTTTTAATTGATATTTGGAACATTACGTTGTGAGTGTAGATAAATATAACTGAAAACCTCCGATTCCGTTTTCGGTTTCGATATCATCACTTCCGTAACATACTAGTTACTATGGATATAAATCAGAGAAAAACACCTACTTTAACGTGCCAATGCCATCATAAATCCCGGTCTGAAAAATAATAGTTACATTCGTCCTGTGTAGCTCCGCCTCTCTCTCACAACGGAATCATAATGGCTTTTACACGTCATAGTACGGCCCCTGGATATTTCCTCAACTTGTTTATTTGCTACACGTAATACAACTGTCATTCAATATTGGCTCCACACAATGCATTGTTGTTTAACAAGGAGATTGATATCAACACGTACGTATTGAAAATTTGGCAAAATTATACACAATGGTCCAGCAATATTCAGTACAGTTTAGATTTATACAGTAATCAAAATAAAAATGGATTCAATATTTTAGCAACTGAAATCAAGATTTTTAGTGGAATTAGTTACAATGTAATAGTTAAATTTACGATTAAACCTATACTTGGGTCTGGGACGTACGAATATTTCAAATGTGAAAGAGATTTACTATAATATAGTTAATCACGCCTCAACCGCTGAAACGGATCTGGATGAAACTTTAAAAACGGGTACACCATGGCCTGGATAAGGGCATAGGATATCGGTTTTCCCGTGCGATTACTTTTCGAAATTTACGGAGCTATGCCACTGAAAAAATTAGTGTAAAATAAAATCTTTGCCTAGTTTCGTGAATCTTTATGTTATTTAGATACCAATATTAGTTCGGCTTATCGGTATGTTTATACTTAATAGTAAACAAGAGAATATTAAATGACGCAATCACACCGATGCGCATAATTCCTAGAAATTAGCAAGAGTTTGTTCAAACAGTAACTCTGTTTAAGTTATTCATCACGATTTTGACACGCACCTTTTAGGGGACTGTAAAGCCCCGGAGCCATATCTCAGTGTATAAAAACACGGGTCAATATCTGTCTTATTTCACAAGTCCGAGTACTTTAGTGTGTTCTCCGTACGAATAACGTGCACTGTGTCATCTGCTGAAAATAGTTATCATGAAGTTTACTAAACATTTCATAATTTTTATTGTCGTGATAGCGCTTCTAGTTCCCTCTGAGGCAGCTCCAGGAAAGATTCCTGTTGGAGCAATTAAAAAAGCGGGAAGAGTAATTGTAAGTAACCCACTAACATATCAAGTAAATAATGCAACTAAAATTTGTTTTCCCATGACTAAATTCCATTTACAAACATTTCCATTTACGCAGTCATGAAACGTCATCTTAAATACCTTTGTTTGTAACAATGTAGGCTATGTTGCATCAATTATTAACATGTCAAATTACTGACAAAGAGATTCAAAATAACCACATTGCTTACCAAAATTGAGTTCTTTTATTATAAGAAGCAAAAATTATCTTGCAACAAAAGAGTTGGGATTTCTCAATCCTCTTTGTGTTTTGTAACAATAAGAACGTATAATATAAAACAAAATTTTACCACGTAATTTGAAAGACAGTTGTTTGAAGAAGATTCGTGGAAGTAATTAAAACTTGTTTGTTTACATGAAATAATCTTATGTGGTTTTGTTTCCGTTTTGTATCTGAATGCCTGTTTTCATAATAGCGTATGACTCTTGACGGTTGCCTGAAGGTCGTAGAACCGAAAAACCGAACAGGCCAGACGGTTTATTCCAAGGTACTTTAAGGTGAAAAGACCGGACACTTTACTTATGTTAAGTGTTTTGTGTAGAAACTTTTAAATTTTAAAGTTATACACATTATTGTATGTAAAGAAAAGCTTTTTTGTTCCTTTTTCTTTATACGTGACTGGTAAAATCACAGACATAAAACTAACTAGATAAAGCAAGTCCCTCCATCTGTATGAAAACCAAGCGTGCCACTTTTTCACACACAACTTAAAAACAAATTTACTTACTAATGAAAGAAATCATTTCCAATGCCTCGACCAACTTTTTCTATACAGTCTTTACAGCTCAATATGGCATGAAAAGGCATTTTTCTCGATTTCGGTGGATTGCTGATAATGCTAAATGAAAAGCTCAAATTACGATCATTTATCGTAACTTTACTCCGTTTTTAGGCACGCGAAGTACATACAATCGCGTCATCTAGTTAGATTTATATCTGTGGGTAAAATGTTTTACAAAAGGCCGGGCACTACCTATTTGATCGCACACGCTTCCAAGAAGCCTAACAATATCCGGATTTGTCTGAACACATAGAACCCTACTCGTAGCTCTAACAATCAGCCAATCTGCATAGCCTTTTCCAACAATGTCGGGTTCAACTACCATTCTAACCGGATGTAGTTGAATACCTGTATTTTACAAGGAGCGGCTGCCTATCTGTCCTCGACAATCAAGTTACGTGGTAACACGATATCTCTTGGCAACATCTCTCTCACAACATCCTAAATAAAAAGAAGAAAAAAATTGTGTCAGTGTTAGTGTACGTGTGTTGTGTGTGGTGTGTATGTGTATGTGCGTGTGTGAGGAAAAGTGTGGGTCTGTTCATATCTTGAAAGGCGAAGATGAAACTGGTGAATGCCCTAATATTATCCATCTTTAATTATGCTCGGAAACATGGACGCTAAGGAAGGCCAACCGTGATTGCATCGACGCTTTCGAGATATGGTGTTGGCGAAGGATACTTCAAATTCCATGAACTGCATTCCGCTCAAACGAGTGTATCCTTCGTCAACTGAATATCAAGATCAGACTTTCCACCACTTGCCTGCGTAGAGTCCTGGTATTCTTTGGCAACGTTGCCCGAAAAGAAGGCCATAACCTTGAGCAGTTGATGATAACTGGGAAGGTCCATGGCAGAAGGCCACGGGGTCTGACCAAATTCTTTCAACGCTCGACACCAATTTGCACGAAGCACTCTACGGCGCCAAGGCCGGACAGATAGAAGAATATTGTAAAAAAAGAAAGGTTAATATCCCGTCGGGGAAATCACGACCCTCAGTAATGAGGAACACGACGCGAGGAGTAGCAGTGTGTGTTCTTATCCTACTTCCTACTATCCTACGTATAATATGAATGGTTGGATGTTTGTTACTCAATCAGAGATAGATTGTAGTTAAGAATAGCTCATAATGCTACTTTTATCTCGATAAACTAGGTATAATGATCCCTTGGGATAATAAAACACTTTGTTCACTTTCACGCCAGTGAAGCCGCGGGCGAAAGCTAGTATTTATATTATTTTCTTCTTTTCAGGGCAAAGGGCTTCGGGCAATCAACTATGCAAGCACTGCGCATGATGTCGCAAGTTTGTTCAAACCAAAGCACAAGAAGAAGCACTAGAGACAATTTGAACATTGTCTGAAAGTTTCCACGTGCATGTAACGAGGTCTAATCTAAATCATGAAGATTCAGGAGATTCGGGACTGTTGATGCTAACTACAAATAAACATTTTCTGCTTGAATAAAATGTCACAGTTCAAATTAAATTTTCTACATTATTTTCACAGCTCTTTAAACAGTTTAATTTATTACTTTAATATCAATAAATACTAAATCTTTATTTATTGATTATATAAAGTGCCCAGCCACCTGAACATGGCAAATGACAGAGCAGTCCAGGTGGCAACATACTGGTCAGACAAAAATTGAATAGTTAGTTAAGAGAATAGTTGAGTTAAAATTTGAGTTTATCGACACGAAAAGAAGAGGAAGATTATACAAAAATAACTATTTATGCATCAATTGTATTACTATAAACTTGTACGTGATTGTTACTTTTTTGAGTGTGCCATCATAATTTTAAGATAAGATTATATATTGTTAACAAGATCCGAGTGTTTTCATAACCCGAATCCTTACGCCGCCGCCGCGCCGTCACCCAGATGAATAGCAATCACAATGTACGAACTTTAAGTATGCACAATATGTGCCTTACTATATGTCTACGTGCCTTACATATGTATAAACGAAATATTACCCACTATCTATAACTATATAGCCCAGAAAAATGACTATAACATTTTAGAGGCCTATCTGCAAAAAAATCCTAGTTTTTTACTAAAGTACTACCAGGATAAGAGTATTCTAGTAGTAATTTCATCGGAATAAAGTCCATTGCGATATCGCAGTATTTCTAATGCTTTTCTAAAGAAATTGTACTAGGATTTTTTCGCAGAAAATTAGTTTACTGAGCGACACCTATTATTACGATGACAGCACTTCTTTTATTTATGTACAACAGATTTACATAACGTTTGTATTAAATTTGTACCTAACTGACTTCGGATATGATGTTCAATCTCAACGGAGACTAGCTATTGGAACGGGAGGTATAATGGTGTATAAGTGTGCGCGCAAACATAGATGTACTCCCACTTCTATCATCGGCAATCCGGCACGACCGAAAAGGTATCAGGTGCAAGACCAACAACGGCAGGGCACGGGGGTGTCACACGACCAACTTTCAAACTCCGGATGGTCACAGAAAAATCTTTAAAGACAATACCCTATAACACTTTTTGCTTAACCTGGATATCGAATCCAGGACCGCTCAGCACTTCCCCGGTGGGTTCTCGCACTGTCGGGGCGGGATGGGAAGGGAGGGGGTGTTCATTAGACATGGCTAGGTCACCCACAGTGAAGCCAAGAGGATCCCGAGGAGAGGCTTTCAGGCGTCAGGAGAGGCGTCAGGGCTTTTGCCGATAATCTGACGACATAGCGGCCAACAAGTAGGTTGCGGTGCGGCTTGGGTGACATCGCAACAGAGGTGAGCCGCGATGTCATATGGGAGGCATCGCGGCTGATGGTTGCAGGCCGCGGCGGGACAGGAGTGCCGGTACTGCGGTGCGCCGCTTTCTCTACCTTCCCCAGCCTGGACAGGGTTGCCACCGTCTGTTGGCGGGTGCGGTGGGGCCGCAGGGGAGGAGGAGTGTCGGTATAGAATTGGCCGCTCTCCCTATCCACTGCGCCCGAAAAGTGGTTAGCGGCGGGGTTACTGACCTGACCCATCATAGGGGAACCAAGGGTGCCATACACGTGGTCGTCTGGCTCCCATGTGCTGGTTTGGTCCCTGGCAATATTAAGAAAGAAAGAAAACTAGTTTATTTGGCACACGCAGATACACACAATGTAAGTACAAATAAAAGTGAACCTAATTTTAAAAATTATGAAAATATTATATATAACCCCGTCAATTACAAAACATAAAATTATAGGATATGCTTAGTTACATTCATATGGTACCTGGTATATCAATTAGGTATATCAATATACCTAATTGGAAAAAACCTGTAGGTACCTACACATCTACGTTTGAATTGAATCATTGGGTTTTTCCGTCAGCATATTGTTTTACAGGAGCAAGAATATTGTATTTGTTTCCGAAGGATTTTATTTGTCTGCAATTCATTTATCTAATTATTCATGTCTTTATAAGGGGTTTTCCTTTAAAATTAATTGGTAAAATTTAGCAAGCCTAATGTTTTTTTTTAATTGCAATCGGATGCCCGATGGCCATCATTTCTGTTAAGACTACAATTTTTGTTTTTTTTATGAGGGAAATCATCCAATGAATTCACCCGCTCTGGGTGAAGTGAGAAGAGACTCTTGCTGATAAAAACCCACCCGTGTTCCTTAGATGCTTGTCCCAGGGCCGCGGTAACTCTCTTTCAAATTTATCCGCGACTCTGTTAAGACACTGTAATGTAATGTGCACGAAGATCTTCAAATCCATATCTGTATTTTGAGTCTAAAAAACTTGCCCATTTCATCAATTTTACTTTGCTGACACGTTTATCCCAAGGGATTTATTTGATTAATTACCACTTCTAAGATACTTCTACTAATTAATAGTACGTATTTAAGAAAATATCATGAACGTATAAATTCTCAGATATCTTGAGTTTATCAGTAGGTGAGTATGTTTCATGCTAAAGGCACAGATAGACGACTACAAATGATTTTAAATTGAACATCACGTCAAAATTACTAGTCGTAATATTTTGAAAAAGATTTATACCTAGGTATTTTGTTTACATTTTAAGTTTTGTATATACAACATAGTTTTATTAATTCGGGTCGTTAGATGCGAGACGCACAGTACCAATCAGTGTGGCGACACTTGGCGGAGGCCTATGTCCAGCAGTGGATGATTTTCGGCTGATGATGGTGATGATGAACATAGCCTAATTAATTTCTAAAATTATGCCAAACGTGGGCAATAAAGCGACAATCACACCAAAACCACCTAACATATTTTTATGAAACCATCAACTCTAAGACAATTAAATTATCATCTACGTACGCAAAATACGCGCTTAGACGTGGAGTTGCGGACACCAGCCCGTCTTAACCTAACCTAACCTATTATCATCTACACAATATTCGGTTTTTTTTTTATTAGAGAGGCAAAGAATACTATGAAACCTACAAAATTTTGGTTGGCGCGGGTGTAAAGAGAATTTGCGTTTTGCTCAAGGTCGTTGGCAGCTGTCGTCGTCTTAACATAATTGCCATTCATGTAATGGATTCTAAATTACAGGATAAACTAGACATATTTAATAAATCGATTGAGCATTTAACAGCTCACTCAATAACTTATGACTTGGTAAACCCAACTGTAGACAGAATTCTATATAATAAACAAACTATTACTAAGGCAGCTTATGTGACACATCCCACGCGTGGGATAAAACGCGCTAGACAATGGCAAAAACATTTTCTTAACTTGGAAACTGAGTGGAGCAAGTTAAACCAAAGCTGCAAAGTATATTTCAACTTTTCCTGTGCGTGGTTTATAAAAGCCAAGGCAGATCTATTGTTCGATTTAATTGCATGGAGTGCGGAGGCGAGACACGACGAACGACTGTACAATGAGGATCGCGTTGGCAATTGTTTTTGTAGCTGCATTATGCTGGCACGTTTCTCTGGTGACGTGTACCCCGTCCAGGGCGCCGGCACTGACTGGATCACTAGCTGGCACTGTCACAACTACCACTGCGAAGCCTTGGACGACCAAATTCAAAGATGGACTGGTATGTTAATGATTTTATTTTTATTTCTACCTGATTGCTTACGGGTACCTTATGGATTTGGCGATACCAGTATAGTTATACAGAGATTATAATCGAGTTACATTTTGCATGATTGTATGAGGTTTATCGCATTATTTTTCCTGTTAACTACAGATTACAAATAAACAAAAATATGGAAAATATCTTAGGTACTTACTTACATTACTTATTTCATAGAGCGATACGCAAATCGTGTTATTTAATTTGTTTTTATTTACATATTATATTATTAATTGTGTTTACAATCATTGTCCAATTAAATCGGAATGATAACATTACAGATTATGTACCAAGATGTATTAACTCGGTTGGTGATACCTGTTTTTCGTCTTACTTATAGCTATTATTGTTTTGTTTTCTCAGGGTAAATTCTTCCAAGGAGCAGCCATAGCTGGTGCTGTCTCTCAAGGGTTCAAAAATGCTCGCAGCAACAAACACAAATCATCTGCAACGGCATCGTTAGCGCCCGCCGGAAAACATTAAAATATATTATTGTAAAAATTACTAAAAATAAATACACAAACTATTTAAATACCTACCTATAAATCACATGATCAAATATTTTTTTAATATTGTGAACAAACTATAATGCTAGTAATAAATAAACAGATTTGTAGGTCAAATTGTTATTTGTTATAGTACCCAATGAAAGGTTCCCCTTCATTGTCCAATAAGATGAATTAAAAAGATAAAGTAATTGTGAGCTTGTCCTTTCAACAGACAAAAGAGCAGAAAAATAAAATAAAATTCGAATTGCCTATAAAAAATCATATTCTTATCCAAGCTATCTACGTCTATTGTAAAGTTGAATAAAAGAGCATCTTCAGCCGTCGCCGCGTCGTGAACAAAGATACGAGCATTGTATCTAGTTCGCCGACATATATAAAAAGTTATGAAAGACGTGGCCGTCGTCGGCGTCTGCTGAAACAGGAGACGGTCCACTAACAACTGGACTGGGGCCAACAATGGAACGAGCTGACACGAGGAACCGCCCACTGCACGTTGTGTTCACAATCAATAAACATGTCTATAACCTATGCTATGGAGAAGTCCATAGCATAGACTTTATATTAGTAATATTTATAAATATCAAAACTTCACAAAACTTTATTAAAAACTGGCTGGGTCTGGCATCGATCTTGACAATCACTTTCTAAAAGCACAGAGCCTTCTGCAATTGATTGTCAAGATTTTTGCAATTGCAATTGATGTGATTTATCTATATAGCTTGTTAGCTTGGTAGTAAGTTAGTTCATCAGTAGGCGAGTTTTGCCGTTTCAATTTCTAGCAAGTCATAACTTTTTCTAACTTGTCGTTATTAAATAATAATCCTTTTGCTTTCTAAGGACTAGGCAGAAAAATAGTGTATGTGTTCCTGTAAAGCACTGAATATTTCAACAATTACCAGTCTCTGAGGTAAATGCTAAGATCTGTTATTATCACAGATCTTTTCGAACTTTCATCAGTAAGATTTGGTAAATCTAGGTTTTATCAGTAAATCGTAGGTTTTATAGTATTTCGTTTAGTAGGTACTTTAGAGATCAGAGTAAATAACAGGCGCATAATTTATAAATAACAGTACACCATGAAGAATAATTTCTGACATAAGAATTGGAAGTTAAGTTTAATCAAACTCTATTTAAACCTGAAAACCTGCCAGAATTTCCCATTAAGGTGCTGATTTTAAAACGAGAATCACGTCTAAACGGCTTTGCGTCGTTTTTGGAAACAATATATGTTACATTAGACCATTTTATTCATAATTTGATTTACAAAAATTTTGAGATTAGACATGTAACATAGTGTAATTAATTTGTAAAGTTATATCTAACACGGACAAAAAAACGTTAATCGCATCAAACCCCGTTTCGTCATCGGACTACAAGACGTACGGCGGTGCGCCATCGGTACATGGTGGACATCCCACCCATACGCACTAAACGTTTTGGAAATACTTTAATTATGCGCACAGCTTAGGTGTGGAATTCCCTGCCGGAGTCTGTATTTCCCGATAGCTACAATCTCTGGGTCTTTAAGTCAAGAGTGAATAGGTTACTTCTAGGCAAGCGTGCTGCACCTTCGACCACATCATCACTTACCATCAGGTGAGATAGTGGTCAAGCGCAAGCCTATCTACAATTAAAAAATATATTTCGTATTTTAATGAAACTTTTACCATCTCGAAGACAATTGAACTATCAACTGTTTTTATCTTAGGTTTGTTTTTAAGTTATTTAATAATAAGGAAAGTAGGTACAAAATACTACCGAATTTTGAGTCGCGCGGGTGTGAAACGAATGCGCGTTTTGTTCAACAAGGTCGTTGACGACTGTCGTAGTCTTAAGTAGAGTTGGGCACGCTCTAAGCTCCTAATACTTATTTTGGCCCATAATATTAGTTTATGAAACTGTTGCATAATAAGGGGTATTAAAACATGAGTGTGTGTTTAAAAACCGTGCCTACGGCTCGGTTTTTAATAGTATTCACACGAATGTTTTAATACCTAGTTATGTGCAGTTTCATACACTACTTTATCTACACTCATACATTGGGATTGAACCTACTTTTTGCATGCTACATGCCATAAAGTCGTGATAGCATTGATCATATAATTTTCTCGACTTTGCTGGTAATATTACCAGATTACTGGTACCTAATTCGCCGCATCTAAAATATCGGGCGGAGTAAAATTTTCTTCACATTCACTGATATCAGACATTTTTAATCAAGAATTTAAAAACTCATGAAATTCAGTTCAGCAAAACCTGCAAAACGTTTAAATGGCCCCAAAACCCAGCACATCACCGCATTAACCGCGCATGCGCTAAGTCTTAGCACACACTGCGATCTTTATTCGCGCGATTTTTTTTCGCCCATTCTGCGACCTATGGAATCGTATGAAGTTGTTCGCATTGCGGTAAAGAAATCGTGCGGAAATAATACCGCAAGAAATCCGTGTTTTGCCACAGAATCCACCGCACCACTCAGTAATACAAGTGCACGTGTAAACAAAGAGAAACAATAAACTGGCACTAATAATACCCAAGGAGATAGAGTTTAGAAGAACCGGTGGATAAAGCAAACTTTTATTAATTATTCTACACAACAAAGTGTGTGTTATTTTTAAAGATAATATTAAACTAAGTAATGTAATAGCCTTTTATCTACTCTCATATCGTAATATTCGAATTAAAAAATTCAAAACGAGTTTATATTGCCATACTTTATAAACACAATACCGAAATTTAAAAATAGAATCTTATTATAACACTATTTCTCTAACAAAATAATGCTATAAAACATTCTTTTTCTATTACGATACAGGACAAATCCAAGAAGTTAATCACTAAGGAGTTTCCATCAATATTTTTTTTGTAATGCCATTTTATAGTACCTATTATAAAAAGATTTGATTTCAATTTTAAATTGTGTATGACAATGCCCGCTTAAGATGTAGCATGCACTGCAATCTTTATTCGCGCTTTTTTTTTCCGCCCATTCTGCGACCTATGGAATCGTATGAAGTTGTTCGCATTGCGGTAAAGAAATCGTGCGGAAATAATACCACAAGAAATCCGTGTTTTGCCACAGAATCCACCGCACCACGGCGCGAATTTTATTCGCCCGAATATTTTGAGCTCTATGAACAGGTAGAAGAAAACAAAATTCGCGCGAATAAAAATCGCAGTGCGTACTAAATTTTAAGCGGGCATTGTCATAGACAATTTAAAATTGGAATCAAATCTTTTTATAATAGGTACTATAAAATGGCAATACAAAAAAAAAATTGAAGGAAACTCCTTAGTGATTAACTTCTTGGATTTGTCCTGTATCGTAATAGAAAAAATAGTAGTTTATGAAACTGTTGCATAATGAGGGGTATTAAAACATGAGTGTGTGTTTAAAAACCGAGCCGTAGGCGAGGTTTTTAATAGTTTTCACACGAATGTTTTAATACCTAGTTATGTGCAGTTTCATACACTACTTTATCTACACTCATAAATAGGGATTGAACCTACTAAATACCTCTTTTTGCATTTTCCATGCCATAAAATCGTGATAGCATTTGTCATATTCTTTTCTCGACTTTCCTGGTAATTAATTAAGAGTAATTTCTTACGCCGCATCTAAAATATCGGGCGGAATCAAATTGTCTTCACATTCATTGATATCAGACATTTTTAAACAATAATTTAAATAACTCATGAAATTCAGTACAGCAAAACTTGCAAAACGTATGAAAGGCGCCAAAACCCAGCACATCACCGCATTAACCGCGCATGCGCTAAGGCTTAGCACGCACTGCGATCTTTATTCGCGCGATTTTTTTCGCTTTTTCTGCGACCTATGGAATTGTATGAAATTGTTCGCATTGCGGTATAGAAATCGTGCGGAAATAATACCGCAAGAAATCCGCGTTTTGCCACAGAATCCACCGCACCACGGCGCGAATTTTATTCGCCCGAATATTTTGAGCTCTATGAACAGGTAGAAGGAAACAAAATTCGCGCGAATGAAAATCGCAGTGCGTGCTAAGTCTAAAGCGGGCATTGTCATAGACAATTTAAAATTGGAATCAAATCTATTTTTATTAGGTACTATAAAATGGCCTTAAAAAAAAATATTGATGGAAACTCCTTAGTGATTAACTTCTTGGATTTGTCCTGTATCGTAATAGAAAAAAAATTGTTTTATAGCATTATTTTGTTAGAGAAATAGTGTTATAATAAGATTCTATTTTTAAATTTCGGTGTTGTGTTTATAAAGTATGCCAATATGAACTCGTTTTGAATTTTATAATTCGAATATTACGATATGAGAGTAGATAAAAATGTTTTATCTACTCTCATATCGTAATATTCGAATTATAAAATTCAAAACGAGTTTATATTGGCATACTTTATAAACAAAATACCGAAATTTAAAAATAGAATCTTATTATAACACTATTTCTCTAACAAAATAATGCTATAAAACAATTTTTTTTCTATTACGATACAGGACAAATCCAAGAAGTTAATCACTAAGGAGTTTCCATCAATATTTTTTTTGTAATGCCATTTTATAGTAGCTATTATAAAAAGATTTGATTCCAATTTTAAATTGTCTATGACAATGCCCGCTTTAGACATAGCACGCACTGTGATTTTTATTCGCGCGAATTTTGTTTCCTTCTACCTGTTCATAGAGCTCAAAATATTCGGGCGAATAAAATTCGCGCCGTGGTGCGGTGGATTCTGTGGCAAAACACGGATTTCTTGCGGAATTATTTCCGCACGATTTCGTTACCGATGCGAACAACTTCATACAATTACATAGGTCGCAGAATGGGAGGAAAAAAATCGCGCGAATAAAGATCGCAGTGCGTGCTAAGCCTTAGCGCATGCGCGGTTAATGCGGTGATGTGCTGGGTTTTGGCGCCAGTCATACGTTTTGCAAGTTTTGCTGTACTGAATTTCATGAGTTATTTAAATTATTGTGTGTGAAATGTCTGATATCAGTGAATGTGAAGAAAATTTGACTCTGCCCGATATTTTAGATGCGGCGAAGGAAATTACTCTTAATTTATTACCAACAAAGTCGAGAAAAGTATATGACAAATGCTATCACGATTTTATGGCATGGAAAATGCAAAAAGAGGTATTTAGTAGGTTCAATCCCAATTTATGAGTGTAGATAAAGTAGTGTATGAAACTGCACATAACTAGGTATTAAAACATTCGTGTGAAAGCTATTAAAAACCTCGCCTACGGCTCGGTTTTTAAACACACACTCATGTTTTAATACCCCTCATTATGCAACAGTTTCATAAACTACTATTATAGCATTATTTTGTTAGAGAAATAGTGTTATAATAAGATTCTATTTTTAAATTGCGGTATTGTGTTTATAAAGTATGCCAATATAAACTCGTTTTGAATTTTTTTATTCGGATATTACGATATGAGAGTAGATAAAAGGCTATTACATTACTTAGTTTAATATTATCTTTAAACATAACACACACTTTGTTGTGTAGAATAATTAATAAAAGTTTGCTTTATCCACCGGTTCTTCTTACCTCTATCTCCTTGGGTATTATTAGTGCCAGTTTATTGTTTCTCTTTGTTTACACGTGCACTTGCATTACTGGATAATGAAACGCTGCAAAATAAACGCTGTAAAAGGTAAAGAGTCCAAAAAAATACACCGTGCTGAATATTTTGTTCACCCTTTATTATGTTGGTGTTATTAATACAAAAACATAAGGTATTGCAAAGAAAAAAGGTACTAAGAGGGATGTATAAATTGAGTTTAATTCACATATTCTTAAATGTATTCTGGTTAAGTAGATAATTACGTTTCTTAATTAGAGCTACCAGATTCTCCGTAAGTTCCTTCACTTTCGCATCTAATTCATTTTTTCCCCTGTAAAGAGAAATGGATTGTTAAATTGTTTTTCTTGTAAATTGAAAAAGACGTTGAAAGAATCGACAACTTTGGGTGAAAGCTGAAAAACCAAAAGTGTAATAATATTTAGGCATTCATTTATGTGTCGCAGTGTAGTAAAAACGGGTATTAATCATTAAAATTAAAAACTTTCGTAATTGAAAATTTTGTCGCAAATAGAATCCTAACAATACAAATGGCTCTGGGTGTTGTGTATGTGAGTTTATATGTTTGTAAACGTACCCACGATACAGGAAGAAATTCCTAGTGTGGGGCAACGTTTTTCTTAAAGAGAGAAGAGAGAGAAATAGTTGCAAAAACAACACAACACAATGTTTTTGCATAATATCAAACAGTAACAACAGTAAAGTCCCTATTCATTAGAAAAACAAAACAAGCTACCTTGCTGTGTTTCGCTTTTCTTTTAGTATTATAAGATTGAAAATGGGTAACGAGTTTAAGGTCCATATTGCAAGTCACTTAGAGAAAGACCTCCACTCGATATTGTCACCACCACAAGTGAAAGATCCTTGATTTATTTCAATCAATAACAAGGAATAATGGAAAATTTGATGTTTTGATTTAGCGTCGAGTTGGAGAACACGATTTTAGATATAGGGGTAAGAAAAACACAATTTGTCGTATTTCCTAAAGTAAAACGAACCTTTTTCAAGAGAATGATATGTAATTATTATTTACTTTTTTCCCTCTCATAGAGAGGAGGCTTCTGTCTCAGTATTTGGAAGATTAAAAGGCTAATGATGAGGATTTATTTATTATTATTTTCAGTCTGATTGTCTCACTACCTGCAGCCTAATTGTGTAAGTGAATTCGGTAAGAAAAAGCGTTTTGACTGCATCAATCTACCAATCACATGCGTGATGAAAAACGCGATGTGGATATCCGTCAATGTGATTGGACGATTGATGGCGGTCAAACCCTTTGCCTTGCAGAATTCACCATTTTGCCCGGGTTTGGGCAAGTAAAATTAATAATATGTAATGAACGATGAATTATTAAAAGGCGACTCACATTATTGTTAGGACATCTTCTGGCACACCTGTTTGAATCATGTTCAGTTGTGATTTTAATTCATCAACCATACTTTGACGCATCTCCAATTCATCGTCTAGTTGTTTACTTGCGGTTGTGACATTTTCTGTCTCTTTATAAATTTTTTCTTCATTCTGATTAGAGTGAAAGGATATGGTTAGATACTTATTTTAACACAAAATATATAGTTAATTAAGTATGTACTTATTAAAATTTTACATTGATTTACAAATATAATATGTCGTCCATAAAAAAGGAGAGCAGAAAGGTACTGTTTATTTCAATTTATGCTTTTGATTATCATATTGAGTTTTCGGATTTATATATATTTTGTTAAATTTGATCTGTCGGTGGAAAGTATTGACGATGATGGTATTTTAATTATACTAAATCAAAAATTTAACATTTTGATACATACGTAATAGCCGCGTGTTTTTCTGAAACGATCCGCTATTTCTTCCAATGAATCTTCATACTGGCGGCTGTAATTGAAAATAGAACAATATTATAGCTCTCGCCAAACTTCTGGGCCGCCCTGAAGTTGGTTTACCGGATGCGCATGCCACGAAACGGTGCTGTTTTTGTATAAGATTTACTACTGCGCTGCCATTGTAGCCAACTTCAGGGCGGCCAAGAAGCTTGGTGAGAACTATAGGTAAGTGCCACGCTACACTCTAGATGATACCCATTATAAACCAATACTGGATGTATTAATCAACGTAAGGAAACACATAAGTCGTAAGGGATATTTTGGCATTTTAGGTAAATGCCCCTTACATTAATTGATATATGCCAAATCAATATTACTAATATAATTCTGGCAAAACGCACAAAATCAATTGCACATACGGTTCGAGAAATATCGAATCATTTCTATATAAATTTGGAGTTGCACAAAGTAAGGTTGCGTTTAGTGCTACCGGATATTAGCAGTCGTAAGCAGATCTAAGACAATAAAGGACAATACAAGGCAGAACAAAGATATTGCAAACACAAGATTGCAAAATAAGTACCTATCAGAGAATAACATTAATTTAAATCTTGCAAACGAAATTGCACTTTCTGAAAAGTTTTGGTTTATAATGCAAAGTTAGTGTTTTCTAGCTGACTATTCTGAGAAGAGAAACCGAAATTCAGTGTTTAAGTCTCCTTTAAAGTATAATTAAATAGTCAGATCTTAAATGAGAGTCATAAATGTTATACCTACAATATATATGTAGATTCATAGCAACCCTTTGAAGGACAATATAATTAAATCGGATTACTCTACAAAGGAATTCGGAGTTTCCGAGGTAAATAATTAATTTATGTTAACAATAAAGATCATGAATAGGTGTCATTTCAATGGAAAACCACTGAACCGATTTTGTTCTTAAATTCGGTGTCGCTGAGACTTTTGTTCTGTTTTTAATTAAACGGGTACGTACTCGTAGACATAATAGGCAGAAATCTGTGTTTTCCCTACTACTCGCATTGTGAACCACCAGGTGGGTTTGTATGTTGCTATTTGCAGCTAGCTACATATTTTAATTTTCGCTCGTATAATTATCTACGTCATAAAAGTAAGACACTATTGTCGGTTTCTTATTTTCGATCGCAACTTATTATACAGCTAGATACGACCCTAAATAAATTGCGAATAGGGCAGTTAGAAGAAACACCTATGATAGAGCTAACCCAAATACCAAATAATTAAATGAACCCCGCAAGCACCTCAAGCAGACCAAAGACAACTTACCCAAGATACACACTAAACCGTAGTCTGAAACTAATTAAATGTAATGATTGCCAGAACTCGAAGTAATAGCTGTTACTTACATAAGGAGTTCGGTTTCGTGAGCTTCTTGTTTCAGGGAGTTGGCCAGTTCGCGCTGAGTCTCCCGTGCACGCTCCACGCTTTTGTTTGTTTCATCGCTCTGACGCTTCAGCTGCATACGTTTAGCTGTTAATCGAACTACAACAAAAAATATTTTCATGTGTTTTTCGCCTTTAACTATGTGCCATGTTTTATTCTCCTGATATCTACAACTACTAGAGTTTTTTTTTAGTTTTACGTAGCAGGTGCTAGTGCAGGGCGTAGTTATTTGATAACTTGATACTCAAAAGCATTCTGTGACCTCCTGTACGTATCTATGTATTTGAAAAAGCGCACCATAAGAATCAGAATCAGAACATTTATTTGTGAAACATAGGTATTTACATAAAGATCAATTATAATGTCCGCTATGTTTTGCCGTGAAGGCGTACAAATATTGTTGAAAATAAAAGCAATTAATAAAAAATCTAATAGAATATAACAAAAATTAAATACTTAAGTACAAGAAAAGTAAAAAAAAAATATTTCAAATGTATTTAAATATTTTAATAAAATCTACAATAAAATCTAACGAAAAAAGCGAAACAGTTTTCTTAAAAAATATTTTGAATCATAGCAAATGTTTATTGCATACGAAATATTAAACATAGCATTTATAAAATCTTCTACAGTATAATAAAAAAAATCAATTACATTACATTCTACATACTATGTTTTAATTCCTTTATTAATTAATGAAAAACCACATTTTATGAGGTTGGTAAAAATATATGATAATAGGCTTGTTTTTGGTCGGGGGTGCTGCTTTGGAGCTAAAATTAGTTTTAGAGACCAAGCCTAGGGATAAACGCTACCGCTGTTGCCACTGTAGTGACCTACTTCTTATGTTTTTTTTTAAGATTCAAAACATCCTTTAAATGTGGGGTTTTTGCTCGTATCATGTCGCCGAAACCAACGCACAACCACACTATCAACCCTGGTCAGGCCCATAAATTGTATTTTTTATTTTATGGCTTTTTGGGCACCAATTCATTTAGAAAGTTTAGACCTACTTTCACGCTGAAATTTTGTTTGGAAACTGCGAGCGAATAGAATTTCTGTACTCCAAAGTTTTCTTGACGCATTTGACTGCATCCTGCTCCGTACATTATCACGATTCCTCATCGAAATGCAAATGATGTGCGACTTGATGCAAATACCCTATAATATGCACCCAATATGAAAATGTGAAAGTTCGTGAGTAAAGATGGAAGGATGTTTTTTACTCTTTCATGTTAAAACTACGGTACGAATTACAATTAAATGTGCCACACAGATAGTTTATAATCTGACCTGTACCTTCTTCTAAGTTGACAATCTACAATCGATAACGCTATTAGAAAACTTATCAATATAAAGACAAATAGAAAGAGATTCAATACGAAATGAAACGAAACTTGGCTAGGCCCCCTGGATTAACACATAGGATACTTTTTACCCGGATAGTAGATTTCTTTGGGATCATTTTCGTATATTGCGCGGCTTTATCACCACTGCTCTAAAAATCGTGAGGAAACTGGCATGCTAGAACCCAAAATTCGAAAATATGTGACATCTACCAACGTCACTGGGCCCACTTGGTGAATTATAGCCCATTCCCTCTCTCACAGAGATGAGGCCTTTGTCCCAGCATTGGAAACACTGTAACGCTACTGATGATGATTACGCGGTTGAAGCCGCTGGCACAAGCTAGTAATGAAATAAGCCGAGTTTGAATCTGATCTACTTTGAAAACAAAAATGTGGTTAAATGACTTACCATTTTCAAGTTTCAGACGTTCAATTTCTGAGTTTAATGAACGATTCACCCGTAATACGGTCATCGTCTCCCTGTATTTCTGCTCATTTTCCGCATCCAATGCGGGCAACGCTGAGCGCTGAAGTGTAAAAAAAATACTGGTTAAAAAGGATTTAGTAATATTGTGTACTGTAGGTGCACCTATGCATCACACAGGCGTAATGTTGTTTTACGTAGTAACATTACATATCCATGACTTTAAGAACTTAGTTAATTAATACCTAATGACAACTAGGCAATTCAGACATCGGTAGATAAGCTCACGGCATTACAAATTTAGTGACAGAATCTGCAGTGGTACATAACCGCATTATGTACCTATCATGTGAGATAGGGCTAGTTATATATCTATTCAAACTCAAGCTAAAAAACCGGCCAAGTGCGAGTCAGACTCGCGCACGAAGGGTTCCTTACCAGTATCGCAAAAAACGGCAAAAAAATCAAGTTTGTTGTATGGGAGCCCCACATAAATATTCATGTTATTCTGCTTTTAGTATATTTTGTTATAGCAGCAACTAGAAATACATCATCTGTGAAAATTTCAACTGTCTAGCAATCACGGTTTATGAGATACAGCCTAGTGACAGACGGACCGCGAAGTCTTAATAATAGGGTCCCGTTTTTACCCTTTGGGTACGGAACCATAAAAAAGATAGTAATAATAATACTGGTGAGTTGGTAAGACATGCTAACACTCTGAAAGGGTTTTCAACATCAATTTCTTGTCAGGTATACCCCTCCAACTGACTAACCTAACTATCCCACCTGGAAATCCTTGAACAAACTACAAAGCCAGGTGGCGCTATAGCCAAAATTGATGATGGTGTGATGGAAGAGGGAGGCGATCTATTGAAAAACTTCTTATTACGACTTTATAAGAGCAACGATTGGAAAACAGCACATTGCTCTTGCATGAAGTACGAAAGTTTCCGGCTCACGTAAGTGACTGAAGTGAATTTAGATTTTAGTGAGGGAAAAAGATTATTGTGTTTCAATAGATCTTAAGCCTGGTTTTACTGAAAACTGGATGACACATAAATTAACGGCTAAATACAAATTTGGCTAAACAAAGCATTGTTGGATTTTAAACACCAGAACGCTTAACATGCAATATACACTAAATAATCATAAACCTTCTAGAAGAAATCCTAAATGACTGTCAATCGTACCTATTAATTTCAAATCAGTAATACAGAAATCGCTATCGGATAAGTGACAGACAAAATAGCGGCTTCATTTAAAACTTTACACAGCTACCTACGAAGGTGCCGAGGTACATAATTTATTCAGTCAAACGTATTTGCTATGAGTGATAAACTAGGCGCTTCAATAGCAATAGTTAATTACATCCAGTCTATTATAACAAACATTTGAGGATCATGACGTTAGTTAATTAGAACATAAAATTGTATTTTGTCTCATTGAATATCGGTTTAATTTTCTGTTGTTAACAAAATCTTACCTGCACGATTAACTCATTTTTGATTTCTTCCAAATTAGATTTGAGTAAGCATATTTCAACTTGCTGTTCTTCTGGTCTAAACATGTTTATTTATTATTATGAATCTTTGGTTTTAACTAGCACTGTTTTTTTGTATTTAAATTAACTAAAATACCAAATCCCCTAATTCAAATTTTGAAATATTCTTTTTTTCAGATAATTTTAAGTGGTTCTTTTTTTTATTTTTGGTTTTGTTTTATGCCAGTATGACTTCTATGTCATAAAAAAGCGGAGCATAGATATTTTTGTTAATTAAACATTTTCCGCTACTTTTTTTTTCAATGTTGTCTATGTTGATGTAATGTATGTAGGTTTGTGATAATCACATCACCTAAGTAGGATATTTAAGTTTCGTTTCATCTCGTTAAGAAATCCTCTTTACAAACTGTCCAAACACACGCAATTTAAAAAAAAAACTGGCCAAGTCCGAGTCGGACTCGCGCACCGAGGGGGCTTACCATTATCGCAAAAAAAACGGCAATATAATCACGTTTGTTGCATGGGAACCCCACTTAAATATTTATTTCATTCTGTTTTTAGTATTTGTTGTTATAGCGGCAATAGAAATACATCATCTGTGAAAATTACGACAGGCAGTAAAGTCTTAGTAATAGGGTCACGTTATTACCCTTTGGGTACGGAACCCTAAAAAAGAGATTGATGATCTTTATGCTAGAGGTTCTATAGATTGCACTATGATTTATGTATTGTTTTTTTTGAGGGTATGTTTAAATTTGAATTCGTTGCTAAATAATAACAGCCGCACGGGTCGATCTTCAAAGTTTAGCAACGCTTGACAAGGTCGGTCCGTGGATGGGTTACCATTTCAACATACCGATATTCCTCCGTGCCTCAGAAAGCACGTTAAGCCGTTGGTCCCGGCTGTCATTTGAAGATCTTTGACAATCGTTACGGGTAGTCAGAAACCTGAAATATGACAGCAGTCTTGCCAAGGGGCATAGTGTTACCCAGTTACTGGGTTGTGGAGGCCATATAGGCAAATGGAGAGACATTTAAAACACTGGTACTCAGCTGAATCCGGTTAGTCAGGAAGCCGACCTAAACATAATTGGGAAAAGGCTAGGCAGATTGATGTCACCTTAACTTGCTATGAACATGTGGAAAGATTACTTTGTAGAAAGGGCGGCCATGTGATCTAATATTGCGTATCATTATTATTTTGTTAAGTAACACAAGGCATTTTCAAAGAATGTTTCTTTTTACGTTTTTGCCCTCTCCTGGATTTAGTTTGAAGCGCTTACCTACTGGGTTTTGATATGGGCAGCTGGTAGTCACATAATATGTAAGGGACTAGGGAATCAGAGTTTCATTTAAGATTCTCCTGGACACAGTAACCACATGATATTCATTAGACGTGCACACTCTATCACACATATTGATTGACTGAATTAAATATTGTATTTTATCAAGATTGGATATGCGAGTCCGGTCGGATGGCCGTCCGTTATCACAGGGGAGTAGGTCGCGTGGTACAATTGACTAACAGCGATAAAGATTCAAGTTCAATAATTCAAGTGAATTAAATAAAGTTAGTCCAAATCAGTTTGAAGGATCTCCACTCGACTCAGTCGCCAACAACGAAAAACTTTCGATTAATGTTAACAAATAGGAAGTTATAAATGTCAATTGTTGAAATAAGTTAGAGGTTAACTATAATAGGTAATAAGTTAGAGGAGACATTCATTATCGGAATACGTGCAAATTACGATCACTTTTAGTAAATCAAAAATGTATGGAATTGACATGCGCTATATATACTGATATCGATGTCGATGTGATTGTCGCGTGGTCAGTCCCAATAATTTAGGCATTTTGACAATCGCTATGGATGCCGCTTTGTTAAGAGTCCGAGGAGGAGGTAAAGTAACTGTCGTCACGTCGAACCGTAAAACTTAAAATATTCGTTTAGTCCAAAATAACCCAATTTGAACTCCAAGTTATCACGTCGAAATTCTTGCAAATTAGGTCTACCAAGTATTTTAAGGACTGCTTTTAACTACCGCCTTGCATTCCAAATTATGTCTATAGACCAAAGTTGCCTGAGATTACCTAAATAAATGCATATATACGTGTATTTATCTAGGTATGGCATAACAAGACAGGTAGGACAGAGGTATAATGCGGTGAGATATGAAACCGCATAACTCTGAATAGGGTATGAGTTATGGCCGTACCCGTATTTTATTTTCAGAGCGAATTAGAAATTTATAGATGTAAGTAATTTGAGTGTTAGTCATGAGTACATAGAAATAGCCATTATGAGAATTGAGTAATGAAATACTTACTTTTTTGCCTTTTTCAAAATTAGGTCTTTTGCGCCTTAATCTTGCAGCGTCTGCGATAGGCGCGCTGAGCACGAGTTAAGAGAGCGAACGATCGGATATTATTGAGTATTCTGCTCAACCTGCCATTCATTCAGCTCACTTCATTCGCTTTCGTCACTCTCAGTTGGAGTGGAATGCCCAATAATATCCTACTAGTGTGGACCACAAACATGCCACAAACAGCAAACACTAGGTATACTCAATTGCAGTTTGCCGCAGCACGCTCGTGACTTGCAAACGTGCTTGTTCAGCCCTCGGCCATGTTCAGGATTGGGGCGTCCGAAATAAGCTGCGCATAAAACCTGTGAGATGTACATAACCAATAAGCTTAAGTACGACACTCCAATGCTGAGCATGGCCGGGGTCGACATCGGTATGGTCAAGAAAATGAAGTTGCTGGGTCTTACTATAGACGAGAAGCTCACTTTCAGTGAGCACACCGCAAACGTCTGCAAGAGGACAGCTGACATCTACAAACAGCTGTCCCGCGCTGTCAAAGTGAGTTGGGGACTGGACACCGAGATCATACACATTATCTATACGGCAACAATTGAACCCATAGTTACATACGCGGCCGCAGTCTGGGCTCCCGCCTCGTAAAAGCTGGATATACGGCAGAAGCTAGGCTCTATCCAACGAGAATTCGTTCAGAAGCTCTGCAAGTCTTACCGTACTATCTCTTTGAACTCGGCACTGGTACTGTCCGGGATACTACCTCTAGACCTGCGCAAACAAGAGGCAGCCGCAGCTCTTTTTTTTTGCCTGGAGAAATGCTAATGCATACTGCACTGTGGGATCCACTAAAACTCCACGGTGTCCTCCTGTGCCACTTATGGCGCGAACACGGGCACGCGGTATTACTCACCGCGAGCCCGCCGCGGCTGTCCGTCACCGGACCCTACTTGGGGAGTACCCCGCATCACCAGCGCACCAGTATACACTGTACGCTGTGATCACCCCAGGGACCAAATCAGCACATGGGCGCCAGACGACCCCGTGTATGGCACCCTTGGTCCCCCTGTGACGGGTCAAGGTCAATAGCCCCGCCACCTACCATTTTTCGGCCGCAGGGGATAGGGAGAGCGGCTAACGCAATACCAACACTCCTCCTCCCCTGCGGCCCCACCGCGACCGCCATCAGACGGTGGTGACCCCGTCGGGACCGCGGAAGGTAGGGAGAGCGGCGCACCGCAATACCGGCACTCCTCTCCTGCCGCGGCCTCCAACCCTCAGCCGTGACATCGTATGGGACCTGGGAATCTCTATAAGACATCGTGGTCCGAAGAGGCAGCCGCCCTGTATGTAGCAAGGAGAGGGTCATCCTGGTTTATGCCAGGATATAGGGAGATCGAGAGTGCGGTAAGGTTTGCAGAAGCCCTACATCCAGCTACACAAATGCCCCTGGAGTTAATTTGCCTAGCAGATCAACAGTCGCTAGACAGCAACATTGTGCAGACGGTGTGAATCTTCACCGACGGCATCAGGATTGAGGGGAAGGTCGGAGTCGCATTATCCATTTGGGATAATGAAGGCGAGGTCCGGAACCTCAAGCTTAGCCTCGCCGCGTACTGCACAGTCTACGAGGCGGAACTCCTGGCCATTTGCAAAGCGACAGACGTAATAAGACGAGACACAGGTTTCAGAACAGTGTGCTATCACAGATAATATTAATACTATTTTTAGGGCCATAAGCACAAAATACAGTTAATCACAACACAGAATCCAATTTTTTTAAATATTATTTAATATGAATATTAATATTATTTTTTCATCTTATACAGTATACAAAAGGTGCTATTCATCACAGGTTTCAGAACAGTGTGTTATCATAGATAATATTAATACTATTTTTAGGGCCATAAGCACAAAATACAGTTATTCACAACACAGATTCCAAAATTTTTATACAATCTACAAATATAGGTACTATCTTAGCATACTAGTCACCGCAGTTTTGTACGTCGACTACTATGCTTCTAAGCTGATATTGTTATAATACAAGTGAAGCATAGCGACGCCTCAACTTTGGTTTCGTGCGATGACTTTTGTGCCCACATTTACGCAGTATGCCAAAAACTTTGCCCTATTTTTCTTTGTCATGAACCCAGATACTTTCGTTCGTCAGTCTCATGTCCAGCTCACGCTTTTCCAGGTTGGACGCTCCCTGCTAAATAACGGGCATTCTACAATTATGTGCTGGACACTTTCTGCCACGGCGGGATCGCTGACGCACGATGGGCTCTCCTTACACTTGAAGCGATTCAAGTGTTCAGAGAAATCACCGTGCCCCGTCAAAACCTGCGTGAAAACACCTAAGGGCCGCACCTGTTTCACAATACGGCAAGCCGCTATGGCATCCGAAAGAAACATTTTCGTCACAGAGGCAGTTTCGCCCGACACATATCTTCGATTCCATTCATCAAGCGATTCCAAACGGATCTGTCCCTTGATAAATGAAACCGGACACTTGGTTGTAGTCCGGCTTCCTCCGTAACGACAATGCTGCCTTCTTTGCCAACTCGTCCGCTAACTCATTCCCCGGCAGGCCCGCGTTGGCCTTGATCCAGAAAAAAGATAAAGCTTTATTCTGGCCCAGGGCTTGAGCCAGTTTGGCGCACGCGCACTGCCAGGGGATGGAGAGAGCCATGGTGTGCAAGCGTCTCGTCTTTTTTATTACGTCTGTCGCTTTGCAAATGGCCAGGAGTTCCGCCTGGTAGACTGTGCAGTACGCGGCGAGGCTAAGCTTGAGGTTCGACTAATTTGGTAGCCGTTTTTTGTGTTGTGTGTGGTCTAGCGTTGTCCTGAAGCAGCAGTGGCCTAGAGCGACTGACCAGCCTCGGCTGTTTAGCAGCTAGCTTTTCCATCATGGTTTGCAATTGCTGACAATAGACATCCGCCGTAATCGTCTGGCCAGATTAAAGAAAGCTGTGACGACCCGGCAATAGTCCACTAAACGTTCAAAGGTAATTGTTTTTGAGTCAATTATCACTTGCGGCAGGATTTGGCTGGTTCGCCAAGGTTCAGCCATTGCGATGAGAGTTTCCGATTATTGAACAGGATCCACTTTTTATCACAGGAAATGATTCGATTTAAAATCCCTTCATTATTGTGCCCTTTGAGTAATGTAAAGCAGCAGTCGACGCGCGTTTGTCGCTTTGCTGCACTCAATTCATGAGATTCTCACCTTTCAAGCTTTTTCACCTTCCCAATTTGCTTCAAGTGGATTAAAACAGTTTTATCACTAACACCGCAGCCTGCAGCTAACTCGGACGTGGTTTGCGATGGATCCGCTTCCACTTCCGCCTTCAATTCTTCATTATCAACTTTGGTCTCCGGCCGTCCACGGGGCTTGTTCTATAGGTGGAAATTTCCAGAACGAAAACGTTGGAACCAATAACGCACTGTGTTTTCTTTTGTGACACCGTCGCCATACACATGATTAATCCTTCGAGCCGTTTCGGCAGCACTGATGCCACGATGGAACTCGTACTCGTAAATAACGCGATATTTCAAGTTTTCCATTTTATAAACTGACTGGCGCAAAAAAAACTAATGAATTACGGTTTTCCAAACACAAAAGCATGAATAAATAGCTGTATAAATTTAAAATTGGAATTCCAAACCAAAGAGGAGATATTTGAAATCAAAGTGGCCAGTACGACAAAACGCCAATTTACTCCATACAAAACTGACGAGTTTATTATACATAATATTCTCCTAAAACCCAAAGTTCTACAAAAAGTACAAATAAATTAAAAGATTTTAATCGGAAAAGTACGACAAGATGTTAAAACCATCTGCCGCCCGTCAAAAAAAAAAAAAACTGTCCGAAGAGTCAGCTCAAAACGTCCAAGTCTACACTATTAAGCGTGGCCTCAATTCAATTATATGTTATTTATATCATATAATTTGGAACAAAAATAACTTATTAAAACTTTCAGTGGACTAAAGCTATTGTTTAAATATAAGCAGGGCCAGAATAAATCTATCCCGCCCCTGCAAGTGCTTCTCAGCGGCTAAAGCGCTCGCCCAGCCCCGTGGTAACAATAAATACCACTAGGAAGCCCCCTCCCCCTCCACCCAAGATAAAGGGAAATGGAATTACATTTCTAGCGTCTGTGTTGAGCGCAAAATCAATTTAAAAGCCACTGCATTCCAACAGGGCATCAGAATTCAGGTCCCCGCGTCCCGAGATTACTGAGATTTAACTCGCCTCCTAAGAGACCGGAACATTTCGTTCCACACCTACTCCCTCCCGGAGGAAAGGTCCACTAGAGTAGTGATCAAGCGTGTTCCGAAGGAAATCCCTACGGAAGAAATCCGCAAGGATTTAATAGCGCAAAAAGTCCCTGTTTCTGAAGTCCACCGATAGCATAAAGCAAGAGGCGGACAACTTTACGACATTGTATTTGTCGTGTGTTTCCCCACTGAGGGACACAATCCCATTTTCAATATCAAGCATGCTCCCTGTCTGGCATTTCCATCGAAATGCCATACCGCCCCCATCTCGTTGGTCAGTGTCGCAACTTCCAACTCTATGGTCACTCTCAGACCAATTGCTACGCGACTCCCAGGTGCGTTAAGTGCATAGGTGAGCATGGCACTAAAGACAGTCCCCGTCCCAAAGACCGCTCAGAATGCACGGAGCCTCCCAGCTGCGAGCTCTGTGGCCAAGTCGGGCACCCGGCTAATTACCGGGGTTGCCCGAAGGCCCCTAAACTTGCGCCTAAAATGGCCAAGCGTAACGACGCGCGCCGAGCGCGCGTAGCCCCTTCCTCCCAACCCCCAACTAGCCCCTCAGAGGACTTCACCCTGGGGTAAACTGAACCACCAAAGTGTGGCTCCTCAGTCTTACTCCCAGCCCATTCCAGCGCTGATGGCCACTCCCATCGCAGCGCCTATTCCAAGGTGGCTCCCACCACCCCTGCCGCTAAATGCCTACACCCTGTCGCCCCCTCCGGGCAAAAGTCATATTTGAGCGTTGCTGAAAATATAATCAGCGCGTATTCCATATGGAAGACCCTTCAGGCCAGAGCGCTGGATACAGAGATTCGGAATGCACGCCCACTCACCCCCGTTTCATGCGCCGCCCTCTTCTCGAGGTATAAGTGCATTAATAAGGAGCTTGATAGCCTTATCTACAAGGACGGTCAATGGGTTCGTAAATAGTACGAACCCCCTGTCCAGATACAATTAACATACAAAAACGAACGTATTCGTTCCGTCCTCGCTGCAGAGGCCCACCGCGAAATCCCTGTCAAATCATGTAAGCCAGCCCGTGTAATGCTGTGCCATAGTTAAATGCTAGTTAGATAATCATTGGAGTTCCTTGTTCGTTCTTCTCCACGTAGGCTTTTCCGAACGGATGTTAATCACTTTTATTAGATCCAGCCTTAGTTGTCCCCCCAGAGACGCCCTGAGCCGAGGTTCGACCCCAACTGGGGTAGCCCTCAGCGTTGTCGCTTAGGTTTAGTATTATGAGCCAGGCTGGTAGGCTAAGAGATTAGTCTCCACAGGGTAGCCCGGTTAAGCATTTATGTCGGTCACTTTAACTGTTTGCGAGACGCCAGGTAGTAATAAAAAAAAAACTATAACATATAATGCTCGTTCACACATAGTTCACGCCAAACGTCGTCGTTCACGTCGTCGCTCCGCAAGTCGCATCTCGTTGACTTGAGGCAGGCTCTTTAACCATATTGTTTGTGTCATATGACTTTAGCAACATATTGGGAGAGAGAGAACTGTTGTCTTTTTCCAGATGGTTTTCTGTCGAACTTGAACCATCACAGTTCATCTCAATATCTGAGCTGTTACACTGAAACATTTCGAAAGCTTCTCCTCCGTGAATCTTAAAATACTTCATTTAAGTATTATAATTTTACACGAACTTTATTTTGATCCCGTCGTTACAAATTTAAGGGGCATAAGAATATTTACAATAATGTATTTTAAAATATTATTTTAGAAATGATATGATAGATGTTGTCTTGGTGAACATTTTTAAAGATCTGCAAATAATTTGACTAACCTCGTATTTATATGTTCCCGGAATACGAAATTCAGATTTCTGATACAGTCCAGTATCATTAACTATAATAGGACACGTGCTTTATGATACGTACAACAAATCACATCAATCCATGCTAAGAGGCCTAACAAATCTCAAAACCTACCGTTCCATTTTCATCGATTAAATAAGACCAAATACAATAAAAAATTTAGGTTTCGAATTCCAGAATCATCATCATCATCATTTCAGCCGAAAGACGTCCACTGCTGGACATAGGCCTACCCCAGGCGTTGCCACATTGACCGATCCCGTGCGTCTCGCATCCAGCGCCTTCCCGCAACCTTAACCAGGTCATCAGTCCATCTAGTGGGAGGCCTTCCAGCGTATCGTCTTCCGGTTCGCGGTCGCCATTCCAGAACTTTTCGGCCCCACCGGCCATCCGTTCTGCGAGCAATGTGCCCTGCCCACTGCCACTTAAGTTTGGCAATTCTTCGGGCTATGTCGGTAACTTTGGTTCTCCTGCGAATATCATCATTTCTGACGTGATCACGCAAGGAAATTCCGAGCATAGCCCTCTCCATTGCCCTTTGGGTGACTTTGAGCTTTCTGATAAGGCCCATTGTGAGCGACCACGTCTCGGTTCCATAGGTGATCACTGGCAACACACACTGGTCATAGACTTTTGTCTTGAGACACTGCGGTAAATTGTACGAGAAGATACCACGCAACTTCCCGAACGCCGCCCAGCCGAGTCGGATTCGACGGTTGATCTCTTTCTCGAAATTGGACCTACCCAACTGGACCGTTTGTCCCAGGTAGACATAATGGTCTACAACTTCGAGTGTAGAGTCTCCGACCCTGATAGGAGTGGGTGTTACATGGGCATTCACCATGATCTTGGTTTTGTCCATGTTCATTTTAAGACCCACTCTTTCGGAAGCTCTACTGAGGTCATCGAGCATTTTACTGAGGCTCTCCATGGTCTCAGCCATGACCACTATGTCGTCGGCAAACCGAAGGTGAGTAATGTACTCGCCATTAACGTTGATGCCCAGCCCCCTCCAGTCCAGAACCTTGAAGACATCCTCCAGCGCAGCAGTGAACAGTTTCGGAGAAATGACGTCTCCCTGTCTCACGCCGCGCTGGAGAAGGATTGGTTTCGAGGTCTGATCCTGAGTACGGACTGACATGTTGGCGTTTTTGTACAAACACTTCAACACCTCAATGTACCGGTAGTCGATCTGGCACCGTTGGAGAGACTGCAGTACAGCCCAAGTCTCGATCGAATCGAAGGCTTTCTCGTAGTCCACAAACGCTAAACATAGAGGCATGTTATACTCTTCGGTCTTCTGTATAACCTGCCGCAGCGTATGTATGTGGTCTACGGTGCTAAAGCCTTTTCGGAATCCGGCTTGTTCGGGGGGCTGGAAATCGTCAAACCTGCGCGCGAGACGATTCCTGATGACTCTTGCAAACAACTTGTAGACATGGCTAAGAAGTGAGATGGGCCTATAGTTCTTCAGCCGGGCATTGTCGCCCTTCTTGAAGAAGAGTACCACCACACCCCTGCACCATGCCTGTGGCGTTTTGCCCTCGAGTATGACGGAATCAAACAGCTTCTGAAGGGCCCCAAGGACCGGTTTGCCACCCGCTTTCAGGAGTTCGGCAGTAATTCCGTCATCACCCGGCGCCTTGTTGTTTTTGAGCTGTTTCAGAGCCATCCTAATCTCGTACAGGCTGACGTCCGGGATATCTTCGGTATAGTGCCGGGTCAATCTAGCTCTTGGGTCGTTTGCTAGACTCGCAACGGGCTTGCTGATCGATGTGTACAACTGCCCATAGAATGTCTCGATCTCTTGGACGTGGACTCGTGGACTTCATCAGTCGAGACCTTTCAAGCTTAATATTAATGTTCAATGTGCCTCTTACCATGCGGTGATCGCTCCCGGTTTTTACCGAATTGATCACAGAGACATCATTGAACATTTGCTTCTTGGTTGACTTCAGCGAATATCTTGAGTATATTCTGAGTATAAGGTACGCCACCCTGGTCGACACACTCTCGATCTTCACCACGTTGTTCACAAGGGACTTGTGGACGATAAACCCGACACCACCCTGGAACTGCCGGTCACCCTCTCGGAAATAGAGCAGGTTACCGGATTTGAGGATTATCGAGTCCTCCCCCTCTCTTCGGACCTCAGATAACCCTATAATACTCCATCGCAACCTGCTCAATTCCTCCTCGAGTTCGCTGACCTTCTCGTCGGTCCGAAGTGTGCGCGTGTTGTACGTTGCCAGGTCCAGTCGTCGGTGATTGTTGGGGTAGCCGGAACTCGTCCGGAGATTCTTAGCACCCCTTGCCTTGCCGTAGCCTCGACCGCTACCGTAGTCGAGGGTAGGCAAGCTGCTGGGTACTAGGGGCCATTTTTTATTTGTGCTATTCATTGGGCGGTTTTGCCATAATCGCCACGCTTGGCAGGCGGGTTGGCGATCACAGTATGGTTGTTATAGAAGCACAGAGAACGCTGCTGCCCATTCTCTGGTTTGTCCCTTAGTCGCCTCTTACGACACCCACGGGAAGACATGGGATGGTGAAATTCTTTACGTCCGGCACCATACGGAACAGAATACAAGAACCAGAATCATACAAGTAACGAAATCGGATCGTCTTTTCAGAGACTATCAATAGCAGAAACCTACGATAAAGTGGCATAGCTCATTTCCAACTTGCCAATACATTTTCGTCGAGGAAACTGGAAGGCACAGTATAAAAAATTAAGGTTTCATAATTATACACACAAGTAACAAAATTGGTAACACAATAACAATGGCATCGCATCAAGACGACTCCTGCGCGGGCTGAACCAACGTGTGCTACCCGTTCGCCCCACCGCACCCCACGAGCCGACGAGACCCTCAGCGCATAGACCCGAGCCCGAGCTAAGAAGGCAAAGCTGTCCCCCCAGTACGCCCTGAGCCGAGGTCCGACCCCAACCAGGGTAGCCCTCAGCGATGTCAGTTTCGCCTTTTTTGTCCAGTTCGTGTGGGTTGATAGTTCTTTAAATGCTCTTTTTGAGCTACGATACTTGGAAATATTTCTGTTAGCTACTGATCTTCTGTAAGTTTCGTAATCCACTCTAATTGTTCTGTTTGTTTTATTAATATGTATATCCAATGATCCATGCCAAATTATAGCTTTCTAGTACTTAGAGTCTCTGAGCTAAGCTGCAAACGGACAGACGGACAGAGCGAAACTATAAGGATTCCTTGTTAACTTCGGAACCCTAAAAACTGTTCCAGGAAGTTGGACAAATAGGGGAGCCATTGGAGTTGCGCGGTCAACCAGGAGTGATGCCTTTGATGGTCAGATACTGGTCACATAGATGGCCACAAATACCAACACACGAAGCGTTTCTCAATGTCGTCCAGTTCGCGTAGTTTGTGGTAGATAATAATAAGTGTCTATTAGGGGAAACATTTACTGTTATTTTATTTTATGACTTTTAAGAAGTCTATTTCGATTTTGTGTCTTTATATCAGATTTGTTTCCTTTATTGTGAACTGGGGTGATGAATGCTGATTTCCAGATTTTAGGAACTATACCCTCAGAAATAGATCAATTGAATAGGATACACAATGGGACTACCAAACTAGCAGCACATTGTGCTATATACGCCGGGGGTATGAGATCCGGGCCACCTGATTTAGAAAGGTCCAAGAACTTGAGCAATTTCAGTACTCTAAAATAAGATATTTCTAACGTACTAATAAATTGAACACTATCAATACTACTAACACCACTATAAGTCTGTAAGTCTGCGAAGATATACCAGGGACTGGTACAGGTTCTTGGAAAGTGGAGTGGAAGTATTCTCATTATCAGGAATAAATTGCTGATATCCTCACCACAACTCGCCGTGACGTCAACATACTGCATGAACTTAGGGATTGCATTAGAAATTCTCTTACTTTTTATATATGAACAGATAGATTTTGGCTTTTGCAATAGGGAAAAATAATGTGTGCTTCGTAATAGGGAAAAATAATGAAAATCAGAGATATTACCACACGTTTTTTACTTACGATGATACTTATATTTTTCTCTCAATACCTTTATAAGAGCAGAAGTATACCATAATGGATACGGTGATTTTATAACACGTTTAAGAGGGATATTTTTTAACACTTTTCACTTTATTTGTAGTGCTTTTATACTTAATTTATGATTGTATATCACTAACGTTTCGTTATTAACCAATGCAAATTACTGTTTTATCCAGTATTGTCACTTCACATGACTGTCTATGGTTCTCGGGGTATTGCGATAGTTTCAGTAGTTCGTAATATACCAACTCTTCACATGCCAAAAAATTATTTAAAAGTTGGTATCTTTCACTCTACTTATTCGACCTAGGCCTTTGTTGAGTGTTATTTTTATTTAGGAAATTCGAGAAACCGTATATTTTTTATCATACCACCTTCACGTGTCTCGTGGCACATTTTGCGGAAAATTACGCTTTTTACGAGCGCAGCCTGTTTGTGTCGGTATACTTTACCTTATTGTTTCTTATGAGAGATATAGTTTCTTCTACATAAGTGGGTACTCCGAAAATGCTACCAAGCACTAGTATAATAAGTTCTAGATTCTAATTATAAAAAAACAATTGAGCCCTGTGAACCACTTAGTTTTCTGTGACCTGCCCCCGTTCCATGACGTGTCAAAACTATCATGGTTCGAATGTAAAAAAGGGACAGATGTGTACAAGTCATATACATCTGTCCCTTAAGCACACTCAAAATAACCTTCAGAAGGCGTCTCTTCGAGAAATACAGAGTATTATAGGGGTTCTGAATTTCGCTCGTCTGGTAGTTCCAATGGGTCGTTTAAATTTTCGCCTCCTACTGTCTTATTGCAACAAAGTCCTAAAGATGCCATGCCAGTCGACCTACCTATTACCTGCGGAGGTGCTGGCAGAACTGAGGTGGTGGAAGGTTTACTGTGTGGAGAAGTCCAGGCTTCATCCTCCACAGTTAAAAAGTTTTTTGACCGCAGATGCAGCAGATTCAGGTTAGGGGGCCGAGTTAAATGGTGTTCACGTATCGGGCAAATGGACAGAAGGAGAAGACCTTCATTCGAATCACAAAGAGATGTTAACCATTTTAAAATGTTTGTCAGAGTTCGCTCCGTCTCTGAGTCATACATCTCTTCTTTTGCAGTGCGACAACAAAGCGGTAGTAGCTTACTTGAGGAAGGAGGGGGGAAACAAGTCGCAGATCCTAATGATGTTTATATATCAAATTTTTCGCATTCTTCAGATGTACGACATTCATGTAATTCCCCATCACATTCCAGCCAGGTACAACAACGTCGCAGACGGACTGTCACGTCACTCAAAGTTACAGGAATGGTATCTGCTTCCCGAGTTCACCAGCGTAGTATTTGCCAAGTGGGGTGTTCCCCAAATAGATCTATTTGCTTCCAGCACGCCTCACGTAGTCAAGCGTTATGTGACTCTAGATCAACGAGATCGGCGAGCATGGAGGCACAACGCATTCGCATTCAAATGGGATTTTCGTCTCGCTTGGGTCTTTCCTCCTCCAAGTTTGATACCCCCTGTCTTGATGCATCTAAATCAGGCTCGAGGTTTATTCCTGATAGTCGCACCAAAGTGGTCCCGAGCATTCTGGAGAGCAGATTTGAAAAACAGAGCGATCGCGCCACCATTCACGATTCACAGGTTATCGAAAGTCCTAGTAAACACGAGGACGAGACCCCGAATGAGTCTCCGGACACAACAAGCGTTTTATTTGAAGGTAAAACGCTGCTATTATTATATTTTAAAGAAATAAAAAGGAAACAGTCAAAATAAATTCTTACAAAATCTCAACCAGAAATCCCTTCATTTTTAAAGAATTATAAAGGAAGTGATCAAATTAAAACTTAATATAAATTGCCAAACCGGATATCGTAACATTTTAAATAATAAGAAAGGAAATGGTCAAATTAAATCCTTATTAGCTGCCAACAGAATGTTACAATATTAAAACAGAAACATTAAATCGACTAATGGTTTCGCGCCCATATGTACTAAAACTAAAAAAAGGGAGAAATAAAAACTTTATCACAAAACAAAAATCGACTTCAAAAGCAAAAGACTAAAAAGTGCAAAATAACTTTCGTTTCGGAAATCGCTTTTTTTTGTGGATATTTTTTTTTTATTCAATAATTATTTTCTGTTATGAATCGAAATAGTTTTCTCTATTCATAAAATGCTTCCAAATATACTACCAAACCAAACATACTTAGTACATCTGATATATTTTGTTGAATGGTTTAAATACCACCTATAAAATATTCTTTGAACTCTTTCGATGTCTCGAAATCTTTCGTATTCCAATAATGTGTTTGGATAAATTCGGATCCAACTTTATAACATTCATAAAATTCACCAATATGTGAAAAATAAGTAATTAATACAAGTAATGAACAATCGTGGACAGAACAGAACAGAGCAGTGGTGGCCCAGTGGCTACGATCCCGACTTACGAGCTGTAGGTTGTGGGTTCGAACCCGAGCAGGCGCTTTACTTTGTGTAATTTATTTCATCATCATTGCTCTCAAGACGGTGAAGGAAAACATCGTGAGGAAACCGGCATGTCCTAGAACCAAAAATTCAAAGACATGTGACATCTACCAATCAGCATTGGGCCCGCGTGGTGGATTATAGCCCACTCCCTCTATGAGAGGAGGCCTGTGTCCCAGCAGTGGGAACTTTAAAAAAAAGGCTGATGATGTGATGTGATGTGATGAACAATCGCACTAAGCCCACAATAAGGAGAAATAAATCTGAACATAATGCTTCAAATAAAATTTACTAATAAGCAAAATAATGGTTTTAATCAAACCAAAAGAAGTGTGGAAGGCTATGGGCGAGACCTTTGCCCAAAATATGACAAACTTTGGGACAAAATAGACATACTGAATAAAACAAAAAACAAAATAAAGATATTTGGTTTAAGCGACCTTCCTGCGGGGCGAGCACGACCTGCTGTGACAGGCTTGAGTCACACATTTTTATCACAGTTTGGGAGCGAAAAACGTGAAGGCTCGCTTGGCTGATGGTTCGACGTGATTCGATTTTATATCATACCGACAAGCGATTTTTATTAAGCTACGAGTAACCTACCTATTATTTTATCATAAATGGAAGTCGTCGATCCCTGAAAATGTTGCGCCCACATCAATGAAACATACTCCGTGTGTTTTTAATTGACGTTTTAAGCCTAAAATCCCAAGTTGACAAATTATATAGAAGTAAAATAGACGTCACATAAAATTACTCTACCCACAATTAAATAAAATCAAGGTTGCCAGCTTAATTTTATTGGGGCGTTGTATTATTGAATTATTAAAATACATGGCTAGTATTCATGCTGCTAAAAATCAAATGATGTCTTATTTTACAATTATATTGTTTGCTACTATATCAAACGGTTCAAAGAAAGAAGAAAATAGAGTTTTGACGGACACGTTTCTTTTTATGTTTTCTGTTTCTGTGTGTTTTTTATGTTCCCCACAAATCACATATAAAGTCTTAAACTTACTTGTTTTCTTTTACCCTTTCTCTTCTTCTTCTATTAAATTTTCTGATTCCCATCTCGGGGCTACTGATGAAGGTTCCCCCTCACCATTTCTCTGACGTTAGTTGAAAACTCATGTTATTAAATAATTACCTTGAACCAATAAATTATTTTTGTCTGTTTATTTGTGCAAGCATCACGTACAACGTACGAAACTAATGTATTTAACTTTTATACATAAAATTGTGCGTAACTTGAAGTATTAATTAGTTTTTGTTTCATCGCAATAGGTTCACTCTATCAATAGATGAATTTAAAGTGCTCAAAAAGTAAAATATCACAAAACACGCAATTCAGATACTCGGGCAGTTGAACTCCATATTCGATAGATGGCGTTGTGTATTTGACATCATTTTCTGAATGGCGGTGTTAAGATTAACCGCGGCAGAAAGACACCAGAAAAAAAATTGGTATGTAGTTACGGTGCAAGATCATTAGGGATACCCTATTGGGATTTATTGTATGCCAGATTTGTTCCACGCGTTTGATATACCTGCGTCAAACATTTTTTGCTTTTTAGGCAAATTCTCAAATGTTCCCTATAGGCATTTTAAATATTCACACATTAAATATGTCAACCACAACAATTTAATTGCTTTCTTCGTCGCCAGTTGTATTTATGAATTATAAAAGCGATAAAGGAAACTATAATTCTGAATGACTAAATACCAACCACAAATAACTTATATTAAGACTGGGCCGAGCAAAAGATGCGCGCGGAAAATAGGTATTTACTGCAGCGCGCTAGTCGTGTGCGTCGTCACGCACACAATGACAAGTTCGCTCGAGCCCCGCTTGCAGTTGCATGACAAAAGTTGGTAACTAAAGGTTTTTAAAATTTGGGTCGTTGTGTTGAGTGACTTGAAATGACGAATATTTATTATTTAGATGGTTTTATATGTACATAAAGCTCATAATTAAATCTTATAATCTATATTATATAAAAAATAATGTTTGGTTGTATTGTACTATAGTAATACAATAACCGTTCCCTTACTATTCATCCGATTGCGATGAAATTTTGGCGATGTGGATTTTAGGCCCGGGAATTTTACTGGGTTTGTAGACTTTGTAGGTAAGCTAGGGGAGTAGCTGTAGATGGGTAGGTACATTGCATAATAAAACCAGACCGTAATAAAAAAACTATAATTACCTAATGCGTGTTTTACCATTTTACAAAAAGACCAGGTAAACGTAGTATATTTATTATACAGGATGTAACGGAAAGATCATATTTTAAAAGTTGCTTTTGCTTCTGTAAATGAACAACTTTCTCCAGGGAAGTCGAAGACATTTTTCAAAAAGAATTTTAATTTTTCATACAAAGTTGTCACCAGATGACCAAATATTTGTGTGGGGTTATGATAAAAAAGATTATAAAAATAACTGGAAAAGAGACAAGAAGGGTAATATCAATCACATTTAAAAACATGATTGTTATTTTCCACCACTGGTGCATAACGGAATAACGTGCCCATGCAATTTATTGCGCTTTTCTTTTGCGTTTTGTTGTTTCTTCAGTTGCAAGTGTTCGTTTCGAATCTTTTTTTCTCCTTTTCATTGATCTTTCATTGAGATTTCATTCCTTGAGTTTCATTTGCCGATCTGACTGAGAACAAGGATTTCCGGCAGTAAGCAATCAAAATAAAAAGTCTTAAATTTTTCTTCCATTTTAGACCAAAATTCTATTCTTCCTCGATAAGTTCAACCTTCATGTCCAATTCAGTCCAAAATGCAAATATGCGTGTTTTTCTTTGTGTAACATGAAGTTGTCCTTGTGCTTGGAAGTATCAATAAAGGTTTTTTTTTTGTTTAATATTTCCTTCCTTGTCTCTTTCTTCGTTCTTTCTTTGTTCGATGATTCCCCTTCGGTCAGTTTTTTTGCAATAATAAGATTTGCATGTGCTATGATTTCCAAACACGTGGCCCGTTTAACAAACCCTGCTTCAGATCCAGACCTTTTTGAGAAAAGTTTTGTCATTTTGCGCATATATGTATATGTTTTACAGCGCCAGTAACCAAACGAAGTATATTTTTTAACTTATTTTTGGTACCTTAATGGGTAGCTTGTGTTTCTAGTCAGCTAAAATGCATCATGTGAAACCCACTTCTTTTGCCATGTATTATGATCTCGTCTTTATCTTCAGTTTTTTCTTCTATCAAAATGATTGAATATGAATCCGTATGTTTTGAAGAATACTGAAATAACATAAGAATATTGTAAGTAGTCAAAAAGCATGTCTTAGAACTGGAAATATACAGTCCCAAAACAGTAATAAAAACGGTACTGTAAACTTACAGTTATATAAACTATAATAAATATGAGAAGGTTCCCCCAATATGATTATAAATAAATAGCCCTTAATTTATAATCATATTGGGGGAAGTGCGAATTCCAGTAGTACATACAAAAACTAGACTTAAGGTCTCGTGGTGCACGGTGCGCAAGTTGCAAGCAACTTGCTGATTACTATTTGATATCTCTTAAAAAAACAGTAGTATAGATACCTACTACTGTTTCTTGTGATAGATCAAAAATAAAATAAATTCACAATTATAAGAAAAATGTGATCCACCATCGTGTATTCTAAAAAGAATGTCAGATTTGCAATCAGCATCCCTAAAAACCCATTACACGATACCCATATCGAATGTTTGAGAAAACTTTACATCCGCCATCTTGGATTTTAAATAGAATATCAGATTTGCAATCGGCATCCCCAAAAACCCATTACACGATACCCATATCGTATGTTTGAGAAAAAGTTGCATCCGCCAGCTTGGATTTTAAAAAGAATGTCGGATTTGCAATCGGCATCCCTCAAAACCCATTAAACGATACCCATATCGAATGTTTGAGAAAAAGTTGCATCCGCCAACTTGGATTTTAAAAAGAATGTCAGATTTGCAATCGGCATCCCTAAAAACCCATTACACGATACCCATATCGAATGTTTGAGAAAAAGTTGCATCCGCCATTTGGATTTTGAAAAGAATGTCAGATTTGCAATCGCCATCCCTAAAAACCCATTACACGATACCCATATCGAATGTTTGAGAAAAAGTTGCATCCGCCATCTTCGATTTTAAAAAGAATGTCAGATTTGCAATCGGTATCCCTAAAAACCTATTACACGATACCCATATCGAATGTTTGAGAAAAAGTTGCTTCCGCCATCTTGAATTTTAAAAAGAATGTCAGATTTGCAATCGGTATCCCTAAAAACCCATTACACGATACCCATATCGAATGTTTGAGAAAAAGTTGCATCCGCCATCTTGGATTTTAAAAAGAATGTCAGATTTGCAATCGGCATCCCTAAAAACCCATTACACGATACCAATATCAAATATTTGAGAAACCATTGAAAAAATCGATTACCTACATGCGCCATTATGTTAGATAAAACATTTTTCCAAACAAATCTAACATAAAACTTGAACATAACCGGTGAAATGAGTGTACCAGGGTTTACTGTACACATCTTTGTACCTCTCTCTTTAGAGCGTAACGGCGCGATGTTATGTTATGAACATATGACAATAAACAGACATGCGATTGCAACAATCCTGAAAGATCAGCCGTAATTATTTGAGGAGTTCTGTTGCAAATCTCCAGAATTCTTCAACAGATCTTCACCAAATTTAAATGGAACGTACTCTTCCAAACAAAAAAAGAATTTCCAAAATCGGTCCACAATTTATGAAATCGATAAACATACACAAAAAAACAAACATACAGCTGAACATAAAACCGCCTCATTTTTGAAAATCGGTTAAAAAGGAAATAAAATAAAAAAAATAGAAATACATACTTTTTATGAGAACAGCATTATTTTTACAAAAAAAAATATATTTAAAAACAAAAACAGAAATATGTATTGAATAGTAAAAACATAAAAAGTAAATGTTAGGTATGCATAAAAATTCCTACACAAAAATCAAAAAATATGACTTACCTTATTCAACTATTTGCGGCAATGTATACGTACACAATAGATCGCGAATTATCGTTATCGGCGCGTCGCTCCAGGATGAGACGTGACCTCTCTCCGAGCTCTCGTGGACGACTGAATTGACGACAGGTGCACGTTGCGTATGATTCAAAACAGCGCGACAATTAAGAAAAAAAAGAACACAAAAATAACCAAATGACATATCGAAAATGTTAAAACACTAAATTGTGGTATGACCATTAGAGATTAATATGAATTAAAGATTGTGAAAAAATTCAACAGTTTACTATTAAAAATCATTAAAACACTAGCATGCTATTTTAAGATGTTTGTCTAAATTTACGTATTTTTGTTATTTAAACTAGATAATATTTTTTATTTTTGCCAACATAGAATCGTTAACACATTCATCGTGGTGTTCATTACATATTTTTTATCGCAATTATGGTAATAATATTGATTATATCCCTATAACTGTGACGATCGTTTTGAATTATTTTGCACGGTGCAGTCTTAACAAGTAAAATTTCAAAATTTAAAAAACCCCCCGACACATTTATCTTGCGAAATCATCCCGATTCAAACAGTAAAACGGCCATAACTTTTGAACGGCTCAACCGATCTAAATCAAACATAGATCACTCTTGATAGCTAAAACACTCTCGACACAATCACCTTTCAAACAAAAAAAACTAAATCAAAATCGGTTCATCCGTTGAGGCGCTATGATGCCACAGACAGACACACAGATACACAGATACACAGCAACACACGTCAAACTTATAACACCCCTCTTTTTCCGTCGGGGTTTAAAAATAGGTATCTAGGTATATATATTAACAGCTGTTACATTTTGGAAGTCAAGAGTTATTTTTAAAATTACAATAATTTTGTACATCCGAATCTGCTTCTTCTGGGTAAGCTCACTCCATCGTCGACTTTGTCTCTGTCACCTCTGACCTAGACTAGAGTCAAGGGCAAACCCATCATAGATAATTAAAAAAAAAAACATAACACAATTCTGAATTTTTCTTTGACGAATCGACCTTGTCAGATTTCTTAGAATACTTAATGAATATCCCATTAGCATGTTTAATGGCAATTTTCATATTACGATAAATCCGGAGTATCTAAAAACAGCATATTTATTAGAAAGGCCAAGACAAATAAACAAAAATGATGATTCTCGAAAGACTATAGGCATCTCAAGCTCAACAAGAAATACAGGATAGACATAATAATATAATTATAATATCTACCTACAACGTGAGTTTGATACCCGAAACCACTTTCCTTCAATTTATTGCCAAATTACTCGTTCATTTTCCAGTACAGTTCATTTGCCAAATTTTTCGTATAGGATGCGTAGAAATACATCTACATAATATATATCATACAGTATCTCTCACGAAGTGGTTAAACAAAATTATAAGTAAAATGAACACGGACTCAAATTTGCGTGCATAATGAAGAGTTTGATGTTGTGTTTAATTACATTTATTATACACTAGCTGTCCCACGTGGCTTCGCTCCCGTCAATTGGCTACCTACCTACCCATCTTCCCTACCTACCTTACTCTACCTACCCTACATGCATGATTGATGCGTAACTTAAACCGTTTACGCAGCGCACGCAACGGAAGCTCTTAAAAAGGTTTTTGTTCCCGTTTTTGCAACATATTGGTCGTAGCGTAATGTTATATAGCCCATACATAACCTATATCGATAAATGGACTATCCAACACAAACAGATTTTTTAATTCCAACCAGTAGTTCCTGATTAGCTCGTTCATACAAACAAACTCTTCAGCTTTATAATATTAGTATAGAAGTAGAATATCAAACTCTATATTATAATATGCTTTGTAACATCGTTATTTAGTATGTGAATATGAGGCACACGATTGAGTTAGATATCTACAACAAGATGGGAAGCAGATCCAGTAGATATTAGTGTCCCAAAATCAAAGTGCGGAATTCAGTCTCTCGCAATGTTATGAAGAAGAACGGACAAGAAACTCCACGATGTCATGAACGCATGATCAGAAAATATAGAATATATTTCAATGTTATCAGATGAGATTTTTCTATTTGTTTACACAAAATCAATATAATAACTGTGGGTATGTACTCTGACAAAACTTTACCTCTCATGCCACATTATTTGAAATGTGCCGCCGGCAGTTTATAACAAAGGTTCAAAAGGAATTTTCTTTAAGTTGAACAAAGGCGTTCTTGACTATAACACTGTTTATGATATATAGGTATCTACTGTTCTGTTGCTTTGTGAAAGTAAAATACCTTTAGATACCTATTTTAAAATAAAGTGACCCGAGAGAGTCCGGTAGGTAAGTATTTGGAAAAGCGTCGTGATAACATGATGAGGCAAAGGCCTCTATGCATAATTATTTAAAAATCTGTGGTACCCCACTGCCAAAGGAATCCTTAATGTTTTTCCACTCCTCTCGAAGCTGCTAAGGACTAGTTTTTACTGAAGGAGTTATCATTATCATCATTTCTGCCGAAAGATGTACAATGCTGGACATAGGCCTCCCCCAAGTTTCGTCACATCGAAAGGTCATGTGCGTCTCGCATAGAGCGGATACCTCAAGCCTAACCAGCAGCCTAACTGCACAAGTGAATTCGGCAACGCACAGGATTTGACCACCATATCGACTAATCACATAGATGGCAATCCACATCGCGTCTTTCATCTCACATGTAATTGGTCGATTGATGGCGGTCAAACCCTGAGTTTTGTCGAATTCACTTGCGCAATTAGGCTGCAGGTAATCGGTCCAACTAGTGGGAGTCGCAACTCCAGAATATTTTAGCCCCACCGACCTTCCATCTATCGCATAGATTCTATCCCATCCATCGAGCATCGTTATAGCCATCAGCATTTTAATTTAAAAGTTGCCTGAAGCCAATAGAACAGCAGTGGAACAAAGTAACAAACTTAATTATCTGCTCGTTTGTTCGTCAATCAACCCGGAGTGCTGCTGAAGTAATGGTATACAACCAATTACGCAAAATCATAGCAATCTGACGGGTAAAGTTATCATCAAGTGGCCATTTTCATTCCCAACACTTAACTGTTTTCCTCTCTGATAAGGCTGTGGACAGACAAACGCAATTTTTTGTGACGTGAACCCATTTGGAAGTTGTAGTAGGTAATCGGTTTTATTATGTGCGATTTGCTGCGCTCAAGACATATAATAATTATAAAAGTACCTACTTGATATTTTAATACAGCTCCCAGCCCAGTAGTGGGAATATTCGCTTGAAATTTTCGTACACGACGCGCGTCTATGCACTGGTTCTCCAAGGCATATTCCGCTCAGATTTTGAAATCGCTGTAATAAAATAAAAGTTTGAATGGATTGTGTTAAATTGAATGAATGGTTTTCATTAAACTAAGAGCACATTAAGAGAGTTTCTAAAGCGTCATCGCCTCGGTTGTTTGAATAAATTATAAAAGCAGACAATGTAATAAAAGATAGGGATAGGATTTTATTAACCAGAAATAAGTACTTATTTCCCACCGTCGTGAAAACCATTTTAGTAGGAACTGTTAATTACGTTTGTATTGTCTCATACCGCGTAACCTACCTGTCATATTTATTAAGCACCTACCGACATGTCTAAGTACCTATCTTAATGATTATTGTGGTGTCAACTACCTTCAAATGTAAAAGAGTACCCACCTAAGTAAATATTTTTGTGTGTACAGGAAATAACTCTAAACTTATATTTAAGCCACGTTGATAAGATTCCTATAAATGTTTTTTTTTTTTTTTTTTTTTTTATTCGTTATAGGCTCGCGTTTGACCACTATCTCGCCTGATGTTAAGCGATGATATGGTCGAAGGTGGAGCACGCTTGCCTAGAAGTAACCTATTCACTCTTGACTTGAAGACCCCTAGGTTGTAGCTATCAGGAAACAAGGACGCCGGCAGGGAGTTCCACTCCTTAGCTGTACGCACAATGAAAGTATTGATATAGTAATGATTACGTAATTTGTAATGATCATTGTGATGTATCCTGGATTTTATAATGCTATATTGGTATTATAAGTCCTTTGAAACACTTAGTACAATACTGTCTGTTAGTATCAATATTCTTTTGAATATTGAATAAGAATTACTATATAGGCGATATTAAATTCCTTAATTGTCTTGATACGTTTTAAAAAATATTCACTTCATAGTAATTGATCATTATTCACCTAATTTTAAGATTATTTGAAGCAATAATGGCGGGATACCGCGCCTTTTTCTGATATTGGACGTATTGAGACACAGATAGACCCGATATTATAAAATATTGTGTAATTGATAAGCGGACTTACTTTTTGGTGAACTACAAGCCAGTACAGGCCAGATATTGTTATTTAGAAGTATACTACTTTATAATACTTGGTGTAAGGTCGACTACACAAGACTAACGTAAGTTATTTGATATTATAACTTTAATATTTCTAATGGTTGTGTTGAAGCTGTATATAAACACATCAACACGGTCTAGGGATATTTTTAAAAAAGCGAATTACTATCAATGTGTTAATTATTTATAGGACATGTATATATTTAAAAGATACGTTATTTAATATTCTACCATTTTTTAATAATGGTTAAGGTACTTCGATTAAAATTTCAGGATATTATGGAAAAAAAATTAAGCATAGACGGAAACCGTATATGAATTAACTTTTAATTTATGAGTAAAAACTGAAAAAAATAGAAAAATCATTTAATTTGTGTTTATAAACTTGAAGTTAGTAGTCTGAGAAAGCGCCCATGATGTTCATAACACATCGGCAACGATTCGGCATGCTCAGAACAAGGTTGTCAATATCTTGCTGCGGAATATTGTCCCATGTTCTTCTGAGGTGCGCAAAAAGTTGATCTTCTGTAGCCAGATTTTCAGGAACTTTCTTCAGAGCTCTTCTTTGCAGCATATCCCACGGATGCTCAATGGGATTTAGATCTGGCGATTGAGCAGGCCTGTCTAAGGCCCTAACATTGTGTGTATGTAACCAAGCTGCTACCGTTCTCGCCGTGTGTGCCCGGGCATTGTCGTGCATGAGCAGGAAATCTTGCCCCATTTTTGTTCTGTGGGGCAAGATTACGGGCCCCAGCACCTGTTGGACGTATCGTTCTGCCGTCATATTGCCAGGCACCCAAACGAGATCCGTCCGTCCTCCAAGACGAATTCCTGCCCAAACCATAATTGTTCCTCCTTGGTATGGGTGAAGTTCCTGAGGGTTCTGAAGACGGCTCCATCGTCCAGGAACTCGCCAAACACGCGTCCTTCGTGAATCTGGATGGAAGCCGAACCTGGATTCATCCGTGAACAGCACATTGGACCATTGCTCATGGCCCCAGTCCACGTGGTTCCGAACCCATTCTAATCGTCGTCCACGATTGCCTCTCCGTAAAGGTGGGACCCGGAGTGGTCTACGAGAGCGTAGATTGCTTTCTTGCAGTCGCTTTCTTACAGTTTGGTCACTCACAAGCACTTGGTGTTCCACTCGCAGCCTTTGGACCAATTGAATCGCCGTTGCATTCGGTTGAGCTCGCGCAGTAATTTGCAAAAATCGGTCTTGTGTGGGGGTAGTGATGCGACTTGGCTCCCGGTGCCTCTCCGCTACTTTACCTGTGGCACGATAGCGTGTCCACAATCTTGAAATTACATTTTGGTGGGTCCCTATGGCCTTAGCAACATTACGCTGAACAGACCCAGCTTCCAGCATTCCCACAGCTCGTAACATCTCCGCCCTCGTCAAATGTTGGCGTTGCATGGCTACAATACCTCAATTTTAACTTTATCTTTCGTTTAAAAATGAAAAAACTGTAACTAAACGTAATTCGTATTGTTTTCTAAATTTCGCACAAATGAAAATTCCCTCTCCTACACATCAAGACATTTTTATGCCATCGAAACAAAAGTATTTTCAAAAATTTGAATTTGGAATTAGTCTGAGATAAATTACAAACAAATCGGTGTATAAAAGATTCCAATGCGGCCAGTACTTTTCGAGTCATTTAATTGAGTATGAAATATCCCTAGACTGTGTTGATGTGTGTATATCGTATTATGGCCTTTATTCCTAATATGTTATATTGATTTAAGGGCTACTCTATGCCCTTTGCCTTATCCTTGTTATTTTGAATCTATAATATTGTAAATACTTCGTGTTTGTAAAAGATATCGATAAATACTATGAAAGAGCTTCCGTGGGGTTTGTTGCCCTTCTTCCCCACGAGAACTAGTCTAGGGAACGGGCAGTAAGCTCAATGAGCCTTAAATATGAATTAATTGACACCTAGTCTAAATAAATACCTAGTCTTGTCTTTCTGTGTTTTTATTCATAAAACCCTTTCCTTACACACCACATACATTAGAACTCTGATACACAGTAAATAACCAATAACCATTTTGACATTCAAAGCTTGCTATCTTAGTAGATACCAATACTTTTATATAGAATTCCATTCATGATTCTAACACACGCGTGTTTTGGCATTTTGAAAGTTGCTTTGAGTGACACTTTGTCAAGACAAACTGATGCTCTAGCTAGACAATAGACAAGTGTTATACGGACCTTGTGGAAGCTAGAACAAATTTCCATGCTTTCAAACAAACACGCATCCTACCAAATTTTAAGTTTATTAGCAGGAAGGATGAATAAATGCTGGTTTGTCACCATCTTGAACCTTAATTTTAATATCTAATGAATAAGATTAATTCATGCCATAACATCAGCGTACACTCTAAATTTTAATGTGGAACTGTAGCGGCACCGACGCCGCCGCTTACGAACTAATGAAATGACGTCTCAGATATCCTGCATCGCGCAAGTAAAGTTTTCGGCGCGATTAGAACACATACAACAGTCGATAACAACCGTCGGGCAATTGACCGGACCAGACACAACACCCGTCTGGTCGGAGGATCGTCCCTTTTCTATGGAGGTTTGTGGGGCTTTACACCCCATTCCACATACCCCAAAACTGGTGACCCTCGAACATGAAAATCAGCGCAGCCTTCGTGCAGAGCTACTTCATCGTGACGTCATCATCACTTCCTCAAGCTTTCAAGCAGCGAGTCACACAGCCAGCCAGTACCCACGGCATTTACGGGGGTTTCCTAACCACCAGCAAGCAGCGGATGCGCATTCCTGGTCATCACCGCTCCGATCCACTGGAGCCAGCAGCATTATCCTGACTCACAGGGACATTATCACCGCTCTGACCCACTGGAGCCAGCAACACTATCCCGACTTACTGGGGCACAACGGCATACAGTTTCGATTCACCGCAAACTCTGCGACTTCCGGTTCGGACTCACGGGAACCAACCTTCCACTGGCCAGGCACGCATTACAAGACGACTCAACCTGCTATCGACCTCCGGTCTCCGGAGGGGAGTGATGTAGCGGCACCGAAGCCGTCACTTACGAACTAATGAAATGACGTCACACAAATCCTGCATCGCGCAAGCAAAGTTTTCGGCGCGATTAGAACACATAAAATTGTCCGACAACAACCGTCGGGCAGTTGCCCGGACCAGGCACAACACCCGTCTGGTCGGAGGATCGTCCCTTTTCTATGGGGGTTTGTGGGACTTTACACCTTGTTCCACATGCCCCCAAAGAACCATTAACATATTAATAGAAGATTTGTCCAAATCTCCAGACACAATAGTTCATAAATAAAATGCAAACAATACTTTAAAATGGCATATATTTCTCTTGTACCTATTAACATTTAATCATCTTTTCTTCGTCATTATAAAAGTACTTACACTTTGCTAATGTATACTCGTAAGTATTTCATTTACTTATTATTCAGATCACTATATACAATCACTTACACCTATATTCTAAGTTACTTAGGGAGGACCAAAAGTCAAAAGTTGGACCTCCCCTCGTATGTCCTTTACCCGACTCAATCAAATAGATAGTTATAGGGCTGAATGCTGTAGCTGTGTGTGTTTCTGTGTCTGTGTGTGAGAACTAGTAGTTTGGTCGCTGGCATAGCCTGCGCTCACTGTATCTTTAGAGAATAGCACTACTGAATTGAGTATTTGGAGTTAAGAACGTGTCAAAACCTACTTCAATGCCAAATTTTGACAGTTTTTCAAGGTAAAGTAAAGTATGACAAATACTCAACTTCATGAAGTTTGAGTCAAAGACAAACATATTTTATTTTAATTAGGCCACCAAGCGGCACTTTTGAACGTTAGATGAGTAGTCGATGATTCCTTCAAAACAACATAGAATACACCTAGGCCTTAATTAAAATTATAAATTTAACTTAATAACTCTGTAACAAGCTTGTTGTAAGCTTGTTACAGAGTTTGCTAATATTTTATATAGTTTACCACAAACATTTTGCTTTTGTACCTATTTAAATTTAAATCTCACCATGAAAAGTTTAAATAACATTCAGTACTAGGTTAACAGAAATGAGTATTTTATTTTGTTAATTCGTTATCATTATAAACGTAGAGGCTGCTACTGTGGTTGGTATAATAAATACCAACCACAGTAGCAGCCTGTAAACATATTTAATTTATCTTTTTAAGCTAATAAAGATTGTTGTTTTAAAGGTTAGTCTCTACAATCCTGCTAAGAAATCAGTTGCCCTTATGTCTCTAGGTTAATATAATAGATCTACATAATTTTAATTGCTAGGTATTTCAGAATGTATATAACTCATAGTTATTAGGTACGTGGTATGTAGATGTGAGCAAATTATTACAGGCTATGTTATATTTTTCCATAAAGTGTCACGTAGCCAGGCGCAACGCAACAATAGGACAACGCGTTAGTTCGGATAATAAATCTGTAGAATAATTTTATACAAAAGTTTGTCGCGACGCAACTGTCTGCGGGAGCCTTATAGAAAACACACCATGCATGCAGCCTTATAGCATGAATTATTTACAAAGAGATAACACTCAAGTTCTATTTCGTTATGTATGTAAAACAAAGCCTTTACAAATTTTTCAAAATATTTTCAAGAAGACATTACAATTAATACAATACAATGTAAAACAATATTTTGAGTAAGGACACTGCTCTGCAATATTTTGATTGATAGCCCAATTACAAGATGATTCTTGATGATAGCAACACAAAGTTATTATATTTCTTGTTTAATCTGTTACTATATTTTATATATGTGTAAGGAACTGACATACGCCCTCTTCTCTATATCCGGTTGGTTGTGCCGACTCGTTTCACGTGAGTTCTAGTATAATATTAATAAAACAAATAAATTGTATCAATTACCAGTCGACATCATACTACATATACACTTAAAAAGAGAACAAAACAATTAAGAGGCAAATTTGAGCTTTTTACATTCTCATTTCTGGTGAGGCGGACTATCATGAATGCTGCCTGTACTTTCACATATCTGTTGCAGAAAAAAAACTGTGATCCTTCTCAATTTCTTTACTTATTAAATAAGGTAGTATCAGCTAGATTATAAGCGTGGTGGGTAAAATAATAATCCGTATAAAGCAGTGAGAAATGGGGCGGTGATAGGGGACGGTGGTGCTGCGCAGTAGGCCCGGGGCTGCTGATTGCAGGCCGCTATGTCCTGAGCCAGTACCCAGGCCATGCGCCGGAGCAGCGTGCTCGCCGCTATCGAACACGAGCGGCCCGCATTCGCCACGCATTGGATGAAGTCGTCGCGAGAGCTGGAAATATTGCAAACGGATTAATTTTTATTCGACTGCCGAAGGAGGGTAATGTGTTTATCAGTCTATGTATGTATGTTTGTTCCTATGTGGTTTTCCAGAGACCAAACGCGTAGGCCGATTTTGATGATTCGTACGTCAATCGATTCGTCTTAACCCTGCGAGTGTCACTGGCTACGTTAAAATTATAAAATAAAAATATGGCGGATTTTGGGCGCCATATTGTAGGGCACCAAATTTTCTTCCAAACCCACCGTGTGGGGTATCAAAATAAAGAGTTTTAAAAGGTGATTTTCAAAATATATAACACGTATATGTTTAAATGTAACTAATTAATTAAAAGACTAAAAAGTTATATATAAAAAAAGTTAATTAAAAATCAAAAAATCCGACTGCTTAGAAAGCGAACTAAAAAGACGTAAACAAGAAGAATATCATGCTGTGCAGTCGGAGGATACATCTGGTTTTGGTCAGCCAGCTCGCGAACATGTATTCTCCGACTGCACAGCATGATATTCTTCTTGTTTACGTCTTTTTACTTTACGAGAGTCAAACGTGGAAGATATAAGTACTAACGTGATGGAATTATTGCACACGGATTAATTTTTAACTGAGTTCAAAAAAAGCAGGAGGTTCTCAATTCGACTGTATTTTTTTTTTTTTATTTGTTTTACCTCAGAACTTGTTACTGGGTGAACAAATTTTGATGATGCTTTTTTTATTTGAAAGCTGGTGTTTGTCATGTGGTCCCATTTAATTTTCATCAAGATCTGGTAAAGAACATCGGAGATACACATCAGAACTCTTCAAATCACTCGGGATTGCTGTAATCGGATGTCTGTTTATTGTTTACATCATTTCATAACATAACATCACACTATCACGCTCTAAAGGGGTACGCAGGTTGAACAGTTCACCCTGGTATACTCTAATTCCACTGTTTTTGTCTAAGTTGCATGTTTCTGGGTAAATCTATTCTGGCTTCACTTTGGAGAATTGGTCCATTATGAACCACAACTAAAAAGTGAAAAATAAAAAAATCTTTTTAACAAAAATACAACCGACTTACAAATAAAAACACTACAAAGTAAAAAATAACTTCAATTTCGGAAGTCGGTGTTCTTGTTTTGGTTTCTTCGTTTTCTGACACCGACTACAAGTCGGTTGTATTTTTGTTAAAAAGATTTTTTTATTCTAATTTTTAAGGAGGAGATATACAAACTCTCAGTTACTTTAATGAAATTTTCACAAAATCAATGTGAAAAATTGTGCGTATTTATGCTGGGATTGGTTCAATGAATTGTCAACAGCCAATATCAGCAGTTTACGCACGCTTGGCAAAATATCAAGATAATTATTATTTGAGAAACTGGCAGACGTCAAATCTATAAGACTCAGATCCAGTTTCCGAAATAAAAATAAAACAAAACGTCAAACGTGCGTAAGTGTTGCACTGATTGGTCGAATCGCTAGACTTGCGTTGCGTTTAATTTGTGATCCGTCAATAATATTTTATCTCGATGAACTGATTACGAAATTAGGTGATACAAAAATGCTGTAAACATCCAGGCATCTGTCGATAACAAAATAGATTGAGTTGATCCAGATAGCTTGAAGCCATCATCAATACTCTCTGTATTAGAGAAACCGTGTTCTCTCTCACACTTATACATGAATAACATATTATTACAGCAATTTATACAGACAGCCTGAACCCCGCAAGCCAAACAATTGTTGTAACATTAGATTACTTGTATCATTATTCTTATTTCCCGCGTTAATTGGGTAGAAAAGGCCAATGGCAAGCGGTCGGCGTTAATAACCGAGCCAACCCCATCTGCCCAGGGTAAGGTCAATCTTAACATAGATACGTTGCTGGGCAAAGTTATGATGGTATACATTTGTAAGTCGGTCTCTTTAACATATCTGTTTTCAGGACTATTATTTAAAGGTTTTTCGATACTTTCTAGAAGTCTTATGATTCGTCTAAGCGATCTTCCTCACGGCTCGACGCGATTCGAATTATGTCACACAGTTAGCGATTTTCATTAAGTGAAATTGCATATACGTTCACATCGACTAATTTGCACCTGAAATAATAAAAAAATAAAAAAAAAAGTATTCTCTTACTTGTACGATATTGCATATCGTAATTTTAATTGCGTCGCGCCATCACGAAGGTCTCTTAGTCTAAATTATATCTACACAATAGGTCGACCGTGTTTTAATTATAAGTGAACGTGTAATTTAGCTTATTGCTTCAAACTTTCAAAGGTAATATTGTCACTAGGCGTTCAGCAAACTAATATAATATTCTACACGTGAGACGAAGGTGACTGGAGCTTGGGAGTAAATGACTCAAAACAGAAAAAAGGTTTGAATAATATTTGACAGGAAACAAGGAAGTAATATTTATTATATAAATAAATTATGGAAGTGAGATATAAATTTGCTCGCTATTTTTATGTTATTTGACTGTGATTGCTTTGTGTACTGAGTAGTGATTAAAGACGCTTGTGCAAATTCATAAAAGCTTTGGCATTGGCTTTTAGGCTATTTGAAAACAAAGTATGTATTGTACGAAATCGTAGAGAATACCAATGAAACAATGAACTGTGTAAAAGAATATGGACTGTAAGAAAGATGGTATTTTTATAAACGGTGTGACTACTGAGTAAACGATTTAAAGATAATGTATGGAAGAAGAACAAAAGAAGAAATAATAAATTGGGATGAGGGCAAGAAGAGAATGATGCCGGTTTGCAAATACGTTATTGAACAATCAATAAGGAATACATGAGGCCCCAGACAAGTGGCACTCGATATCGGCGAAGGCGATATTGGTAAGGCCGTATTACATTGCCCCTGGATGGTAACTTTGGCCCAAACTTGAAAAGGCTACTAAAGTTTAAGTGACTCCTTGACACCGATAACAGTTATGCTAGCTTCCGATTGGTGTAAGAACTTTATAATTAGTAGTATGCTAAAAACATGGTTGGAAGTGTAAACTTTATCCAAGTTTGGTTCAAAGATATCCTTCTGGGTCAAAGTAAAACAACTTTACGGTAGTCAAAATGTAAGGGATTGATCACGTGATTTTTCGGTATAGCTTTACCATCCCATACAATTTTGCCTTTTTGACAATCGCTATCGTCACGCTTTCGATGATAAAATGTCACTGGCCCAGTGCGGGCTGGTGGATTTCACATGTCTTCGAGTTTTTGATTCTAAGATATGCCGGTTTCCTAACTTGTATGAACGCGGACCTTACTACTGAGGCACAACTGCTCTGAAACAAATTCCCATTAATACTGAACAATACGGCCGCCCCTAAAATTCAACCACAACTTCTCTTATTACGTCCACTCGGCATCGGCAATGCTGTGTTTGGTTAGAAGATGTACCGAAGTTTTGAGAAATTAGCAGTGGTGGATGGCTTAACATTCAGAAGAGGATTATCTACTGTTTAATGATTAATTCTGAAAGAAAAACATCGCCATGAAAACCGGCTTGTTTGAGACCTGAACTTTTGAAGAAATCTACCAATCCGTTCTGGTCCACTCCCTCTCACAGAGAGGAGACTTGTGTCCGACTAGTGGTAATATTAAAGGCTGATTATGCTCATGCTTATGCATACTAAAAGTCAATTATAGTTATTAAAATAGATATTGTTAACTTAACAAAGTGTCTACCGAAACAAAGTTGGTATAGACTTACTAATTAAAGCTTGCCTTGAGCGTAATTTTGACGCAAAACAGTTCGGATTAAAACGTTATAATAATAGTTCTAGGATCTTTGTCAGTTAGGCAAAAGGTCAGACATGACACGGTTTTAACTAGACTCAAAATTAGAAAGATCCAAAATATGTAGTACCATAATTTCTGTGACAGATTCCCGTGAGCTATTGAAAACGCAACAATGCTCTTGGACATTAACGAATAGCTTAGATAAATATTAATGTCTTGATCACAAAAGTCATGAAATGAGATATTACACAAAAGGCAATGACGTACATTTATGAGTAGACATATAATTCTTTATTGTGCGAGTTTATTATAGCCTTTTAATTGAGTACACAGACAAAGCCTCTCAAGAGCGATGTAAGAAAATGAAATCTATCATTATACTTTATCAGTATTTTAAAGGAGAATGTTTTAAACAGGAATATGCTGTGAATTCGGCGTTGTTCGTTGGCAATCGTACGATGAAAATATTGAAAGTAATTACCAACATAGTTCGGCGTTTCTGTTGAAATACGTGAGCTGTTGAGCGCGTTCCGTGTTCTCTCGGACGGCGATCTGCAACTCATCGACACAGCGGCTCCAGTCGGGGGACACGCGGCCCCAGCACGTCGGCTCCTTCAAGAATTCTGCACAAGTATAGAAGTGGTGTTTGAAGAAAAGCGTACGAAAGTTGGAATCAATTAAGTTTTACCTATACCTGCCTAGTCGTTAAAATCGGAAGAGATTGTTACTGTTCCTTTGTATCATATTCGTTGTTATTGATACATCCTCCATAACTTTGATTCACAAAATGTCTATATCCACATAGACCAAACCTCAAAAACAATGATCGATCAGTTTTCAATCGAATAATAACAGGATTTTTTTAATTTTTTCCAACAAGCGAGTTTTCGACGCCAATATGCCAATATATTCCAGACAGCTGGAAGATGGATCGAGTTGATCTAGTAAACTTTAGTTGAAACAAATATTCGGAGGATATCGATACTCGATACTAATGAACAAGCACGGCACAACCCTGTTTCGATTCCAGTTAATATTATTACACCTGCAGGCGAGCAGCTATTTTTTAATTGAATTAAAGCTTTCCAATAATATCGGTAATCCATTTTGATTGAGGATTTGCACTTTATCTTTTTTATTAAACTTTAAATCCATAGTAATGATATATTTGCGCGTTGCTGGATTTGTTTGGACACTTTAAGATTTCCTGTTTATCCTTTGTAATTTTAAGAGAATTTTACTTCTATTCGTTTGCCATTTAAAAAATAAAACTGACGCTGTTGGTAAACACGGCATAACAATGATTTAGGTACTCTGCTAGTCATTGCCTGCGTGACAACACTGCGCTCACAATAATATACAGACCGTGTAAAATAACTTACCTTTCCTTAGTGCCGTGTCATTGGTGCACAAGAACCGCATGAGTGCGCGGGCGCCACCAATCTGTTGCTGAAGCAGCTTCTGCCCATCAGTGGGCAAGCACCTCTTGATCCACGCGTCCATGCATACCATGCCCGTTTGGTAAGCCCTAGGACAGTATACATCTATTAGTAATTTTGCAATTCAACCATAACCAGCGTGCATGTATGTAAAAGATGCAAAAGGAGCAGTTACCTATGTAAAGATCGTAGCAGGTGGCATTCTGTTGTTTCTGCCTACCCCCATGGGATACAGGCGTAAGTTTATTTCACATAAAGCTACATGGGCACTTATTTAACGCCAGACGCAAGTGCACCTTTCGAATCGACCGTTTCCTATTATGTATTGCAGAAGAACTGGAAGGAAACTGCATGATTATAATTTTTAAAACCGGCCAAATGCAAGTCAGACTCGTACACTAAGGGGTTCCATACGAACAGCTACATTTACCAAAATAAATTGGTAACATTACTGAATTTCATAAAAAATGAAAGCACCAAAAATTTTTTTTTGGTATAGAGTTGTAGACATAATTACCTCAATGATGTAGCTATAATTGTACGCTTTTTACATTTTATCCTTTGCTTGTGCCATAATAAATTGCTTCTTACCGAATTTCATGATTCTAGGTCAACGTGAATTACTCTATAGGTGTTCATTGCCTTATGAGTGTGTTAAATTTGCGGCCTAAACAGTCGTATTTTGTGATTGTTTTGATATAGAAGTTTGTTTTTTTTTCCAAGTGATTGCAGACCGGGGTTATTATATTAATTTCAACTTAATAACTGCAGGCTTTCCAGTGAAACAGGTCTTGATACACGGACAGACTGACAGACAGACAATGTAGTGATCCTATAAGGGTTCCTTTTTTCCTTTTGGGGAGCAGAACCCTAAAATAATTGTTTTATTACAAACTATTTTAGATTCTGCCAGCGGCTTCGCCCGCGTTAAAAGTGTAAAATCAATCCAAGGGAACATTACATCGGGATAAAAATACAGCCCATGTGCTCTTCCAGATTATAATCTATCTCGGCACTAAATTTCATCCAGATCCGTTCAGCCGTTCTGGCATGATTGAGTAAAAAACATACATCCACACACATATCCATCCAAACTTTCACATTTATAAAATTTGTAATATTCACGACATGTATTTACCGCACCCCGCGGTTTCGCCCGCGTAAAATATGTGTTATCATCCCAAGGGAATACAAAATATCATATGTCCTTCCTACTTCCTAGGGTCGCAAAATATATCTATGCCAAATTTCATCTAAATCGGTTCAGTACATCCAGAGATTACCCCCTACTAACTCAAACTTTACCTCTTTATAATATTAGTACAGATTCGTGTCCAATTTATCAGTTTAGTTTACAGAAAATCCCAGTTTATATTTATCAAATATCGAAATTGTGCCCCACAAATCCTATTTGCGTCATCTTATAAAACAATATAGACTGATATAATATATTTATTTCTGAGAAAACAATAAGTAAGATCAACATATATGTTAGAAACGAGAAAACTAAAAAGAAAATAACAAAACATGGTCGTTTATTATCTTGTGAGGGTTACATTTTTATGTAATTGGCTAACTTTTCAGTCACAGTTCGTGCCTTGTGTTGTCTAAATATATTGTTTCATAACTTTTAACTAAGTGACACATGCCCGTAAGAAAAGCTTGAACACTTCTGTTTGAAGCATGATAACGTGTTTTTATGTTAACTTAAGTTTAATTGTATTATCATTATTTCAAGCTTTACAATATTATAAGCTTTGCGAATTCGTTTCTTGATGTTGAAATAAAAGATATGAGTTTATGTTTTGTGTTTGCAGGCTCTGTCGAAGAAAGGATGTAGTTAAGATAACAGCTCTTTATTTATAGAAGAAGATGTGCAGTTTCCGTTTCAGTATTAATCGTAGTGCTCAGGTTCCAAAAGATCCGGTATGTTTATTGTCAATTAGAGCGATAAATAGTTCCGCGTCAGTAATCCCTGGGGCACTCATAGGACATTAGAGGGTCTAAGAGGCTTAATTGTTGGCATTCCAGAAGATAGAGGACTCAGTCAACAATTTATCTGCATTCTCGTTACTTTTGAGTAGGTCGTAGAAAGTTTGATAAGTTAGAATAGGTAACAGTGGCAGTTGCCTAGTAAAATCCTTATTTACCGTTGACTGAATGAAAACTAGGGCTAGAGCGACACAGAGCTAAATTAAGGTAATATTAATACAGACAGTGTTGCAAAAAAGTGCACTTTTATTCAAGAATTTAGGCATCGCTTAGTTTTGCAGTGAGGGTAGAAACCACAGAGGGCATGAAACAAAACAGCGCTAAATGAAACAGTATTGGTGGAAGCGGAGGAGGCCTTGCCGAAATTGGTCAAAGAGCCGTAGTTGATGATCAATGTCGTAGTTGATTTTGACAAGCGAATTTCAAAATCAATATTTTAACATTTAAAATATAAAAAAAATCTGTCTGAATAAAATATTTGTATTTTGTGTTTGGATTTTTTAATATTTCTTTCTTTCTTTTGGTGTAAGTGAAAGTAGACACAAACAGCATTTTAGATAATAAGACCCAGACTAGACCACAGACTGACTTCTTTAAATATGTATAAAAATGATTAGCAGCAGTTGGTCCGTTGATCCGTAATAGCCCTGCCTACGAGCACTTGAGGCGGATTAATACAACCACCGAGGTCTTACGACCAGCCATTAGGGATACTCGTATAACATGACATTAGTCGGACGGGCGCACATTCTCGAGTTGTTGGGCCTGCTATATCGTAGAGATGTGCGTGGTCTGCGGTATTAGGCATTCGAATTATTCGATTTCTTTATTATTTTTGACATGGTTCTGGCTGTCACTGAAAATCTAAACTTACCCTGTGGCTCTGTTTCGCATACGAATCCCAACATTATGCCGTTTTGGGTGAATGTGACACATATTTTTCCTATTTATATTAAAACTTTTTTGATTTTTGTATTTTTCTCTATGTTTTTGTATGCGCTATACCTGGCGTGAATAAACTCTTTTTCTTTCCTTATATTTAATTTTGCATAGTTATCCTAATCTCCCGCAAGAGTTTAACGGGCTGGTTGTGTGGTGGTTTACATTTACCCCAGTTAAGTCAATACTATCCAGTAATCTAATCCAATGCCAGCATAATTAAATCGACTTTAAAATTTTGATTGTTCATTAACGTTTAGTCGATAATTCATTCGAATGGAAAACCATAGCAAGTTTGGTTTATTTTGCGGTTGAAATATTACATAATCGGCGAGCACTACCCTCTCTCAAATCTCACATTTCATTGCGTACTGAGGGGAAGGTTTCACAGAATAAAGGCCTTTTATTAATTTTGACATGGGTTATTCGAGAACCTGTAAGTAATACTAGATTATAAATTACAACTGCTGGATGGTTGCCGAAATTAGATCTAAAGAATTTTATTAAATGAGATAATTCATGAAATTGTTGGAATATTTAAGTAATCCTGCATAGGAAATGGGCCACTTTCGTACATGAAACAAAACAGGTCACTAACTGCAACTTCGTATAAAACCATTTTATTTTTTGTTTAGTTTAACATCTTTCATCTGAGTGAAACTTTACTGGCGTTGCTTGTAGTGTACTTAGAAATATATGTAAACTTAGGCGGTTACTCATCTGTTATGTTTACTATACAATCACGAGCATAAACTTGAGCGTGACACTTATAAATTTCGCTTATAGATTCAGAGGCGATTTTCTCTTGAAATTGTATGATGCTACGAGCGCAGTATATTCGAATCCATACTACTGTGGAATGGGTCTTTTCTTGAAGCTACAATCGTTATTTTACGAGAACAATTTCACCTTCAAATGATGCTTAAGTGCAAAGTATTTATGCTTTTCACTACATTGCTGGTTTAACGAAATGGTTGTTGTATACTCACTGGCAGTGCGCATCCAGCTCGTGTTTGTTCCTAGGCAGGCCAACCGGGGTGCGTGGGATTAGTTCCACACACATGTTTAGATCTCCTGCGTCGCAGTTCTCCGTCTCCCCCAGTTGAGCTCCTCCTCCTCCTAAAACAAGAAATTATTCATCATTATAAGTCTTTCGGTTAACAAAAGGCCGCTGTAGCGTTGTTTTATGCCAGCAAATTCCCATAACATTTCCTAAGTTGTCCGTGCAACTAACTACGCTGTACCTTCATCAACAAAAAGTGTAAAGAAAACTAACAACACAAAAAAGATGGCCGGAGAAGTGAGTTGAAATGATCGACAATCAACTAACGACGATTTCAAACACATTGTGTTCACCCTCTCTATTTGTGCCTACAATTGCTCTATTGTGAAGACGTCCATTGTTATACTGACGTCATGTCAAACTGTATCATAAATATTGTACTGCCGACGAACTACGGCGTACCGCTGAACTAACGATATATCGTCCTGAGGATCAAAATTGCCAATTGCCTCTTTTCTGAGTCTTTGAATGAATATCTAGAGTATGTTGTTATAAATTGTCTCTTTACCAAAATACAAACAGAACGAGCTCGTATTTATTACCCGGCTGCAAGGAAAGGGTTATGTTTTTCGCGTGTATCTTGTATGTTTGTATGTATGTAATATTCTTTATTAACTCATATCTTGCAAACCGCTAGATGGATTTTTATAATTAATAAATCGTTAGATAGGGCTTGACCGCCCAAGTGTGCTTAGATAGGTGACGTTAAAAAAAAACAAAAATGGCGGCTTTTGTGCGCCATATTGGGGGCGACTCAATATTTTTTTCTTCGAAACCCATCGAGTGGAGTATCAAAATGAAGGATTTTTAAACGTGTTCACAAAAATATATACCACTTATATGTTTAAATGAGATTCGAAAAAAAAAACTAAAAAGTAGTAAACAAAAAAAGTTAATTTGAAAATCAAAAACCCGACTGCATGCTGTGCAGTCGGAGGATACATATTCGCGAGCTGGCTGACCACCTGATCCTCCGACTGCACAGCATTATTTTCTACTTGTTTACATCTTTTTAGTTCTCAGTCGGGTTTTTGATTTTTAAATTAACTTTTTTTATTGTATTGTTTTCTGAAAAGCGTGTAGCGTGTAGTTTCTGTTTGATGTTCACAAACAAACTGACTATTGATACAAAACGCTGGGACGTTCTGAGAAAACAGCGAATTTCATCATAGTTTGATAAAATGCTGTAGTGCACTGGGTGTGACTAATATTTCAAACTTTGTAGAGGTCCGCAATACGGTTGCAAAAAAAGCTTGCAACACAAGCTTTTGGTTGCGCACCCACGTAGGCCACTGCAAACACAACATGGCAAAATGAAATTTGCCAAGTTGTGCCGTCTGATACCGATATAGTGTCGTTGTCCAGAACATGACGTTGCTTTAGTATTTTAATTTAGCGATAATGTAATTGAATTAATTTGGTTGATTGAGTTTTAATTTTGTGTTGTTTTAATGTTGGTATGTACAATTCGTAAATTATTTGTGTGTCGTTTGTCTGTTGTAAATGTAGTAATCATATAGCATTGACTCCCTGCACGTGTTGGGTCACACTGTCAATGCAGGGAGTAATTGAATTAAAATTAATAATAAATCAATGACCCACTTGCTGGAGTGCCCTAAGTATCCATACACCTGCATCCGCTATAAACGTGGCCACGTACTGGGCCCAATTTAAATAAGGGTTAAGCATCTACTCAAAAAAAAGAAGAACACAACATATTGCACGATTATCATTTAAAGAATACTTCCCGACTGATCCGTTTCTGATAATCTTGACGATGACGATACACTACTTATTACCCGACTGCCGAAGGAGGGTAATGTGTTTATCAGTCTATGTATTTATGTATGTATGTTTGTTCCTATGTGGCGTTGCAGAGACCAAACGCGTTGTCCGATTTTGATGATTCGTACGTCAATCGATTCTTCGTAACCCTGCGAATGTCACTGGCTACATTAAAATTCTAAAATAAAAAAATGGCGGATTTTGGGCCCCATAATGTGGGGCACCAATTTTTTTTCTAAACCCATCGTGTGGGCTATCAAAACAAAGGGTATTAAGAGGTGATTTCAAAAATGTATAACACTTACATGTTTAAATGTACCTAATTCCAAAAAAAATTACTGAAAAGTTATAAATAAAAAAAGTTATATATTCGCAAGCTGGCAGACCAAAACCAGATGTATCCTCCGACTGCACAGCATGATTTTCTTCTTGTTTACGTCTTTTTAGTTCGCTTTTTAAGCAGTCGGGTTTTTTGATTTTCTAATTAACTTTATTTATATATATGAGTATGTACCCATAATACTGTTTGGCACTTTGTAAGAAAACATTTTAAACCCTAAATATCAAAATCTTTGTTTAAATTCTCTATAAATGATTTGAATAAAGAATGTACCAAACAATCGCTATCGAGAATTTTATAAATAAGGGTGAATATGTAACTGGTCGGAGTTAGCTCAGGAAAAGCAATCTTGATACAATTTTGTGGAATGTTCAGCTGTGGTACAGTGCTAAGTGAAGATGTTTATGATGTTGATCTAAGTTCCAAAACTTATTTTGTTGATCAATTTAGAATTTGTTAGGTACTTACTTGAGAAATGAGGAGAATTTGTTCTATAATTTTTAAACATATTATTATCGACATATAAAAAAATACCCTAATCACTTCATTTGAACTACATGAATTAGGTATTCTATTAAATTTTGCCGTTTCAATATTATACCATTATACCTAATTAATGAAACTGTGTATCTAATTAAATATCATTGAACATTACCTACTAAATAAAATAAACACGATTCAAATAATTAAATTCAAATGTGGGTTACATCGGTTTACATAGTTAATATATTCAGTGAACCTACTCATATTTGTTCAGTTAAGTAGTGCAGCGTGAATTAACAATAGCAGACATCCCGTCTGCTGTAATTAATTCATTTGGTTACTGAAAAAACAGTCATAAACTTGTCATCTACTTCTACAATTAAATACTGAAAAGAACTGGAAACTAATAAATTACCAGAAAATTCGTAAATCTTTATTGAATTATATGCGTTGCCCTAAAAGGCCATTAAAAGAATGCTGTTCTAAGCAAAATCAATCAATGCCAAGGTATTCGAATTCTATTCGAAATATGAGAAACCCTCTAAGAAGCATTTAATGTTAGTCAATCTTAAGGTTTGGACTCAATGGAAATTCAATCGTTGCAGTACTTTCCTATTAGCCAATACACGTCGTTCAAGAGTTGGTCCTTCGTCTCCTGCATCCGACGAATTTCCGCAACCGAATCGTTTATCGTTTCATTCTTACTCAACGAATTATCCTGCTCCTACCATAGTTTTCAAAACTTTATTAGTAAGGTGGTACTAGCTTATTTGCTTACTTCGTCAGAGCAGAAATCAGCATATCATGGACTTATCACGTAATCATTCAGGAAATTACTGATTTAGGAAAACTGCTTACGTCTGTGATACATATACGCAGGAGTATGTGACCTGTGGGAAATGTTTTCTACCCCTGACTGAGCTGTTTATATAATCCGTTTTTATCAGCTACCTCAGTACATATGGCCCACATTTAAGTAAACACAAGCAAATCCGTATTTGCTCGTTTTTAACGTGCGCTCTATGTATAATTCAGTAGCTACCGGCGGGCGGGTTAAATGCCTCGTATTGTTCGTATGTACGAGCAAAACATGATGTTTATGATCCCTGAAGGATTAAGCTGTCACAATTAAAAGCTATTATAGACTGCAAATCATATTTATGACCCGATTTGTTTGTTTTGTTTACCGGTTTGATCAAGGAACAGAGAGTTAATTCCCTTATTTATGTTCGCGTTTTTTAATTAGTGGCATTGGCGTTCTTTTCTCAGTTTGAATGCATTTTTAGTTTGGGTTTAGTCTGAGTACACGCTTGTGAAGTTGAATGAATATTTACCTTAATTATAAGTTAGATATGTAATTATAATAAAGGAAACCGTAACCATAAGCGGTTACGGTTTTTTAAATGAATACAGAAAAATCAACGCTTTAAAAAACATTATCTCCTTCAACGGCAGTTACTTTTTTATTTGTATTTATTTTTTGTTCATTGCCAAAACTTTTAAAACAAAAGCAACAACTTTTTATATCACCCGTTCGTAAAATTCCTTTTATCCGTTTGAAGTAGGTTTCTAGGGTTCCGTTCCTAAAAGTAAAAAGGAACCCTTATAGGATCACTTTGTTGTCTGTCTGTGTGTATGCCCGTGTGTCAAGACCTTTTTCTCAGCAACGCCTAGAGGTATTAAGTTGAAATTAATATCATATACAATACAAATGTCAACACCTTAGAGCTGTGAAAATATTAAACTTTTAGATTAACGCAGTCAAAAGATGCCGTTGGTTTTGTCGCAAATTTGACGAATCGCAAGAGAATCAAAACCTACAGGGTAGATTCCGTTTTCTAGAATCATGAAAGAACAATGGCAAAAGCCCATACATAGTTTTAGCTGAGATTAAAGTCCTACGTATTTAAATGAAATTTTCTGGTTTAACTCAGTGTCATCTTCTGAATTATTAATTGCGACACCATGTCAGTGGGCTGTCAACGATTTGCCAGCTTTTGATTGACAGCTGACACTGACAAGAGTCGAGAGAGAAAATTTGTAATGGACACACGGTGAATTCGGGTTCTTGTGGAGTGATAAGCTAATCGAGCTATAACTCGCCCATTGTAATAGCTAAATGCGCCCGCCGTTCGCAATCGGTTTGTGGGGCGCCCGCGAAGTCGGTTTTGAATATATTTCACGCACAACGAAGTGCTTTTGCGGGAAACGTGTGCTACCTGGTGGACGCTGGAGCCTTCGGTCCAAACAGCCGTCAGTCTATTCCTTATTGTCCTAATATTACATATATTCTCCCAGCATGGCACGGTATTGATCGACCCCAGGAGCCTACCGCAGGAATCCCAGGTAAATGCCAATAACACCTTACTTACACACGTAGTAGGAACCAGTATATCTCTCAATAAGAAACGAACCCCCTAGCTTTCCACTGCTGCGTTACGGCAGTTTCGTGGGGTACAGGTTCAGACAGGGTCCAGGAGTTCCAACGCTACTATGGGCCCCGGTGTTTAGCTCCTGACTTGGGACCCGAAGACCTGTATTTAACAAATATTATAGGCTGACATGTAACGATGTTGGTACTTTCAATAACATGGCAAGCATTTGGACTCAGAAAGTATCATTTGGTGAAGTGCAATTAATGAATGAAAATAAAAAACTTTGAACAAAAAAATTAAACCTTCTTCTAAAGCAAAACACTACAAAGCGAAACATAACTTTGTTTTCTGAAGTCGTTGTCGAAAAACCAAAAACAATAGGTACCGAAGACACCGAAAACAAAATAAAACAAAGTAATTTTTCACTTTTTAGTGTTTTGCTTTAGAAGTCGGTTGCTTTTTTTATTATTCGTAAAATCCGAGAATAATAGATATTCAGTTATGAACTTTAGTAGACTATGTCTGTAGATAACTTAATAATGTGTTTATTAGGCAATATAATTTAATTTCAAGGAAGTAAAAGGGCAATATCGCATAGTCTTTCCCTCGCCTAATTTTTCAGTATGAAATGTCTTTTAAAATATTGATAAGTGTTTGTGTGTGGGTCTGTAGGTAAGGCCAAGTTTTTTTAGACTTGGATACTAATTACGTAATTTTTGCTAATCATTCATCATATCAGCCGCAAGACGTACACTGCTGGACATAGGCCTCCCCCAAGCGTCGCCACATTGACCGGTCCCGTGCGTCCCGCATCCAGCGGATCCCCGCAACTTTCACCAGGTCATCGGTCCACCTGGTGGGAGGCCTTCCAACGCAACGTCTACCGGTTCGCGGTCGCCACTTCAGAACCTTTCTGCCCCATCGGCCATCTGTTCTGCGAGCAATGTGCCCTGCCCACTGCCACTTAAGTTTGGCAATTCTTAGGCGTATGTCGGTAACCCTGGTTCTCTTGCGGATCTCTACATTTCTGATTCGATCACGTAAAGAAGCTCCACGGAGCTCCCTAGGCACTCGAAACGATTCTGGAGTTCGAGCTGAAAGCTCTCGGGGTTTTGGATCTGGATCTGTGCTGGACGGAGCGTAGACTTCATCAGTCGAGACCTTTCAAGCTTGATATTAATGTTCAATGTGCCTCTCACCATACGGTGATCGCTCCCGGTTTTCACCGAATTGATCACAGAGACATCATTGAACATTTGCTTCTTGGTTGACATGATGAAGTCGATCTCGTTTTTAGTTGCACCGTCGGGGCTTTGCCAGGTCCACTTCCTGTGATCACGCTTTCTGAAGAAGGAGTTCATCATATAGAGGCCCTCCTTCTCCATAAAACTGGCCAGTAGGTGACCCCGGTGGTTCCGATGTCCAACTTCAAATTGGCCCACTTGCAGCTCATCCTCGTCTCATTTGCCCAGTTTCGCGTTAAAGTCCCCCATGACAACGGTGAAGTGAGTTTTGAAACCATGCATGGCTCTAGAAATATCCTCATACATGGTCTCTACCTCGTCGTCGGGGTGTGCCGAGGTCGGGGCGTAGACCTGTATAACCTTCAGCGAATATCTCGAGGATATTCTGAGTATAAGGTACGCCACCCTGGTCGACACACTCTCGATCTTCACCACGTTGTTCACAAGGGACTTGTGGACGATAAACCCGACACCACCCTGGGACTGCTGGTCACCCTCTCGGAAATAGAGTAGGTTACCGGATTTGAGGATTATCGAGTCCTCCCCCTCTCTTCGGACTTCAGATAACCCTATAATACTCCACCGCAACCTGCTCAATTCTTCCTCGAGTTCGGCTATCTTCCCGTCGGTCCGGAGTGTTCGCGTGTTATACGTTGCCAGGTCCAGTCGTCGGTGTTTATTAGGGTAGCCGGGTCCACTCCGGGGATTCTTCGCACCCCGTCGACTGCTACCGTAGTCGAGGGCTGACGGGCTGCCGGGCACCGGGCCGGGTCGGGGCCGTTTTTTAATTGTGCTTTTCATTTTGATTTGGGGGGGGTTTGCCTTAATAGCCACGCTTGGCAGACGGGTTGGCGATCGCAGTTTGTTATTAAAGTGCACAGAGAACGCTGCTGCCCATTCTCTGGTGTATCCCTTAGTCGCCTTTTACGACACCCACGGAAAGATATGGATGGTGAGATTCTTTACGTCCGTCACCATTTGGAACTATCATATATATTTGCTAATGATTAATTCAAAGTAGTTTATTTATTTCTACTACGCTATAGTATTCCTACCTGCAAGGAACACCTACACTTAGTAATAACCTGTATTGTTAATTAATTTACTCCGTTTAATTATAATAACAAATACAATAATGGTAGGTATACTTACTACAGTTACTAACTGTCACTTGGCAAAATAAGTATAAAATGGCAACAATAAACTATTGGAAGTTAAAGAAAAAGTCAAATAACTTTTCATTTATAATGCTTTTTTTTATAGCCGGTGTTTACTAGTTAATTACTAGTTACTAATTACTTTGAAAAAACGTAGACAATTAATGGATTTTATTCCATAAATAACTCACTTTTAGGCGCTTCAATTTATGTCAACTAAGATTTTGCCTTTGTTCTTTGGCAAGAAGCTATGTCATATAGCACAAATATATTTAATTCGAAAACCGTATATTTGTACCTACTATCCAAAAAAAATGATTATTAACTTATTTGCAGTTGGTAAACTGACCGCGACTTATGTCGATGCATGGGGACAAGAGTTTTTCGATGGCAAAGTTAATTTTGTTAATGCAGTTTATTTATTCGTTAGAGCAATGTTCGATGTTTTCATTGTTTATGAACTTCAGTGGTGTTGCCTAATTATTTTTGACGAATTGAGCTGTTTGAAGGGAACCCTCGGTACGCGAGTCCGACTCGCAATTGGCCGGTTTTTACCTTTTATGTAGATATCAAAACTTATTCAATTACTTTAGGCATAAATTGGTTAAAGCAAGTATCTCTCAAAAATAATAGATTGTTTTTGATAGGCACTTAAGGATTAAAGCGTTTTATATCTTTTGAAATGATATAATTTACGTCTACAAAATCGTCTTATTTCTTTTCCTTTTAAAATGTTCCAGAAAGACCTTTTTAAGTCTATCGAATTTCTTCTTTTATTCTTTGATGAAAGTCAACTGGGTAGTGTTGATAAGCGACTGAGGAAGCGTTCCCTAAAAGAGGAGACGGATCTTTATTAGTTTACACAGCCGCATGGTTGCAACGTGACATACGAACATGTGCTAGCAGGCAGAAACAACACTAATTTAATCTTTGTCGCTATTTTGAGGGCAAAGACACGATCAAAAGAGAGACAGAAGACAATGGAAACAATGGTACTTAAATTTTATTTTTTGATCTAAAATTAGATTTTTTTTAGTAGTAGTATTTATTTGTAAAAATATTTTTTTATTTTTCACTTTTTAGTTGTACCAAATAGGCAACTTGCCTCAAGTAAGGTACCTATGATGCCAGAATAGATTAAACGAACATCATGAAACTAAACATAACCGGTGAAATTAGAGTGTACCAAGGTGAACTGTACACATCTGCGTACCCGTTTAGAGCGTACTGGCGTGATGTAGTGTTATGAAATGGTATAGGCAATAACAAGACATGCGATTGCAGCAATCCCGAGAGATATGCCGTAATTTATTGAAGAATTCTGTTATATATCTCCGAAGTTTTTCATTAGATCTTCATCAAATTAAAATGGGACCAATTTCGGAACATACTCTTTCAAACGAAAAAATAATTTTCAAAATCGGTCCACAATTGTTAGAGACTTCGGTGAACATACACAATAAAAAAACGAACATAGAACCGACTTTCCAAAAAGGAGGAGGCCTTTTTGGAAAGTCGGTTAAAAAGGGAAGCAATTTATTTTATTTTATGTTTAAAACAATTTGTAAACGGATTCATTATTTCGGATTTATATAAAAAACTGGTCAACTCTTGCTCCAACACTGTAAGTTAGGAGTAAAACAAAGGAAGCCTTTACCCTGCAGTGGGTCAATCTATATCTATACTAATATTATAAAGAGGAAAGATTTGTATTTGTGTAAGTAACGAATAAAAACTACAGGACAGATTATAAAAATTCTTTCACCGTTGGGAAGCTACACTATCCCCCGGGTGACACAGGCTACTTATTTATCCCTATATTCCCACAAAAACGAGAACTACGCGTATGAAACCGCGAGGCGTCCGCTACTACAGTATAAATTTAAAAAGAATACCTTATTTTTTGCCAGATTTTACCCACACAGTATTCTTGTTAATAAGGCTGGCAGAGCAGAAAGAAGAATAACAAAGTACTTATTTTGAAACAAAGTTGGAAAATGGAAATTTATAAACTTTACCGCAAGTTTCTGTCCGCTTCGCTACTCCCGGCGGCCAGTTTATTAAAACCGTAATAGTTATTACTTCAACGGATAATAATAGCAGCGTATCTGTTATCTTATCCTCTGCTGATCCACGTATGAGACACATAGCTTGAAGATAACGTCGAAAATTGGCACATGCGACTTCTGTTTCCCGAATGTTTTTACGTGAAATCGTAAAGAGAAACACAATACAAATTTACTGTGTTTTCTTGTTTTCAATCTCGTGTTTTTATTAAATCGTATAAAGTAAAGGGGATATGTAAGATTTCCATTTTAATTTAAGGTATCACAGAAAGTATATATGTGGAGCTGTAGCGATTCCTCGGGTTTTGAGAGCTTTGCAAAGGAATATATTGGTTGCAGATCGCCAAGCGACGCTGCCGCTGTCGTACGCGGCGCGTGTAATAAGTTACCTATGACACCAGAGGCCTAAGTGCGAGTTTTTACTCACGCTCAATCGCGTTAACGTAAACATTATTTGTATTGAAACTGGATAAGTGCCGTCTGGTGACGGTAAGGAGAAACCACTTTTTTGTATACATTTTGACATAAGAGATCGTTTACGTATCACGAGTGAGCGTGAGTAAAAACTCGCACTAAGGCCTCAGGCTGTACCTCATGAACCGTGATAGCTAGACAGTTGAAATTTTTGCAAATGATGTATTTCTGTTGCCGCTATAGCAACAAATACTAAAAAGAGAATAACATACATATTTAAGTGGGGCTCCCATACAAAAAACGTGTTTTTTTTGCGATAATGGTTCGGAACCCTTCGTGCGCGAGTCCGACTCGCACTTGGCCGGTTTTAGGTATTAATGATAGGTCCCATTAGCTATTTCTATTGAATCCCATGTTATAACAATATGTGTATTTTCCAGAAGAAAATTGTTTTTTTACCTTAACTAAACATTTAAAAAGCAGTTCCCTTTTTTTTATATTGCTGCAAGACATAGTTTATCCATAGATTTTTTCTTAAGTCTCGACATTTTGTTTACTTGGATTAAAACTTTTTTTTTTCATTCTACTGTACATGCTAGCGTCTATAATATTCGTTTTTTTATGCCTATTAGAAAATGAAAAGGTGTGAGTCTTTCATATTCATTATTAGCTGCAACATAAATGTGTCAAAGGCCTCGAATTACCAATTAATTCGGCTTCTGATAGAAGCGTGTATAGCAGCTCTTCTTGTGTGGCTTTTTCTCTTGCAGTCACCTGAAGGGCTGTCTTCACGGAGCGCATGCTTCTCTCCCAACAGCCACCTTTAAAGGGTGAAGCAGGTGGAATGAAGCTCCATTCGATTTGATTATTGGTAACAAAATCTTGCACAGAGTCGCAAAAAAAATCAGTTAACTGACGGTTTGCCCCAATAAAAGCGATGATCAATCTGACAGGATTTTTCTTGGAACAGCTCGACATGCCATAATCCGACATTTTGTTTTATTTGAGGCTCTTGACTCTAGTCTAGGTCAGAGGTGACAGAGACAAAGTCGAGGATGGAGTGAGCTTACCTAGAAGGAGTCTGATTACTCTAACCTTGAAAACATTAGGAATTAATGCGTTCGGAATACAGACGCAGGTGGCGAGTTCCACTCTTTCACTGCGCGCATTATAAAGGCTGTTTGGAAGCTCTTGGATTTGAGCAGGTGATGACAGAGTCTGCAGAAAGGCTTGTTGCTCAAGTAGCAGCATTTGCTATTCCGTTTCCAGCGATCTTCTAGCTAAAAGTGCCTCTGCGGTCAACTTACGTGCCTTGATAGTGTCTGATGACCGTGGGGAACCTGATCTGAAACTTGGTTTGTAACGAATAAATATCCATAACGGCTATCAGCGACTTCTGGTGTCAAACACTCTTTCATCTAGGTGTGTCACTAGGTGATTGAGTTGTACTTTGGTACTAGATGGCGTTGAGGTCGGGGCGGAATTAATAAGATTCATTACAAAATTTATTAGATATTGTGTGTATTAATATAATTCAACAATCACACAATTTCCCACCTATCTAGGTTATTAATTTCTGGTAAAAATAATTACATGAAGAAAACCATGGACATGACGTGTCTATTGGTTGATAAAATGCTCAATGTCTATGGCTGACAAGAGTGACATTTCCTTTACATTGCTAATTCTTCATTGATACGGTCACGAAAATATTTATTGAAAAAAGGGTTCATCTAAGATAATCGGAATGACTCGGAGGCAACAAGGAACCAGCCCTAAATATAAAAATATAATGTGCCAGCAAACGCTGTGAGTATTGGTTGAATTAGTTAAAATTTTCATGCTTGTGAAACATGCTTATATGATGCTCATCCTGCATTTTTCCCATTGGCAGGGCTCATTAGGATTAATTTTAATTAATCAATAAATAGAATAAATATGGTCATCTACAAATAAGAGCGACAGCTACAGTGTTCAACAACAGGCTCCGAATACCCATGATATTATGACCGGTGAGAAACCGGATGCCAACTGCACAGAGGAACGGTGCTGATTGAGTTATCATACATCTGGTACTATGTTTTAAGGGTATATTATAGCCCATACACAAGTAAGTTTTATATGTGTCATATAAATACATTAAGAAGCTGTAGTGCTGCTGAAGTGAAAATTAAACTAGTTGACCAAATAGAAAGACTTTTACTTCTGTCGACCCTCATGCGAAATCATCCCTGCAATTGTCTCATCCTGATCACCTACCCCTGAGTTAGCTGGTGAGTAGTGTGAAAATATAACCTTACAGGTTTAGCAGATTCAGTGCTAATACTGGGGTTCTGGCGAGATGCTTCGACTGGATCAACGGCCGCGGGTGTATTGGTGGCTTCAGTCGAAAAAAGGTCCAATTCAGGGGACCGACCGAACCCACCCACGACGGGCCCATCCGACTCCGAAAGCATTTCGCCAGTATTCTGGAGCTGTGCCAGCTGCTTCGTTTTGGATCGCAAGTTCATTTTACGGCGAGATAGGAATTAAACATGTAGGCAAAGTGTGGACTGTAATGTGTTCAGTCAGTATAAAATACACCCTCATTTTATTATAAAAAGTTTGTTCTATTTTGTTGTTGAAAGTACCCGCATTCAGATTTTTTTAAGCATTTGGGATCCATCGGAAATATTTGTTGGGATTCAACGACAGTATATAGAACTGCTAATACATGAATAATGAATACGATATATTAAGATAGACGAACTTCAATCACACTCAATATCACTCAGTTACCGCAAATAGGTTGCAGGTAAATGGTTCCGCAACTTTACGACAAAATCGCTGAAATTATCATATCTACGCGAACCTCTGTTGCATATATTACATTATACGTTCTCTGCTCAAACTAACTTCGTTCCAGTTACCAGCATTTTCTTTAGAGAGGTTCTTGGGAAAATGTAACACGGTTATAATGCTATCGCAAACTTGAGTAGAGATATAGTAATTGGCATTACCAGGTACCGCTGAAAGCACTTTGGTATCTACATTAAGGCTTGTTAGAAAGAAAGAAAATGTATTAACCCACAAAACGACCTACACATATTCATAAATTTTGCTTGAACTTAACGATAGTATTAGTAGTACTTAAATTATAATTTACAAAAAATATATGCATATGTTGTAGTTGTAGAATGTAGGTACTAAGGAAGGGTGTTTGGCAACACGATGTAAAGGGAACGGATGTGTGCCAGACTCTATTACACACAAACGAATCAAGTTCAAAAAACGTAACCAGAAACTAGTGATGTCTCTCTACTTATCACACAAACTATGATATCATAGGTAGCTGGGGATCGCACTATAAGTGCTACGAATGCGTAGCAGGCCTATGCGCTTCGCTACGCTCTGTAGCACTCGTAACAGATGACCTCGGTAACAACTCCCGAACTTTACCACTTCAACTTATTTCAGCAGACAGTAACATAGGTACTACTCAATCAATCAATCTGCTTAGCTGTTTGCCAACTATTTTGGCCTAGGCTTCCAAATATAAACAGGTGCAGCTAAAAACCAGTATTTTATATGATGCGACTAGGCAGTCAGTGGATACATAGTAACTGTAGGCAAATTCACTATATTTTTAACCGACTTCCCAAAAAGGAGCCGGTCCTGAATTCAGATGTATCTACTTTTTTATATATATAACTCCGTCATATATAGACAGATTTGCGAATATCTTTTTTTATAGGGTATACTCCCGATCTGATGATGAAGCCGAAAGGTAAGCACTGGAACTGCGTAATAAAACAATAAATCCTAGTCGTGATTTGCCTTAATTGAATTGAAAAGAGATTTACTCTGGCTATAATTGAACTGACGAGTAACATTGATTGAAGTCGGTGTCGAAAAGTTAAAATGGTTTTTTATGAGATCAATTAGTTGTCCAAAAATAAAGCATCAAAACAGCAAAGGTCATAAAAATTGGGTGTGAATCATGTCTAGCGATTCACGTACTATGTTTTATTTTTATTTTATTTTATTAAAATAAGGAACAGTAAACAACTACATTATAGGATAAAACATTTTAAATATAAAATAGTTTTGTATACGTAATAAGCCCACAGCACTGTTCACAGGTTAACAAAAATGAATAAACTAGTTATGTCACTATGTTGAGTTACTTGCCTCATTTTACGACACTAGTTAGCCATTATCTGCCTCAAGTGTATCTTCTCCATTTTTAAAAGAGTAACCATGGAGTTTCTTGCCGGTTCTTCTCCATAGGAAACGACCAACCCGAACCGTGCTCATTTTGTCGACGTTTTATAAGTGCCCATGTAGGCCTATGTGAAATAAAAAAATTGATTTTGATTTTGAGTGATTATAGGACCTCATAAATATTTCTAATAAAAAATAACACGGAGTAACTTTACTGTGCTGTAAGGTCTTCAGAAAAAATATAATTTTATGGTCTGCTAAAAATTATAACAAATAGGATTTGTTGTTGGCTATTATTTAGAGTTTAATAAGAGAATAACACTACGAGTACCTACAAATCACGCAGGTAAAATGTTATTTAATAGTTTTCTTTATAAAATAAATTATAATATTTGCAAAAAAGAGACAGAAAAATTACCTAACTACTTTTCGAAATATTACGAAGTCATATTGCCTAAATTTATTTATTTATTAAAACTACATGCAACATAAAAGTACATAGGCGAACTTAATGCCTGATTATTTAGTTACAAAGATTAAAGTATGCTTATTTCTCGTGTCTCCTGTGCGGGTCACAAATAACTATTTTTCTTTCTTTCTCTTTCTAGTAAAGCAGGCAGCCAAATGTTAAATGCATTTGAATTTTATGCAAATCAGGGAATATTAAAAGGCTGTTGATGATGATGATTATGATAATGTTAGAGTCGGTGTCCAGCCTAGCCGGAAGTAGCTGAATACTAATATTATACATGGAGTGACCGCGTGTATGACCTCCATAACCACGTAACTAGATAGCATGCATGACCCTTGATAATACTGGTATCAGATTTTCTAATTTCTAATTACTCGTAATGACTTTGAAATATCTACAAATGACAGCCGAGACTAACAGCTTGACGTACTTTCCATGGCACTAGCGAGTGCAAATTTAATAGACTGTCATCTACGGATCGACCTTGGTAAGTGTTGCTCAACCTTGAAGAATGATCCGTGCGGTACGCAATGCCGAGCCAGTAGTTTAAATAAGTCTGAGAGTCCTTTAAATAATCTATAGCTCTGCTGTCCCTTGTCCCGTCCCTTTGCTGTCCTCCCAGCGACACTCAGAGCCGAGCTCCATACCACATAGGGTGCCCTCAGCTTGGTCGCTTAGGTAAAACCTTTTGTTACCCTGGCTGGAGGCTATAGTTAAGTCTCCACAGGATCTCCTGGTTAACCAGTAGCCAATCGCTCTGATTGAACTGTGAGAACCGAAAAAAAATTTTTTTGTCTCGAGCTCCTTCTAATAATAGGTATTAGTCAAATTATGAACGTACGATCAACAACATTTAAGAAGAAGTTCTTCACATTTAAGAAACAAAATCGTTTAATATTTTTGTGAGAAATGAACTTGAAAATGGCTTTTGTTTTAGAACAGAGCTTGAAAAGGAAGTGCCGGCTGACAACCGCTCTTAATTTTTTTTAACATGAATGTTACTCTACAAAGTGATTTACATTTTAAGGTAATAAAAGTTCTGTCATTCAACAAGGTACTCGTAAAGCTGTCAGCCATTTGGGCTTGTTACACGTTGAGAGTAATATGGAAGAGAATTTTCTTGCCAAACGATTTTAGATTCATACAATATAATCTGACCAAAATGTAAAAGAATAATAGAATAGAATAGAATAGAATATACGTATACTTTATTGTACACCAAAAACTAAAGTTACACATCTCTTTTACAATTATACTTATTTCTACGGGTACAAAGGCGGCCTTATCGCTGTCAGCGATATCTACCAGACAACCTTAAAAATATATTAACTACCAGTCGGGTGGCTGTTTTCTGATCATGAAGTGCATTGAACGTCAGTTAGAAGTAATTTATCAATTATATTCCTATAAAATAAAAGTAAACGAAGCAAATTAAAGGAGTCTGTTGGGATCGTAGCAGGACACACGGACGTTCTGTAGTGTCCATCGAAGTGCGAGTTTATGTTGGAATATGTGTGTAAGTTGAGACTCCACTTAAATTACCAATTTATTGTTATTTTAAGTCTTAAATATAATAAAAGATCAATAATTATAAGACCGAAAGTATTATATCGATATTAGTAGGCATTAGCGTTGTATGGCTTAGCCTCAAAGTATAAAATAGCCACCAGTCCCATAAATAGACCCAATTTTCGGATAACTGGCAAATAAAAATATAAGTGTACCTACAATATGGGACACAGGACTATCCCTATAAATCCTGAAACCATAACATAAAATTAAATAATATAATGGTATACAAGGTTGAATCTTTTGTGTTTCCCTTACCTTTGATGTTTCATTTAACTTATTCTCCTTTAAAAATAACCTGAACAAGCAAGACTACATTCCATTATTGCAACCACTCCACAACGTCGTTAATGCTTTGTGTAAACACAAATCCTGATCCCATAGCACTGAAAAAATATATTTGAATAGATAGATTTGTTCCTATTTGTGCTTGTTCCAGACAAATGTTATTTTTCGCTTTAAAATTATTATTCCTTTTGTTGGCTAAAATCGTTTTTGTTTGTAAGATAGGAACAGTTAAAGCGGACACATAATATCACTTTACACATATATTTTCCATAAGAAAGGAGCAGTAGTCTATTGTTCAGCGAGTGGGTTTTCCAGGCGCATACTTTATTTAGATTGCGGGCTGAATTTTAAATGACATTGGTGTCGGCAGTAACTTGATTTTTGCTGAAATTTATTGCCTAAATTGATTTTTGCTGAAGTGTCCAAAGTAAAATATTTATTTTACTTTGGACACTTTGAAGCTATTTAGCTTCAAAAGGCTAACTAGATTATTGCTACACCCGGGCAAAGGTGATTCTGAAAGATGAACACATTTTTTACAAGTGTATAGATATTGTTTCTGACTACTTCATCAAGTTTTTATATAAACAAAGGCTTGCAGCCGTCTTCTATCTTTCAAAATAAACACAAAGATAATAATTTTGCAATTAATGTGAAGAGATACAGATTGTTTTTGAAGTTAAATCTTCTTTAGCCCTGTTGTGACTTGAAACGCAATAAAATGAAAACACGACATTAAAAAGAGACAAACACATAGGTACAATCGGCCAAAGCTACATCTTTTTTTTTTTTTTTATCTAATATAGGCTTGCGCTTGACCACTATCTCACCTGATAGTAAGCGATGATGTGGTCGACGGTGGAGCACGCTTGCCTAGAAGTAACCTATTCACTCTTGACTTAAAGACCCCTAGATTGTAGCTATCGGGCAACACAGACTCCGGCAGGGAAATATACTCCCCGAAATATAACCGATAAAAAACCTACAAGCTGGCAACGACAGCTTTGACTTAACCAGTGCCTCATCGCTGATGAGCCTTTTGGCCCGCTTTTCGATCGACTCTAGTGCATCAAGCTGGTATTTGGCAGATCCGTCCCAGAGATGAGAACAGTACTCCATGCATGATCGAACTTGCGCTTGATACAAGCTGAGCAGCTGTTCTGGCGTGAAATACCTTCTCACCTTTGCAAGGATTCCCAGCTTTTTGGCAGCCAGCTGAGCCTTTGCCTCAATGTATGGCACAAAATTGAGAGTCGATGTCAACGTAACGCCAAGAAGCTCAAGATGGTCAGCTATTGGCACGGTCACATCTCGGCAAGTTGGAGCCGGGTGAAATTTACTCTTTTTTGCGGAAAAAAGACACGCCTGGGTTTTAGCAGCATTAAACCTGACCAGATTGGCATCGCCCCATTCGGAGACTGCCTGCAAGGACAGGTTTAAGCGCTCCACCATGGCCTCCCGGAAAGACTGGATCTGAGGCCCGGTAGCACGAGCGTAGGACAAGTATCTCTCAGTAACAGTGCTGTCGTCTGCATACCCAAAGGTGCCCGGTTTTAGCAGATCGTTAATGTGCAGCAAGAATAAAGTTGCCGAGAGTACCGACCCCTGAGGGACCCCGGCATTAATATCCAAGTAGTCCGATGAGCAGCCATCGATAACCACTCGAATGGACCGATCTCTCAGAAAGTCTGCAATCCAATCACACAGACCACCGGGCAAACCGAATGAAGGAAGCTTAGCAATAAGGCTTTCGTGCCAGACCCTATCAAAAGCCTTCGAGATGTCTAGGGAGACGGCAAGCGCTTCCCCGTGCCTCTCGATGGCCTCACTCCAGATGTGAATGGCATACGCTAGAAGATCCCCAGTAGACCGATTTCGGCGGAAGCCGTATTGGCGATCACTAAGGATATCGTTTGCTTCTAGGTATGCCAGGAGCTTAGTATTGAGTACACGTTCCATACTCTTACAGAGTATGGAGGTAAAGACCACCGTAAAGGATTTGACGTGCGAGAGAATGAGAAAGAATGCATTGGACGGTTTCACTTGTAATGCGTGTGAACTGCACACATGTTTTTTCTTAATATCAGGTCAAGTTATTAACATGATAAAGGTAAAATAAAGATTCGGACGAATTGATAACCTCCTCCTTTTTTGAAGTTGGTTAAAAAATAACCAAATATCTTTAAAAAAACATACTCAATAAATAAATTAAAAAACAACTCTGCATTTAAACCAAAGCTGAGCTTGTTGTTTTGCTTGTAATGAGAAAGGTACACCAATGATGTTTAGCATTCATACCAAAACAACAGAGCACTAGCTAGATGAAATAGCATCGTACTATGAACTTTAACTACGTGCCATGAGCGAGAACCTCGTTAACAATATAATGGAAAGCAACGCTACAAAGTACAAGAGCTAATTGCATCAAGGTAAATCAAGGTTAAAAACTCATCTCTTACCCGGTCTCTTAAGCTATGCAAAAACTTATTAAATAAGGCTTAGGCATCGTCACCGAAGCAACTAACTTGCCTTTTACTTATATGAATATTAATACCATGTTATTTACAATTTTTTTTTAAGTTTTTGCACTTGAATGTTGGAAAACTTTAAAAGACAAGACTTGCAAGACATTTTCTTCACTTCTTTTCGTAAGTCCTTTGCTTTTCTCCGTTTTATTTTAGTTCTAACTATTCATAATTACCCACCTTTCAGCTTCACCCATTTTCTCTCTTTAAAGTCTCATTTGCAAGCCAGAAACGTAGAAAGTTTTATTTTTTGTATTTGAATTCTTCATTTATCTTGCATTATATTTTATCTGTAATTTATGAACATTGAGCAGGAGAAAAATGTGGTGGGGTTTTTTTACTAAACAATCCGCGAACTTTATTAACTTTATTTGAAAAATGCGGCTCAAAAACATGTTTGTTTTTCTTAATTAAACTGAAGCTAGATACTTCCTTGTAGTAACTTCTAAAAATAAAGAACGCGTACTCGCGAACTCCTGCAAAAAAATCGTTCGCATTTTAAAATTACAACTTCAATTTCATTATTCAAATGATAAGCAAATAAAAGGATCATTACTTTGAACCATTACTCTGTTTTGTTTTGTCAAATAATAGAATAGAGTAATTACACTGTAATGCATTATTAAATTACAAAGCATACAGACTAATCACACAGATTTGGTTTATCGTGTCACGATAATTAGTTAATTAATTGGCCCATTCTTCAGAACCGATTTGAATACATGATTGCGCATGCCAGATCCGGTATGTAGTTTAGGTAGCAAAGTGGCAATGTGACAATGTGGGATACGAGACAAACACACAACTACTGATGTCATGTTAATGTACCTAGTTTAGGTACTTGTATAGGTATGAAGACGTAATACCTCTTCCCCCTAATACATTTATGGGATTTAAACATAGCGGCGAAATGTGGCTGAATCTTTTTACCAACATTAAGTACCCTTCTGCCCTCTCTTTTAGGGGAAAAAGGCTTCGTGTTAGATTCCATGTGTAACACAGGTACCCTGATATTACCTATTTTAGATAATCAGCTCTATTTTGAATTTAATAAGGTTGGTATATTCATTGTGGTTATAATTTTTATGAATATATAAATAGCAGAATCGAATTTTAGTTGTTAGTAAACTATAAAATTTTTATGTGGATTTCACGACGCATGTAATCTTTTTTTCAATAATTCCAGGTACTTATGTGAACATTTACAAGTTATACTGAAATATTATCAAATACTGCACGCACTAGTTGTGTTTGGTGTTATTCTTTTATTTAACTTGAAACATATTAATTAATTCTCGGATAAGCCTAAATTAACTAACATCAAATTAAATGTTGAAGAAAAGATGGATGGACTGTGTGATGAATGATATGAAAGAAAAGGGAGTCACTGATAGCGTTACAGGGGACAGGACGGTATGGAAGAAGAAAATGTGTTGCGCCGACCCCAAGTAATATTAGACAAGGGTAGGAAGATGATGATGAAATTAAATAGCACTTTTAGACGCTCAAATTTAAATCGACTAAGATTTCGCCATTGTTCTTTGGTAAGAAGCTATGTCTTATAGTATAGCACAAAATGCGAAAACCGTAAATTTGTACCTCCATCAAAAAAAAAAAATTAGTAACTTATTTGCAGTTGGTAAACTTAACGCTACTTATATAGATGTATGAGGACAACAGTTTTCCGACGTGAAAGTTAATTTTGTCCCTCAATGCAGTTTATTTATTCGTTAGAGCAATGATTGATGTTTTCATTGTATATGAACTTCAGTGATGTAACCTAATTATTTTGGTGAATTGAGCTGTCTGAACGGAACTCTCGGTGCTCGAGTACGACTTGCACTTGGCCGGTTTTACCTTTTATGTAGATATCAAAACTTATTCAATTATTTTAGACATAAATTGGTTAAGCAAGTATCTCTCAAAAATAATTGTTGGTTTTTGATAGGTACTTAAGGATTTAAGCATTTTATATCTTTTGAAATGTTAAACTTCTGCGTCTACAAAAGCATTTTATTTCCTTCCCGTCTAAAATGGTCCAAAAAGACCTTTTTAAGTCTATTGAATTCCTTCTTTAATTTTTTGATGAAAGTCAACTGGGTAGTGTTGATAAGCGACTGAGGAAGCGTTCCCTAAAAAAAGAGACGGATCTTTATTAGTTTACAAAGCCGTAAAGTTGCAAAGTGACATACGAACATTTGCTAGCAGGCAGTAACAACACAAATTTAACCCGTGTCGCTTTTTTGAGGGCAAAGACACGATGAAAAGAGAGACAGAAGGTCTATGGACAGTACTTTTTCTAAATTGTAGATGGCGGTAAAAGTTATAATGGGACAAGTGATACCCACCAGTAATCAACAGACGCCGTCAATATTCTAAATATTCACCACCTGAAATCAGTCACGTCAAAAAAATATTTCGTAGTAAATATAGTACGTAGTAGGACAATCGGACGTTCCGTAGTGTCTTTCTAAGTCTATAAAAAGGCAAGTTTTTGTTCGTTTGTATGTATGCCTATAGTAGAGACTCCACATAAATTACCTATTTATTGTGATTTTATATCTAAATTATGATAAAAGATCAATATTAAATTATAAGACCAAAAATATTATGTACCTATATAGGAACGCATTTACGTTGTAGGGCTTAGCCTCAAAGTATAAAATACCCACCAATCCCATTAAAGGGCCCGATTTTCGGATAACTGGTAAATAAAAATATAAATGTACCTACAATATGGGTGCGGGACGATCTCTATAAATCCTGAAACCATAACATAAATGAAACGCGATTTCTGGGTGACGGCCGAGTTAATAGAATGCTATAAAAGATTGAATCGTTTGTGTTTTCCTTACCTTTGATGTTTCATTTACCTAATTCGCCTTTAAAAATAACCTGAACAAGCAAGACTACATTCCATTGTTGCAACCGTTCTACGAAGTCGTTAATGCTTTGTATAAACACAAGTCCTGATCCTATTGCACTGAAAAAATATATTTGAATAGACCCACATTTGTTCCTATTTGTGCTCTTTCAAGACAAATGTTATTTTTCGCTTTAAAATTAATGATTATTTCTGGTGCAAGGATTCATTTTTGTTTGTAAGATGGAAACAGTTAAAGCGGACACATGATGTCATTTTTCATATATATTTTCCATAAGAATGGAGCACTAAGGAAGTCTATTGTTCAGCGAGTGGGTTTCCCAAGCGCATACTTTATTCAGCTTGCGGGCTGACTTTTAAATGAAACTAGTGTCACCTGTGACTTGATTTTTGCCGAAGTGTCCAACATAAAATGAATAGCTTTTAAAGGCTAACTAGATTATTGCTACTCCCGGCAAAAAAGACGATTCGGAAAGATGAACACATTTTTACAAGTTTATAGATATTGTTTCTGTCTACTTATATCAAGTTTTTATATAAGCAAAGGCTAGCAGCCGTCTTCTAACTTACAAAATTAACACAAAGATGAAATTTTTTAAAGTTATGTGAGGTGGGTACAGATTGTTTTTGAAGTGAAATCTTCTATAGCCCCGTTGTGACTTCAAATTTGATGAAATGAATAAGCGTCATTAAAAAGAGACAAACACATACATATAAATACAGACCTAGGCTTAGTTTAGACTCCGGATCTCCTACAAAGCACAATTTTTGTAAAAATATCTGTCAGTGTAAATAGGATGTAATTTTTGGAGATGAATAAACGTTTTTATTATTATTAATATAATAATAAATTATATTAAAAATAAAGGATTTGACGTGTGAGAGAATGAGAAAGAATACATTGGAAGGTTTCACTGGTAATGCGTGTGAAATGCACTAATGTTTTGTGTTTTATATCAGTTTTGGAGTTGGTTAAAAATTAACCAAATATTTTCAGAAAACTTACTCAATAAATGAATTGAGAAACAACTCTGCATTCAAATCAAAGCTAAGCATGTTGTTTTGCTTGTTATGAGAAAGTTACGCCAACGATGTTTTGAATTCATATCAAAACAACAGAGCACTAGCTAGATGAAATGGCATCGTACTATGAACTTTAACTACGTGCCATGAGCGAGAACCTCGTTAACAAAATAATGGAAAGTAACTCTACAAAGTACAAGAGCTAATTGCCTCAAGGTAACCTCATCTCTAACCCGGTCTATAAAACTTATTAAATGATGCTTGGCCATCGTCACCCAAGCAATCAACTTGCCTTAAACTTAAAGGAATATTTATACCACGTTAACTACATATAATTTTGAAGTTTTTACTCTTGAACGTTGGAAAACTTTTGAATTATTTACAAGACATTTGCTTCACCTCTTTTCGTATGCCTTTGGCTTTTCTACGTTTTATTTCAGTTCTAACCATTCATAATTACCCACCTTCCAGCTTCACCCATTTTCTCTCTTTAAAGTCTCATTTGCATATAAAAAATGCAGAATGTTTTATTTTTCGTTTTCAAATTATTCATTTACCTTACATTATATTTTATCTGTAATGTAGGAACTTTGAGCTGGAGGAAAAACGCAAAAGCCATGAACTTTATTCGCTTTATATGCAAAATGCGGCACAAACATAATATGTTGTTTTTCATAAAAAAAGCGAAGTTAGATACTTCCTTGTAGTAACTTAAAAAAAAAAAAACTTTATTTTTAGAAGTCGGTGTCCATAACGCAAAGAATTGGTACCTACGAAAGATACCGACTTCCAGAAATAAAGTTATTTTTCACTTTGTAGTTTTTTTATTTGGAAGTCGGTAGTATATTTTTGTAAAAAGGTTTTTTTTTATTTTTCACTTTTTATTTGAACCGACTTAATAGGCAAGTTGTTGAGTACGGTACCTATAACGCCAGAATAGATTACCCGAATTTCATGAAACATGAACATAACCGGTGAAATGAGAGATCTGCGTACCCATTAAGAGGGTACTGTCGTAATATTTTGTTATGAAATTGTATAAACAATAAACAGACCAGTGATTGTAGCAATCTCGAGAGATTCGCCGTTATCTATTGAAGAGATCTGTTGTATATCGTCGAAGTTCTTCATTAGATCTTCACCAAATTAAAATGGGACCAATTTCGGAACATACTCTTTCAAACAAAAAAGAATTTTCAAAATCGGTCCACAATTGACGGAGATATCGGTAAATATAAAAAAAAACAATCATAAAGTTGAACATAGAACCTCCTCATTTCTGGAAAGTCGGTTAAAAATAAAGACCGCGTATCTCCTGCAAAAAAATCCTTCGCTTTTTAAAATTACGACTTCGTTATTAAAATGAGATAAGCAAATAATACGATAGTGCCATTACACTGCATTGCATTGTCAAATAAAAGAATAGAGCCATTACACTGCATTTTATTGTCAATTAATAGAATAGAGCCATTACACTGCATTGGATTGTCAAATAATAGAATAAAGCCATTACACTGCATTGTATTGTCAAATTACAGAGCATACAGACTAATCACACAGATTCGGTTTAATGTGTCACGATAATTATTTAATGAATTGGCCCATTCTTCAAAACCGAAGTGAATACATGATTGCGCACGTCAGATGCGGTATGCAAATGTAATTTGGCGCGGGGTGTAGTTTTGGTAGCTAAGTGGCAACGTGGCAGTGTGGGATACGAGACAAACACACAACTAATGATGACATGATGATTGTACCTAGTTTAGGTACTTGTATTGGTATGATAATGTAATAGCTCCTCCCCTTTAACCTCTTTGGGGCATAAATAAAGCTGGCGAAATGTAAGTTTACCTAAGTAGGTACCTGCAGTAAACTTCTGTACTTCCCTTTAGAAGAAAAAAGCCTTGTTGTTAGATTAATTGTGTAATATAACAGGAACTCTGATAGCACCTATTCTAGGTAATCATCTCTATTTTGAATTTAAAAGGTAAGGTAGGTATATTCATTGTGGTTTATACATTTTATGAATTAGAATATAAGTAGCAGAATCTCATTTTAGTTGTTAGTAAATTACATAATTTGTATGTGGATTTCATCAACGCGTGTAATCTGTTTTCAATAATTCTAGGTACTTATGTGAACATTTCTAAGCAATCAAATCGCATGAATCCGATACATTCACGGCAATAAAATAAATGTCAAAATATGTCAATAAAACAAATGGTATTTTTACACGTTACACTAAAATGTTATTAAATACTGCACGCACAAGTTGCCTTTGGTGCTATTTTTTATTTAACTTGCAACATAATAACAACAATTATTTCTCGGATTAGCCTAACTTAACCTAATCAATCGGATGGGACAGATTAGTCTTACTGCAACGGTAGGTATTCATTATTTCGTTACTAACAAGCGTTGCGGTTGACTTTCTTTGTTTGTATAACAATGGTTATCAATCAATATCAATACATATAATAAATCTGTAGAGAAGTCGGATTTATACATCGAAAATATTTCCAAATAGCCAGCGTGGTAAAGGATAAACAGCAGAACCCATTGCCAGCATTTTTGGCATTTTTGTATGTTTGTCTGTTTAGTTGTGCACGCATTTAACGTGTTAAATGTACAAAACCAATGTAAATAACTTTTATACTTTAAAACTAAGCGTAACTTGAAATATTACTTGAAATATTACTTAGTTTTTGTTTCATCGCAATCGTTGCACTCTATCAAAAGCTATAAGAATTTAAAGTTTTCAAGAAGTAAGATATCACAACATACGTAATTCTGATACTCGGACAGTAGAACTCCATATTCAATAGATGGCGTTATGCATTTGACGTAATTTTCTGAATGGTGCTGTTAAGATTTTCCGAGGAAGAATAACCCTAGAAAAGGAATAAGAATAACCCTACCTACGTAGAGCAGGTAGAAAGATAAGTAGGCTAGGTAGGTAAGTAAGTAGTTTGCTAATAAATTTATAAGTGTCAAACAAATATACTTTTGACTTGGAATCATATCGTGGTCATAATCCATCTCCTTCATTAATTTAAGGTATCATGTCTTTGATCTCCATATCTACAAATCTCACAGCAATCTTAGTAGTCATGCTTAAATAAGCCCCCTCCCTATCTATCCCTATATTCAAACCATGAATAAGTATCTTCTTTTACATGTCCATCCTTAGTTTACTTTGATGTTAATTCATCGTTTCTTGTTCATTCACAGTTTCTTGGGTGTTCATCCGTATTTCCCTTAATGTTCCTTTACATGTACAGCCTATCCACATTCTTACTGCTCTCGCCGCAAATTATATTCCTCATTCCACTGCATTACACAAAAATACCATGTCAATCGAATTCCTCACAACTTCTCAATCACCGGCGCCATTTTTAGAATCGGAAGTATGTCAAAGGTATCTTAATGGGTTAGACATGTTGGAATACCGAATATTTTCCTAAGAATAGAGAACTAGTTTATAGATATTTTTGCGCTTTAAACTGTCTAAAAAGACATTTCAACGGTTAAGTGCAATAGGATGTGATGGATTGCCAATGTTATTGTTATCAATACAGCGTTAGAATTCTGTGTATACAAATGGCCAAATGAGCAGTGATACGACTAGTTATTCGCTTTGCACAATAACTCTACCGTACTTATGGAAATTGTGGTGGCTTCCTCTATAAGCTCACTTGTTTGAAGTTCCAACGGTGCCAGTTACTCCGATTCTATGCAGTTTGGAACGCTATTGCCGAAACTAGTTTTGATTTGGTTTTTGATGCACCTAGTTTAATGATATATAAAGCGAAAGACCATGGTGGCTCCTCGTTTTGTCACTGACGCTTGTCGTGATCTGCGCTATTAATCTTCTTAACGACCTTCCTTTATTTTTTTGTGAAGATCTTAGTACCAGAGAATGTGATCTTTAATCAAGTCAAAGACCGTTGCAAGTCAATAATTTAAATCAAAAATACTTAGTTCTGCTTTCGGTATCCAAGTTTGAAAAACTCAGGTGTAGGCAGTTTATATATATTAACTCTCTTCTAGTAATCTGTCTTTCTTATCAATACGTTGTCTACTTTATAACAATATTAATAAAAAAGTCACACCAAAATCCGAGTAGTGTAGTTCTCATTGTCATATGAGAGTATGTCGGTACATCCGCTACGCAATCAATATCCCGTCGTTCTAAGAATTTGGAGTCGCAAACAATAATGTGCTGGTCAGCATATGGTTTATTACATCAAGTGATCTGCGATAGTATGAATTACACTGTGAGTACTGTGTCGCTCATTAAAAAATAAACTTTTTCAACTAACGTGTGAGTGTTGATCTTTTTTTCAACGATTGCTCGCAAGGTCATTCGATAAATCCACCATGTGTTTCTTCTTCATTTATCTGAAGTGTATGCCGAATGAAAACATAGTATCAGTATTTCCAATGATTTTCTGGTAGAGATAACGCTGTTAGCGATAAAACCGCCACTGGACCTACCCATAACTAGATCATTTTTATTAAAAAAATGTGTAACTATTTTGGTACGCAATAAAGTACACAAAAACTCCTTACAACGCATGCGCTGTGAAAACTATGGATGATAGTACAAAAAAATGTACTACAATATTAAAGAACGTATCAATATCTAAAAACGAAATCGCAAAACATATCATGAATTTAAAAATGTCATCGAAATAAATTACTAGAAAGAAAAACACCGCGACGAGCAGTGAGCGACGGAGGAGATACCAAGGTGCGGAAGAGAGGAGTGGTAACTCATGGAGTGGTTATAGACTTTTAGATTCACATTTTTTAACAGTTAAAAAGGTATTTCCAGAACTACTTATTTATAAAAAAAAAACATAGTTGTACCAATAGCACATAAAAGAATCGCTCGTAATTCAAATTCAATTTAATTTAATAGAGTAATTATTTACAATAATTAATGTTATATTTTAAAAGTTTATAATTATTACCTGCTGGTGTAGCGTTATCTCCTAACAATTTCTTCTTTAAAAAGTACCATTAATATTACATCAACACTATGGATTCACTGACAATCACAGTGATCTGAAGGAGTTGTTCCACACACGGATGTCTATTTTTGAAGCTGAACTGCAGAAGGCCCCTCCATCACCTGTCACAAGTTCCGGTTTGGCAGTGGAATTCAATTTGTTCCGGGCTTTCATCTCGCAAGCTCTCAACAGCTTCTAGCGACAGGTGGAGCTTCTAGCCCAAAGTGTTGACCAAATGGAAATGCGAAGACGGAGGAAAATCTTGCTTTTGCATGGTGTGAGTGAGGAGCAGAAGGAGGACACTGCTAAAGTCATCACTAAATTGGTCTGTGATAAATTACAGCTAAGCGACTTTACTGTTGCTGACATCAGCCGATGTCACAGGATGGGTCAAGCAGTGGCCAATAAATCCAGGCCTATCTTGTTTAAGGTACGCAGTCTTGCAATCCGGGATAAGATCTGGTTCACTAAAGTCAAACTAAGGGCTTCAGGCGTTACTATGTCTGAGTTCCTTACAAAGGGCCGGCATGACGTGTTCCTCGCTGCTAGGGAGAGAGTTGGTGTCGCCAAGAGCTGGACAAAGGCGGGCTGCGTATATGTCCTTAGTCCTAATGATACGCGGCACCGGATTGAATCTATCGCTGAACTGGACAAAATTGCGCCGATTCCCATCGATCCGACTGCACCTAAAGTGGCAGTGGCAGACACTGTTCCGACCGCTGCTTCTGTGAAGACCGCAAGACTGAAACGTGCTACTGCTATGAAAAAGTAATTTCCTTACTTGTGATGTTTTCATGAGGGTCCGGGTACTTTTATGTTTTGTTTTTACCTTCAATACGTATTCTAAACTTTCAAAATGAATTTTAAATTGTTTACATGTTGTCACGTTTTGTCACTTGTCACTGTCAGTTAAATGTCAAATTTTGTTTGCGGTGCGTTCCATTAATTAATACGGTGCATGCTAGGTCATAATTTTTTTATGTTCTACTTTAATTCTCCTGTACACGTGTTTATTCTTTATTTTCTTTTTCTCTTTTGTGTTTCTTGAAGATACTGTTTTTGTTGCCCGGATTCATCTTGTTTTTATTTTATTCTTATAGCTTAATAACGCAACTGGCAGGTGAACTTGTTGTTTGGTTATATATTTGAGATTGGGTTTTTTATATTAGGTTAATAATTATTTATGTCTTTAAATGAAAGCAGTGATAGTAATAGTTTTTTTTCTTTGAAAAGTACCGATGACAGTTTTGTGAGTCTTCCTTCTCTTGTAGACAGTCTTACAGCGCAGTTTTCCGATGTTCCTAGGAATTTTAACGTTATACATATCAACGCCCAGAGTATTCCAGCTCATTTCCACGATATGCTGGCAAGTTTTGACTGTGAAAATACAGGGTGTTTGGAAGGGAGCTGTACATACGCCTAGGGTAGAAACTAGAGATAGTCTGCTACCTACCCCCGCCCATTATATTGACCTTGGCCTCAAGGTTTTTTTTTAATTTATTATTATTTTTTATTTGACTTTTTTATGATTTTTTGACTAAAACTACCTGTAGCTCAAAATCTATCCATGGGACCGGTCGGCTAATGGTCTTGTTTTAATCGTTAGAGTCTTAGGGTCCTGCAAAAAATTATTTTACACCAGAAAATTGTGGAGAAGAAAAGTTATGGGGCCTGAAGTACCGTAGTAAGGTAAAGAAATAATTTTAAGGGCAACTTTCTATGGGGTTTAAAAAAAAACTAACAGGGTTGGAGTTCTTCTGATTTTTTTAAAACATCCTCAGTCCATGCCCTTTCTAACGATATGCTAAAAGTGTAATTATCACTTTTAGTTTTAAAGTTATTAATTAATTTCCGCAACTAGGGCACTTCAAGCAAAAATTTCAACTAATGAAAATTAAATGTGTTCGATCGTAAAAGGATGGCAAATGAAACAAAAAATTTGGTAATGACTAATGTCATTAAATTACAAATTTTAATTAATTACTAATTTTAATTAATTACAAATTTTGTTCAAATTGATGACCATTGACCTGTAAACATGCTCGGCACCTCTTCCTCATCTCCACGGTCACCGTTCTAAGCAGCAGTTCCTCGCGCATTGTATCGAATGCGGCGTGGATCCTGTTAATTAGAACCTCCCTTGTTGGTACTTCTTCTGCGTACACCAACTCTTTCGCCCTTCCCCAGACGTAGAAGTCGAGTGGGGTAAGGTCAGGCGACCTTGGGGGCCAGGGAATTGGCCCACCCCGACCAATCCAAGAATTAGGAAAGCAGTTGTCCATAAGCTCCCTCACTGCTAGGCTCCAATGAGCAGGACAGCCGTCGTGCTGGAAGACTATGGGCCGATCTTCGTCAAACACTTCTTCCGCTAAATCAGGCAAATCGTTTTCGAGGAAATCTAAGTAGTTTTGCCCGTTTAGGTTGTCTGGCAAAAAGTGCGGCCCTATCAACCGATTACCGATGACGCCTGCCCATACGTTCACGGAGAACCTTCGTTGAAAACCTCTGTGCCTCTTGACTCTCGGGTTTTGATCTCTGGGTGCCCAGTGATGGAGATTGTGGTAATTTACAATTCCTTCCTTGTCAAACTTGGACTCGTCAGTCCAGAGAATACTCCGTAAAAAATTAATATCTTCCACGTCCGTATGGAGCAAGTGGCGGCAAAACTCCACCCTTCTTGCATAGTCGTTATCCTCTAAGCCTAAAACAATAAAAATATCAACGTTAGCGGTTTCCTTATGAATTAGTAGCTATGTAACATTGATTGCTATCTCTGTCTTTCCATTTCTCTCTATCTCACACACATGCTCATGTTAATTTAAAAATTGCCTATGAAATTCACATGCTAGTTCATTACATAAGAGCTAAAAACAAAAACTTTATGTAAAAAATTACCTTGAACAGGGGTGTAGTGGAAAGGATGACGTCCATTTTCGCGAAGAACCGACCAGACTTTCCACACGCTTAAACCAAGCGTCCGGGCTACGGTTCTTACGCTTCTGGTCGGATCTTCCTCAAATTCAGCCAATATGCGTTCTTCCGCAGCCAAATTTGGTTGAAATCTGTTCACGGCTGGTTCCCGGAAATTTAAATTTCCGGTTTCTCGCAGACGCCGATAAGTTGAGCCAAACGTTTGGTGGTTAGGCACTCGCCGGTTAGGATACCGTTCTTGATAAATCCTCCGTGCCTCGCGCCCATTGCAATCAGCCATTCCATACACCACCAGCATGTCGGTGTACTCTTCACTGGTAAATCCAGCCATTTTGCCAACAACAAGGTAACAAATAACAAAACTTAACAAAAACGAAGTAATAACAAACTCAACAAAATTAACGAAAACAGTGGAGCGTCGTAACGGCAAGTACGTAAGTTAGCTAAGATGGGTAAATCTCGACTGACTAACAAAGACCCCAACGAGTTACCTGCCCGGCCCCGTCGACCCAAGAGCGAAAGAGACATGACATGACATGTTTTGTCTCTTACATGTTGCTCTCGTGTAAGAGTGAGACAACAAATTTGCCAACTGTAGGCCAAACTGGTTTAAATTCTGGAAATTACATTTGTCTTACAAATGTCGACTCGTGGTGGTAAAAGTGCCCTAGTTGCGGAAATTAATTAATAACTTTAAAACTAAAAGTGATAAATACACTTTTAGCATATTGTTAGAAAGGGCATGGACTGAGGATGTTTTAAAAAAATCAGTAGAACTCCAACCCTGTTAGTTTTTTTTAAACCCCATAGAAAGTTGCCCTTAAAATTATTTCTTTACCTTACTATGGTACTTCAGGCCCCATAACTTTTCTTCTCCACAATTTTCTGGTGTAAAATAATTTTTTGCAGGACCCTAAGACTCTAACGATTAAAACAAGACCATTAGCCGACCGGTCCCATGGATAGATTTTGAGCTACAGGTAGTTTTAGTCAAAAAATCACAAAAAAGTCAAATAAAAAATAAAAATAAATTAAAAAAAAACCTTGAGGCCAAGGTCAATATAATGGGCGGGGGTAGGTAGCAGACTATCCCTAGTTTCTACCCTAGGCGTATGTACAGCTCCCTTCCAAACACCCTGTATACATGCCATTCCTATTTCCGAATCATGGCTTAAACCTTGTCTCCCTTCTGCTAGTTACTCTCTTCCCGGCTTTGTGCTCATTAGAAACGACCGGACGGTTGGTGGTGGTGGTGGTGTTGCCATATATCTCCGCGCACATATTCCTTTCTCTGTTCTCAATATGTCAGCGCAGCCACCGCCACCAAATGCTGGTGAACACCTCTTTCTTCAGGTCGAGCTAAATCATTCTAAATTACTTCTAGGAGTTTACTATTGTCCCTCTTTACGTGTCAATTTCTTTCTTCTTTCGAAAAACTCTTAGAAATGCTTATCCCTCGTTACAGTCATAGCACAATCATGGGTGACTTTAATACTTGTCTCCTGAAGAAAGACCATCGTTCTTCTTCCCTTACAAATGTTTCAGCTTCTAGTAATCTTTCTATTCTTCCGCTTAGTGCTACTCACCATTTTCCAAACTCTACACCTTCACTTCTTGACTTGATTTTTGTTTCCTCTCCTGATCGCGTCGCTAACCATGGCCAATGCTCAGCCGACGCCTAGCTATTTGATATTTCTTTCATATAAAATTCGTCCATCTAAAGCTTAAGCCAAAATCCTCATGCAGCGCAATTTTGCAGGTATGAACGTTGACAGTCTTTGTGAGGATGCCAGCAACATAGATTGGTCTTATCTATTTGCCTCTGCTTCAGTCGATGAGCAAGTTAATGTGTTCACTACTAAGCTTGTTGAGCTTGACGACCATCACGCTCCTGTTCAGGCAGTTAAAGTGAGACATTTGCCGGCACCATGGCTTACGGATGAAATTAAAAATGTCATGAATAAAAAAGTTACGGCAAAGTCGAAATTTAAGCGCAGCCCTACTGACGCTAATAGGGAGAGATATGTCTCAATACGTAAACACTGCAATAAGGTGTGTAGAAATGCTAATCGCCAACATATTCATGATTCTGTCCAAAATGGGGACGCATCCAAGGTTTGGAAATTTCTAAGGTCATTGGGGGTCGGTAAAACCCGGGAGGAGACAATTCCTAAAGATGTTAATATTGATTCAATGAATAATCATTTTACTGCTTCGTCCAATTTTGATAGGACAACTAAATTAAATACATTGAATCATCTTTCATCTCTTCCCACTCCCAGTTATTCTCCATTTATTTTTGGTCAATTTACTACATGTGATGTTAAGAAGAGCATACTATCGATTTCGTCAAACGCAGTAGGAAGCGACTGTATCAGCCGCAAAATGCTACTCCCGGTGCTGGACATTATACTTCCCGTCTTTTGCCATATCCTCAATTTTTCCGCGTCTACCTGTGTCTTTCCAAGCTCATGGAAAGACGCTCAAATAATTCCTTTACCTAAAAAATCCAATCCCACATCCTTTGCTGAGTATCGCCCAATATCTGTCTTGCCATTCCTATCCAAAGTCCTTGAACGCTTAATCCACAACCAAATAAGCGCCTTCCTCACCAAAAATTGTCTCCTTAACCCCTTCCAGTCCGGCTTCCGCCCTGGTCATAGCACCACTACAGCGCTTCTGAATGTTACTGACGATATAAGGTCTGCCATGGAACAGGGAAATCTAACGGTTTTGGCTCTACTGGATTTTAGTAATGCCTTTAATACCGTAAATTTCGATGTTTTGCTTGGCATCCTTGGCTCTCTTAACATATCTCCAACGGTAATTGAATGGTTTCGTAGTTACCTGTTCGGCCGCCGACAACGTATTTGCATTGGAGAGACCTTGTCTTCCTGGTGTAGTACTTGTGCCGGGGTACCACAGGGCGGCGTTCTATTACTTTTCGCTGTTTTTATTAACTCAATCTCCAACGACTTAATTTCTTCCTACCACCTTTATGCAGATGATCTGCAAATTTACTCACGAGCTCCTCTTGGAAATCTAACCGAGGCTATCTCGGCCATTAATAGTGATCTGGCCCGTATATGCGACTGGAGCAAGAGATTCGGACTTATGGTGAACCCCATAAAGACGCAAGTGGAATGGTTTGGTGGTGGGCAATTCAAGAACGGTCTCAAGGATCGACTGGACGACTCTGTCCCAAGTTTCTTTTGACAATGCTCTTATCCCTTTTAGCGAGAAAGTTAAGAACTTGGGTATATTCCTTGACAAAAACTTCTCTTGGAATGCCCAGCTACAGGAAGTTAGCCGCAAGCTATTAGCATTTGCTGGTTCTTTGAGAAGACTGCGTAATTTTCTGCCGACTGCAACCAAGATTGCGCTTGCACAGTCTCTTCTGTTACCCATCCTTGATTATGCTGATGCCAGCTATCTTGACCTCACTGAAGTGCAACTTGATAAACTTGAGAGGCTTCAAAATGTTTGTATAAGGTTCATATTTGGTTTGCGCAAATATGACTATGTTTCTGAATTTCGTGTGAAACTCAAGTGGTTGCCAATTCGCCATCGCCGGAATGCTCATATTCTTTCTATTCTCTTTCTTCCTTCTACCCCTCTTTATCTCAAAAAACGGTTTCAGTTTCTGTGTAACTCGCACCTTAGAGTTCTTAGGTCATCGGATAATATGAAACTTAAAATGCCAATGCATTCCACTACCTTCCTAGACAAATCTTTTACTGTCCAGGCTACTCGTCTATGTGAGTGGTCACATGCCTGTGACTATAAAGCGCGCGAAATCACTGCCTGTTTTTAAGCGACTTGTGAAGGAGCACTACTTGTCATTGTGATCATAATGTTGTATAAGCTGAATTGTTTTTCTTGTCTGTATATTAGTTGTATGTATGTATTTATGTATCTATTATTTTATTTTATTTGTTTGTATTTAGTATCTACTCTAAATAAATTATTTATTAGTTGCAAAATTTGCACCAAGTGCAACCCCATATTATGTCCAGGCTGTCTCTTTCCATTCTAGGTTGCCTGGAAGAGATCGCGGTTCGCGATAAAGCCGCCTGTTGTATGTTTGTTTTTGTTGTAAGATGTGTTTATGAATAATTTTTATCTTGGTGTACAATAAAGTATATAATAAATAAATAATAAATAAATGTCTACCCGTGCGAAGCCGGGGTGGTTCGTTAGGTGTAACTAAATCTTATAACGTATTAAAATGTCTCCCTAATTAAAAATATTTTGTTTCAAAATAAAACTGTTCTGTCTATGTCAGACAAAACTGTTTAGCTTCTAGTGAGCGCACTGTCTCGAAATACTACTTTTATTGCTTGAAGCAAATTCGTTTCACCGCCCCCCGGTTTAATTGGGCAATGTAGGTGAACATTTTACGATATTGCTAAATTGACAAATATCGCCGCCGTTTTTTGACAACTTTGCCACAGATTACATTGAATTTATCTATTAAGAGAATTTATGCGGCACAGTAATATCATAAAAAGTTTTGTTAGAAAGCTTTAAATCACGCTGAACTTTAAGACTCGAGTGTGTAGTTCTGATCGCTTGTCGGTCGGCTAGAAGCAAGTGTTCTTGTGCGACGGGCGATTACTCACACCACCTGCTCGGGGAACAAATGTCCGCTGGTTGGTCTCTTAGCGTGAATTCTGACCGCCAAGCGAGCATCGCTGAGCTAGTATCGCTGAATGAGTATTTTCTTTGTTATCTTTTTTCGCTGCGACAGACTAGTGTTGTGAGTCTTCTTACCGGTAGTGTGAACAGCCAGCAATTAACCATTAATATGTGTGTCTCTTTTATTGACTCTATCTATATATTCTGTCCGTTTCTTCAGAGAGAAAATGGTCGATAGCTAATCTCTTCCTGATTGTGCCTAAATCTTTCTCTATAAGTTCTTTTTCGCACAACTTTTCAATTAAATCTAGGTATAGACCTAGATTTCTTGAGTAGGTGCCAATGCGTGTAAAGTTCCATTAATTCCCAAAACTTTGGACTTGAAAATTTGTAAGAAATACTGTGCCGCATAAAATACTCCTAATAGAAAATTGTGATCATAATTATTACCAAGAGAAGCAAACAAAAAATGTAGATAAAAAAAATAGCCAAAAAAGCAGAAAAAAGAGAGAAATCAATAAATGTAGATTCTATAGGTAGCTAATCTATCTACCGAAGCAGATATATAATACACATAGCAGATAGACATTTCTAGTAAGACGTCCCTGTGACATGCACGTCTACCTCTGAATATTTATTAAAAACAATTAAGACGTCTGTTGACGCATCATTCCTGTTACAATAGAAGTCGAGAGGACGCCTTGTTTCTTTTTTAGGGGTTTTGTACAAGGAGGTTGCTGGCATGTCGACCTTAACTTAATATGCGCACGTCAGATAAAGTTAAATTATAAATCGGAGTATCCGGTAACTTGTTTGTCATGGCTAAGGCCTTCCCATTTTAATTGGGAGGAAACCTCAATTAAACTTAATACCCCGTCAGGTAAATGTTCGGGATAGGATTGATTTAACCTTTCAAATCGTAGAATAGTAGCACTTCACAGGTTTCTGCGCTTCTATTCATTGGGGCGTAGCTCATGCGAGGACGTGCTACCTCCTTACCTATTTTAGGCTTTTCTAGTGACTTCTGTTAGAGCCGCCTTAGACAAGGCACGTTTGACGGCGCGTAGTGTTCCACGCGCGCTCAAAGAGATGTCATCAAAAACTGACGGGGTCCGCTAGGGCCGATGCCGGTCTGGGCCGTGGTTAAATTTGAAAGAGAGTTACCACGGCTCTGACACAAGCAACTGAAGGTAGACGGGTGGGTTTTATTCAATAAAAGTCTGAAACGCCCTCCCGCTTCACCCAGGATGGGAGAAGTCACTAGATGATTTCCCAACCCAAAAAAAGGCAATGCACGTTGACGTAATAAATACAAGTTTAAAGTTCCATATGCTTATCATTTGAGCTCCCTGAGCTAAGTCCCCATTAACATGAAATTTACACTACGTATCAATCAAAATCAAAATCAATTTTTTTATTTCACATAGGCCTACATGGGCACTTATAAAACGTCGACAAAATGAGCACGGTTCGGGTTGGTCGTTTCCTATGGAGAAGAACCGGCAAGAAACTCCATGGTTACTCTTTTAAAAATGGTTTGGTTTTACAATATTACCATGTTACAGCATTAGTACTTAGATATGGGGGGACAACGTAGGCCCGAATTATGACAATAAGTCGTAAGAAACTAAAAAAAAAGAAAAAGATTATATAAAAAAGTTAACAAATGTTAACTAGCATCTAGAAGGCCTACAATGATCACACATTCACAAAACAATCGGTAAAAGAATCTATACAAAGGTAAAAAATAATAAAAATAAGTATAACAAGACTAAATTTAACATGTTGCACAAATGTTGTTATCAGTGCTGTAACTATTCTTAGCAAAGGGCTTTAAAGATGATTGAAAACCATTGTAAAAAGTCTAATTAAAAGAAGGAAAGAAAAAATGAGTTTGAGAATAGTTAGAGACATCCACATATTTGTGCCGTTTACAAGTAACCAGGGAAGCTGCATGCGCAGAAGGAGCTAAGCCCAAATGTTTTTATCTTCAACGTAGTCCTTGATTTTATAATATGCTTTTTTAACAAGGATACGTTTGATGTAGTTTTTGAACCTTCCATCGGTCAGTTCTATAACTGACTTTGGCAACTTGTTATAAAAGCGTATACTGTTTATAAGAAAAGACTTGCTAGTTTTCGTTAATCTGAATTTGGGTATTACAATTTCGTGCTTACTGCGTGTATTTAAATTATGGAAGTCGCTTCTAGTTTTGAAAAGCCCCCGATTTTTACGGACATACAAAATACATTCCAAAATATAAAGTGAAGGTAGAGTCAGTATATCGATCTCTTTAAATTTTTCTCTGAGGGACTCGCGAGGACCCATTTTATAGATTGCGCGGATTGCCCTCTTTTGTAGGATGAAAATTGAGTCAACGTCTGCTGCTGATCCCCACAGCAGAATGCCATAAGACATAATACTGTGGAAATAAGCATAGTAGACTAACCTAGCTGTAGCTAGCAATTATTGTAATAGCAATTATTAATAATATATATCTACATGTTTTCTTTAGGCTCTGTAATTTTTATGAAAAGGTCTTTCAAAGATTTACAAAAATAACGTTCCTGAACTCAAACGACGCGGCAGGTGACGCTCTAGAAGGATATACACGTATCTTAGTAGTGATGTTCTTCAGAAACGCCAGGTGCACATTATTCAGGCGACAGTCAATCGGCGGTGACTAGATGTATGTACGTAAATAAGGCAAAAATTATATAATTATCTGTAGTTTCAGCCTGCCCAAGGGAAAAAGGGTATGAGTATATAAGTTTTAGTTGCTGAGCTCATCTAGCAGACTCATCACTCTCATCAGTGTTATTTTACAATGAATAACAGTGAAATTTAGGACGGTTAACGTTTTTGATGAAGGCTTTCGAATACCAATGTTACTCATAATCAAATCGTCATCAGTATTCACTCGTTTATGAAGATTTTCAATGAGTATCTCTTTTATTTGCCTCTCACGTACTCGCTTGATCACTTTCCTCATTATTGTTTGATTTTTCGATAAATTCCCTGTAGCTATTCATTTGAGTTATTTCAAACAATAAATTATTGTATTGAATTTATAAACCCTTTGAAAAACCCTTTGGATTCTTTGGACTTCGGAAAACCGCGACGATTTATATCCTAATACATTCGGTTATACGTACATTGTAATAACTTGGAAATATATCGATAAACCCACATCACAAAGGATCGGTTTATTGTTGTTCATATTCGGCTTTTGTTCAGAGGTCTTCATTACATTGAACCTTGTTTTCCGTAATAGTGCCTTCATCTCTAATGTAACACCTAAATATAAACTTAACTTAAACAATTTTTTCGTTGGGAAAATTAAACTTACACATGATTTTATATTAATTAGCAAAACGAAAATGCTTATTTTAAGGTGCAAGGTTGGTCGTTCCGTGGGTGGGTAACCAAAAATTACACACCGAGCTTCCTTCGTCTCTTGGAAAGCACATTGATCCGTCGGTTCCAACAGTCATTAGTAAATCTGTGACTCTTACCCAGATACCTACTGGATTGTGGAGGTCAAATAGGATAGTCGCTACATGTAAAAGATGGATACATGAGTATGGTAAAACCCGGACAGCTGCTACACTTTTTGAAATTACTTTATGTCTCAGTACAAAAAAGCAAGATTCTTCATTTGTAAAACGGGTATATACTTGGGTTTATTATCTTCAAATTTATGAAAGGAATAAACATTATTTTTGTTATTGCCTGAGTATTGGCGATTTTTGTGGACCTATACATTTTTGGGACACCTATCCCATATATGGGATAGTTGTCCCAAATACTAATCCGTATAAATTACGTTTAGGATAGTCGAGAAAGAGGACAGTTAACCCGCAAAACGTTGATCGCACCTAGCCATCCCATGCGATCGCACAGAGACATGCATCACGGTCAATTTTGTGGTAGTTTTAGAATCACACTTTTTTCTTCTCTATTATCTCGCGTTTGACCACTTTCTCACCTGATCATAAAGTATGATGTGGTGTCTCGATAGATAATTAAAAGAACATGTGTTTCATCTGGGAAACTAGAGTAATAACAATCGAGGCAACTATACCCCTGGGCAAATATCCCAGTTTTACCCTACAGTACTCAGCTGCACCTGATTAGACTGAAAACCCACCCCAAAATAGTTGGGTAAAGAACAAGAGATTAATTGAAAATGTTATAAAATAAGGATACAATGTCGGGGCTATTATAAAATGTTGATATCGATTTTCACTCATGACTAACCCGGCCCACACTTATTTTGATTCCTCGCTCCACTGGCGGTCGCGTAAAGATAGCCTCAGTGATCCAAAACATTACCTCGGGAGATACTTGCGGTATCTAAACAAGGACAGTACGTGTGGGTAGTCGTTGTCGGCCCTTGTTTTCAGGAACTTTGCTATATACTCAGTGTGTACAGTGAATCAAAGTAGTATAGCAGGAGCTCCTTCTAAAATGAACTCTGCTTTGCTATAGAAAACTAATGAAAGGACGGAAAACATAAATCATTACAAGGAAAGCAGAGGAAACGTTATGAATGTTTTCGATAATCAATACTTTGGTGACATTTTTTCGTGCTCATAAAAATTTCAACAATTTATTTTCTACGCTTCTTTACTTTCTATTTTTGTCTCATATATTTTTCAGAGGTGTGTTTTCTTCAAACAAACCACACTCCCAATAATTATACGCTCTTTCATAAACGATGTCATAAAGGTTTAAAGTAGTCTAACCATTTCTCCGTCCTTTCTAACGTAATCAACGGCCATGTCGGAGGACCTTTAATCCCCAGCCTAACACCACGCGGGCATTATTTCCTGTTGTCATGTTAACCTTCTAGCAAGCACGTAATCGTCGGCGCGCCGCTTCCATTTTGTGATTCTAGGCAACGTACATTTTTAACACAAACGTTCCTTTTTCAAAGCTTCAGGAGTGTTTCAGCTGGTTAAACCTTGTATAAAAAGTACATTGTTAATATCACTCACTATAGTATCGTAAAGCAAGTAATATTTTCAATAAGTATTTCTGCAAAATTTCTCTCTTCTTTAGTTTGACCACTTTTGTCTCATATTTTTTTCATAGGTGCGCTTTTCATCAAACTAATTTTCAAGACAACAAGCGTTTTTAACGCATACGCGTTTTCCAAGTTTCAAATATACTTTTGGCCGGTTACACCAAGATTTAAACTACGATAAGGCGATTAGGCACTTCGGCGTCTCAACAACATCTGCGGGTAACTTAGCTGAACACTCCAATTAATTACGTTAATCGATTATGTATGAACATGGTTAATTAAATCGGAATGGTGCCACACGCGGTCATAAAGTTCCTAGAAGTACCGACAGACTTAATGACCGGCGCTTTTATTAGTTTTATTGTTGCAAGCCGACGATAAAACTAACAGGATTGTGATAAATGGATAGGTCTGTACATCTTGTGGGTTTGGTGTACTAAACGTTTTGGGAGTACTTTTATTATGCGTTCAGCTAAGGAGTGGAATTCCCTACCGAAGTCTTTGTTTCCCGATAGCAACAACCTAGGTGTGTTTAAGTCGGGGTGCTTGGACAGGAAACCTCCCCGTGTGCCCGTGGGCTGGAGTTCCCTTTTGGATGCGTCCGGGGGGAAGGCCAGTCTCCGGGGCGGTGCACCCCGGGGTACAGGTAATGACTCCCCATTAGGTACTATGTGCCTAAGGGGTCTTGTTGCCCGTATGCTAATATCCTGTCATAGAGGTTGGAGGTCGGAAAAACGCTCCAACGTGTGTCCCTCTGCACTCAAGCAGAGACGCACAGCGGCGGAGTAAGAGCGGGCTCGGTGTGCACTAACCCTGCCGCTGGGCAGGCAGGAGGAAGTATTGCACCTCCTTCTGCCACCACTAGACTCGTAGCCCCGAAGATAGTCACGGTCATGTCTCTGACTATTGACGGGAGTCGAGGGTCTTGGCTTAACTGCCCGGGCCGCGAGGAAGAAAACCTCTATAAAAATCACCCCAAACCTCCAAGCGGCGGCGCACCGTGAGGGAGGTTGATAGCTTGACTAATGGGTAGCTAAAATTAGTCTCTAGTGCGAACCACTAGATTTTTGAGATTTAAAATATAATATACTCGTGGGAACAAACATGGAAAAATTAAAAACAAAAAACAAAACCGACGAAGAGATGAGGAGTGATGCGGGGTCGGAGTCCGACGCCGCATCTGGCGCAAAGTGCTCACAGAGCTCGGAGTGCGAAGAGGTGGGGGCTGTTGCGAAGAACCTACGGTTCTTCCGGAAGCGCCCCAAACCGGGGGATGGCCTAGGGTCACCCTCCGATGACGAGCTGGCCTCGGCCCGGAAGATCCCCACCAGTAGGCGGGGTGGTGGCCGAGATAGAGGAGTGGGGAGGGGGCTCACTGCCCAGGAGGCTGCTCAGCGAGCCGAGGGGCTTGCCACAGAGGGACGCCACCCCGGATCGACCAACCGCAGGGCAGTCCTATCGGGGTCTTCCGGCGGCGAACTAGATTCGGAGCAGGATTTGGATTCGGAGCGAGCGGTCAGGTTCGCAGAGGTCGTGGGAGCCGCAATCCGAGATGTGGCCTTGAAGAGGAATAAGTCCTCTAAACACAAGGCCATATCCGCGGCCACGGCCTCCATTATGGCGGCAGCGGAGGCAAATCATGTCGGGCCTCCGTCGGATGGAATATCCGAAATGCGGGCGGAGGTCACCCGCTTGAAAGCCGACATGGAGCTTCTCCAAAAGGAGAACGAGAAGCTCCGAGCGGACCTGGCCAGGCTCCGAGGAGCTGGTCCCCGGGAGATGCCGCAGGAGGGGGCGCAGCATGGGCAAGGTCAGCCCATGCCTGCAGAGGAACGGGTGCTGAACCTGGTGCGACAGGAGCTGTCTGCCTTCCAGAGTCGGTTTTCTGCTCTGGAGGCCATCGTCTTGCGTCCCCCGCTAGCTGCAAGCCAGGCGGCCCTGGTTCAGCGGAAGGCTGCCTCCTTTGCCGCCGCCGCGGCTACCGCGGCCAGACCGGGCTCGTCGGCAAATCACGATGCGATGCCGGAACCAGTGAGGTCAGCCCCAGCGAAACCGGGCAAATTGGCATCCAAAGGGGGCGGAGCGTCTTCTCAGGCATCCAGGGCCCCAGCCCGGATGGTGGGTCAGCCGCCCCAATCTCTTCCGCCTTCTGAAACTCCTGCGGCTGACGCCGAATGGCAAGTGGCCGGGGAGAAGAGGAAGGCGAGAAAGGCAGCGAGGGCGGCCAAAAGGAAGGAAAGGCGAAAGCGGCGCAAGGAGCGAAGCGTCGCGGCTAGGCTCCGCGCCCCGAAGTCCGCAGCTGTAGTGATTACACTACAGCCGGAAGCGGAAAAGAAGGGCGTGTCCTACCGCGACGTGCTCGCCAAAGCGAGGGCGGCGGTGAACCTGGAGGAGCTCGGCGTCACCGAGGGCATCCGGGTTAGGGTCACCGCAACTGGGGCCCGGATGCTAGAAGTCCCCGGTGTGGCCAGCGGCCCGACCGCTGACGCACTGGCCGAAAGGCTCAGGGCGTCCATAAATGCGGACGAGGCCCGAGTGTCCAGGCCCACCAAGTGCGCTGACATGCGCATTCTGGGCCTGGACGATTCTGTGACGGAGGGAGAGGTGGTGGCCGCCGTCGCCAGGACTGGGGGGTGCACTCCCGAGCAAGTAAGGGCAGGGATCATACGGCCTGACGCCACGGGGATGCAAGCCGTTACTGTGAGCTGCCCTGTCTCGGCAGCCCAAAAAATAGCCGGGGAAGGCCGAAGGCTCTTGGTGGGCTGGGTTTCTGCGCAGGTAAAATTGCTGGAACCCAGACCTCTGAGGTGCTTCCGCTGCCATGTAGGCAACCACGTGGGAGCTCAATGCACCTCGGAGGTGGACCGGAGCGATCATTGCTTCCGCTGTGGTCAGCCTGGTCACAAGGCCGGCACGTGTAATGCCACGCCGCACTGTGTCGTATGTGCGGCAGCAGGCAAGCCGGCTGATCACCGGGCTGGGAGCAAGAACTGCGCTCCACCCGCCAAGGACAGGCGCAGGGGCAAGCACTCCACCACCGCCGTCACCGTCGCAGCCACTGCTTCTGCCGCCGCCGCTGCCGCCTCCATAGCCGTCGTCGCCGCTGAAACCACCGCGGCAGGACCCTCACTGGGGGTTTTGGAGGGAGCTGAAATGGAGTGCCAATAATGGCCCCATTACGCTTCCTCCAGGCGAACATCAACCACTGCGCCGCTGCTCAGGATCTATTGCTCCAGAGCATGGCGCAGTGGTCGATTAACATCGCCGTGGTCGCTGAGCCGTACTTTGTCCCGCCCAGGGACGACTGGGTGGAGGACCTGAGCGGCTCAGTGACCCTAATTTCGTTGGCCGCCGCTGGCACCCCGTCCCTCGAGGGTGTCAAGAGGGGACAGGGTTGCGTGGCAGCACGGTTCGGGGAGATTGTTGTTGTGGGTGTATACTTCTCCCCGAACCGAACACTCGCTGAATTCCACAACTCCCTTGCGGAGTTGAAAATCGTCGTCGTCGGGTACCGCTCCATCCCTGTGATCGTCCTCGGGGATTTCAATGCCAAGAATGTGGCTTGGGGTTCCCGGTATACGGACACACGGGGCAGGATGGTTGAGGACTGGGCTCTGGAGACAGGCTTGGTCATCCTCAACCGGGGTTCTGTCTCCACGTGTGTGCGGATGCAGGGCGAATCGGTGGTGGATATTTCGTTCGCCAGCCCCGCTCTGTCACCACGTGTAATCGACTGGCGCGTTATGGAGGAGGTGGAGACCTATTCCGACCACCGGTATATCCGGTTCGACGTCTCCACCCAGATCTCGAGCGCGTCGGTCCGACAGACCCCGAGTGGTCCGCGGTGGGCGCTGAAACAGCTGGACCGGGAGCTCCTCCTGGAAGCCTCGATCGTGCAGGCCTGGGTGTCATCACCGGATAGGCCTGCTGACATCAACGACGAGGCGGAGTGGTTCCGGGAGGCCATGTCCGAGATATGTGACGTGGCAATGCCCCGGGTCCAGCCAGGTCGCGCCCGGCGCCAGGTGTACTGGTGGTCGCCGGAGCTTACGGCTCTGCGCCAGGCGTGCGTTGCTGCGCGACGCCGGTACACCAGGCACCGCAGGCTCCGTAACCGTCCTCCGGATACGGAAGCCATTGAGGTGGAGCTGTACGAGGGGTACAGAGCGGCGAGGATTGCCCTCCGAGCGGAGATCAAGCGGGCCAAGGGCTTGGCTCGCGAGGAGTCGCTGCGGATTCTGAACAGGGATCCGTGGGGGCGCCCCTACAAAATGGTGCGGGATAAACTCCGCCCATGGGCGCCCCCGCTGACACAGAGTCTCCGGCCGCAGCTCGTGGAGGGCGTGGTGAGCACTCTGTTCCCTTCGCAAGTGGAACATACTCCCCCGCCCATGGCTCCACCTCTTGCGGTGTCCGAAGCGGACCACACCACCGACGACGACGATGCTCCGGAGGTGACCGAGGTAGAACTGAGAGTGGCGGTACGTAGGCTGAATGCCAAAAATACCGCTCCAGGACCCGACGGTTTACCTGGAAAAGCCTGGGTTCTGGCCTTGGAGGCTCTCGGGCCTCGACTAAGGGGGCTCCTTAACGCATGCTTGGAGAGGGGCCAGTTCCCGCTTCGCTGGAAGACGGGGAAACTGGTCCTCATTAAGAAGCCGGGGCGCCCAGCGGACTCTCCGTCCGCTTACCGGCCCATTGTGCTGCTCGATGAGGTGGGCAAGCTCTTTGAAAGAGTTATTGCAGACCGCCTCGTTGGGCAGCTGGTGCGGGTGGGGCCGGATTTGGCGGAGAGCCAGTTTGGCTTCCGCAGGGGGCGCTCTACGGTGGACGCCATCATGCGCGTACGAGCCCTCACGACGGGGGATGCAGTGGCCCGGGGTGGGGTCGTCTTGGCGGTGTCTCTAGACATCGCCAACGCCTTTAACACCCTGCCCTGGAGTTGCATCAGGGAAGCACTCCGGTATCACCGGATGCCGCCCTACCTCTGTCGCGTGGTCGAGGCCTATTTGACGGACAGGGCCGTCATCTACCCCGGTCACCAGGGAGAGTGGAACCGGCGAGAGATGTCGTGCGGTGTCCCACAGGGATCGGTCTTGGGGCCGCATCTGTGGGACATCGGGTACGACTGGGTGCTGCGCGCCGACCTCCCTAACGGCGTCAGCGTAATTTGCTACGCTGACGACACGCTAGTCCTGGCGCAGGGGAGGTCGCACCAGGCGGCGGCAAATTTAGCGACACGCGGGGTTGCGACAGTCGTTGAGAGGATCCGGCAATTGGGACTCGAGGTGGCCCTGCACAAGTCTGAGGCCATGTGTTTTCATGGTCCTCGGAACGCGCCACCGCCGGGTTCCCAAATAACGGTAGGAGGGGTTCACATCGGCGTCGGGTCGACGATGAAGTACCTGGGACTCGTCCTCGACAGCCGGTGGAATTTCGTGGAGCATTTCCGACGTTTGGCTCCCAGACTGGAGCGGGCCGGGGCTGCCCTCAAGCGACTCCTGCCCAATCTAGGGGGTCCAAACGCCTCCTGCCGGAGGCTCTACGCGGGGGTCGTGCGGTCTATGGCTCTTTACGGCGCACCGGTGTGGGCGCGTTCCCTTATGCGGCGACCAGCCCGCTCGTTGAACGCGTCCCAAAGGGTCATTGCCATCCGGCTGGTCCGGGGATACCGCACGGTCTCCGGTGAGGCGGCCAGCCTCCTTGCCGGATTGCCGCCATGGGATCTGGAGGCAAAAGTACTCGCGCACATTTGGGAGTGGCGCGAGGAGGCGAAACGCCGGGGTGAAACTCCGCTGCCGCGACAAATCGCGGCTCGGCGGACAGAGCTCCGGCAGGATCTCATGGCGACATGGAGAGAGCGACTGTCGCAACCCAGTGCTGGGCACGCCACAATTGCGGCGATAAGGCCCCTCTTTGAGGAGTGGCTTGAGAGGCGCCACGGCGTCCTCACCTTCCGCCTGACGCAGGTCCTTACCGGGCATGGCTGTTTCGGGAGGTTCCTGTTCAGGATAAGGCGGGAGGAAACGCCCGGGTGTCACCATTGTATGGATCGCCCGGAGGACACGGTGGAGCATACGGTGGAGGTCTGCCCCGCTTGGGCGGAGCACCGCCGTGTCCTCGTGGACGTGATCAGCGGTGGCGACCTCTCGCGTCCGGCCCTGCTTCAGGCCATGGTACGGAGCGAGAGGGCATGGGAAGCTGTCACCTCCTTCTGCGAAGCAGTAATGCTCGCAAAGGAGGAGGCGGAACGCGTGAGGGAGACGCATCGGAGACGCCCTCACGCCCCTAGCCACCGCAGAAGACGCCCTGGGCGTCGGGAGTCGCAAGCCGATTCCCGGCCACCGTAGGCGCGGGCTTGCGGACGGTGAGTAATGGGTAGCTCGCCGTCTGATAAGGACCAGGCCCGAGTCGACGGCGCGTTGTGTTCCACGCGCGCCTCAAAGAGATGTCAGCAAAAACTGACGGGGCCCGCTAGGGCCGATGCCTGTCTGGGTCGCGGATAAATTTGAAAGAGAGTTACCGCGGCCCTGGCACAAGCAACTGAAGGAACACGGGTGGGTTTTAGTCAGTTAAAGTCTGACACGCCCTTCCGCTTCACCCAGAGCGGGAGAAGTCATATGATGATTTCCCACCCAAAAAAAAAAAAAAAAAAAAAGGTGTGTTTAAGTCAATAGTGAATAGGTTACTAATTCCAACAATATCACGTCATACAATATACGTAACGTTTTGATAACCTCCTTTTTTGTCGGTAAATATAAGTCTGAACTTATCTGAGCAAAAATCATTAAATTGTTCATTTTTGAAAGTGCAATTTCTTTTGTAATTAAGTCGAGACGAGCGATGTCAAAGAGTTGACTACTCGACATATTCCCAAAATTAATAAAAGTGGTTCAATATAGGAGCTTTCAAAATTGTATAAAAAATTTCATAGTAAATAAATTGGCCTGTATTTTAGAAAGTGAAAATATATTTTTACGCACAGAAATCTGTTTGTCATGTTGTTCACTTTGTATTGAAATCAAGAGGTTACTGAACAAGGCCGGAGTTATGGACTACTTCGTACTTGCTGAAAACTTACACGAAAGTGTCCAAAGTGTGGGTAAGTGATCGCTAGACTTGACTAAACTATTTGTTTGTAAGGGCACAAGGTGAAATTTACCCGACTAGCTGAAAGTTCTTGGCCTAATTTTCACCAACACGTCTACGTGTCTGTGTATGGTAGACATTTAAAATTCGAGTTTTCCATATAACTAAAGCCGTCAATTAGTTGTGCTTTTAGTAAATGGATAAAGAAAAAGGGTACTCAATTTTCGGTAGTCATTCAGCCCGTCTAGTAAAGGAGGTCGGAACTCTTTCGACTAACTTTTAAAAAGCACTGTTAGCTGCCGACACCATTACATTAAAGTGTCGGAAGACGGACGAATAAAACATTTATTTGTAGAAAACACTGCGAAATTATAATCCCACTCGACCTCACCGACATCCAAGCCGCGGTAACTTGAAGAAAAATAACAAAAATGAACTGACAAGTTTTCTTCCTCGCAAGTCGGCAATGAAAACAAATAACACGCCGATGAGAACAAATTCCAAGATGGCAGATAAATGGAAATTTATGAAGATTGCCTCCCCTGCCTTTTATTTTCAGGTGTACAGAATTCATTAGTAAAATGCCAATTTTCCTGCAAATTAACAGTGTCAAGAATAATTGACGGCTTATGGAACACGGGATTATGTGATTCCGCCGCTGCCATAGAGTGGCAATTATCAAGAAGATGTCCGAACTAAATATTGAATGTTGACAGGAATAGATGAAAGTTACTGATTGTTTTAATTAATCTCGCCTTTAATCGGAGTTTTTTATGAAGAGGATATTATACTTTGATACTTCGGTAAAACGAAAGTTAAACTTTGCCAAGTAAGCTACTAATTGCGGTATTAAATTGACAGGCATCGATTATTTATATAAAGATACGCATATGAACTTTTAACTTAAATGTGATACATTCATTGATTTAAATGATTATGTCATTGAAGTGTGTAGTTTTAATGATTGCGATCATTACAATGAAAAGTTCACTGGTTTCAATGAATATGTCTAAACAAAATAAATTGTAAAATAAATATATGTCTAATTTATCAATGCTTGCATCAAACACTGCGTAAATAAACTTGAATAAATAGAGATACTGTATTCGTTTTGATATTAGTTTAACAAATGAAGGGTGACACCGAAACAATTTAACAACTTCTATCGACAAATCCACCCGTGGTCAAATAATACACGCATAGTGATGATATATATCAACTATTGCGATCCTGATTTATTATAAAGATTAAGATTTTGATCAAGATATATGGGACGATCGTCGATTTTGATCACGGATCGCGTTAGCAAAAATACATTGAGGCAAATAGTTTCAACTGTATAACTAACGGACTTCTTTTTAAAAAAGTTCCTTTAGATGGCTTATAGTCGTGACAATCTAAAAAGTCGGATATGACGGCTATTAAAAACTTAATAATAATTAACATGATGCTTACGACTGATACTCGTTGTTATAGTGTATGGGTAACATTGTATTTAGGATTATGAATTTGATTTTTCAATTTCTTACGCACAAAGTTATCGCGGCATGTAAAATGAGTAACGTCATCGGACTTCTTAGATTGTCACGACTATAGTAGAATAAATGTTTTAAGTTTAAGAGGAAATATGGGCAGAGAGTACCGACTGAATTTCCTAAGTTAAAAGTCATAATCCGAGGTTTGGCTCCCGTCTATTGCCTCCTCCAATATTGGACCAATTTAAAAGATATTTCATAAACTGGAAAAGTAAGATATATCCTATGCCTATATGTTTTCCTTGTTACATTTATATTTGTCAAATTTGTACACTAAGCCTCCGTTGACAGCGCAATTTCGAAGATTTTTTGAGGTTTCTAGTGCTTCTAAAGATAATGTAACATCAAAAAGAAAAACATGGTGGCACAGTATATATCTTTAATTTTCAGTTTATGCTATATCTTTTAAATTGGTCCAATATTGGAGGAGGAAATAGGCGAGAGGCAAACTTCGAATTATGACTTTTTATTAAGGTAATTCAGTCGGCGCTCTCTGCCATATTTCATCTTAAGGTGTTAATGCAGTATTCAATAGGTACTTTGAGTTTCTATCTATTTCTTAGAAAATTAAATTCTATTCCATTCAACACTACAAAATATGAAATAAATTTAACCATAGGTATCTCAAACATCAAAAACGAAACAACATTTAGAAAAATGGGAATGTCATTTCCCCAGAAACACAACGCTGTGATCGAGTACTATGCCCAGAAATTTGGCATCATTGCCACGTTGAATGGCGTTTATTTTCAGCTATCGAACTACAAAGCAGAGCTAATTGGCTAATTGTAAGGACGATAAGTGGCGTATTGACGATGACGTCGTCGTGAAAGATGATGTGAAGATTGGTTGAACGAGGGTTTATTTAATATAAGTAGTTTTACTTATATTACATAGGTGTTGCATTAATTTTGGTCGGGCTAGTTATTAGCGTAAGCCAACTATATCTTTTTGAAAATATTTTTATGAAATAGATATATAAAATATTCATAATTTTAAATTTTCGGTTCACCGTCGTGCCATACATGATACATCTGCACTTTACAAGACCTTATGAAAGCCACTGTTGCTGCAATTACGTGGCCACCGTGTCGAAAAAAATAAAAGAGTTTTCTAACGACTCGAAATCAAAGAGATTATTTAGAATCAAAATCCGATTCCAAAAGAAGGTAACCCCAGATAACTTTCCTATAGATTGATATATAATTATAAGCAAACATGTATTAAATGTGCTAGAGTACAAAAACTGTTAATGCAAAACATTTCTTGATGACAAATGACAAATGTTCTATACAGGTATAAATAAGCCAAAATAACTTACCCACTATAAACAACGTACTCAATAACATGACAATCATATTTGAAACACAAACTTTAACTTTTTGAATTACAAAAAACCAACTTTAAAAAAATATTATTTTTATTTTTTAAAAGTTGAGAGAACTTTAAAAGATTTCCGATACTGAGATGCGTGTATTTGAGTCAAGACCACGTTCGTTCCCAGCGGGATCCCGCGCCAAACTGAACGCAGATCGGGACTCTTTGGTCCTCAGTGTTTAGAGCTATCCTTCTGTTTCCACTTTCTACATCCACGGGTCATAGGGACTGTATACACCGCGATAACAGAAGCTTTGTCATACAGTGTATCCCAGGGATGTCGAACCTTTGTAAAAAAAATTACGGCTATCGAAGAATAATTGTGGCTTAGTGATTTAATGTAAAAAAGTAGATGCTACTAACTTGATTATTGTTTATTAGCAACATAAAAATGCATGCAGCAGCGCAATGATGACAGTTTTACAGTTATTTAATTAAATGAAAAAGTAAGTCTGCTGTTGCAAATTATTATATAGATGCTATATATTTGGTGAGCCCGATTTTTTTTGTTGCGTATCACTACGGACGCACGTGTTATACTGCCGCCTATACTAGATTGTCTATATCTGAGAAAAATCATATTTCGAGTTATATACGAAAAAAAAAATACCGCGAAATAATAAAAATCGATGCGAAATCATATACGAGAGTTTTCGCCTCAAAAATAGATCTAATTGCGCACTTTTGCATGCGCATATTGCTAGTTAAAATCAATAAAAAATATATAAGAAAAATAATTACTTAATCATATCAAAAACAGGCTTTGGGGCAAAATTTGGGGCGTTTTTATGTTTTAACCGGATTCAATTGATAGTAGAAAAATACAGCTGTATCCTTCTACTATCAATTGATTCCGGAAGCTTAGATAGATCGATAGAGATTTGTTGATTACGTGGTTTAGAGATTTGTTGGTTGCTGATTACGTGGGAATTAAAAACTTTAAATCGGCCAAATGTCATAAATATAGTGACACTCTGGCTATAAAAAACTTTTTAACAAAAAATCAAACCGACTTCCAGAACAAAAAACTACAAAGCAAAAAATAAATTTCTTTTCCGAAGTCGGTGTCTTTTGTACCTACCCGTTGATTCCTGTTTTTTGACACCGACTTCGGAAAAGAAATTTATTTTTTGCTTTGTAGTTTTTTGTTCTGGAAGTCGGTTTGATTTTTTGTTAAAAAGTTTTTATTTTTCTCTTTTTAGTTTTGGTAGGTACCTCCAATTAACATGATTATCATTTATAGCCAAAGTACATCTCATGGCGATTCCAATAAGCCCAAACACGACTAGGATACATTGTTTTATATTAGAGTTCCAGTGCCTAGCTTCTGGCTTCATCATCAGATCAGTTCGATGGTGCCATTTTCATCAGTACCATTTATTTATAAGTATTTGCTTCATTATAGTCGGTTTACTATTCGAGATATCTTATGCCCGTGACATATTTAGCATTTAGGAGTTCCAGTGGCCATCTGTGGTCTTCTTCATCAGTTCGACTCCACCAAATGGTACTTTCTGAGTGCAAATGATTGCATTGTTGATGAAAATACCAAAATCGCTATATGTTTGCCTAAAATTTTTGAGGAGTTCCCTCGATTTCTCTTGGATTCCATCATCAGATCCTGACCTGATAATTATGGGACCAACTAGGAAGTATACCCTTTCAAACAAAAGAAGAATTTTTGAAATCGGTCCAGGGGTCTTTGAGAAATCGGGGAACATACATAAAAAAAAAAAAAAAAAAAAGATTCCGACGAATTGAGAACCTCCTCCTTTTTTTGAAGTCGGTTAAAAACGGCAGAATAAGTTTGCCATCCCTGGTGTTTACCAATACCGCTATACATATGTGTATCTTTATGAGAAGCTTTGTGAAATTAGATTTAACTCTGCAGCTCAGAGGTGTCTATGTTAACAGTGATTGACGGGTTATTTAGGATGACAATGAAACTCGAATTTGTCCTCATTTAAATATTCATAAAATATACCAAACAGGCTTATTTTGGTTGAATCTTGATGGTAAGGTGATTAGATGGTATATATAAAACAACGTCATGTTTTGTAATGTGAAAAACCTGAAAGTTTCAAGTCTTATTTTATCAAATAATCATAAATCTCCTTAAGTGACATATTTGTGAGTTGTTTAGCCGTGTTGAGCGATTTTTGATAGGGGCAAAACTTATGGGTTCGCGTCACCAATATGCTAATATTATAGACTTTATTCTGTCTGCAGTCCCCATGACAGCAATTTTACTTTTTTTATTTCGCCATTTGAGCCGTTCAATATAATTTACATGTGTCACTTGAGTACGTAATTTAAAAAAAGTATCCACGCTTTGTTTTTACTTACTGTCGTCGATTCGGCAATGGAAGAGCGTGGAGTGCGAGATCTGGTTATTCCCGCTATGCTCCAGTCCCTCTTTGCTCAATTTAAAAATTACCTACTAAAATGTTCTGCTATGCACGAACTCGCATTTGCTAGCAGTAATGAAACTGTTACAGTGTCATATTTTATTTAACCATTTTAAAGATAAATTAAGAAAATCTAGTACGTAAATTCCGTTACTTTCGCGTAATAAAAAATTAAATAAACTAAGGTACTACTAATTTAAGGTTTGTTAATTTACATGTATGTAGATAATGCATAAGTTACAAGAGTGGACTCTAGATAACGTATAACGATAACTTAGTTGATTTGGGAACTTTACTATTCACTAAAGGACAGGTATAGGTTTGTGCTATCTGTGTAGTTATGTTAGCTAACGAAACGTACACATAGGTTTATGACTCGGAATTTTAGAGACAGTAATGAGGAGAAAAAATAACAAAAACGCATACATACTTACATACCGATCAACAAACACTGCGACGCCGCGCCGTAGTCGGATAAAAAAATTGTTTTCATGACTTTGACAGGATATATCTCGCAAACGGTAAGCTTGACAAAAATATGATGTAACAAACCTTACCTTTATTTTAAAATCCCTGTTCAACAATACCACACGCGATGGGTAAGGTGATTTTTTTTTTTTTTTTCTCGACTTCGGGCCCTCTAGAGGAAGCCATATTCAATTTCCTCATTTGTCAAATTATTATAAGTAGTTAAGAAGTTATGAGAATACAGAGGAACATATATACATACACACATACTGGTCAAAAACATAACCATCCCAGCTTCGCCGTAGTCGGGAAAAAATAGATCAAGGTACGCTGGAAACCAAATCATTGACGTCACCATTCCCTTAAAGATTTCCAGCGACCGTGTAAATAAGATCTATTTTATTTTGCTTTAGTTAAACCTCTGGCACAAATTTTATAAATTAAGGTTTAAAATTCTTATCAAAATTCGTTCACTTATTTAGAAAAACAATGCGGTCACACAGGCAGGCATTAAAAACTTGTTAGTTTTACAATGTTCATAGATAACGCTTTTCATTTGTTTCCCTACTTTAGAAAACAAAAGAAAAACGTGGTATCGTGTTAAAAAAAATAAAGTTCTAATGAAAAAATTCTTTATTTTCTAGGTCGTCGTACAATAAGAGTGATATATCGTGTCATTACACTCCTTTCCTGAGCAGTTGATGACACGACATGACATGAAGACAGTATAATTAAATTTTATGTTTTTTATTAGTCTGGTAATAGTTAGAAACAGTATCATAAAAAAACATAAAATTTAGATTGAATTTTGTCGGGAGGTTAAACAAAGGACGCGGCTAAATATGGTGCTGTAACTACACGAAATAATTAACCATGTGCAAACAATGTTTAGATATTCCAACTGGAGTTGTACTGGTATTTTGTAAGCTTAGGTATTGCTTTAAGCGCCTAAATAAATTACACATTTAATTTGACTATATTGTATAAAAGCCGTATATACTACATAAAGTAACACAAAATTAAATATCGTTATCATCATATCAGCCGAAAGAAGGCCATTGCTGGACATATAGTACTGGATATATAGTAGGCCTCCGCCAAGCGTCGCCACATTAACCGGTTCCGTGTGTCTCGCATTTCGCGGATCCCCGCAAACTTCACCAGGTCATCAGTCCACCTGGTGGGAGGCCTGCCAACGCAACGTCTTCCGGTTCGCGGTCGCCCCTCCAGATTTTTTCCTCCTCATCGGCCATCCGTTCTGCGTGCAAGGTGCCCTGCCCACTGTCACTTAAGTTTGGCAATTCTTCGGGCATTGTCGGCAAATACTGGTTCTCTTGCGGATCTTAGACACTTCTTATTCGATCACGCAAGAATCTCCGAGCATAGCCCTCTCCATTGCCCTTTGGGCGACTGTATGCTTTTTGTTGAGGCCCATTGTGAGCGACCATGTCACAGAGTCATAGGTCATCTGGCAACATACACTGGTCATTAAATTAAAATACCAAAATAGAATGTTGCTGGACTGAAATCATAGACATTGGACACTATTATTTTTATAAAAATGTATGAACATCACATAGTGATACATCAAAACGTACGCAGGCCATCACTTAACTTGACATCTCCGGCCAAGCTGTCAGAAAAATAATTATGATTGTCTCGAAATAATTCATTGGAAAAAATGTTTAGATACAGAAGATAAACGTAGATATCATTTTAAGTATTGTTGTCTGGCTTATTATTTTTTGGCTCATCCTGTTGTGCGATGATTAGATATGATAACAGCTTCCCTGTCCAAGCAGTCATATATGACTCAAGTGATTGTTTAACTATTGTGTCCGCTATATGGACAGTGAACCTGTTAAAAATGAAAAGGTTGTTTAGTTGCAGTTCTGTAGGTAGAGCTTTGAAACGAAAACAACTTTAGCCCTGTTATGCGATTTTTAGTAGAGTCAAAATATATGGATTCGTGTCAGCGACATGCTAATGTGTCAGTGATAGTGACGTGCTAATATGTCAGTGTCATCGACATATTAATGAGAGGTGTGACGAAAACTTTGTCAGTCTGTCATACAAAAACACAGTTAATCCAAAGTTTCAAGTTTTGACTTTAGTCGGCAATCCTCAAGACTGCCAATTATTTTTGTTTTTTAACTTTCGGAAACTACATTATTAAAATGGAGACTGACAGGGAATTGGATATTTAAAATGACGACGAAATTATCGCTTTACATTCTTGGTTTTACATAGCATATTTATGATACGAATCGGTTCACCATGTTTTAAGAAAATATCTATAAAAACATCTCGAAACACATAAAAGATTTTACGACTGGGTTTTATTTTAAAAGAATGGGTTACAAATGTATCATCGGTTTTACCAAGCCGAGATTGCAATGATACTAGTCTTAGTTTTAGTCAACTACACTTTTGCGTGGCCCGCTGCCAACATTCGTTTTCCTCGAAACGGTTTTCTAAATTATCAAAACTAGTTTTCACAAGGTTACAGCAATGTTTTCTTTTCACGGAGCAACTGAGTTGTGGACTGCCTCACTTGAGACTTTTAAAAGATGCAATTGTAACGTATGTTACTCTTAGTGCCAATATTCCTTGTCTTCTAATGATATTGACGAACAGTACTTGAATGCAGTGATTTTCAAAACGGAGGACGCGAGTTCACGAGGCGAGTGGACAGTATTCCGTCGCCCGCGCAATTTTGATATTGCTAAAAATCTACAATATTCAACTCAGATCTGGGAACTTGTCATAAGCAACACACGTGTGGTTAAAGTAATCTTCTTAATCTTTTCCTTCCTCTAAATACAAACACTATTACTCAAGGACCCCTCCTTCCCACTCTGGACGAATTGTGTGAGAGTATCTTTATTTTTCGTGAAGGTCGCTTACTGGTACACAACATCCTAAGAACTACATTAGCAAGACTAGTTTGATGATTTTGCCCACTAACAGTTACATAACCATTCATCATCACCAAGCAGAAGCAATCAGTAAAGAAGTTGCCACACACATAGATACTTTATTCCTTAAGTGTATTCATGATTAGATAAAATATCTTCCACACCGAAGCCGACTGCCTGCCAGGAAGACCGCACCGTACCGAGCAAGCGTTAAAGGACCCCTTAACCTAATAAAATAGGCTCAAAGTAAGTTATAAAAGGCTTTCCAAACATATTTTCTTTTTACTGAAAACTAAGTGACACTTAAGGACCCGGGTAACCCTTCTTATTATATCTAATTTATGTTATGGGGTAACTTTAGATATGTTAGTATTAACACGCATTGTATTGAATTGTATTGTTGTATTGTCAAGTGAATCTACATAATGTGTCATCATTATCTCTCTTGGTTTCAGTCGGAGATTCCTTTTATATATTTCATATTTCAATGTGTCTTTGTTGGTAACAGTGACGTTGACTTATTACTTGTGATTGAATTCTACAGCCAAATTGAACTTATAGTTTCGATATACCTACACACATATATATGTAATTTAACGTCACCCAGTTGGAACCACAATTGGTCAAGAACATTTGGAAAACCATTATTCGATTACAATAATAATAAAAACATAGAGTCAATAAAAAATAACACGAAGGAAAACATCGTGAGGAAGCCTGGACTTATAGTCAATATAAGTCTTAACCACCAACCCGCATTGAGCAAGCGTGGTGAACAATGCTCGTGCCTTCTCTGTATGAGAAAAGACCTGTAGCTGATATTATTATATTAAGTGTTACCTAAGTGGTGATTTACGAGCAAAGTGATTACTGTGACGTCTTTGAGACCCCTTTCTAGAACAACGTCTTTGAAACACTTGAGCGAACATCTAAATACAAATTGTGTTTGCTAGATTAAATACTCGGAAGTAATTCAGGTTTTAGCTGTTTTCTCAAGAGGTATTTAAATTGTGAATCTAAAAGCGTCGTGCTACTTAAAGTCCGTAAAATATAGCAAATTTGAAATATGTAGACAGTATGGCGATGGCACAGTGATAACGGCCGCGGATAAAATTTCCATTATGGGCCGTTGATTAGGAAGTTCATTTTTTTTTATAGGTTGTACTCATAAATAGAAAGCTTTTTACAAATTTTCAAGACTCGGAAATTTTATGACTTTTTGTATGTTTTTCGTGAGGCAAAAATATGAGAATTAGTCCAGCAGCGAGCGAAGCGAGCTCGGGAGCTTAGGGCACCCCGACACGGACAGGTTAGGTTCGAAGAGATGACGGGAGCTGAAGTGAGCGAGCAAAGCGAGCTAACTCAGCTCCCGTCATCTTCTTCGTGTTAGGTTACTTTAGACCCTTCAGACAGAAATAGGAGCCCCGCGCAGCGGGGCTCCGTCGACATTGTTGTTAAATAGTAATTGTAAAAACTTTAACAATGGATATCTCCTTAACCATGGGGTTCCGCGGGGTTGGGATGGTACAGTGGGGTAGCCCCACTACCCCCCACTTCCCTACCCCCCTTCCCGCCCCAAAAATCAATGGACTTTGATAGAAATTTTTATTCTAACTTCAAAACTTTAACCATGGATATCTCCATAACCATGGGGCTCCGAGTGGTGGGGATGGTAAAGCGGGGAAAAGAAACCACTACCCCCCACCCTCCCCCTTCCCCCCCGCACCATAAATCAGCGGCCCATAAAGGAAATTTTAACCACGGCCGCGACCTACAAGGTGTAAGTCATGGGTTTGAACCAAATCAGGCGCTTTAATTTGTGTAAATTATTTCATCATCACTGCTCTTAAAAACGGTGAAGGAAAATATGGTGAGTAAACCACCATGTCCTAGAACCAAAAAATCGAAGACATGTGACATCCACCAACCGGCACTGGGCCCGCGTAGTGGATTACGGCCTTCCTCTCACAGAGTGGGGGCATGTGTCCCAGCAGTGGGAACATTGAAAGGCTGATGATGATGTGCAAAATACCTGAGACTAAAATAATAAATAATAAAGCACTTACTAAAACTACCTGATGCCTGTATCTTAGAAATCAGTATCCAAGAACAAATTAACTAGTAAAATTTAATAATTCCCGAAACATTTTTATTTCGTGCTACATAATTTATCTAGTAGTAGACACGCTTCGATTGACAATCTATTGAACACGTAATTATGACAAGACATCTTGCGAAAACACCCATGGGAACATTAAAAGGCTGATGATGATGATGGCGAAAATTGGCACTATTTCAAAACGTAATTCTAACTGCCTATTAAATATAAAACTTTATTATAAGGTAAAAAGCCTAGCTAGCCCAAATAAGACATTTAAAAGCAGCAATATAAAAAGAATATCGAAAAATGGTTCACTTCTAGAAAATCGCTTAAAAGGCTATGATATTAGTAACATTAATTTATTAGATTCAGTTTATTCTGAGCTTTCAAAGGTTTGCTAGCGGACATTTTCCATTTAAGCACTTAATGTAGCAAATCTCATTATCAGAAACCCCGTCGAAGCAAAGACTTGGTCAAACTGAGTCAACGCCATTAAATCTTGCAAACATTAATTTTGGTGGGGACCACAACTTCAAAGTTATTCACTTATGCCACTATGCAAGCACTAAATGTATTGGTTATGCAGCTATTAGTTTGCAGTCTTGGGCCTCGACTGCCGATAGAAGGTTCTTCAGCAAGTCTGTGATGCTAAGATATTGATTAAATTCGCAGCCATACTCATGTTTGAATTCAACACATACCGGTCATATTCAGGTCTTACTTTTAATGAAAGAAATGAGATAAATAATCTTGAAAAATAATTGAGCTATTTGTGGAGCATGACTAAAATCATCATATTTATTTTAGGATTTCTCGTCATTTTGCACTTGACCTCAATGTCTCCAACCATTGAGTAGGCAGATACATATTATGAAGAAATATTATAATAAAGAGGGGCAGAGATTACAAGTTTTTACTTAGTTGTGAAATAGACCTTAAAACAGTATTTTTTAAGATTTTTTAATAATATATTAGTAGAGCTGAGTGGCTCATTAAAATAATAACACTGATTCAGTAAGTAATGAAAGAGTTTACGAAAACTGCTAAGATATTAATATAGAGGAAACCTTAAAAAATTATATTTGCTTAAACTTTACATAATATTTTTGTGAATTATTAAAATAGGATCTTTGAATAATGTAGTGTGAAGGTTGCGTTCACAAAGATGCGCGAACGAACTCATTTTAATAAGATCGATCTTTCTACATCAATGTGTCATGTCAGTCAAATTAATATTTATGATTACGCCGTACTTTTATTACCGTACCATTTACGAGATGTTAAAAGAAAAACGGCTTCTTTACGAACCTTTACGCATGTACCTACAGCTATTATTGGCATTATTAAAGACTAGCTTTTACCATTTTATCCGCCGTTGAGGCGTGATTATGCAACCAGCTTAAGATATAAACATACCTCTTTCTGCATTAGAATATATTTGAAGAACTGGCGTTTATTTTTACTAACGGAGAATCATAAATTAGGTCGACAGACGCGAACGTTGACTTTATTTCCTACTTTTTAAGAGATTTGAAATTGAATATTTAATAAACTCTACATTGAGCCTGTAAACCTGTCAAAAGTTTGACACTTTATACAAAACACAGACATCATTTATGAATAGCATAGGTGTCTATTTGAAACAATTTTTAATATTCCATGTTACGCTGACGAAAGTGCCGGAATATTAGCTGCAACTCTCACATTTCCTGGTAAATAGGTTACTACGCCGTCCATACTCGCCAGCCTAGCCGTCGACCCGTCAATGCGCGGAACTAAGTTTAACTTGATTGAAACATGAATGAAAACTCAAATGAAACTCTCACTCAAATGAAAGTCGAGGAAAATAACGCGCGCTAGTTTTGTTTTGATGACTGGATCTGCGTGGATTTCAGACTGGTTTTTGAAAAGCTAATTAAGAAAAAAAAAACAAACAACTGTTGACAAACTTTCAAAGTTAAAAGTCTAGGTCGAATAAGCATTGTATATTATAGCAACAAACTCATTGCATATTGACTTCGCTTTTTTAACCGACTTCAAAAAAGGAGGAGGTTATCAATTCGTCGGAATCTTTTTTTTAAATGTATTTTCCCCGATTACTCAAAGACGCCTGGACCGATTTGGCAAATTCTTCTTTTAATTGAAAGGGTATATTTCACAGGTGGTCCCATGGTCATCAGGTCAGGATCTGATGATGGGATCCTAGAGAAATCGAGGGAACTCCTCGAATATTATAGGCATATATATAGCGATTTTGATATTTTCATTAACAATGCAATCATTTGCACTTAGAAAGTATCATTTGGTGAACTGGAACTGATGAAGAAGACCAAAGATGGCCACTGGAACTCCTTAATGATAAGTGTGTCACGATATAAAATATCTCGAATCGAACCATAAAACTGTTCTGATGATGAAGCCAATGTAGGCAATGGAACTCAGAAATAAAACAATGTATACTAGTCGTGTTTGGGCTTATATTAAGATAATTATTTATAGCCAAAGTACATCTTGTGACGATTCCACGTCACAAGATGTACTTTGGCTATAAATAATTATCATGTTAATTGGAACTACCTACCAAAACTAAAAAGATAAAAATAAAAAACTTTTTATCAAAAAATCAAACCGACTTCCAAAACAAAACACTACAAAACGAAAAATAACTTTCTTTTCAGAATTCAGTGCCGAAAAACGAAAAACAAAGTGTACAACAGACACCGACTTCGGCAAAGAAAGTTATTTTGCGTTTTGTAGTGTTTTGTTTTGGAAGTCGGTTTGATTTTTTGATAAAAGTTTTTTTCGGTCAGATAATAACAGTAGTTCTGATAAGTTTGGAATCTGTCAACGAGTTTTTATTTTGATTAGTGTTTTAGAAACAGGGTGTTATTTTTAACCGACTTCCCAAAAAGGAGGAGGTTCCATGTTCGACATTATGTTTTTTTTATTTTTTTTTTGTATTTTCACCGATATCTCCGTCAATTGTGGACTGATTTTGAAAATTCTTTTTTTGTTTGAAAAAATATGTTCCGAAATTGGTCCCATTTTAATTTGGTGAAGATCTGATGAAGAACTTCGGAGATATACAACAGAACTCTTCAATAAACAATGGCAAATCTCTCGGGATTGCTGCAATCGCATAACTGTTTATTGTTTATACCATTTCATAACACAACATCACGTCAGTACGCTCTTAAGGGATACGCAGATCTCTCATTTCACCGGTTATGTTCAAGTTTAATTAAATCTATTCTGGCGTTATACTTACCTTACTAACTTGCCTATTAGGTAGGTACAACTAAAAAAAGGAAAAATAAAAAACTTTTTTGCAAAAAAATACTACCGACTTCCAAATACAAAACTACAAAGTGAAAAATAACTTTATTTTTTGAAGTCGGTGTCTTTCGTAGATACCAATTTTTTTGCGTTATGGACACCGACTTCAAAAAATAAAGTTATTTTTCACTTTGTAGTTTTGTATTTGGAAGTCGGTAGTATTTTTTTGCTAAAAAGTTTTTTTATGTGTTAAAGGTAGGAAATTAGTTGTTTACCATTTTTTTGACAATGATTGAAACTTCAGTATGGTTGAAACTAGCAAACTGTCATTCAATATTAAGGTGATAAACAATAAATTTTTCTGATTTTACTAACTAAGAAGTTTACTGATGTGAAAACATCTCTAGGCTAATTATGTATAAAGCAAGAGCCAAACGATATCGATTTCCGCGCGATAATTGCTCTTCAATAAAGAAGTTTTTGACGGTTTGTTTAGACATAATAGAGCATTTTACAAACAGTGAGCGATTAGCAAACGTTTGTGTAAAACCTACTCGTACCATACCTAAGCTGTAGGTAATTCCGGCTTTTATGATATAAAGCGTTTGATCCCGCGATCATTGCTGATTGCTGTTGCTAACGTAAAAAGCCTGCCGTGCGTTTTCGTTTTTGTACTGAATCTGTACAGATGCCTACGCTCGGTACAGATTGTTTACCTAGCGCATGATTCTTTAAAGATTGATATTTAGATTGGTGAGGAAGACGCCTTGACCTCGTTGAGCGATTTTTGGCAGGGCAAAACATATGGGTTCGCGTCACTGACATACCAATATGACGTGTTGCGTCAGTCCGCATGACTGTAATTTTTTTTCTACATACCTAAATATAAAAGGAGAAGAAATAAAACCGTTGAAAGAAGAGTGATCTGTATCCTATATCACGTACAAAAATATTATCTCTACATTGAAAAGCTATTTGGAGTTTCAAGTTAGTACAGATTTTTAACGATAAAGTTCAATATAAGTTTCTTAGCCCCGTAGAAACTCTTTTGTTTGTAACAAATATTATGCGAGTACGCAACCCAAAACACTTAAAAGTTTTTTTCATTATTTTGATGCGAAAATTTACCTGAGCCCTGAAGTTGATTCGTTATTAATTAAACAAATATTTATATCTTGTAACTTAACACAACATTAATATCTTGTCAAAAGTTCTTGGAGATTCAGATTTTATATACCTAATAGGCAATTAATTTAGGAATCTACTATCAGTAGCTCTATGTCAAAAGTGAGTAAAAATAATGAAATTTTGCCTCAACAATACAGAGCTTACTTACAAATACATAAAATACGGAATAAACTTACATTAAATACTTTACCTACACCAAAAACTTGAATGTTTCATCATAATAGTCGTGACTCATATGAATTTTAATCAAGGCACTCATTTTTGAAAGAATAAAGCTTATGAGCTCGCACAAATTCCAACACTCCGTGTTGCCGGGTTGCCGGACTCTGTATGTACATTATAAAACTCACATTTACGATGCTTGCTACCGGTCCAGAACAAAAGCGCGTTGGATAAGAAAAATTAAAACTGGATGCTTTATTTTTTTCTGTACAGTCACGTAACACAGCTTTTATATTCGAGATTTTTGTGAGAGAAAAATATGCCGCGTAATATTGTAAAGTGTTCACTTTTGCATGCCTTAAAGAAAAGGTATCACCATTTGTTCAAGTCTCAATCATCGTTATGAATGTTTTGAGCTGATTGAAGCTATTTTGACCCGACTACGGTGAAGCCAAAAGGAAGGGTTATGATTTTAGCTGTCTATATATTTATGTATGTTCCTCCGTAGCGCCTAAACTATTCATCCGATTTTGATGAACAAGGTGTCAAACAATTCGTTATTATGGCCCGGGTAACATAGGCAAAAAATAATGTAGTCGGGTTATAGTTTTTATTAAACTTTTTATTTATTAAAACACAGTAAACGATGAAATTTTTTAATTAAACTTGAAGTCATTTTCTTAGCCTTATTTGTCTGACATAGTTCGACCTCGAGCAACGGCGCAATGACGTGCTATGCCTGAATCCTCATTTTTTTATGAACCGCTAGATTTAGGAGTGATATTTAGACCGGGATAAGTGTTATTGTATTCTTCCATTACGCAGACCAGTTAGGCACGCAAAATTAGGATTTCGAACCGAAGCACAGATTCCGAACCATACTAAACTGAGCAGTCTATAGAACGATGGCTATCCTACCGTAAAAATAATTGGCGAAATGTTAGAGTAGGTTTGTGCACATCTCTACCCAGCTCTCTCTCTCTCTCGGAGAAAGAATCAGTTATGTTGTTATCTTCATAATCAAATCTCTCAGTCAGTTGCACCGAATAAATATTGCCGTATTAAGGCGCGCGAGTTACTGGCGCAAACACTATGTAAATCTGATACTGACTGACTGTTGGAAGTACCCTAATAATATATTGTGATTATTTCACTACTATAATCTACTGTATATATACAAGCTGTAACAGAAGCATGGCAATTCTTGAATATAGAGAATTGTTCTTACGGAAATCGTGAAAAAAATCAGCTGTTCACAGTACATTTTGCATATTTTCCTGCGATTTCAGAAAAAGTCCCATAGTAACAGTTGGTCATCATGTTAAGTACAATAGCCACATTTTAGAGTGCAGTGGTGGCCCAGTGGTAGCTGTGGCGACTTACAAGTTTTAGGTCGTGGGTTCAAACCCGGGCAGGCGCTTTACTTTGTGTAACACTCTCTCAAAACGATGAAGGAAAACATAGTGAGGAAACCGGCATGTCCGAGAACTAAACATTCGAACACATGTGACTCCACCAAACTGCATTGGGCCCGCGTGGTGGATTACGGCCCATGCCCTCTCACCGAGAGGAGGCCTGCACGCACACGGACCAAAAGCGAGTATATGTCTGAAAAATCTATACTATGCTATCCTTACCCCAATTCAGGTTTTATGTCGTTTCTGCTACACCTTACGTACGTATGTTAGTCTACATAGATTATCTACTTTAAATAGTAAACAAGTTTTTACACAGTGACAAATAAATTATCTACATATCCAAGCGGTCTTATCTTTAAAAGCGATTCCTTTCAGCCAAACCAAACGAACAAAAAAATAAAAAAAACAGAGAGGGCTTTATAAATCACTAGCTACAGCCAGCGTGTATGCCCACGTAAGAGATGGAAATTATCCCAAGGGATCACACCCGGTAACAATTTTTTTTTAATTTTTCCTTCTCCAAATTCTATATCTCGATACCAAAATTCACCAATATTTGTGAAGTGGTGTAGGCGTGAAACCGTATCAAACAAACAGACATTAGTTTTCGTATTTATAATATTTGAGTCACATCTGTGTCAGTTGGCTATCGTAATTTCCGGCTGTGGTTTCAACTGTAGCGTGACAGCTGCGTCCGACGGAATCATTGCTATTGTTTTAGATTAATCCCACTGATATTATTGTCCCTTATTTATTCATGTGAAAATCTGACGTTAAGACATTACCTTTTATTTACCGTTTTGGTTTTTTTAGTACCTTATTGCCAACCACTGCACCTTCTGAAAGCCAATCAGTGATGACCATAAAAAAACGAAACAATTTAGAAAGGTAATGGATGTTCCATTTGTTTTGTCTGATCGCGGTTTCCACATACTACTACACTCATACCTTTTGCCCATGGGTGTAGGCAAAAACCATAAAACGCCACCTGGTATGATTATTTCATTTTGCTCCGTTTCGTCCATACATCTGGTCATACACGCACGCCGGTTGTTTTGGGATTGCTACGCATCTGAACTTTTTGAAAACTTGGTTATCTTGTACATAAGCATGTCAATCATGCTTGTATTTGTGTTGGCACTAAAATTCACTGTACCGCACTATACACTAAAACTACAAAAGCGTGCATAAACAAGAAATATAATTGTTAATATGACTGTAGCTCTATTATTGTTCTGTATTACGATGCTTATTATACGAATTGTTCTCAAGATTTGAATGCACAGCGCTTGTATTATGAAAATAGCTTACTAATTAAATCAACAAGCAACTGTATTTAGTCTTAGGGACGAAATATCTGCAGTATTTTCCCAAAGATGAATTACAGAATACTTGCTACGGCATTTGCTATGGCGTAGCACGTAGCGTAGTAGTGGTCGTAGCATAGCTCATGTTTTTGCCTACGACGACCCTCTTTCATAATGTGTATCTAGTGTTACTTGCTTGGTTTTACGGCCAGGTGCCGCGGACATGATCTTTTATGGAGTAAAATCCAATAAGATCCGTGTAAATCTGAGGAACAAAAGGAAAACTAAAAATCCTTCTTGCTAGTGAGAAGAACGGATAAGCCTTTAACCTTAAGACTTTGAAAAAGAAAAATAATATTAGCTAAGTAGATGCGGTCAACGATTCTTTTGCAAACTACGAATGTAATCGCTTTTAACTTTTTACGGAAGAAAAAGCTAGAGCAGGTACGGTACCAACTAGGAAAATGAATAGTGTGAGCAAACCCCGCATTGCACCATTGTAGGAACCCATTGCCACGAGAAACCAATGGTATGTATTGTCATTTTGATTTATAAAACTGTTTTATGGAGCTGTCAAGTGCGTAAAAAACCCTGTATTTCTACCGTACAATGGGTAAAATATTCCAGATTCAGATCTCAGTTGCATTCATGATGTTTTGGAATTATTTTGTGACCTCTGCTGTTAACTTGTTCATAAACATCACATTTGCCGCATCGCCAGACATATCACCTTTTCAGCTGTTTTCCCACTGTAGAAGGTTGGTTGTTATTTTGATGACATGAAAATAAAACATAGGCATAAACGATGAATGCAGGTGACATCTTCTTATTCGGGTTCTTCATTGCAGAATGTTGTGCCCGTCCAAGAAAGCATTGAAGAATTTATTGATGATCTGCTTCTACATTTCCCGTCACGAGAAGCTATACATTTTGTAAATAAAGAATTCTACTAAATTACGAAGCGACAAATCAATCAACAACAAATAATCTCAAATTCAATCAACTTAAAGTAACATACGTGTAATACGAAACTAACGAGCAATTTCACTTGGTCGGATCATATTTTAGCGATATATAGCGCTGTCGTCTAATGTTTTGTGGTAGGTGTGTGTAGGTAGGTAAGAGGGAGTCTCTTTTGCCTTTTTCATGGCAGCGGTCACAGAGAGTCCAGTTATCACCTTGATGATGAGGAAGTGAGCGTCCCCAAGGTTTTTTTTCTACTCAGTATAACAAGTTTTGCGATGTGACCAAAGTAACTTAAGACTCGTTGGTAGCAAGTTGTGGAGAGTTTGGTTTTGATGTTCAGCTGGTCAAGAATGGACTTATTACCTAACAAAAGGATATATGTTTTTAACATTTTATGTTTATAGAAAACAAACTAATGTCTTCCGGCACTGCCTTGAATGGATTAAATATTGAAACGGTAAAACCTTCTTCCTTGTTTTCTTGTTGCCCTGTTTAGAAATACAAAACAATTCCATTCAATTTATTATAATAGAATTGGATAAAGGGAGGCTTAAATGGCTATTTTGAATATAACATTAGAATCAATAGGTTTCGCCAAAACATTGCTAACATTTTACGTCATGATTCACTGGCGCATTTTCTTCTTATTATAGGCCTTTAAATCGGCTTCTGTAAATGTATAATATGAATTCGTGTGGGGACTTGTAAAGGATATTTATAAAAACCAAAGCAATAGCAAATCAGCATTACGTTTTTGTTTTTTAAGTTGGTATGATGCTCACAATTTTGAATGCGACCAGTAGATAATTACTGCATTTTACATGCATGAGGAGCACGTGGCTAAATAATAACTGCCGCACGGGTCGATCTTCAAGGCTTAGCAACGCTTGCCGAGGTGGGTCCGTGGATTGGTGACCATCTTTACAAAGCAAGATTTCTCCGTCCCCGGCAAGCACGTTATGCCGTTGTACCCATTGTCCAATGATAAAACACTAATCGGCTGATTCTGGTTTAATCTGGTTAGACAGGAGCCGAATACATTACTGCATTTTACGCTTCATCATTATTTTCAGCCTTTTTTTAATTTTCCCCTGCTGGGATTCTCTCATAAAAAGGGAGTGGGCAATAATCCACCACGCGGCCCCAGTTTAGATGTCACATGTCTTCGAATTTTTGTTTCCAGGACATGTCAGTTTTCTTTCACCGTTTTGAGAGCAGTGGCGATGAAATAAATAATACAAATTAAAGCGCCTGCTCTGTGCTTTTGGGCTTAGTAAGTCAATAAAAGTGAACGACCCTCTGCGATAATTATCAGATCATTACGCTGTTTATTTTTATTTTATACTTAATTTTTCTTGTTTTAGTTTTGGTACCTTACATTACCATAAAAATACGCATTATTAAAAATAAATCGAAACAACTCGTCAGATCTTGATCAAATTCAAATGTGGCCACAAGAGAAGCAGCAGATTTTAAATAAAAAAATAATCATTAAATCGGTTCACCCAGTACAAAGTTCTGAGGTAAGACACACAAAAAAACAGTCGAATTGAGAATCTCCTTCTTTAAGCCGGTTATAAAGCACTTACATTTTATATCGCTTCACTATAAAGCCGAATGCAGACCAAGAGCAAAACTATTTAGTATATAGCAGACCTCTAACTGGACACAAGTAAGGAAAAAGTAACTCAGCTGTGCGAATTAAGCTACAATAACTCAGCTTAGCTCTCGTTTGACAAACGGCTTAACTTTGTTTTTTCTATTTACGGTTAAGTAACCATGTTTTTATTAAATGAACTAAGTAAGCTTTGAAATATCTCAGATACAGACATAAATCTACGTGCATAACGCAAGTTTCTCCATCTATATGAAAACCAAGCGTGCCACTTTTAACACACAACGAGGCGCAGAACTTTAAATTGAAATAAAATGTTTTTAATATAAATAATATGGGAAACATTATATGCGTTATTGCCGAAATACAGCCTGATTTACACGACTCGACGACTGTGTGGAAATTGGGCCTCCAGATTACGCCATGCATACGCTAATCGCGGTGGCCACATGCCGGAAATCATATTTAAACATAAATTCCATAAAATTATTCCTCAAACTAAGCAAATATTATTGTTGTATAAAAAAAATATGTGTTTTATTTCAATTTAAAGTTCCGCGCCTATAAAAAAACTACCCTTTATGTACATTTGCATAATCAGTTAGATTTATATCTGTGGTCTCAGAAGTTTCAGACTTTTCTGCGATTTTTATTTATCACTCCTTTTTGTCCCTTGTTCTATCCTCTTAGAAAAAGTTTATTATCTCTTGGGAAACCATGAGATTTAGGTGTGTGTGTTACGCATGGTCAACCTTAATAGATCGCTGCATCGGCATACCTGCATATACATTGCACACGGCACCTACGGGCACGAAACGCAAGCTCAGCATAACGTGACCAATTGACGTCAATCGAACCTTTCCATAGAAACATAAAAACGTGGAGCGGCACTTTTGGATCTGACATCGACCAATTGACACTTTAGTATAATTAGTCGTAATTTCAATACTTTGTAATACAGTAATAAATTAGTTTATTAAAATAAATTTGCATTTTTTTGGATCCTCCGGTTGCACCCTTCGTAATTGGCGCAGTCGGTAGGATAGTCCAGTAAATTCAGTGAATCGATCACCGACAACGGGCTATTCGAACCTACGGGTGTGCGGCTACGGAGGAGTATCCGAATATCGATACCACAGAGAGATGCAGATTTGGTAAGTACCTAGATCTACTAGAGTTGCTCGCCTTCCTATATTTTAGTATCCTTTGTGTAATTTCCTTTTTTTTTCCTCTGTGTTTCCTTTGTGTTAATTTCCTCAAGTGTTTCTATTAAACTTTCAAAATTTTCACCCACGTATATCACGGACTCCTAAGTCGAGTATTTCTAATAGGAACTCGCAAATCGATGCGAATAGGAATTTAGATACTATATTAGAAGATAGTGAAAGTGTAGAATCTTGCTTAATCATAGAGAATAATTTAACTAACAAAATGAGTACCGATTTGGTAGATCAAGTTTACAAGGCCTTACGCCTCGTTCCCGAATTCGACGGGAACCCGAACGTGCTCACGCGGTTTGTACGTTTATGTGACCAACTTGTCGCGCAATTTGTTAAGGCAGAGCCAGGTTACGAACTAAGTAATTTATCCTTGTTGAACGGCATACTTAATAAAGTTACCGGAAATGCCGCCCGCACAATAAATTCAAATGGCATTCCCGAAACCTGGCAGGGTATTAGAAACGCCCTGATTAATAACTTCTCGGACCAGCGGGACGAGACCGCCTTATACAATGATTTGGCCCTGTTAACGCAAAAGAATTTATCACCACCGGAATTTTACGAAAAGTGCCAAACTTTATTTAGTACAATTATGACGTATGTGACCTTGCATGAGTCCATATCTACTACCATCGAGGCCAAACGGGCACTATATAAAAAATTAACCCTACAGGCATTCGTTCGTGGCCTAAAAGAACCTTTAGGCTCGCGTATTAGGTGCATGCGACCCGACACCATCGAAAAGGCCCTCGAGTTTGTGCACGAGGAAATTAACACCATGTACTTACAGCAGCGTAATGACCATTTGCCGGAGCGGAGACCTGTGCAGTCTACGTCTTCATTTAATCCCAGTACGTATCAGATTAAGCCATTTAATTTGCATACTCCACAGCCAGTCACTTTTTCAGCGCCGTTTAATCAGCCCGGTCCCTCCAAAAGTTTTTATCAGCCACAACCGCCAAGGCCAATGCAAGATTGGGGACCCCAAGTGCCTTTCAATCGCGGTCCCACGCGAACCCAACAAATGTTAAGCGCACCCCCGCCTAACCATAGGCCCCAGAGCAACGTGTTCCGATTGCCTCAACAAAGGCCTAGTTACACGCCCATCAATAATGGCCCTAAGCCCATGAGTGGTGTAAGCCACTTTGTTCCTAAACCTATGCCGAGACCTTCGACAGGACATGACTGGACTCAACAAGGAAATCCACCTCCCAGTAACTACTTTAAGACTCGTGAGATGAATGTTAACGAAGTAGACTTTTACGACTATTATGAATACCCCGACTATGCCTATAATGACTATTACGACCAGTTCTACCCTGTACCTTACAATTACGAACCTGTGTATGAGCCACTAGCTCATAGTGATTATGTTCCTGTGCACGTAGAGGAACATCAGAATGTGCCTGAAGGAACATCTGCCCAAGGAACGTCTGCTGAAGGCCAGGATTTTCATACAGCCCCGAAATCAGACAAACCAAAATAGAGATTAACTTACAAACCCAGAGACAACTTCCATTCATTCAGATTGCTAATCCACCCATTAAACTATTAGTAGATACCGGGGCGAACCTATCTTTTATTAGCCCGAACGTTGTAGAAAGATTTTATCATCATATCCAGTGTAATTATGAGCCTTTCGAAGTCACTAACATCCACGCGACAACTCGTAATAATTATTCCATTACTATACCGTGCTTCCCGGAATTCGGAAAAACCTGTGACATTACCCTATACATTTACAAGTTCCACAATTATTTTGACGGCTTAATAGGCTTAGACTTACTAGAAAAGTTTGAGTCTAATATAGATCTAAAGAATAAGGTTCTTGTTACACGTAATTCATCTAATCCCTTGCGAATGTATGATTCACGTAATTGTAATCTTTACGAGGACATAGTACCCGCTAATTCATCCAAATTAGCTAGAGTCCCCATTAATCTTCATGATGGTGACGTAATAATATCAGAGCAGACTATTTCCAATTGCACTATTCGCGACTGTGTTACTTCTGTTAAAAATAACCGTGGCATCATAGAAATAACTAATCCAACTAAACATGATGTAGTTTTCTCAATGGACAGGCCAGTTACCGCGGAACTTTTTAACGAGCAAAGCGCGACCATCTATCAGCCTAGCGATCGCGTATCCGAGGTATTATCAAAACTACGCACTGACCATCTGAATCCTGAAGAACGAGCCAACTTAGAATCTCTTTGTGCACAATATGCTGACGTTTTCTATATCGATGGTGAACCTCTAACTTTCACCAATAAGATAAAGCATAGTATTCATACCACCGACGAATTACCTGTCTATACTAAGACCTATAGATATCCTTTTGTTCACAGACAGGAAGTTCAGGATCAGATTAGCAAAATGTTAGACCAAGGGATAATCCGTCCCTCGCAGTCAGCCTGGAGCTCACCCATCTGGGTAGTTCCAAAAAAATCTGATGCGTCCGGAAAGACTAAGTGGCGCATAGTCATTGATTTTCGTAAGGTCAACGAGAAAACCCTCGATGACAAGTACCCAATCCCCAATATTAATGACATCTTAGATAAACTTGGTAACTGTCATTACTTCACAACTCTAGACCTTGCAAGTGGATTTTACCAGGTAGAAATGGACCCAGCCGATATTCACAAAACGGCCTTCAATGTAGAACATGGGCACTTTGAATTTTTACGCATGCCCATGGGTCTCAAAAATTCTCCATCCACGCTTCAACGCGTGATGGATAATGTCCTCAGGGACCTCCAAAATGTCATATGTCTCGTATATCTCGATGACATAGTCGTTTTTAGTGTTTCCTTACAGGAACACATGGTAAATTTAGAAAAAGTATTCAAGAGATTAAGGGAATCAAACTTTAAGATCCAGATGGATAAGTCGGAATTTTTAAAGCTTGAAACTTCATACTTAGGTCACGTAATAAGTAAGGACGGTATTAAGCCTAACCCCGATAAGATCATCGCCATCCAGAAATTCCCTATTCCTAAGACAGCTACCGAGATCAAACGCTTTTTAGGCCTGTTAGGATACTATAGGAAATTTATTCCTGACTTTGCGCGCATTACGAAACCCATGACGCAATGTCTCAAGAAAGGTTCTAGGATCACCTTCAATGACATCGACACCTTCAACTACATCGACTGTTTTGAAAAGTGCAAATTACTACTGACTAACGACCCTATACTGCAGTACCCTGACTTTTCTAAGGAATTTGTGCTTACGACTGACGCATCTAACTTTGCCATAGGAGCTGTCCTTTCTCAAGGACCTATAGGTCAAGATAAGCCCTTAGCATACGCGTCCAGGACATTAAACTCCAGTGAGATTAACTATAGTGTAATCGAGAAGGAGTTATTAGCCATAGTTTGGGCTACTAAATACTTTCGTCCATACTTGTTTGGGAGAAAGTTTAAGATAGTTACAGACCATAAACCCTTACAATGGGTTATGAGCCTTAAAGAACCAGGCTCCAGACTCACACGTTGGAGACTTAAGTTGAGTGAATACAATTTTACTACAGTATACAAGCAAGGCAAAAAGAACACTAACGCCGACGCATTGTCCCGCATTGAAATCAACAACGAGGACGCTATGTCTATAGCGGTAAATGTATCTGAAAAGCCTCACTCAACAGCAGGTTCTGAAACACTGACAGCCCCTACAAACAACCCTGACATACTCGACAACTCTGACACAGCAACTGTTCACACTAGTGACGAAGCCCCTATTCTAGAAGTGCCAATATCAGACGAACCCTTAAATAAATTCAGTAGACAAATCTGTTTTGTACTTGTAGGCGATATTAAAAAACGACCGACAGTGAGTAAGCCATTTGAAACGCATACCCGAACTACCATTCAACTATCTGAGTCTAACCTGACTAACGACGTTATTAATGCAGTTAAAGAATATGTGAACCCTAAAGTCAAAACCGGTTTAATCATCCATCCTCCTCTTGCCATGTATAAAATAATCCCCATAATTCAAGACAACTTCAAAAGCTCTTCAATGAACATGGTTCTAACTAAAGTTGAATTAGAGAATGTTAAAGACTACCTGCGTCAACAAGACATCATAAAGAAATACCACGAAGGTAAAACAAATCATCGCGGTATCACTGAATGTTACTTAGCCCTATCTTCTAAATTCTACTGGCCTAAGATGAAAGAACACATCTCCAAGTACATAAATGAGTGTACTATCTGTGGTCAGGCTAAGTACGACCGTCACCCCATCAAGCAAAGATTTAAGATTGTACCACCCCCTAGTAAACCTTTTGAAATTATCCATCTAGATCTGTTCACAGCTCAAACAGAGAAATTCCTTACCATTGTAGACGCTTTCTCTAAGTATGCACAAGCTTATCACCTTAAAGATAGCACCGCTTTAAGTGTAGTACAAGCTCTACTTGTATTTTGCACCCACCATGGGGTCCCATTGACTACTGTCACGGACGGAGGCCCTGAATTCACAAATCAGAATTTCTTAGAATTCAACCGAGCTCATAAAATTATTCACCATAAAATATTAGCGCATTCCCCTAACGACAATGGCATAGTAGAAAGATTCCATTCTACCATTTTAGAACATCTTAGGTTATTGAAATTAGAGAGACGAAATGAACCAGTCGTTAATCTTATGCCTTATGCCATCTTAGCGTACAATAGTTCGATCCATAGCTTCACAAAATGTAGACCCTTGGACTTGATAACTGGACACTTTGACCCTCGAGACCCAATAGATATTGACCTATCTGAACACTTACTGCAACAGTACTCACAAGACCATAGGAAACGAATGGGTCAAGTATACGACCTTATTAACCAGACATCCTTACATGACAGGACACAACTGACTGAAACCCGTAACAGGGACAGAGAACCCGAGAAGGACTATACCCCTGACCAGCAAATCTTTGTACGCAATCCCATGGCGTCTCGACAGAAGTTAGCCCCGCGTTATACGCAAGATACTGTACTCGCAGATCTTCCAATCCACATCTATACGAAGAAGAAACGCGGTCCAGTAGCAAAATCTCGCCTTAAGCGAAGTCCTAAAGATCCCACTTTGTTACAGGATAATACTATGGCTGATGACCCTACATCCGGCCCAAGGACAAGAGATAACAGTTGAATCACTTGACAATGGACCAGGACTACTTCCCTTCAAATTAGGAGCGGCAAAGATCGTTTCCCATTTCCATTCTTTCCTAAGTCATATAGATTTAGAGAATATCCATCTTCAAATTGAAGTGGTAAAAACACAGATGGCTGAATTAAGTCCCTTAGTTAACAATAAAACCTTATTCCTATTCGACCCTCATCTGAAACATCTCAATAGTAAAATCAATTTAATTACTAGTAAAATTAGTATGTTTGAATCAACTCGTAGTAAAAGAGGCCTTATCGACGGTTTGGGTTCTGTAATAAAATCAATTTCTGGTAATTTAGACTACACCGATGCACTTAAATACGAAAACGCCATAAACACCTTACGTAATAATGAGCATAAATTAGAATTAGAAATTAATAACCATGTTAGTTTAAATAGTAAATTTATTTCACGTAGCTCTCAAATAATAGATAGTATAATTTCAAATCAAGATAAGATGAGTAAAGCACTAAACTTAATTTTGGAAAGTAACGCTAATAGGGATACAGATTTAATTAAATACGCCCATCTGGCCCAACATCTGTTAATCTTAGGAGATAATGTAGAAGATCTTTATGAAGAATTACGAAGTTTAGAGAACACCCTAACATTTATTCGTGCGTCGAGTACCCCGTACTCTTTATTTAATTTAGATGAAATTAAGTATATGTTAGGTAAATTAAGGATTTTATATGCTAATGACGAAATCCTTGACGTAGAAATTAGGCATTTTTATGAAATAATTAAACTAGGTTACTTCTATTCTAATAAGCAGATAGTAGTAGTTATAAAAGTCCCGATAGTTGTTTCCTCCACATATAATTTGTACAAACTTTCCCTTGTTCCTAACAGAAACCACGAAACTCTTATACCACCCTCACCTTTCGTAGCACTCTCTAGCTCAGACTCTAGGTACATAGAGACAGAATGTCCGAAGGTAAACTCCATATATCTCTGTGAGTCAACAGCCAACCTACAAATCCAGAGCAAACCAGATTGTATCCAGCATCTCATAGTCCATCAAGAACTTCAACCCAGCTGCAAGCTGACACCCGTAGCTCTCACCACCGAAGCCCTGGAAACACTGGACGACAAGCATTATACCTTAAGTTTTCCTGTACCAACAAAAGTGAAGATGTCTTGCGGTCAAGAACAGTACCGGACCCTACGAGGCAGCTATTTGGCAATCATTCCCCACAACTGTAACCTGAGAACACCCGCCTTCACCATCTCCAACACTGACGACCACATCAAAGGACATGTCGTGAAGATCACTGAGATGCCCCTATACAACGAGTCGAGGCCTGAAAATTATCCGAAGCTCATCCTAAATTCGCCAAATCTACAAAAACTTCACACGCTTAGCAACGAGATAGCGACGCAACTGCCTGTACATTTAGATGACGTCACCGATCCCGTCATTTACCACACTACTATACCCATGTACCTCGCACTATCCGGTACATGCGCACTCATCGCCACTCTAATCTATCGTCGGCTACGCATAAGAGCTTTCCAGAGAAATCACAGAAAACTTCAACAGCAACCCTGAAGTCGTCTACGCAATCCCACCACCACGCACTATCAACCCAAGCCAAATAAGGATTGACCCTGGATGTCTACCAGCGACCATCTTGAACAAGTCCATCGATACTCGCTGTTCTACGGGGGGAGGTGTTACGCATGGTCAACCTTAATAGATCGCTGCATCGGCATACCTGCATATACATTGCACACGGCACCTACGGGCACGAAACGCAAGCTCAGCATAACGTGACCAATTGACGTCAATCGAACCTTTCCATAGAAACATAAAAACGTGGAGCGGCACTTTTGGATCTGACATCGACCAATTGACACTTTAGTATAATTAGTCGTAATTTCAATACTTTGTAATACAGTAATAAATTAGTTTATTAAAATAAATTTGCATTTTTTTGGATCCTCCGGTTGCACCCTTCGTAATTTGTGTGTATCTACCTAATATAATGTTTATTACCAGTTAATTTTGTGGTATTTTAGTAATAAATTAAACAATAGGAGTGGAAAAAATGTCATGTGTTATGTTTAGTTTAGATAAACAATCATAAACGAAGTATGTAGGTACCTTAACGAAGTTACATACCCTTTCCACATCACTGGCAAGATAAACAATAGATTTTGAAAGATCACTCTTATTTAGAACGCGATTACCATTTGAGCAGCCCCCGCCACAGACCACTTGTTTTTAACAGTGTATCAGGATAATAAACAATTTATATTATAATAATACGGATGAACCAATTTTACTTCATCTTTTTTTCGTTTGAAAGGTGGCTTTATCAAGAGTGTCCTTAGCTATGTTTGATGAAAATCAGTTCATCTGTTCTAAAGTTATGGGCGTTATACTGTTTGAATGGGGATGTTTTCGCAAGATATCATATTATTACGTGTTCTATAGATTGTCGATCGAAGCGCGACTACTACTAGATAAATTATGTAGCATGAAATAAAAATGTGTCGGGGCATTTTAAAATTTTCTGATACTGATTCCAAAGATACAGGTATATGCTAGTTTCAGTCAGTGCTTCATTGTTTATTATTTTAGCCACAGTTATTTTGCACAACATCAGCGTTTCAATATTCCCACTGCTGGGACACATTGCCTCCTCACTGTTAGTGAGGGAATAGGCCTTAACCACCACGTGGGCACATCTTACCACTTAAAACTGCTTTACGAGTATATGGCTTTGATGAAAACATAATTAAAATAAATATATTATATAAAATGGATATTAGAAAACTTTGCGCAGTCATACGGATCCAATAATATCCATTTAACAAACAAACCCAGCGATAGTAACATGGCTGGGTTTATCGGTAAACACGAGATACTATACTCACAGGACCGACTTTTTGATTACACTAACATCTTTGTACATCATTCATCATCATCATCATCATTTCAGCCGAAAGACGCCCACTGCTGGACATAGGCCTCCCCCAGGCGTCGCCACATTGAGCGATCCCGTGCGTCTCGCTTCCAGCGCCTTCCCGCAACCTTAACCAGGTCATCAGTCCACCTAGTGGGAGGCCTTCCAGCGTATCGTCTTCCGGTTCGCGGTCGCCATTCCAGAACTTTTCAGCCCCATCGGCCATCCGTTCTGCGAGCAATGTGCCCTGCCCACTGCCACTTAAGTTTGGCAATTCTTCGGGCTATGTCGGTAACTTTGGTTCTCCTGCGGATATCATCATTTCTGACGTGGTCACGCAAGGAAATTCCGAGCATAGCCCTCTCCATTGCCCTTTGGGTGACTTTGAGCTTTCTGATAAGGCCCATTGTGAGCGACCACGTCTCGGTTCCATAAGTGATCACTGGCAACACACACTGGTCATAGACTTTTGTCTTGAGACACTGCGGTAAATTGGACGAGAAGATACCACGCAACTTCCCGAACGCCGCCCAGCCGAGTCGGATTCGACGGTTGATCTCTTTCTCGAAATTGGACCTACCCAACTGTACCGTTTGTCCCAGGTAGACATAATGGTCTACAACTTCGAGTGTAGAGTCTCCGACCTTGATAGGAGTGGGTGTTACATGGGCATTCACCATGATCTTGGTTTTGTGCATGTTCATTTTAAGACCCACTCTTTCGGAAGCTCTACTGAGGTCATCGAGCATTTTACTGAGGCTCTCTATGGTCTCAGCCACGACCACTATGTCGTCGGCAAACCGAAGGTGAGTAATGAACTCGCCATTAACGTTGATGCCCAGCCCCCTCGAGTCCAGAACCTTGACGACATCCTTCAGCGCAGCAGTGAACAGTTTCGGAGAAATGACGTCTCCCTGTCTCACGCCGCGCTGGAGAAGGATTGGTTTCGAGGGCTGATCCTGAAGACGGACTGACATGGTGGCGTTTTTGTACAAACACTTCAACACCTCAATGTACCGGTAGTCAATCTGGCACCGTTGGAGAGACTGCAGTACAGCCCAAGTCTCGATCGAATCGAAGGCTTTCTCGTAGTCCACAAACGCTAAACATAGAGGCAGGTTATACTCTTCGGTCTTCTGTATAACCTGCCGCAGCGTATGTATGTGGTCTACGGTGCTAAAGCCTTTTCGGCATCCGGCTTGTTCGGGGGGGCTGGAAATCGTCAAACCTGCGCGCGAGACGATTCGTGATGACTCTTGAAAACAACTTGTAGACATGGCTAAGAAGTGAGATGGGCCTATAGTTCTTCAGCCGGGCATTGTCGCCCTTCTTGAAGAAGAGTACCACCACACCCCTGCACCATGCCTGTGGCGTTTAGCCCTCGAGTATGACGGAAAAAAAACAGCTTCTGAAGGGCCCTAAGGACCGGTTTGCCACCCGCCTTCAGGAGTTCGGCCGTAATTCCGTCATCACCCGGCGCCTTGTTGTTTTTGAGCTGTTTCAGAGCCATCCTTATCTCGTACAGGCTGACGTCCGGGATATCTTCAGTATAGTGCCGGGTCAATCTAGCTCTTGGGTCGTTTGCTAGACTCGCAACGGGATTGCTGATCGATGTGTACAACTGCCCATAGAATGTCTCGATCTCCCTTAGAAGCTCCGGTTTGGCGGATACGATCCTGCCATCGTCGGTCTTCAGTTTCGTGAGTTGGCTCTGCCCTATAGCCAGATCCCTTGCAAACACCTTGGAGCCTTTATTTCGCTCGATCGCGTCTTTAATACGCTCGGTATTGAATCGGCGGAGGTCTCTTTTCAAGGATTTAGAGATCTGTCTATTGAGCTGCCGGTATTTGCACGCCTCATCTGAAGACTGCAGGATCATCTCACGCCTCTCCTTCATAAGCTTGAGGGTATGATCAGAGAGCTTTTTGTTTCTATCTATACGACGGGTCTTGAAAAACTTAGACCCGACCGTATGGACAGCTTCCACGAACCCGTTGCTGTATTCATCCACGGAGCTCCATAGGCATTCGAAACGATTCTGGAGTTCGAGCTGAAAGCTCTCAGGGTTTTGGACCTGGATCTGCGCTGGCCGGAGCGTGGACTTCATCAGTCGAGACCTTTCAAGCTTAATATTAATGTTCAATGTGCCTCTTACCATGCGGTGATCGCTCAGGTTTTTACCGAATTGATCACAGAGGCATCATTGAACATTTGCTTCTTGGTTGACATGATGAAGTCGATCTCATTTTTTGTTGCACCATCGGGGCTCTGCCAGGTCCACTTCTTGTGTTCACGCTTTTTGAAGAAGGAGTTCATCATATAGAGGCCCTCCTTCTCCATAAAACTGGCCAGTAGGTGACCCCGGTGGTTCCGTTGTCCAACTCCAAATTGCCCCACTTGCAGCTCATCCTCGTCTCGTTTGCCCAGTTTCGCGTTGAAGTCCCCCATGACAACGGTGAAGTGAGTTTTGAAACCATGCATGGCTCTGGAGATATCCTCATACATGGTCTCTACCTCATCGTCGGGGTGTGCCGAGGTTGGGGCGTAGACCTGTATGACCTTCAGCGAATATCTTGAGGATATTCTGAGTATAAGGTACGCCACCCTGGTCGACACACTCTCGATCTTCACCACGTTGTTCACAAGGGACTTGTGGACGATAAACCCGACACCACCCTGGGACTGCCGGTCACCTTCTCGGAAATAGAGCAGGTTACCGGATTTGAGGATTATCGAGTCCTCCCCCTCTCTTCGGACCTCAGATAACCCTATAATACTCCATCGCAACCTGCTCAATTCTTCCTCGAGTTCGGTGACCTTCTCGTCGGTCCGAATTGTGCGCGTGTTGTACGTTGCCAGGTCCAGTTGTCGGTGATTGTTGGGGTAGCCGGATCATGTCCGGAGATTCTTAGCACCCCTTGCCATGCCGTAGCCTCGACCGCTACCGTAGTCGAGGGTAGGCAAGCTGGAGGGTACTAGGGGCCATTTTTTATTTGTGCTATTATGTTTGTTTGTTTGTTATTCATTGGGGGGGGTTTTGCCATAATCGCCACGCTTGGCAGGCGGGTTGGTGATCGCAGTTTGGTTGTTATAGAAGCACAGAGAACGCTGCTGCCCATTCTCTGGTTTGTCCCTTAGTCGCCTCTTACGACACCCACGGGAAGACATGGGTTGGTGAAATTCTTTACGTCCGGCACCATATGGAACATAATTATACATTTATAACACCATACATCTTTGTACATATTAATATAATTGAAAAACAATATATCACGGGAATTTAACGCGATGATTTCGATTATTTATTTACCTATTTTACCCGACGTTTCGGCCGTGTTGGACCGTGGTCCCGGGACCATGTTTTCAATTTTGAAACGCGAAAGTTTTAAAGTTAATATATTAATTTAAGTACCTGGGTGATAAAAACACCTATGATAGAATCACTAATAGGATTAAAACACCTGTATTTACCTTAAACCTTAACCCTTACACTGTAGTCTATACCAATATTATAAAGAGGAAAGATGTTTTTGTTTGTTTGTTTGTTCGTTTGTTTGTACCGAATAGGCTCCAAAACTACTGGACCGATTTCAAAAATTCTTTCACCGTTGGGAAGCTACTCTATCCCCTGGTGACATAGGCTACTTTTTATCCCTGTATTCCCACGGGAACAGGAACTATGCGGGTGAAACCGCGAGGCGTCCTCTAGTTTTATATATGTGAAAGAATTTTCATAATCCGTGCAGACCTTCCGGCGATAACCTTTTACAAACCATATAATTTAACCTCTTCATTATATTAGTTAAGATAGATATATACATAGCTTCTACCCGTGGTTTTTTTCGCGTATAAGTCGAAGACACTTGAATATGCTGCCTGGATAAAACGTATTCTAAGTCTTCAGTCATGATCTACCTGTGTCACAAACATCAACTTGCAGACTTTCACTTTTCTAATACTTAAAGTAGTAGATGAAACGATCAAGTCACAGGAAATTGGGCTTTTAGCACAACTTTAGTGTAGTTAAAGAGACTGCAACAGGGTTAGGCCAAAAAGATTCGTCAATTCTCAGAAAATTTTTGAAAAGCTTGCTAGCTTGCTAGTTTTTAAAATGAACCGTTTTTATTCGTTCTGGTCTTTATTACTTAATTGAAATTTGAATTTGAAATGTAGATATATGACAAAGAACGATGAAAAACGGGCGTCAGTTTTTAGTTTTGAAACGGGACTGAACGCCGAAAGACGGTTGATTTTCTTAATACTACTAATTGTATGATCATATCTGAGAACTCTTTAAACTAATATATATACGGCCTGTGACTATAATATAATCTTTGAAATGCAATTTTTAAATAAATATATTGTGTGTGGTTCCCTAAAGAGATAATTATTTCTTGGAACCTTACCCTCAACGGTCATCTCTTGGCCTAGCCTCCACTCACCTTGGAGCCAACGTACTAACCCGTTTGCTTGTCTATCCGTCCTGCTACCTACTCATCTACCTACCTGCCTGATTGCCTGCTCATTTGCCTACCTCGGGCAAACGATGTCATCCTGCCCGTCCTGCTGCCTGGGTGCGCTCGCTGATAGCGCACCATCAGCCGTCCCATCACACCGTGCTACGTTTTCCTGCCCTACCTACTGCCTGATTAGCTGCCCACGTCGTGCGAAGCCGGCCCATAGTTTTTATATTATCTATATCTTTTTTTATTTTATAGTTCATCATTACTTATTTTATTAACGTAGCTAACTTTAGCTCGACTGAGCTAACGTTACGTTACAACGTGAACGGTACCTCGGCCGTGTGACACTTTTTCTTCAAAACATGCTTGTGCAAAACGTTCTCCTGGTCGTCGGTATACTCTTTTCCTCCCATCATGGTAGTACAGCATAAATCTTGACTCTTTAGAGAACATCACTCTGCCCCATTCGTCCTCACCCCATGCTGTATGCTCGCGGACGTATCGCAATGGGGCAACTATATGATGCCGTTTCAGTTTTGGGCCATTTGCTGGCCTGTAGGGCTACAATCCTCTTTCGGCAAGACGTCTCCTGACTGTCCACTCGCTTATTGGCTCCCTTCGAACTTGCAGAAGTTGTTGTTGAACCGCAACTCCCGTCTGATGTCGATTTCTTAACATGGCTGCCGCAATGAAAAGATCTTCTCGGACTGTTGTGCACCTTGGCTGGCTAGTACCTGGTCTTCTCAGGTTTAATCCAGTCTCCCTAAACCTTTGGATCACTCGTCGGACAGTAGTTTATAATTTAAGAATTCTTTCACAATCGCGAAAACAAGGATGAAATCAAAAGAAAAACAAAATACGAAACAAATGTATTCTGAAATTTTCAAAACCCAAAATTTTGTTTTTCTATTTTTTATCCATGGCTTCAAAAAGACCAGTATCAGTAGTAGTATCACACAGTATCAGTAGATCATTCAATAAATTTGGCAATATATGACTTTTTTAATGTTATCATAACTAACATGAAAGAGAGAATCCCAATATCAGCAATATACATGGATATGACAAAGTCATTTGACTTGGTCAACCATGATATACTGCTCAGCAAGTTAAATGCATATGGTATAAGGAGTTATGTTTCTCATTATGTTTATAATCATTAATTATTTCTTAAAAAATAGAACACAACGTACAGAAATAAATTAAATTTGTAAATTAAATAAAACCGTTATAAAACACATATCTAAAGAACAAAAAATATCTTATGGAGTGCCCTAGGGCAGTGTTCTATGGCCTTTATTATTTCTTAAATACTTAAATGACTTTCCCCGGTATATACCCTATCCTATGACATTGTTTGCTGACGACAATACTATGACTGTTAAATTTGACAAAAATAATTAAGACTTTGAAGCAGACATAATCAATGCATTACAACAACCACTACAAACAAACAACAACAACTAGCTAGAACATAACAACTTAATTATAAACTTAAAGAAAAACAAAAATTATGAATTTTCATCAAAGAGTGGCTAAATTGGAAATAAATGTAAGCTTTAATAATGGAAAAAAATTTAAAGTTATAAATACAACAATTTTTGGCATAACAATCGACAGTCAACTTAATTGGGAGCAACATACTTCAAGATAATTTGTTTTAAAATTGTGAGATTGCTTTTGCTTTGTATAAACTAAAGAAAGTAGTCAATCAATCAGCGGTAGTCACTGCATACTATGGATATGTCGATTCTATTCTACGCTACAGAGTCATGTTTTTGGGTAAATCCAATAATAAGGAAATGGTGTTCAAATCGCAAAAAAGATGCATTAGAGGTATATAACCGGTATAAAATAACTGATAGATGCAAACCTTATTTTGTATTGTTATAAATAAGCACTTTACCTTGCTTGTACACACTTGAGACTGCATTATTTGTAAAAAAGAACATGAATCTATTCAGAAAAGCATCTGAACGTCACTTTAAAATGATTAGACAAGTATGATGCACAATGCTGCGGTCGTCCGGTGGATGCAAAACGCACAGGACCGATCAGTGTGGCGACGCTTGGGGGAGGCCTATGTCCAGCAGTGGACGTCTTTCGGCTGAAATGATGATGAAATTGTAAGTTATTTGACATTGATATTTATTTAATTTTGACATTCCATTTCATTAATTATTCTCAATTGTTAATGTTTTGCTTGTCTTTTCTGTCTTAATTTATGTTTGTTTCGTTGTAATTATTTCATTTTAATATTGTGTTGATTATTCTGTTTTCTAATATTTACTAATTATGCGAAAGAGTGTTCACCTTTAAGGTAGAACACCAATAAATAAATTTTGATATTTTAATGTAAAAGTGTTTATGTTTAAAAAAAATTATAAACAATGAAACAAACAGGAACAAAAGAAATAATACTGATTACACGCTTGAGAAAACACATGGCATTATAAGAGATAACAAAGAAGTTTCTCAAGAATTTGTAAATTTCTTTACCAGCATCCCAATTAAAACTACTGAAACCTTGAATTCTTCGCCGTCGCTCGCTTATGGTTTATTACACGCTAAAGTTTCAGCTTGCCCGACTGAATTTAACTTTTCACATATAAACCCAATAACAGTAATAAAAGCTTTTAAGCAAATAAAGATAAGGTTTACCGAAGATCTAAGGGGAATGTCCATCAAAGTTTGTACCTCCATTATTCAGACTATAGCGCCGTACTTAGCTTTAATTTTTAATTTGTGTATAGATCAAGGAGTCTTTCCGGATCTAATGAAACATATTAAGGTTATACCACTTTTTAAATCCGGGGACAGTAAAGACACAAATAATTATAGACCAGTATCCGTGTTGCCGGTTTTCAGCAAGGTATTTGAAAAGATAATGCTAAATCAAATGTTCATTTATTTTAATACGAAAAACATCCTACACGAGAAACAGTATGGTTTCACCAAAGGACGTTGTACAACCGACGCTGGTATCACCTTAATTAAACACATCTTTGATGCGTGGGAGGAGGGACAAGATGCCATAGGTATCTTCTGCGACCTGTCGAAGGCGTTTGATTTCGTTGATCATGAAACATTGCTTTTGAAACTTAAGCATTACGGGCTAGGCCAATCAGCATTAAGTTTAGTAAAATCCTATTTAAATGATAGACAGCAATTAGTTCAAATAAACGGTGTCAATTCGTCGGGGTTGAACGTGAAAATGGGGGTACCCCAGGGCTCAATTTTCGGTCTTTTCTTATTTTTAGTATACATTAACGATTTACCCCATCTATTGAAAAAAAAACTAAACATGGTGTTATTTGCTGATGACAATTCTTTGATTTTTAAGATAAATAGGCGTACGAGTAACGTTGCCAACGTAAATAATGCATTGCAGCAAGTTCAAAATTGGTTCACTGCTAATAATTTAGTTTTGAATGCTAAAAAAACTAAGTGTGTAAAATTTGCCTTGCCGAATATCAAAAGTTATGTTTGTGACATTATATTAAACAACGAGAAGCTAGAATTCGTCGACAAAACGGTTTTCCTGGGGATCACGCTAGACTCAAGGTTACAATGGGGTCCTCATTTAATATCACTTGCGGGGCGGTTAAGTTCGGCAGCTTATGCTGTTAGAAAAATTCGTTAATTTACTGATGTAGATACCGCGAGGCTGGTCTATTTTAGTTACTTTCATAGTATATTGTCTTACGGTATATTACTATGGGGTAGGGCTGCAGACATTCAGTAAATTTTTGTTCTGCAAAAACGAGCCATCAGAGCAATATACAATCTTCGCCGGCGCGATTCTCTTAGGGAACTGTTTAAAGAAATTAACATCATGACAGTACCTTGTCAATATATTTACGAAAACATCATGTACGTTAGAAAGAATTTACATCTTTTTAGTAAAAAAAGCGATAGACATAGTTATGTTACTAGAAATAGGGACCAATTAATTCAACCAGGTTTCAGGCTGGCTAAAGTAGGGACATCTTTTATGGGCTACTGTATAAAATGTTACAATAAAATACCGCCACACATTCTAGAACTGAATGAGGCGAAAATCAAAACTTGTATAAAATGCACATTATGCAGGCAAGCATATTATAGGTAAGGGGATTACATCGCTGATAAAAATGCTTGGCCCAACGCTATTCCAGCTCCACAGCCACAAGTGATAAGCAGAAAAGTTTTGAAGTATTGTTGGACCTGCTGAAGACTGTATGAATATATTTGTGTTGTATAAACTTAATTTATTTTTGTATTATATAACTGCACAGCACATATGTGAGTATTATGTACCAACTGTAAATCTACCATTTACTGTACCTATGTGTCTATGTGTCGTTCGTTGAATTCAGTGTGCCCTGGCAGTTGAGTGTGTCATGCTCTCTCTAATGTCTCTCTGATGGTGGCACATGTGTTGGATCATTCGGTTCCCTTCATGATGGTTGAGCTGAGTGGTGCCGATCCATGCGTCATGTTCGTGAAAGGGTGCCATCAGTTGGGATTGGTCATATCTTAGCTGCCTCCGCCTGTTTTTAATTACCTATTTATTGTATTTTTAATTGTTTGTTTTACTCTAGATACTTTTAAGTGCGGTTTTTTTACATCGTTCTCACATATATATATGTATTTTTCCAACAAGATTATTGTAACCAAATACTCGTAAAACACATTTTTTTTAAAAGAGTAAGTGTGGAGTTTCTTGTCCGTTCTTCTCCATAACAAGCTACATTTCCGAATGAACGGTAGAATCAATTATTATTACTTTTTCTTTTTTTTGACGTTCGAAAGTGCCGCTCAATGGCCAAATTGAATAAAGAAATTTTGATTTTGATTTTGTTTTCCTATGATAAACTAAGAAAGTACATATGAATTTGTAAAAGTCGCATTGGTACTTGCCCAGACTTGAACCTCGTCCTCAAGCACGAGAGGCGAGATGTTAGCCACTGGGCAACCAGAGTTCATCCCGTTATAATGTTCTCTTGAAATAATAAAACACTTTTCACGCGGGCGAAGCCGCTGGCCGAAGATAGTTTTTCATATTTTGTAATTCTCACAATTTCGTTCACGGTAGTAACTTAAAAGCGACGCTTTTCTTAAAACGAGACTTCACTATCTACTGGGGCAAAATAGCTTTTAAGATCGAGTCATTGATAGCTTAGCTGAGTAACTTCTATATCTGAATGAGTAGTAAGAAGTAAATTTACCTACATACGGGATGGTAAATTATCGAGCTCGCTTTTGTATTCCAGGACCGTTACTACATAAGACGACCACTAGAACTATCCGAGATGCTAATATATACTAGCTCGCTTCGCACGCACTGGCATAACCATTATGTTTTCTTGAAACATCACCATAAATTTATTACATATTTGGCCAGGGGTGCCAAGTCTCTAAAGAGTTTGTATGCTCCCACGATATTTTCTAAACGTTGGCGCCTCTGATTAACAGTTATATTATTTACTTAATAATAGGTAGATATCTTTGATAATTAAAATTTTATTATTTTCTGATATTATTCGGAGATAATGGTAGATATCACTGCCACGGGGCCCGGACTAGTAAAGAGTCCAACCCTGTCGACCCTAAGTTTGTCGAGATTGGATTCCTATTGCAAGGGTATATTCTGTATGTTCTCTATTGTTCTGAAACTAGGATATCTGCATAACATCACATACAATAAATAGATATTATATTGGGCTGTGTACAACCCCTGAAATTTAAATTTCTGCACCATAAATTATGCGCTTACAATATATTGCTCCGTAATAACTATTATGACTATCTTGTTCATAGTCATTATAAAAAGACCAAAGTTAAGACAAGTCTTTTAAAAGTTTTGTCGTTAAAATCTACAAAATATGAGTATCAATGTTTCAGAATTTAAAGCGGAAAATTAAAAAGCGATAAACTGACTTACGTAAAACTGTCTCATATTTCTATCATACATAATTTATTGAAAACACGTGCTTAAACTATTATCAATAATCTCTTAATACAAATATTTATAAGATGATATTTTTGGGAAGATCCCAGAGAGAAAACTTGTTATTTCGTCCAAATTTTCGGCATGTTCCTCCCGAGGGTACCTGCTTCATAATTATGCACCTTATTCATTACACGCGTGCTTACGTTGGCGAATGACATAATTAATTGAAGAGACTCGGGTTGACACCTCCTTGGGTGGAAATTGGCTCCATACTTCGTCCCTTCGCAAGTAAACGAAATGAAACACTTTCCGGTGTCAGTACAAATGTGACCTTATTTATTAATGTGCCTTTTTGCGATATCCGTTTACTGAGGTCCAGATGTATCAGTCCGAGCTACAACATATAGGCTGTATTGGGTTTTCGTATCACAAGGTACAAAATATTGGCTGTTTTGTAAATCAAATCTTCAAGGAACAAAAATAATTGAATCCTTTCCAATTTTTTTTTTCAATCTATTACTCGAAACGACGTTTTATTATATTTCCAGTTCCCCGTTTTTTTATATTTTTTATATATTGGCTCGCGCTTGACCCATATCTCACCGGATGGTAAGTGGTGATGTAGTCGACAGTGAATCACGCTTGTCTAGAAGTATCTATTCACTCTTGACTTAAGGCACATGTCTCACAGCCGACGATCAGCGAGCAGCGAGTAGAACTAGAACCTAGATACGAGTTGACGAGCAACGAGTGTGTATTTCCAATAGTATTACCAATCGGCTATGAGCGAGTGTTTTTGTGCGACGAGCGATTACTCGCACCACTCGCTCGGGCAGTTAGTCCTGAACGTGTTTGTTGGTTGGTCTCTCGGCGTGAGTTCTGACCGCCAAGCGAGCATCGCGAACCTAGCTGAGCGAGTACTATTTTTGTAGCTGCGACAAACTTGTGTCGAGAGTGTACTCGCCGGGAGTGTGAAAAGCCAGCGATGAACTATTAATATACGTATATGTCTCTTTTATTGACACGCGATCAGTATCTTTCGTTTGTTTCTTTAACGAGAAAATAGTCGATAGCTAAACGCTTCGTCGCCGGCGGTGAGACAAGTGCCTGGTTGTAGCACTGTATTCGTCTTCTAAAGTTTGACGCAGGAAGTTAAAAAGGTCTGCCAGTAAACTAACTATAACCATGAATTTGACGCTTAGTTTAACTTGGACAGCAGGTTAACACAAACTTTGCAATTTAGACTATTACTTCCATCATAAACTGCGAATGTTTGAACACAATTTTTAAATGTACGCTCCGATAACTTGGACGCAATAATGCCATCATAAATTGAGTCTCTTTTGTTAGACCACAATTAATTAGAAAACATACCTATATACTTGTAATAGATACAGGAAGAAACGTACAATACAATACGTACAAAATGATACCATCAATTATAGCTGACATCCATCCATTACACGGGATTAACGACCAAATTAGCTAACAATAAAACCTATATCTGGTTTTATTTACCTTTCATCCGACTTTTGCTTTCATTCGATCCGAATGAAATTTATTTCAATTAAAATCATATTAGCACTGAACACAAAATAGTGATAACAATTCATTTGAAAACTATTCCAATTGGCTTTTTCGTACGATTTCAAAGCCAGAGTTTAGTCTGCGAATAATCAGTTCTAGGGTGTTACAATCCAGCTTTGTATCAGATGGGTGTTTTAAAAGTGTTATACGGTAGCGTTAAAGTTTTATCACTCTGCAGTTTGAAAATGTAAAGATGCTAGAAAACTTAAATTTTTAAACTTTATTACTTCAGTGGTTTCCAGCCGATGTAGTTGGTGGAAAAGTGTCCACGAACAAAAACGAAGTGAGAAAGTGCTATAACAATTAGTGCGGGTGCCACTCCATTTAACGAAGATTCAATGAAACTTTTAATCGTTTCACCAACGGTTGCAAAATTGAAACTTCTTTTTCTTAAAACAATGGTTCCAGAATCATAATTTTTTCTTGTATCGACAGTGAATTTAAAATAAGTGTTCGTCAATATTTTCATAATTGGGAAAAGGTAATTTGCCATGAAACAATAGGTTCACTATGCAATGATAACAATGGATTGTTTGTTGTGTGTCTGGTTTTAATTTCTACATAAAAAAAGTTTGTTTGTTGCTACCTATCCATTTACAGTGGCTTATGCCCGAGGGTTGATGACACTTTGTTATGAGATAGTGAAAGTTCAAAGACTTCTGGGTAAACTGCTGTAAACAATCTTAGGATTACACAAATTGTTGTTGGATAATTATGGCTGGGGAAGGAGGATTTCTATAATACTTTTTTTGGATTAAATTTTATGTTCCTGCTAGGCTGAATACTGCATACATTTGCCTGTTTGTTGTCTTATGTAGCACCAGATGGCACTGCGTTCCTTTTGCAATGTGTCATGGCTGTCTTATGATTTTTCTGCGAAATGTGTGTGAGATTAAATCTAATTACATCTCAAGAAGTCTTGTTTAATCATCATAACCTGCTCAATAAGTCAGTTATGTAAGTTGATTATTATTGTCATAGTTTTTTTATATTTTATAAAAATAAGCAGGCAATTTTTGCCTGCTTATTTTATGTGTGAAGTGAAGTTTAGAAGCATAGTTTTGTATAAAATTTAGTGGAAGTATTGGATTAAATTTTATGTTCCTGCTAGGCTGAATACTGCATGCGTTTGCCTGTTTGTTTTCTTATGTAGCACCAGATGGCGCTGCATTCCTTTTGCAATGTGTCATGGCTGGCTTGTAATGTGTGGGAGATTAAATCTAATTACATCTCAAGAAGTCCATTTTAATTATCATAACCTGCTCAACCAACCAACCAACAGATTGCTGTAAACACTATATACGAATATCCAATGTTTTATTTAAAAACTGTAGGATGGTACTGTCATGCTCTAGATAAGTTACCTTTTACGACACCTAAGGATCAGAGCTAGGATACGAACCGCGGTACTCAATTGTATTCCTGAATTTATATGGCGGTCTAGGTAAACAAAGGCCTATGAGTTATGGTATAATTTAGGTATCCTTTACTGATTTATTTATTTGAGACAAAGGGCCAAAAAGCTTGGCTAAATAATTGTGTAGAGTGTGAATGTTGCTAAAACAATTATTTTTAATGCATCGTTATATTTCACAGCAGTTAGAACTGGTCAGCTGCGCGTGGCTTCCAGCCAGTGTTTGGGAATACTTTACACTACTACGCATTCCTGTGGCAAAGGGTATTATTTACACAAATAACATAGTTATGTATGCATTTGTTTCTACTGTAGTAGAGTTCTGTAGAATACACATGGTTAATACCGGATAGTGTACATAGTGCGACACCTTTGTGGTTTGGTTCTACCCTCATGGTATGGAATCCCATAACATCCGAGGCGTGCCAAAAATTTTAAACCGTTGCCTTCACTTAGAATTTACGTATAGAAAATCAATAACATTTTACCTTTTCCGGGATTATCACTTTATACTAAGCAACCCACAGACATAAACCTAACTATATAACGCAAGTCCCTCCATCTGTATGAACAACAAGCGTGCCACTTTTTCACACACAATTTTAAAACAAAATAACTTACCAATGAAAGAAAACATTTCCAATGCCTCGGCCAACTTTTTCAATAGAGTCTTTACAGCTAATTACGGCATCATTTGGCATTTTTCTATATTTCCGTGGATTTCCGGTGCCGATAAAATGATAAATGAAAGCTCAAAGTAGGATCATTGATCGTTATTTTACTCCGTTTTTTGACCCGCGAAGTACATACGTCATATAATCACGTCATCTAGTTAAATTTATATCTGTGTAACACTTTCCATCGGTTTTTACATCCTTCGCTTATGTCGTTTTCACTAAGACAGAAATAAAACTCACAAAGTTTATTTCTATTAACATTTTATTTGAAAACTCTAAATTCCGACGTTTCCTCACCTTATTCTTTAAGAAAGATTTCTCAGTAAACCCTCTTGATTTTCCGCACGACCTCACGGTAATACCACAAGAATTACTGTTTGATGTACTGAACTAGAGAGGAAAACGAAATATTTAAGTAAGTGCCTCGTACTGCCTGGGCGATGACCCTGAGAAGATAGAATATTAATTTTATATCTATGTTTTAACTAGAAAAGCTTTAAATCAATCTTGAGATTTTCATCTATTTGAGCTTTCTCAAAGCTAGTTAAAAGCTAACCTTTAAAAAATATTAACCACTCTTTTAGAATCGCAAAATCTTTTGAAACTTCTCAGTAACTAGGTAATTAAATTAATTAGCAAAGCATTCCAAAGAAAATTTTATCAAATTTTAGAACATTATTTAAATAACTCAAAACAAACTTCCAATTTTAAGGCGTTCATTATACCAAGTATTGATTATCTACAATTATAATTTTGTTTTAATGACGTGTTTCATTAAAACAACATATGTAACATGAATATGGTGTCATCGTTAGCCGTCACTTAGTGCAGCAAATAATTCCTCGATTCGTGGCATAGGGTACGGGTTGCGAATCAACTTTGGGTTAATGATGGCAACTTTAAAATTGCCGCAGATACGTGGAGTGCGAAGGCCTACTTCACCGCCCTTAGTACCTCAGTTTTGGCACTGCGAAGAGCCGCGATCTCATGTTATAGCTCACAAGCCCATACACACCATACACGAATTGGTATCGAAGGTTTTCTACGAGACCACTTTTAAAATTGCACGTGCTAACCAGATGTATGAGCACTTGAAAATAATCGCTCAGTCTTTCGCTGTCATTTTGACGTCTGATTCTAAATACATGCCGCTCAGCTATCTCTGAGCGCTTTGGTTCAAGATGCTCGCCAACTATGGTCACTAACTCCTGAAAACTTTTGATCTCCGGATTATCTTTGGATTACGGATTAAGGAATATTTTCGGGCACTCGATCAATGAAACATCAAGTCAACGAACGAACTGTTTAATAGCGACTTACCCGCAACTTATAATTATCATACAGATACCGCAAGCCGTTTCCTACTTGAAATCGAATGCCGTGAGATCGAATAACATTTTATTTCACTCGATAGTACTTAAAATCTATAAATTATGAGCGCGACAGTTCACTACCTCGATGCATCAAAATCTCGAATAACTAGAAGTTCGAATCATCGGCAACTCGAGGGCCCATTATCATAATTTCTCTCTCACATAATTTCCCACCATTTATTCGTTGTCTTTGGTACCTATCATTTTTCGTTTTCGACACCCACTTCAGAAAAGAAGGTAATTTTTCGCTTTGAAGTATTTTTTTTGGAAGTCGGTTATTTTTTTTTTTAATAATATTTTTATTTATCTCTTTTTAGTTTTGGTACAGTAAATTTCCATGAAAATCATTGATAGTCAAAGTAAATCTAATGAAGATTATATTTTATTTATTCTAATTAAGAAAGATTCTAATAAGCACAAACACGAGTAGGATACATTTTTATTTACGGCGGCGGCGTTTCAGCGCGCTTCCAGCTTCATCGTCAGATCAGTTCGATGGTACCATTTTCGTCAGTAGGTACCATTTATTTATAAGGATTTGCTTCATCATAGTCCGTTAACTATTCAAGATATCTTATACCCGTGACATTACTTATCATTAAGGATTTCCAGTGGTCATCTTTGGTCTTCTTCTTCATTTCATTTCACCAAATTATATTTTATTTTCTGAGTGCAAATTATTGTTGATGAAAATACCCATTAACAGATTCTGACTTGGTGACAATGAAACCACCCTTTCAATTACAAAAAAGGTTTTGAAAATCGTTCCAAAATTGACGGAGAAATTGATGAACTTATATAACAAAAATACATACAGTTGGACATAGAACCCCCTCCTTTTTGGAAATTCGGTTAAAAACTATTGAGTAAATTGATTCATCTAATCAATTTACTGAACTGTTGGGCGAGAAATGATGTTTCAAGAATGGGCCTTCACGCTGCCGAAGATTCGAGCTTTAGATGCATCGAGGTAGTGAATTTATTGCGCTCTTAATCTATCGATTTTAAGTACTATCGAGTAAACGTTTTCGAGCCAGTATTATTCGATCTAACGTCATACGATTTCAGAAAATACATAGCTGTACCTAGTTGGTTACCTTCCTATGTTTGTATATGTAAGTTAGTAATCTAGTTTCCTTTATGTGTGTCGTTTACCCTCTTAATCTAAACGATTTCCAGTTTACACCTATATACGCGTTCGTATAAAACTCATTAAAATTTCGTTGCGGCGCTGGAATGTGTTCTTAGTGAACTATTCAACGGCGTCCCGATGAAATTCATAACGGTTCAAACTGATCTGATTTTCGTTCTGAACTTTGATTTTTGTTTTAAATTAAATCTACTTTTATAGAGATGGGAAAGCAACGGAGATAATCCCGATTATTCTTTTGAAATCCTCCCTTGTCTTTATGCTGCCTCATCATGGTTATGCATTGACCGTAGTTAGTGTAACATCTATTGATACAGTCAATTTCACATGGTAAATGCAGTTTGCATACGGGATTGCAAGGCTTAACTTAGAAATAACCATGAATAATGGACTGAAATCTCCAACACGTAGTGAGGACGCCATGTGATCCAGGCTCCATCTTTCTCTGTTTCTTATTCTGCTGCAGCTGTCTTCAATGTATACGTGGATCATGCTTACAAGTCTATATAAAAAAACAGCCTACAGTTAGCTAATACATAATCAAATATGTATTTATCTACATCTAAACGTGTACGGAATTAAGATGTAGATTTGGTCGGCGGATAACTACATTTTATACTGTACTCTCACGTAGAACCCGTCTTTTGCAAACACCTATGGCAGCTTACTATAAATGTAGGCACTTCCTTATATCAAATTAATAAAATAACGTGAAGGAGAAATAAACCTTATGGTAATTATCTCGTCGCTGTCAAAAATGTTTGCTGTTAATTAAAAATTTAAAAGACATGTTATAAAACAGTCATATATTTTCCGGCTTATAGAAACTGAAGCATTTCCAGAAAAAAAAATCTGCTGCCGTGAATAATATTAAATGTTTTAATTTTATTCATCAGGGATTATGTTGTGCTTTCAAGCTTAACATAAATAATGAGAAAAATAAACGTGACTTCAAATCAAAATATTTTTGTAGAAATAGAAACAGTTCAAATATTCAAGTCTACAGGGAATCTAACACAACAACAGATGCGGGTGGCAACCGACGCCAAACAGCGACAATTTCAGATAATTTCAGCTGAAAAGTACTTCAGTGTTATCTAAAGGGCAAACAAAGGTAGAATATTTGAATCATCTTTTTTTCACAATAAAATTTTGCTTTCTGTATTTTTCATAGGATTTCTAGTTATTTTCTTTAACTATCTTAACTTTTGGTATCATTTGCTCAGAAAATAGATTTAACCTCGACAAAACTGTTCTTAGTTAATTTTATGAATATCTTAGTGTTAAAAAGAGCGTCTTGTGTTCTACTTATATATACATAATGGCTTCTAATCATTGATACATGGCCAACTGGGACAGGAACCTTTTATATTGCTCCGAAAAAATATTTTACGGAGACTCAGCACTTTCTTAGACAAACGTTATGTGTCGGAATGGATTTAAATGGTACGGAATAGAAGGAAAGCGTAGTTTATCTAAACTTTATTACTTTTTGTAAAATCGAACCCAAGTAGAAAGTATTATCTTCCACGCGGCCTTTTAGTCCAACACTGTAGTCTTCCCTCTTCAATATTTACCGTAAATTTTACGTGTTGGCTACAAAACAAGAACTTTGATACCTAAAGCTATATTCGTAGAAAGTCAGAAATTGACTACCATAATTATGATATTTAATGTATCCCTACACCCCATTCCCATCCCTTGTATGTTCCCTTGTTTCAGATTTCTGCAGGTGTATTCTTTAACGTATTACCACCACCGTCTACTGCTTTAAAATAAATTTTAAAAGTATTGATCTACCAAATAATATATGTTCCGACGAATTACGTTACTTCCCAAAAATGCACAGCCTATTATAACATCCAATACAAAATTACTCACAGCACATGGAAATACACGTTAATATTGACAAAAAGCCATTGCTTTACGAATTCAGAAACTGCCACAATTACGAAATTGAGTTAGCGTCATAATCATCAATTCATCATAATGGCACACGTTAATGGCCTCGGTTCCAGCTAACTGTACTAGTGTTACAGGCTGTCAAAATGCCTAATAACTAACCGGACTATCAAAACACTGGTTATTAATTGTTGGTTTAGTTATGTGCGTCGTGCATGACGTTAATATAAAGGTACGTATTTGTCAAACCTCTGTGTTATGAGGAATTGAAATGTTTTAATTGCTATGCTCAAATTGGAAACTAGCTTTGTCCCGATACTTCGTTTCCCTGGTTATTCCCAAAGAAATTGAATTTTTTTCTCGAGATGAAGCTTATGACATTCAGCGACAGTGTAGTTTTATATCAGTGAAAGAATTTTTATAATCCGTTCAGAAATTCCGGAAATAACCCTTTACAAACCATATATATAATTTCACCTCTGCATTATATTAGTTAAGAAATACTTTGTGCATAGCTTCTACCCGTGGATTTTTTCGCGTAAAAGTCGACGACACTTGAGTAAACTGCCTAGCTAAAACGAATCCTAAGTCATTAGTCATGATCTACCTGTGTCAAAAACATGACTTTCGCTTTTTAACCGACTGCCCAAAAAGGAGGAGATTCTCAATTAGGATTTTTACCCTTACATAGTATAAAACAAAGTCACTTTCCGCTGTCTGTCCCTATCTATAACTAAACTAAGCAACGGATTTTGACGCGTTTTTTAAAATAGAGGAATTCAAGAGGAAGGTTTATATGTATAACACACGCAGGTGAAGCCGCTGGCAGAAGCTAGTTTTTTTTTAATGTATATTCGGGCATAACTCCGTCATATATAAACAGATTTGCAATTTTTTTATTTTATTTATAAGAAGTTTATTCCGAAATGGTCCCATTTAAATTTGGTAAAGGTCTAATGAAGAACTACGCACGCAGATGTGTACAGTTCACCCTGGTACACTCTCATTTCACCGGTTATGTTCAAGTTACATGTAATTTGGGTAATCTTTTCTGGCATCACTGTGGTCATTATAGGTACCTCACTGTAGAACTTGTCCATTATGTATCACAAAAAAGTGAACAATAAAAAACTTTTTAATAAAAAATGAAACCTACTTCTAAAGCAAAACACTACAAAAGTCGGTGTCTTTGGTACCTAATGTTTTTCGTTTTTTTATTTAGCCACCGGTTTATTTTTCGGTGTAGAAGTCGTTTTTATTTTTGTTAAAATTTTATTCTAATACTTAAAGTAGTAGATGAAACGATCAAGTCACAGTAAATTGGCACAACTAGAAGGGACGTATAGTGTAGTTAAAGATTCTGCAACAGGGTTAGGCAAGGAGGGTTCGTCTATTCTCAGAAAATTGAGAGAATACCAAGTTTGCCCGTCTGACTTCAATTGATTTTTGTCAAAAGGTCACTATGAAAATATTTACGCCTTTTGCCCATTGGCTTTTTACATACTTCGTTTACGGTCATACACAGACGCCGATTTTACGCTATCTAGAAATTATATATCAGAAATGAGGCAACTGGCAAAAGAGCCACTAATCATTTCGGAAAAGTTTTCCAAGTATTATTTTACCCGTATGAAAGTTTCAATTTGCAAAATAAATATCCAAAACAAAAAGGCTCATAGACATATCAATGGTCTGTAGTCCGACATTGCTGACAACGTGATCAGAATGTAACGTTTACAAATTATGCTAATCACGTCTTTGTATCAAAATGTTCGAAACGTGAAAGGGTGCATCGGATTGCGCGTTTGTGATATTGATAAATAAATGATTTTATATTTGTAAGTTGGTATGTACAAAAACTTTTACATGTCGATCATATTTTTTTTTAAACTAGTTGACGTCGGTATTAGTAATGCATATTGCAACTTCATACAATCATCATAGTACGGTAGTGTCATTTCCTACCCTCAGCGTCGGACTGGCCATAAAGTCGAGGTGGCCTTTGCCAACCGGGCCCTAGCCTGCGCAGGGTCCCCAGGGGCCTGGCTTGTGGAACTTGCCCGGCCCGGCGGCTCTTGCAACCTGAATGGAAAGTATACAGTAGCCTGCCATGTGCATGTAAACATTTATCACAATATAACATGCACATCAGCATAATATACCACCATATATCTTACTAATCCTACTACTATTATAAACGTGTAAGTTTATGAGGATAGATATTCGTTACTCTTTCACGCAAAAGCTCTGACGTCAGTGTTAATTAAACCGCCACTGGGCTGACTTGGCTATTTTAGACTTATATTAACTATATAAGTCCAGGTTTCTTCAGGATGTTTTCCTTCGCCGTTGCCTGTGATGTCCAGGATAAACTTAGAAAGTATCTACATATGAATTTGAAAAAGTCACATTGGTACTTGCCGAGATTTGAGCCCATGATCTCAAGCACGAAAGGCCACCAAAAATCATCCCGTAACAATGTTTCCTAGAAAAAATAAAACACTTTTCACGCGGGCGAAGCCCCTGGCAAAAGATAGTTTTTCATATATTGTAATTCTCACAATTTCGTTCACGCAAGTGACTTATAAGGGAGCTTTTCGACTTAACTATCTACTGGGGCCAAAACAGTTGGATTTGTTGTTGAGAATCATATCTTACCAAGGATGACGAGGAGAACAGCAGCTTTTACGATCGTGTCATTGACAGCTTAGCTGAGAAACTTCTATATCTGTATGAGTATGAGTAGTATGAAGTAAATTTACCTACTTACGAGATGTTAAATTATCGAGCTCGCTTTTGCATTCCAGGATCTATTAGGTCTGCGTTACTAAATAAGAGGACCACTTAAACTATCCGAGATGCAAAAATTTACTAGCTCGTTTCGCTCGCACTGGCATAACCATTATGTCTTCTTGAAACATTAGCGTAAATGTATTACATGTCATTTACGAGTATATTTGGCCTGGGGTGCCAAGTCTATAAACAGTTTCTGTGCTCTCACGAGATTTTCTAAAAGTTGGCGCCTCTGATTACCAGTTATTGTTACTATATTTACTTAATAATAGGTAGATATCTTGTATAATCAATATTTTATTATTTAACGATATTATTCGGAGATAATAGTGAATACCACAATCGCGTCCCGAGGCCCGGACTAGTGAAGAGTCCAACCCTGTCGACCATAAGTTTGCCGAAATTGGATTCCTATTGCAAGGCTATATTCTGTTTGTTCTCTATTATTCTGCAACTAGGATGTCTGCATATCATCAAATACAGTAAATGGATATTGAATTGGGCTGTGTACAATACCTAAAATTTAAATGCCTGCTACATAATTATGCGAATACAATATTTTTCTCCGTAATAACTATTATGACTATCTTGTTCATAGTTATTATAAAAATACAGTATTACGGCCAAAGTTAAGACCAAGCCTTTTAAAAGTTTTTTCGTTAAAAACCGCCAAAATATGTGTATCAATGTTTCAGATTTTAAAGCGGAAAATTAAAAAGCGATAAACTGACTTTTCTTTCGTGAAACTATCGCATATTTCTTTCATACATAATTTAGTGGAAACACGTACTTATACGATAACCTCCTAACACAAATATTAAGATGATATTTTTGGGAAGGTCCCAGTGGGAAAACTTGTTATTTCGTCCAAATATTCGGAATGTTCCTCTCGAGGGTACCTTCTTCATAATTATGTCCCTCATTAAACATTACACGCGCGTTTCCATTGTCGAATGACAAAATGAATGAATTGAAGAGACTCGGGCTAACTCCTCCTTGGATGGAAATTGGCTTCATCCTTCGTCCCTTCGCATGAAAACGAAATGAAACACTTTCCGGTGTCAGTAGAAATCTGACATGTTTTATTAGTGTGCCTTTATCTGATATCCGGCTACAGAGGGCCGGATGTATCAGTCCGAGCTACAATATATAGGTTATATTGGATTTTCGTATCACAGGGTACAAAATATTAGCTGCTTTGTAAATTAAATCTTCAAGGAACGACTAACCTTTCCTAATGATTTTTTTCAGTCTATTACTCGTAACGGCGTTGATTATATTGCCCGTTTCCAATAGCTCTTTTTTATTTTTTATTATATATTGGCTCGCGCTTGACCCATATCTCACCGGATGGTAAGTGGTGATGTAGTCGACAGTGAATAACGCTTGCCTAAAAGTAACCTATTCACTCTTGACTTAAGGCATTTGTCCCACCGCCGACGATCAGCGAGCAGCGAGTAGAGCTAGAACCTAGATACGAGTTGACGAGCAACGAGAAGCGAGTGTGTAGTTCCGATAGTTTTACCAATCGGCTAAGAGCGAGTGTTTTTGTGCGACGAGTGATTACTGGCACCACTCGCTCGGGCAGTCAGTCCTGAACGCGTTAGTTGGTTGGTCTCTCGGCTTGAGTTCTGACCGCCAAGTGAGCATCGCTGAGCGAATACTGCTGAGCGAGATTTACCTTTGATTGCTCTTGTAGCTGCGACAAACTTGTGTCGAGAGAGTACTCACCGGCAGTGTGAACAGTCAGCGATGAACTATTAATATATGTGTTTGTTTTATTGACACGGCATCTGTATCTTTTGTTCGTTTCTTTAACGAGAAAATTGTCGATAGCTAAACGCTTCGTTGCCGGCGGTGAGACAAGTGCCTGATGGTTGTAGCACTGTATTCGTCTTCTAATGTTTGACGCCGGAAGTTAAGAAGATCTGCCAATAAACTAACTATAATCACGAATATGACAGTTTAAGCTTCGAGGCCCCACCATTCAGGGTTAAACCAAGATAGTGGTTTAACCCTGTTAACTTGCGCATCTTCTATTATCAATAACGAGCTTGGTAGTTCTTTGCTCCTAGGCCAGGCGCCTAAATTTTATGAGGCGCTACCCAAGCTCGTGAATCCACGCCAACCGAACGACTCTTGGCACTCCGAGTTCGGAAAACTGGATGGTATCGTCGAAGGTATCCAGCAGTGGAGTATTTGTAGTAGAAGTTTTGAGAAAAAGAAAATTTACTTTGTTCGAATATAAAAAATATTGCTACTGGCTATCCAGACTACAAATTTTACATTTTCAGTCTAGTTAAAGTATTTTCTAATTTACCACTATATTTGGCTCCTCAGTTTCAACCAATTTCGTAAGCTAATTTTGAAATTGAAAATGTACGAAACTGCATGCCTTTGTGTCATAGTGCGGTCACCCAATGACGTGACAGCGCTATGACGCGACGACGCTCCCGTCAGGTGAACCCCGTACCGCGCGCACGTTTTACCACCGCCGCTGCCTTACGTCCCTGCCTCGCGGACCATGGGAAAGTCACGTACGAATTTGCCAAGTTATAATATATAAGCACGCCATGCTTTCAAATAATTCTATAGTCCTCAGCCTCACATCTCGAGAAACAAAGGAGTGATAATAAAAGATGCATATGTATGTATGTCGTCAGAAACCCAATAAACATCTGCACAAGAAAAGTATTATTGTAAGCACCATAATTATGAGTCACTTGCAATTCTAAGAACTAATTTATGACTTTGATACTAATGTTGAAAATGCCATAGAAAATAGGAATACAATTTCGATCTTCTTTTTTTTAAAACCTTATTCTGACTATTACGAATATTTTTAAATAAAAAATGCCAGATCGTCCAATAACAGCACTAACGATAAACAGACTTGTTTCAGCCGACTTGTTATGTATACTTAGTTAATTACAGTTTGCCACGAAATATTAGAAAACATTTGTGCTCAGTTATACTTGAAGCGCTTGGTGCTCACAACAACCTGCAAACCTTTGTTGCATAAATTATTAAGGTTCTTTGCATTTGTTTGTTCAAGCTTCGATTGATGCTGTCTATACTAGGTCTATTCTATACTAAAATGTCGGGACAATTTAGATGGTGTGGTATAGTTGTTGTTGTTTGCCCGCTAGTTCCGCGAATAATGCCTACAAACGGGATTTGCATTAAACTAGCAGCCTGAAAACTCAGTCATTGTGTGCCGGAAATGCAAGCATTAATCACAGCTTACACTGAAATTACACTCTGTGCTTACCAACCAACACCACAAAACTGAAATTATGCACGATTCTAGCATCAAAAACGGGGATATTTTTTTAACTAGGACAATAAAGCAGATTATTGCAGTGTTTTATTTTTATATAACGCTGACTTTAATAAAATTTAAACAAAAAAGGACGGATTATTATTATTTTTAGTTTATTCATTTAACTCACTTTATCTTTTTCATTAGAAACTATGTTCATTAGTGTAATTTAATTGGTAAGTATTTCCGACGAACAGTCCTAGATTAACTGGACAACAGTTTTCTTAATTAAATCTGGTTCGATGTCGATGAAAACGAAAAAGATTTGTTAGAAGAATTAATATTTTGCCCTGAAGGATACGAGTACCAACAGATTACAGAAAACCGGTAACGAGCAAATTTATGGTCTTTAAAAGCTAACGAATACAACATAAAACTGCTTTAGTTGATGTAGATTCATCAAACGAAGTAATTTAAAGTATGTAGGCAACTAAGTATCCAATTTTTTCTTTACTCTTTAATAATTATAATATTTAATAATTAATATGCATTTTTATGAGAGAATATATTCATTAGTCATATTTTAGTCAATTTTATAGTGAATTGTTTGATATGTTTTTCGTTTTATTGCCCCTCTACACACTGTATCCACACATCTTTTTTTTTAACTCTCCTCTCGCAGGTATGCTGGAAGAGATTTCTTTGAAATAAGCGCACCTTGTACCTATTTTCTGTTACTTCTTCTTCTTGTCATTTTATTATAATGTGTGTAAATTAATAAGCCAGGTTTAGATTAATAAGCCTGGGGAGTAAGGGGGAGAACGGCTCTACCAGGCCTGCCGGTCCTGCCGGCCGCAATTGTCAACCTCACCTGCACGCGTCAGTGGTTCGTATGAATAGCTGACGGCGACGGCTCCGGCAGTCACGGTGCTCCCTGCTGGTTAACGAACGAGGCTCTGGCGTCCGAGCATTGGCGGTATAACCAAACACCTGACCGGGCAATCGGTTGGAAGAGGCTTCATTTGCCTTGGGCCTTAAATCACCTCAAAAACCATGGTGCAGAAGGCAAGGGGAAACCACTGCAAGTCTTATCCCAAGAAAATCGTCATGCAAGTTAAGACAAAGGAATCACGTTTGCCTTGCGACCCGATTAGCGACCGGCGCCTACCCGCGTCCGGGGCGGGAGGTGATAAATGGGCTTCCGGCCATGGTGGATCAGGCAACCAGGCTTGCCATGGAAACTATGCTACTGGAAATCCCTTTAGACTACGATATATTCAGAAGATAGGAACGTGGAACGTACGTGGGCTACTGGAAAATGGGAAACTCGACACCGTTGAACGAGAATTAACTCGGTGTGGTTTGAACGTCTGCGGATTGGCTGAAACCCACTGGAAAGAAAGCGGATATTTTCTTATCGAAACCCATGCTATTTACTTCTTTGGAAACGACAACAACAGCCGCAATGGAGTAGCATTTTTGATTCCTAAACATCTATGGAATTACGTGTTGGGACATTAGCCGGTCAGTGACCGTATAATTATTATCAAACTGAAGGCGTTGCCTATAAACTTGAACCTTATACAGGTTTATGCACCTACTAGCTGTGCGAAGCCAGACGTCATAGACGGCTTCTACTTGGAGTTGGAAAAGACCATCGATAAAATGCCCAACCGAGAGCTACTTTTGATCATGGGTGATTTTAACTCTAAGATAGGAGCCAATTCCCGGCAATTCAGCCGCAGTGTGGGAAATTTTGGACTCAGTACACGCAACGATAGTGGTGAGCGATTAATGCAATTTGCCGATGAAAACAACTTAGTGATAACAAATAGTCTTTTTCAACATCATCCACGGAGATTGTACACCTGGACATAGCCAGGAGGCACCTACCGTAATCAAATCGACTTTATCTTAGTACGATCACGTTGGCGAACCTCTATCATCAATGCTCATACATTGCCTGGTGCCGATTGCGGGACAGACCATGAACTCCTTACTGTGAAGTTAATACTAAAATTGGCAGCTGCTCGAACCCTTAATAAACAAAGGAGAATTGAAGTCAGAGACACCGCAAAATTTACTACGGCAATTGAGCAGAATTGGTCAAAATGGACCGACACAAACCTCACTGTGGCAACACACATAAACGGCAACACTGGATAAAAGATAGTACTCTTGCTTTAATTGAGGACCGAAGACACAAAAAGGCGAGAGGAGCGGACGTTAGAGAGCTGAACAAGCTATCCGCTCAAATTCAAGCTAACTGCAGACGAGATCATAACTTATATATTCGCAAAATTTGTGAAGAAGTCGAAGCACACGCAGAGAAGCATGAATCTAGGGATCTTTACCGAAAAATTCGTCATATCACAAGTACTGTACCTACTTAAAACCTGGGCTATCGAGAACGATAAAGGCGAAGTTGTAACGGAACTAGACCAAATCTCAGAAACGTGGCAGAACTACTGTCAATCACTGTTCCAGAACCCACAGTCGCGACTTTTTCCAAGTACAGAGGTAAACAGGGAGGAACTGGAACCGAATATTCTTCTGTCTGAAGTAAGGGCTGCCATAAAACATATTAAAAACTAAAAAAGCCACTGGAAGAGACCGAATTCCCATAGAAACCATAAAGGCTTTAGGAGAACGTAGCGTCCATATCTTCCATGCCATTTGTAACAGAGTATGGCAGAAAGGAACTTGGCCATCTGAATGTACTCATACAGTTTTCACCCATTTACATAAAAAAGGCTCCACAAAGAAATGTAACAACTATCGCCTTATTGCACTGATATCCCACGCCAGCAAAATCTTGTTACATATTCTAAATGAGCGGCTGAAGGCGTATCTGTCCAAAGAAATCGCATCAGAACAGGCTGGATTTGTGAAGGGAAAGGGTACGCGGGAACAGATTCTTATTGTTCGCCAGATTATTGAAAAAGCTCGTGAATTGAATTCACGAGCTTTTTCAATAATAACCCAATATACATCTGCTTTGTTGATTTCTCCAAAGCATTTGACTCAGTAAAATGGCCAATCTTGTGGAAAACTTTACTTGACATAGGCACACTGAAACACCTAGTTCATCTTCTAAGGAGGTTGTACGAAGAAAGCACAGCCTCGGTACGAACAGATGACATTCTGTCCAGTAACTCCCAGTGCATGTGTCCGCCAAGGATGCATTATATCGCCGCTCTTATTCAATATCTACACAGAGCTTATAATGCGCATAACTTTGGAACATTGGACGGATGGGGTTGTGGTTGGTGGCTACAACATAGCGAATTTTCGTTACGCAGATGACACCACTCTTTTTGCATCTAGTGCTCGCCATATGGAAGAACTCCTATGCAAAATGGAATAAGTGAGTCTTTAATTCGGGTTAAAGATTAATCGCAGCAAGACCAAGGCGATGATTGTGGACCGTGCTAACAATAATTCGCCAGAAGATAATAAGATCGCGAACTGCGATGTAGTCCAATCCTACGTATATCTTGGAGCTTTAATCTCGAATAACGAGATGAAAAGGCGTATGGCGATCACAAGAACTGCAATGGACAAAATGAACACGACATCACCAAAGCCACGAAGACCAGGCTCGTGCGCACTTTAATTTTACCCATATTTCTGTATGCTGCAGAAACGTGAACGTTGCGGGAGGTGGTAAGAAAAAAGATAGACGCTCTGGAGATGTGGTGCTGGTGAAGAATGCTCGGAGTTTCGTGGACCGAGTTCCGCACAAATGTCTCGATACTCCAAGAACTCCACATCAAGCAACGTCTGTCCACAATAGTACAGTCCCAAATACTCACTTTCTTCGGACACGTTTCAAGGCGAGACAGTCAGTCCATAGAGCGGTTAGTCGTCCAAGGAAAAGTGGAAGGCAGTAGACCGCGTGGTAGGTCACCCATGCGTTGGACCGACCAGATCAAGTCTGCTGTGGGCGGTCCCGTGCACGAATGTACCCGGATGCCTTCTAATCGGGCAAGGTGGCGAGACATTGTGAGACGCATTACATCTGCCCCATATACTACCGATACTTCATGACGACCACGACCGCTCTGTCAAGAGCGTAGCGACTAAGAAGAAGAAATTAATAAGCGCCAAAGACTTTATGAAGATTTCTCTCCTGTGGTAAGAGGCTATTTCTCACAGCTGGTCGTTATTAAGAACTACACACTGTGAAATAAATTGCAGCTGCTGCGTCCATATTTTCTTTCCAACGTTGTGTGGTTTCATATTAAGTAAATGTTTTTTTTTCTCTAACGCACATCAACTGATAATAAACTGGAATAGGTAAGCCTTAATTAAAAATGATTAAACTCTTCTTAAAACAAGCTTTTAATGGAAAAAAAAGAACGAAAGGTAACATCACTTAACAATACATATCCTATAAGCTCTTGTCTAGTTTAGGAGTTGCCACTTTCCGGCTCCATCATGAGACCAGCTAAATAGATACATATTTCCAAAGTTACATAAGTACGCCAAGTTTAATTTTAATCGGATGACATGAGATGCTTGACAAATCGATTACCTACTTTATATAGTTGCCGAACAAATACGAAAGCAAGGGAATATAAAGTTTGTAATAATAAAGGATTTGTTGAGGGTAATAATAGCGTTGGTCTGTTGTAATTGTTGCATGCATAATTTTCACCAATTCGATCTTGATTTTGCTTTAGAATAATTTGAGCGTTCGTCTGCTGTAATTTTTGGATGATTAAATTAATTTAAGCACCACTGATATTGTCATAGTGGATAGGGGTTTCTTGACTGAGTCGCTATGGTTTAGAAGGTAATTAATAGTCCAACCCCACTTAACATAGACCTCCAAAATCACACGGTTAGTACTCGTACCTACCTTTCAGAGCTTGTACTTTGGCCAATGTAGCTTATTGATTTTAAGGAAACAGCCAATTAGATAAGCTAAAATAAAATCATCTGACCATATTCTTATTCTTTTTGAGTTCATTTCTCTTTTCGACATAGGGTATGACCCTTGACTTAAAGATACGCTGGAAAGCCCACGTCAAGAAGAAAAAGATGAACTCGACATCCCATTTAAAATAATGTATTGACTGCTTGGAAGGAACTCCATGCCAAACAAATTGTTGTTAAACACAATTCCTGATGTCAGTTTGGACTTACGGTATTCAGCTATGGGACTGCACCAAACAGACCAATATATTAATTATACAACGATTCCAGAACAACGTGCTAAGGGAAATTGTAAATGCACCTAGGTACATACGAAATGATGACTTCCATCGAGACCTAAAAGTTGTGTTCATCGAAAAAGTGATCCAGAAATTTGCAGAAGTTCACGAAAAGAAATTTAACAGCATGACAACGTCGAGGCAATCCATCTTCTCGACCACACAAACATAGAAGACTAAAATGAACAAAACCGTTCGAGCTAGTGTTTAGAGTTAGTGAATAGTGTAAAGTACAAAAGTTCCAAACAAACACAAGAACGAAGTGTATTCACCTTAATAAAGACAATAAGCCTCCTTACGCACTAGCGGTTGGCCCCTTAGACGGTTCATATGAGTGGCAAGCCGTCAGACGCGGTTGGAGTAGCGGCTGACTGCCATCCGCGCTCATGTACGTTTGCAGACCGAGCCCTCTATTCTAGGGCTTATATTAACTAAGAAACAGGTAAAAGTTAGTTTATATTACGGCAAATAGTGTTTATAGTACGTAATTATGGATTTTTATTTTACTTTACTCATCGTTGTTCTATAGGTAATATGTATATTATTTTGTTTTTTAAGAAATTTTAAATATAGCCTGATTCTCTTAATAATTACATAAGTTTCGTTCCTTTATTTTCGTAAACATAGTAGGGGCCCACTGGTGGAAGCGTAGCTTCAAGTAAGCTCCACCCCTTCTTTGGAACACAACATCTAAATCTTAATAATTTGGGAAGCTCAAAATGGGCACTAAATAATTAGGTGTTGTGCAAAGTTCTAGGGTCGAGGGTCCCGCTCTGAGTAGATACATACATCAACAGCTGCCCGCCGCAAACTAAACCGCCCATCAACCGCCAATGCATATGAAATGGCGGCTAGCCGTAAAGCGGTTGGCGGTTAAGTGCGTACGATACCAAGTGGTTGCATATTCAAATGGAAAAACGGCTAGCCGCGCCGCGTAAGGGGGCTAAGAAAGGGCTATTGGACGCATTCTTAGTAAAGACAATTTAATAGTTTAGGTTACAATTTAATACTTATTATTATAGTCTACTTTAGGCTAGATTGTAATAAGATTACGGTCCATCCTATTGTTGAACCCAAAGACAAGAGAAACCATAAATCACCTTTCGGAGGTCTGCTGATAGAAATTTCTATTGAAATAAACGGTACATTTCTACTCAAATGTTATGTTATCTTTTCTCCATATGCTATATTGTGTGTTCATAAATTATGAAATAAATAATCATCACTGGGAAAAAATACCTGTTTTCTTATCTGTAAGTCAACAGGAGTACTAACTTCAAAATGGAGCCCCATTTTGAAATCCTCTCTTGAGACTTGTAAGCCACGTCAACATCAGGTCTTGTGCTGTGCTGTTATTAACTTTGAAGAATGGGTCTTATCCAACTAATTTAGGAATCTGGTGACTAGCTTTGAGATGATAACCTATTAGTTGCCCCATATGCAATTATAGTTAATTACTTTTGTAGTTTTATTAAATAATAGCTTTTTTCGCTCAATAAGCAGTCTATTGTCTTTCTGTATCAATAAAAGATTATTTGGACATCACATTATTAATTAATTTTGTCTTTCATATTGAAATCAATTTTCTTAAATTTAAAAGTGTTTGTGGTTGGACAAAAGAAGAACAAGTAAAACAAATAACTACAACGAATTCAAAAAACTTGTATTATTCACTGATTGATACAGATGGAATATTACATATATTTTGTATAATGAATTTGGTGAATGAAGCTTGGTTGCAAATCAACACACACATAGTAAAACAATACGGTAAAGTAAAAGGACAACAAGCACGAGCACTCAACGCAGTAACACTAAAAGGTATCACAGTGTCAAAACAGAAGTTATCGAATACAATATAGTGCCGCCCAATCCCAATTCAATCCCGAGCGAACATTAGTATGCATTTGAAAGCAGGAACACCTGCCCACGACTATTCACATCTATCTATAATAGGCAGACAGGTACCACTGGTGTTAAATTCGATACTAAGTCATTCCAGTGTATGTATAATATTTAATATTGTAATTCATGGATATTTAATATTATACATACACTGAAAACAATTTAAAAACAAATTTACTTACCAATGAAAGAAAACATTTCCAATGGCTCGGCCAACTTTTTCTATACATTCTTTACAGCTCAATATGGCATAAATAGGTATTTTTCTAGATTTCGGTTGATTTCCGGTGCCGACAATGCTAAATGAAAAGCTTAGATTCCGTTCATTGATCGTAAATTCACTCCCTTTTTTGGCAAGCGAATTACTTACAATCGCGTCATCTAGTTAGAATTATATATGTGGGAAATACAGTAAGACGTGCAGGTTGCCGCACAATTTAATCTTTCAGTGACATGTAAAGTTGCTTAAATTTATGACCATGAATAATGAACCGTACGGTTTTAGGCACTGACATTATACATAATAGAAATTAACATAATTTTCTTCTTAGTTAGTTATTGCCTGAGTACAGAATATCTAGTCGATTTTACTACGTAAGGCAAATATTTTACCTACAAGACATATAAATCTACTTATAAATATTATACTTAGATACAACAGGCGAGGTCTGGGTACTCCAAAATTTTAAAGAATCCTGTCACAAAATAAGACAATTAAGTTGAGGAAATTTGTCTACTTGCACATTATCTAGAAAATATGAAAGTATTACGATGTTTCTACCGTCTGACTAATCTTCAAAACAAGTCTTGTTTTCAGGCGCAGCTTTAATTGATTAAGCTCTTGTCGTCTTTAATAAAATGTCTTCTATTGTGCTATTTACTTTAACATACGTACGTGTATACTATATCTACTTTAGTTGTATGTTTACTAAAATAATATATACTATGCTTATAAGAAAATACATTAGAAAATCTACTCCAGTTCTGAGTGTCTCAAACTTAGTATAAGTAACATTTCTTGTCATAGAAAAAATATTCATAATTGGAAAACGTCTGGAGTGCTGCTTTGCTGGTACATTAAGAACCTATATAATACGAAAACTGTATATAAAATACTAATGTAGTTGTGACTGATATTACTTTAATATTGGTATAAGAACCGCCAACGCAACGCCCGATGATCCGATAGACTATTACAAAAATTACAGAAGGTACAGAAATAATACAGCTCAGACAACAATATAATCTTGATAATCTCGTCGCATCTACTAACATTTACGAAAACACGGGACTTAATTGTATTGTAAAACCTGAAATATTATAGGTACAAGAGTATTTTATTTATTTATTTATTTAAAAATTCGGATAACAGAAATCCATAGTGTTAGTAACATACCTTATACCTAGTGTTAGTAAATAATAACAATAAGGTTGAGAAGCACTTTGCACAGAAGATGAGCAAGTTTTTACTCGGTCATCCTCTCCACAAAATGCCTCATAAAAGGGGAAAACACTCGCTCGGACACTGTTTTTAGGATGCTATTACCACTGGCCCGAGTTCTAGCTGCCAGCGACGCTATCTTCTTCCGCACGATTGCGTGGAAGCCGTCAGTACGATTCAGTGTAAACATCTCTGACGCGCTACAGAACCGGGGCAGCCGCAAGAGCATCCTAAAAATATTATTATATTGGACGCGCAGGACATCTAGCGACCTTTTGGTGTAACTGGTCCATAGACCCCCCGCGTACAGACCCTGACAATATGCCTTGAAAAGTGTTATTTTGACCTGGTCTGCACAGCGGGAGAATCTACGAGCCAACATATTACCGCGGACCGCCAATGCCCTGCGCTCCCTCTCAATATCCACATTATCTTTCAGGTCGTCGGTAAGTATGTGTCCCAGATATTTAAATTGGTTCACTCTTTTTATGCTCAAGCCATTTAGGGTAAGGTTAGGTGAATAATCTGTACACTTACCGGCGACCCCAAAGACCATGTACTCACATTTCTTAACATTATATACGAGCCCGTGCGCAGCCGCGTAGTCCTCGCAAGCTTTCAGCATCTCCCTAATAGATCCCGCAGTCGGGCCCAGCAGCACCATGTCGTCTGCATAGCTGATGCTGTTAACATTAGTACCACCCACCGAACAGCCGACACGCATGCTGCTGAGCTCGACCATGAGGTCATTTACATATAGGTTGAAGAGCCTGGGAGACGTTAAACCTCCCTGCCTCACTCCGCACTCCAAACCATATGCCTCGGAGAAAGAGTTGGACCACTTCACGTGATTAGTTTGGTTCGCATACCAAAATTGCAGAACTTTAAGAACTTCCGCCGGTACATTCCTGTCCCCCAGCTTCCTCCAGAGCACATCATATGACACAAGATCAAAAGCTCTGGAAAGATCCAGGAAACAAGCATACACCGGCGTTTTACGATCCGTATAATATTGGACAGTATTCTTGAGGCTTAGGATTGCACTTTCAGTAGACAGTCCAGGTTGAAACCCAAACTGTGAATCGTGCAAGTACAGATGCTTTTCCAAGCACGAATCAAGCACACTGTCCAATATTTTAGCAACGGTAGTTGCAAGAGAAATTGGCCGGTAATTTTCCCTGTCCGAGATATCCCCTGTCTTGTTTTTGACTATTGGTACCACAACCGTTTTCATTAGTTCTGCCGGTAGGTACGCGTGACTAATGCACATTGAGTAAAACAATGACAGGACCCTCGGCAGGTGAACCCCAGCAAACTTAAAATGCTCGATGCTGAGTCCATCGTGTCCGGGTGATTTACCTCTACTCATGTTTTTAACTACAGCTCTGACCTGCTTAGTCGAAAAATACGTTATCGGTTCCACTCCCCCACCGAAGGACTCAGCATCGGTCATCGCAACTGAGGGGCCGAGAGGTGATCGCACTTTGAAATGTTCCATGAACATATTAGAAATCTGCTTTGGATCATTCACTCCCCCGACGCTCACCGGCAGCCCAGGCCTGGCATCCAGCTTACCCGTAGCCTTCCAGAACTTACAAAAATTTTTAGTCGCTCTTTGCTCGGCTAAAAAATCCATTTTTATTTGTTCCCTATTTTTTTGGCACCATTTATGACGGCCCTTAAATATTTTTCGGGCCTCACACATTTGTTCATATGTCCCTCCAGAAGTCGGTCTATTCTGCAATACCCAAGCTTTGAATTTAAGCCTGGCCTCTCGGTAAGCGTCTCGAACATACTTGTTCCAGCCACACAACACTTTGCCTCTCCTTGGCTTGGCCCGAACCTTCTCACACGTCCTTATAGCCGCGTCACTTAAGATATCTATAATACTTTTATATAGATTATCCAGGACACATTTATGTTCGACGACTTTGCAGGCCCCATAACTACACCTTTCAAATTCATGAGGATGCAGTATTGAATCAAGGTTAATTCATCAATCAAATGTCTCTGGCAAGTGATGCGCCAAGTAGGTAGATGATTGATAGCATTAATTAATTCACACTTCGTCACACTCATAAATTAATTCAAAAAGAAATTCAGTGTAACACGAGAAATTTCACGAATTAACAAAGCAAAACAAAATAGTGGAATTTTGCATAAAACTTATCTAAACTAAAACATTCAACAGAAACAAACATGCTTGAAGCCTTGGATTGTTTGAATGAAATATGAAATTCTTAGGCGATATGAAATTATGTTAAAGTTTAGGGTCGTATCTAATCTATCATGTTGAGAAACCAAAGGTATAGTTAAAACACGGATTTTAAAAATAAAAATAAACTTTGCCCCACACTAGGAATTCCTTCCTGTATCGTGGGTGCGTTTACAAACATATAAACTCGCATACACAACACCCAGAGCCGGAACAACTATCTGTAAGCCATACAAATATTTGTTCCGTGCGGGTATCGAACTCGCAACACGCAGCGAAGCAATCAATCGCTCAACCACTGCGCCAACCGTGCGCCACTTGATACTCGTATGTAGTCGTTACACTTACGTAAACAGGAGAACAGTTCATTTCTACGCACCCGCATGATATCGGCATCAAATGAAAGGGTTTGCTAAGGAGAATACGAAAACGCTTGTTTTAAATAAAAAACTTTATATTAATTTTGTTGTTCAGATTTCTTGCAATTAGCCATATAAACTGTGTCAAACCTATTTAGGTATAGAGGATAACCGACAGTACGAAATTATGCATCAATTTTGTTTGAAAACACACAGCTGTACCTGTTTGTTTACCTTCCTCTATTTGTATAGGTACGTAAGTAATCTAGTTTCCTTTATGTGTGTCGTTTACCCTCTTAATGTTAACGTTATCCGTTTTACACCTATATACGCGTCCTCATAAAATTCATTTAAATTTCGTTGGAGCTATATCACATTCGTAAAAGTCGGGCTACGTCGTTATTCTATTACAATTTCACAGATTGGCGGCGCTGGAATGTGTTCTTAGTGAACTATTCAATGGCGTTCCGATGAGCTTCATAACGGTTCAAACTGATGGGATTTTCATGCTGAACTTTGATTTCGGTTTCAAATTGAATCTACCTTTTCTAGAGATGGGCAATCAATTATTCGGTTCAAACCCTCCCTTATCTTTATGCTGCGTATTCATTTCATAGATCATAGTAATGCTCTGACTGTACTTAGTATAACAGCTTAATATATACCTAAACGTCTTAGGTATTGATACAGTCAATTGCACATGGTAAAGGCAGCTTGCATACGGGATTGCAAGCTTTAGCATAGAAATAACCATGACTAATGGATTGAAATCGCCAACACGTAGTGAGGACGCCATGTGGTGCAGACTCCATCTTTCTCTGTTTTTTAATCTGCTGCAGCTATCGGCAATTTATAGATGATTCAAGCTTCCAAGCGTATATAAAAAAACAGCCGATAGTTACCTAATGCATAGTCAAATAAGACGGCGTGAAACTACATTGTATACTGTACTCTCACGTAGAACCCGTCTTTTGCAAACTCCTATGGGAGCTTCCTATAAATGAAGGCACTTTGTATCAAATTAATAAAATACCGTAAAGGAGAATAAACCTTATCTTAATTTTCCCGACGCTTTCAAAAACATTTGCTCTTTGCCACGCATTAATTATAAATTTAAAAGACATCTAAAACACAGTCTTATTTTTTTCGACTTATAGAAGCTGAAATATTCCCAGAAAATATTAATATCTGCTGCCTTGAAAAATATTAAATGTTTTAATTTTATTCATCAGGGATTATGTTTTGCGTTTAAGCTCAGCATAATTAATGAGAAAAATATACGTGACTTCGAATATAAATATATTTTGTAGAAATAAAAACAGTTCAAATATTCAAGTCTACAGGGAATCTAACATAAAAATAGGCGAGCGGAGACCGACGCCAAACGGCGGCAATTTAAGACATCTTCAGCTGAAAAGTACTTCTGTGTTATCTAAAGGGCAAACAACGGTAGAATTTTTGTGCAAAACCATTGTATTTTCATGATAAAATTTTGCTCTTACATTTCTTTTGTATTTTTCAAAGGATTTTTAGTTATTTTCTTTAACCACTTTTGGCATCGTTTGCTTAGAAAATAGATTCGGCCTCGACAAAAGTGGTCATATTTAGTCTCATGAATATCTGAGTTTTACAAAGAGCTTCTAAAGTTCTACTTACATATACATCCACATACATCCACTAGCAACTAAAAACGAGCCAGCTCCACCAAATCTTCTGAAAATCATAGCCTGCGAATATAAGAAGGTATGCAGAGGGGCAGGGACTTGTACTTGCCTGAGAGCTGGGCTGAAATGCTCGGTATTTTTATTAAGTTAACTACATTTGCAACCATTTAAGCCAAACCGTAGCTCTATAAACCCTTTAGGGACCAAGGACCTAGCCTTCGAAGATTGTCCATTTTCCCGAAAGTTTTAAATTTTTAGTTTTTCGCCAGTCCGGATATTGACAAAATCGCTCCTCTTATGAGAAAAGTTATCATCAATACATATAATATAAATCTGTAGAAAAGTCGTTATTGTACATCGAAAATATTTCCAAAAAAATAGCCAGGGTTTTAAAAGAGAACCAACAGAACCCATTTCCAGCATTTTCGGCTTTTTTGTCCGTTTTTCTGTTTGTCTGTTTACAAATAAACACAAATAGCATGCATCACGTAAAATATATAAAAACAATGTTGATAACTTTTATACATAAATAGTGTGCGTTACTTGAAGTATTACTTAGTTTTTGTTTCATCGCAATCGGTTCATTCTATCAAAAATTAAATGAATTTAAAGTGTTCAAGAAGTAAAATATCGCAACACATGCAATTCAGATACTCGGACTGTTGAACTCAATATTCGATAGATGACGTTGTGCATTTCGCGTCATTTTCTGAATACCTTTACCTACCTGAATAATATTTACCGCGGAAGAATTAATATATAAACACAGGCAGGCGATTTACTTTGTGTAAATTATTTCATCACCACTACTCTAAGAACGATGAAGGAAAACAACGTGAGGGAATCGGTATGTCCTAGAACCAAACATTCGGAGACATGTGACATGTGAGTGTCTGTCACCAACCTGCACTGGTTCCGCGTGGTGGTTTAAGGCCCTTTCCCTCTCTCACAAAGAGAAGGCCTGTGTTCCAGCAGTGAGGACATTAAAAGGATGATTATGATTAGGCTTCACACGTCTTAAGCAGCTCTCTGATTGCTCCCGCTGACGGACCCAGCAGCACCATGTCATCTGCATAACTGATGTTTTTGATTTTAACCCCATCAACACTGCATCCGACACCCATGCTGCTGAGTGCGACTATGAGGTTATCCACGTACAGGTTGAAGAGCCTGGTGGACGTCAGACCACCTGCCTCACCCCGCACTCCAACCTGTACTGCTCAGAGACTATATCATCCCATTTCAAATGGTTGCTCTGATTACCATACCAATACTGAAATAGTCCACATATTTCCATGGGTACACCCCTGTCTACTATCTTCCTCCAGAGTACATCGTATGAGACAAGATCGAATGCCTTGGATAGATCAAGGAAACAGGCGTATACCGATGTCCCGCGATCTATATAATATTGATCAGTACACTGGGTCTACAGCAACCTTTATGGTGACTGTAGACCCAGTATGTCTACAGTTACCATAAACGTTAGCCGGAGATATATTCATCTAAGTTCCAGTATAACTCCTCCACCTTTTACCTACATGTGTGGTTAAGTCAGTCGTGTAGAATATTATTAGTTAAACTAAGCTAGAAAAGTACAAGGTATGTATGTACTTCAAGGGTATAGGAAAACTTTTTGTTCTACTCACACACAGTTAACAACTATTACTCATAAGCCAGGGTATTTAAACAATGGTAACCAAGAAATACACAGAGGAATATCGTGAAATATCTCCCGAAAGGTTAATGAACACAAAAATAACGAAGTAAAAATAAAAATCAACACAAAAAAACAAAAAATATTGAAACAATTTAGCTGTATTGCCACAGTTCAAACAAAGTACATTTCTTCGAAAAAGTATTAGCGCTAACAAGTAAGAAATAATAGAGTTCACCCCATTTAACAATTCGCTCGGTAAAAAGCAGTTCTCAGTAAGCAGTAAAGCACAAAGTCGCTTTATTGCAACCTAACTGTGGTCAAAAACTTTAGAATCGGCAAGTTCACGAATTTCCTTACAGTTCAGAACAATTCTCTTGGCAACAACACCCGGCTTTTTGCGTTTCAAAATTGTTTATAACATTTAAGTACTCCAATTTATTTATGAATTGCAAAAAGAAACGTGTTTAGTTGGACACCAATTATAAGGTAACAAAGTATATATCATAATCAAAGTTTTGTTTATATTCACTTCTGCATTGCTACTCACCTCGTTTGTAGATACAAGAAAATAGAGGCAGACAAATCATTTATGTAAAAGGCTGTCTTACAATCAAATACTTTAGAAAAAAAATAAACTGAATAATGAATGGAACGACTAGGTACATATGGGCACGAAACCATTTGTCGATTTAATGTTTCTATCTTATTTTTAATATTGTTACATTTTGTTCACAGCTAATAAGGATTTAATTTGACCATTTCCTTTCTTATTATTAAAAATGTTGCGATATTCGGTTCAATTTATATTAAGCTTTAATTAGATCAAATCCTTTATGATTCTCTAAAAATTAAGGGATTTCCAGTTGACATTTTATAAGGATTTAATTTGACTGTTTCCTTTTTATTTCTTTAAAATATTATAACATTCGGTTTTGATTAAATAAGAATTTACTTTGTCTCTACCGTCGGAGTAATTATTATAAGGCTTTATTTTGATAACTTCCTGTTTGATGTTTCCCACTTAATTTTGATGTTTCGCGTCTAAACTATATGTTACCCGCTTAATTTTAATAATTTGTACATCCGCTGTCAACTTTATGCTTTTTATTTTCGGTGTATAAAAACCGATGTTATTGTGGAGGAAGATCACTCTTTCGCTACCATGGATTAAACACCCTATACTGAACTAAAGTATTTCTTTATTCGCCATTTACTCTCCGTGAACTGTTACTGTGTATAAATGAAACCAATATTTTACCCTCGTCCCTCGTCTGGCCCGGTTTATGGTGAAATGCATGAGAAGCGAAAAGTCTTTAAAAGTCGACTAAAATTTTGTCAAAATAAAGCTGAACAAATTGTTATGGATAGGTTAGCAGAACAATGAACTAATAAAAAAAATCGTAAATTTTGGAAGTCCACTGGTAAGTTGGATGCGAAACCTGGCCTCTCTGCGTATGTGGAAGGGATGAATGATAAGAGTGAAATTGCGAATATGTTCAAGGAGCATTTCAAAGTTCAATCCCACCACGGGACCGGTGACATCTCGGACAGAGGTAACTATCGTCCCATTTCTCTTGCGATAATAATAGCAAAGGTGTTCGACGGTGATGCACAGTTCGGGTTAAGGCCCGGACTATCAACTGAAATTGCTATTTTAAGTCTCAAGCATACTGTTCAATATTATATAGATCGCGGGACATCGGTGTACGCCTGTTTCCTTGATCTATCCAAGGCATTCGATCTTGTCTCATACGATGTACTCTGGAGGAAGATAGTAGACATGGGTGTACCCATGGAAATATGTGGACTATTTCAGTATTGGTATGGTAATCAGAGCAACCATTTGAAATGGGATGATATAGTCTCTGAGCAGTACAGGTTGGAGTGCGGGGTGAGGCAGGTGGTCTGACGTCCACCAGGCTCTTCAACCTGTACGTCGATAACCTCATAGTCGCACTCAGCAGCATGGGTGTCGGATGCAGTGTTGATGGGGTTAAAATCAACAACATCAGTTATGCAGATGACATGGTGCTGCTGGGTCCGTCAGCGGGAGCAATCAGAGAGCTGCTTAAGACGTGTGAAGCCTACGCTGCCGCACATGGCTTAAAATACAATGTTAAGAAATATGAATACATGGTCTTTGAGGTCAGTGACAAAAGCCGTGGAGAAGGAACAGAGTTGCTCGTGAACGGGTCACCAATTAATAGGATGTCCACTTTTAAATACCTGGGGCGTTTTCTTGCCGCCGACCGACCTCAGGGACAATGTGGACATTGAGAGGGAGCGTAGGGCTCTAGCGGTCCGGAGCAATATGTTGTCCCGTAGATTTGCGATGTACGGACCTAGTAAAAGTAACACTTTTCAAGGCTTATTGCCAAAGTCTGTACACGGGCAATCTTTGGGTCAATTATACGAAGAGATCGCTGGATGGCCTGCGCGTCCAATATAACAATGCTTTCAGGATGTTGTTGAGACTGCCCCGTTACTGTAACGCGTCGCGATGTTTGCGCAAGCCCGTACAGACGGTTTCTACGCTGTTATACGTAAAAAAACAGCGTCGCTACTGAGGAGAGAGAGGGACAGTCAAAACGGCATCCTGAAAACTGTAGCTGAGAGCTTCGGCTCTCCGATTGTGCAGCAGTTTGTGCGGAGGTTGATTGTTACTAACACTAGGTAATAAGTTGCCACAAAGAGATACACAAACACATAGGTACAAAAGTCAAACTTATAACACCCGTCTTTAAATTTAGCAAACATTTGTTCAATTCGGTATCATTTTACATGAACTTCATTATTTACCTACATTAAATAATTTAGAGTTTGTTTGATATTTCATATTTGCGAATAATTATTTTAAGTTTGCTATTTTAATAAAGCGGGCCCGTAACATATTGTGGTCTACAATGTTGAAATAGGTTGTCCTTAGAAATAAGTTGATCTGGTTCAGCTACACAAATAGGTTGAAAATGATTTCACGTGAGAATTGATTTTGTACCTTGATATGCGAAAAATATGCGAAAAGCTAAAGTTGGATACAATTTTATGGCAAAAACACGCTTCGACTTTTTACGTGCCGACGTGATAAGGATTGTTTACGCGCACTGATTTGTAATTTTTATTGTGTACAAAATAAACATAATGTAAACATATATTTGATGTATATATATGTGAATGTATATATGTATATTTTAAATGAATTTCAAACAAAGTCCACGGGACTCTTACAGCACGGTCGCCATTGGACGTATTTTTTTTGTATGAATATTCTACCGCGGACATGTCGTCCGCGCCCTTTTTGATTGTTCGCGCGCCATGTGATTTTGGATTCGGATGTAAATAATACTCAGGTGATTACTGAGTGAATACTGTTTATTGGAAGACAAGCTACATGATTTATACTAAAACATTCATTATAAAGGTGTCTCACACGACACTACTCTATACCAATATTATAAAGAGGAATGATTTTTTTGTTTGTGTGTGTGTTTATTTGTTTGTTTGTCTTCATCGTTTCAGCCGAGAGATGCCCACTGCTGGACATAAGCCTTCCCCAAGTGTAGCCACCTTGGTGGGTTCCGTGAGTCTTGAATTCAGCTATTGCCGCAGCTATAAACCGGCTACAAATCCAAACTGCGTCCTGATACTGAAAAATAGCGCTATTTGGAAATCCTAATTAAACCAATAATATAACTACCGTTTCCATCATATGTGCTTAAAGGTGGATACGGTAACTTTAAGCACATAAGGAAGAAAATAATTATAACAAGTCTTCGCATAATTACTTATATTAATTAAATTCCGCAAGCCCAGCTGGTGATGTCTTACTTAATGCTCTCTCTAAGTAGAAGGTCGTGATGTATTCCTGCAACTTAGCCATGATAAGCGACTTAAACTTATTAGGTAATTGGACAAATCCGCTTTACTGAAAACGTCTTTGAATTTCACAAAAAATATGTAAAACACCCAGTTTTCAAAGCTACTTTGATAGAATTAACTTTGGTATCTTAAGGTAGCACAGGTACTTAGTGAGCCAAAATCGAGTACAAATTACAGTTTTTAAAGCTTTTAAAGAAGGTGCTTGCAGATCATTGTTCTGTATAAACATCTGCCCAAAATAATAATTCATATCAGGTCGGGTACGTAATAACTTCTACTTCATTACTTATTTCTATTTAAACGTATGTTCTTGCAGCGGCAAACGGCATACATTTATATTTGAAAGAATAACACTCTAATCCCGTAAAATATTCGTACAAATATAAATTAACTCAAATTAGTTTTGGCACTCCAGGAAAAGTGTTTGCTCACGGCAATATAAATTCAGCTTAGTTGACATATATTACAAACACTCCGAACACATAAAATGAAAGTATTACTGTTCCCCATGAAATATTCGAATGTAAACCCAATATATTAATTAAGCTGTCAGATTCTTTTGTTGTAAAGATAGATCGAACAACCATCACTAAACACACCCATGTCACGTTAAGTGGATCATAACATCAGTTTTGAAGTTCTAATTCAAACTTTCCGAAGGCAAAATATTAAGTTAGTATAGAATCAATAACATCACAACTTTATTCTTCGAAGGGTTGGAGTTGGGTTTCTCCAGAGGTGCACTGATAGTACGGCCACATTTCACTAATTATGTTTAAGCCCCATGTCATAGGTGGCGAGCTGTTGTCATCAACCGTGCCCAAATTCAGACCAGAGGCCGCTACTGATTTCAGATAAAAAATCCCAAGAACACTTTAACCGACCCGGGAATTGAACCCAGGACCTCGTGCTCAGCAGAAGCGTTTGCGATCACTAACGAGGTAGTTTGGAATCAATATTGCAGTAAAGATCAAGTATACTCTAAGGGCGGTTACGCACTACATCCGATACGTGTCCGTGAAATTTCGCTTCCGAAGTAGCCGTAATACTTCTTGTAGGGAAGCTTACGCAATACATCCATACTCTGGCCGTCATAAACTGTCATAACTCAGAACATTTTGAACTCGGAACTCATGTCACGGACACGGATCGGTTTTAGTGCAGTATAGTTTGCAGAGTGTTCTCAGATCTCCAAAGAGATCTCGGAGCATTTACAGAAATCCAGCTAAAGTTTATTACCATTTGTTACCTGTAGCCGAGAGCTTGCTGCTTTTAAGAGCTATGTATTGTTCGGTGCACTATTTCTAAACGTTTCTAAATACCAGCTCGGATTACGTGTTGCTCGTTTCAAACGTTCGATTTACACGAGCAAGCAAAGTTGCCGAGAGCAGTGGCATGTTCTATGTTCTATCTATGTTAGGGGGGTTTGGTTTCCGCACTTAGTCCCTTAATGGACCTCTGTACGTGGGCCATGGCGGCCGTTGGGTGGTCATTCCAACCAGCCCACCTCCCTCCAGAAGTCAATTAGAGCTCCTGGTTTCCTCAAAACATCCGTGTAAGATCTGGGTGACCCGAGGGTTCGTGTTCTTATCTGTGTGACACCTGTGCACTCTAAGAGAACGTGCGCGACGGTTTCCTCGGCCTCCATGCATGCTCTGCATAGAGGACTGTCCGTTATGCCTATTGTGTGGAAGTGTTTGTTGAGTGAGCAGTGTCCCGTGATGGTCCCCGTCACCAGGCGCAGGCCATTCCTGTCCAGGCGTAAAAGAAGCCTGGTGAGCCTACTGTCCAAGGATGGCAGAGCTTCTTTCGTTTGTCTACAGCCCGGTGCCGAGGCCCACCAGTTCTCCGCCTGTGTCTGGGTGAATTCCTGTAGCCACCTGCGTATTTGGTTGAATGGGATAGGTACAATAGGCTCGGGTCCGTAGACCGCAGAGCTGGATCCGCGTCTCGCAAGCTCGTCAGCCGCGTCGTTACCCAGCGATCCGCTGTGTCCCTTTATCCATTGTAGTGTCACCGTGTTACGGCTAGATACAGTTATCTGTTCTAGTGCGTTGTGACATTCTAGTACTAGTTTTGATGTTATGTATTTTTTTTGTAAGGATTGGAGGACTGATGCGCTGTCGGAGAGTATCCGTATGTGGGTGTCTGTAACCTTCCTGGCTTCTAAGGCATGGACCGCTTGTATGATGCCCACACACTCCGCCTGATAGACGGTATTGAACTCTGCTAGCGGTCTGGATATCTTTATATTAAAATCGTGTGAGAAGACTCCGACTCCGGTACCGGAGTCAGTTTTCGATCCGTCGGTGTATATTCTCATCTCTTTCAGGCCAGAGTAGTCACATCTTTCCTCTGTGAGTATTATGTTGTAGTTCCTAAGAAAGTGGTGTGTTTTTGGGGCTTTGTCGCATGGTGATGCTAGCATCGGTTTACGCTTGATCGCTTTTTCTTTTATGCGTGTGTGCTTAATTCTGGAGTCTTTATTTAGGGAACCTAATAGGTGAAGTCTGAAGGTGCCCAGGGCTGCCTCCTCCCGCACAATTAGGTGTAGAGGTGGCAGTCCTAGCATTGCCTGTAGGGCGGCAGTGGGTGTGGTTCTCATACTACTGGTGATTGCAACGCAGGCGAACCGCTGTAGTTTTTCGAGATCTCTCTGGGCTGTGCTGAGGTCTGTCCTGGGCCACCAGACCAGCGAGCCATATGTTATGATTGGTCGGATGACTGTGGTATATAGCCAGTAGGTGACCATGGGGCTAATCCCCCAATTCCTGCCTAGCAGTCGTTTGCACTGCCACAGCGATATGCTGGCTTTTGTAATGATATGATTCATGTGTTTTGCCCAATTCAATTTTTTGTCCCCTTTTTGTTGTGTTCACTGAGAGTTGGTGCTCGTTGCACCATTCCTCTACTATTTTGAGGGCTTGACGCATGAGATTGCATAGGGTGTTTTCGTGTGTCCCGTTTATTATTATTGTTATGTCATCCGCGTAGCCAACGGTGAAATAACCTTTGTCGTTGAGTGTTTTGATGAGGCTGTCAGCTACCAGGTTCCACAGAAGTGGCGAAAGGACGCCCCCCTGCGGACAGCCCTTCGCGACGATGGCCCTTGTGGTGTCGTTTACCGTGACTTGAACCGCTCTCAGTTTGAGCATATTAGTGATCCAGCCTCCAAGGGTCGGGTCTATGCCGTGTCTGTCGAGGGCCGTGTTTATACTGTTGAACATAGTCTTATCGAAGGCGCCCTCGATGTCAATGAAGGCAGCCAGTGCTGAGCATTTGTGGTCCACTGCGCATTCAATTTTAGAAACCACGTTGTGCAACGCCGATTCTGTTGATTTGCCTGTGGAGTACGCGTGTTGTTGTTTGTGCAGCGGTTTATCCCGCAGAGGCCCATCACGGATGTGCCTGTCACAGAGTCTTTCGAGTGTTTTCAGTAAAAAGGATGTGACGCTTATAGGTCTATATGCCTTGGGGTGTGTGTAATCAGGTTTCCCAGGTTTAGGTATAAAGATGACTTTCACCTCGCGCCATCCGAGAGGTATGTATCTAAGTGCAATGCAGGCCCGATAGATCTCCAGCAGCCATGGCGTTAGATAATCTACTCCCCACTGTAGCAGGGCTGGGAAGATGCCGTCCAGCCCCGCCGACTTGTATGGCTGAAAGGTGTTGATAGCCCATTTTATTCGGTCTACTGTTACTATATTATGGGCTCTTGACCAGTCTTGTTCCGTTGGGGTCCATTCGGGTTCAGCTTCCCACGTCCTGTCCTCCAGGACTTGACAGTCCGGGAAGTGAGTTTCGAGGAGGACCTTGCTGGTTACATAGTCGGTTTGTGTGTATGAGTTGTCGGGTTTTTTGAGCGCGCCGAGGGATCGGTCCTGATCAGTTGATAGGATCTTCCGTACCCTTGCGGCTACATTATTTGTTTTAATGGATTCACAGAATTGCCGCCATGCCTTCCTCCTGGCGGTTCTGGTCTGTTTTTTGTATGCATATTGGGTCTCTTTGTATATCTCCCAGTCTTCCGGGAGTCTCGTATTTTTTGCTCTGTTAAATTGCTTACGCAGCGCATCTCTGAGTTTACCAAGTTCAGCGTTCCACCAGGGGTTCCTCTCGTTCCTGCTTTGTGGCGCTCTTGATTTGCAGCATGCGTGGTAAGCTTCTGTTAGGTATTTGGATAATTCTGTTACAGTGTGTTCTAATTGTGCTTGGTCCCTTACGGTTACCAGTGCTAAATGTCCAGCTAATAGTGAAGCCAGAAGGCTTTTGAACCCGGGAATGTTAGTACGCCTTGGGTTTCGCCTTGGTGCGGGTGTTTTAGTGTTTGTAGTTAGTGTAAAGCGGATCCTTCTATGGTCTGAGCAAGAAGGTTCGTCGGATACGTGCCAGTTTGTGATAAGGTTTGTCGCGTTTTCTGTAGCGAGTGTTAAATCTATGATCGTTTGTCCACGAGCCGTGACCCAAGTGGGTTCTGTGCCGCGGTTTACAATGTTAAGATTAGTAGAGAATAAAAAGGTGGATAGTACCTCTCCTCTGGAGTTCGGTGTGACACTGCCCCAGAGCGGGTGGTGGGCGTTCGAATCGGTGCAGATGATCAGGTCTAGGCTGGCGTGCTCACAGTGCTGTACCAGGTCAGCCAGCTCCTTTGGCGGGCAGTCTGTGTCCTCGCCTGGCATGTATGCCGAGGCCAGTACAACGTCTGGATCGCTACCTTCGGTATGGAGCCTGACAGATGTCAGGTCTCTGGAACAGAATTGAGTCAGTGTCGTAAAGGGAATTTCTTTGGGTATGTAGATGCAGGTTCTTGGCTTATCTGAGCCGTGTGTGTTGAGAATAATCTTACCTCCGATGTTACGGAGGCCACATATTCTGTTATTCCTGATCCACGGCTCTTGGATCAGTGCGATGGTTCGGTATTTAACCTCCAGTGCCCTGCGTAAGCTAGCCGTGGCAGTCTGGCTGTGCTGGAGGTTATTTTGGATGATGTTGAGGGGGACTGGTGGAGGTGGAGTGGGGTTAATCGGAGACGGATCCATCGGATAGTCCCTCCGTCTCCACCTCCCGGTGTTGGTCGTGTATATCCCCCGGCGACGAGGCCAGGAGTTGGTCGTTCCAGCCGGGTGATGCGGCCGGTATGGCGTCGTCGTCATCGGCCATTGCCGCTCGGGCCATTTCTTCCTCGAGCTGGGCAATGTCCGTGTCGCCCGTCTGTGTCGTCGTCGTCGGTTTCGTCGTCTGTGTACTGTCGGTCTGGGTGTCGGCAGGGCGGGTCGTGGGCCAGAAGCGCACGTATATCGACCCTAACAGGTACGATATCCGTCGCTCCCGCCCCAGGACCTTTTCAGCTTCCTCCGGTGGCAGCCCCAGGGTCAGGTAAGTCCCGTAACGGTCGCCACCGATGGCAGTTGCCCTGTACAACGACCACCTTGTAATGTCGTACCAAGTGTTCTGGCGTATCAGAATGCCGTGGAGCTTGTTCACGTCACCTCTGTAGCGAGGGACGAAGAGCGATGCTCGAACACGGGTGGGTACGTCGGTCTGTCTGAGCACCGTCAGTGTCTGGTTATTTTCGGGCAATCTGATGTGGGGCACATTTTGGGTCAGCCAGGTCAGGGCGTTGTCGTCTTCGCACCATATCTGCACCGTGCCCTCCGCTACCCGTGGGTATCCGCGGAAAGCCGGGAGTGGCGTCGACGGGTCCGAGTCCATTAGTCTGTCCTCGAGGGCGGTCTTAATGTGTTCGGCCTCATCCCTAGTTAGCTCCCTACTGGGGTGGGGTAGGCAGATTGCTACGGCCAGTCGCGCAGGAATGTCCTTAGTGGCCCGCGCGTAGGTCCTCTGCCCCTCCTGTGCGGAGTGAACCCTCGCACGCTTCGCGTCCCCCTGGAGCGTACTAGGTGAGGCCGTGTCGTCGGGGCGCGTCCTCTTCCCCGGCCCCGTTCCACTCGGTACAGGCTTCGAGTTTGAGGTGCCTGGCTGGGCGCTGGATGCTAGCAACGCCCGGCGTGAGGCATGGGAGCGCTTGCCCCTTTTGTGTCTCGGTCGAGTGTAAGTTGTGTCGGTGTCTTGGGGTCGGGCGTCGGGCCCGGTAGGTACTACCGCTTGCGGAGGCTCTTCGCGTTGGGTTGCCCTTTCGCGTACCTGCCCCCGCTCACTTGGGTCCGCGTCCGGCCGCTTTTCGCGTTGGGTTTCCCCTGCGCGTACTTGCGGCTGGTCGTGTGGCCCCGCCTCCGGCCGCTTGTCGCGCAGGGTTTCCCCTTCGCGTGCTTGCGGCTGGTCGCGTAGCCCCGTGTCCGGCCCCTTTCCGCGTACCCACCCTTCAGCGTCCGATCGCGCTTCGCGCTGGCTGTTGCCTTCGCGAGAACTACGCTTTCAGTCGCTTCTTCCTGTTCTCGGGCTGGGATTTTTCCGCGCTTTTCCAGGCGTACTTCATCGACTACAACCGTGAGAGTGGTAGAGCTGCCAGGTCTGTCATCCTTCCCCGTGTCAGTCTTATTGTGTCGGTCTGGGTCATTGTTCGTGCGGGTGGAGCTGCTCCGCATGACGCTCTGTTGCCAGAGGTTCGCGGGAGGCATGCCCCGTGTCGTGGGTATTGGCGCGTTGGTCGCAGCCAGGGTCGGGTTTGTGGGCGCGTTATTCGCAGCCTGTGGATTGGGCGCTAAATCAGCTGCCATCCGCGCAGAGAAGCGCGGCATCAGGGACTCTACGTTGCAGATTGATGCTCCCCCCATATTACGTTGGGAGCTAACCGCCGAGGCGGTGTGGGATTCCCCGGCTTGGCCGGGACCCACCTGGGTAATAGTTTCATCATTCTGCATTATTCATTTGTCGGGGGGTGGGCTTTTTTGGAACCGAGGTTACCCTTCCTCTGGGAGCGACGAGACTGAGGGATAGGAGGGAAGGAATTTTGTGGATGTGGGTGTGGGTTTCTTGGGGGTCACCCTAGGCTTGGGAATTGACCAAGGGATTTAAGGATTGACGGGATCTGTACGGATAGGGAGGGATGGCTTTGTTGGGAGATGGGCACATAGGATGAGGTATATGGGTTACCCTAAGCCTGGGATTTTGACTTTCGGGAACTTCTCTTGTCCGGGATCTCTTTGGGAGATGCCCCGACCGCGGGACTACCCACTGGCATTGATGTAGCAGCCAGTGGTCGGTCCCGCAGCCGGAGTCGGGCTATCCGCAACCTGCCCACCCGCTCGGTTGCATGAGAAGAAGTGCCTGGCAGTCCGGGTCGCCCCACCACGGATGTACTTATACATTCGCGTTGGGTCAATCCAGCCCTCCCCGAGCAGTGGCATATGTAATAAAATATTAAGAGCTCTTTACTTTCGTATACGTATTGTTATAAAAAACAGGATGGGATATAGCCGACATATATTTATGAAACATGAGACATCATGGTTATCTCACAAAATAAACGTATTATAAAATATAACCAGTAGCTCTGAAGGTGAACATTCGATCAGCCTGAAGCAAAGACCTTATACGTATTTCTTACTACTAGACTGTGTACCAAATTTTTTTGTTTAGCTAAAATGAAATCTATCATCTTACACCTAGGTTAGCTATTTCCTTATAAGCGGTAGCTAACCAAAAGCGGTCATGGCGAGAGGGTTTCCGCTGGTATTGTATCCTTGTCTGACCTATTGCTAGCACAACTAATCATTGGGTTTGGTAGAAATGGTAGAAAATTTTATATTTTTTTTTATGTTATACCAAAACGAACAATTCATAGACTTTGACACGTTTTTAAATATTTCTAGAAAAGTGTATATATATTTCTACAGTTCCTATATTTAATCAATTCGTTGTATTTTTTTATTTTTTTATTAATAATGAGTAAGAGTAGTACTTCTAAATGTTTGGGCCTGGTAATACTAAAAGTAGGATGGGAGTTTGCGGCTTTTTTGGCGGACTTTATTCGAGTGAAATTCAGTGGCTGTTAATATTATTCGCAAATTAATTCCTAGTGGAATACAATTGGTGCAGTTTTATTTCTCAACTGTCTACGCAACAGGAATATATGTGAAATCATAGAGATCCTTTGAGGTATATTTAGCTGCCGGTATTTCAAAGCACCGTCAGAAGACTGCAGGGTCATCTAACGCCTCTCCTTCATGACCTTGAGAGTAGGATCAGAGAGCTTTTTGTTCCAATCTATATGATGGTCTTGAAGAATGAAACTTGAATAGACATGGGATTTGAGGATTATTGAGTCGGGGAGGACTCTCTTCGAACTTCAGATAACCCATTAATACTCCATCGTAAACTGCTCAATTCCTCTTCGAGTTCGGTGATATTTTCGTCGGTCCGGAGTGTGTGCGTGTTGTACGTTGCCAGGTCCAGTCGTCGGTATTTGTTGGGGTAGCCGGATCTCGACGGGATTCTTAGCACCCCTTGCCATACCGGAAACTCGACCCTACCGTAATCGAAGGTACAGGCTGCCGGGCAATAGGGGCTATGTTTTATTTAGGCTATTCATGGGTAGTGCTTTGCAGGCGGGTTGGCGATCGCAGTGTGGTTGTTAAAAATGTACAGAGAACGCTGCTGCCCATTCTCTGGTTTTTCCCTTAGTCGCCTCTTACGACACCCACGGGCAAACATGGGATGGTGAAATTCTTTACGCCCGACACCATACGGTTAGTGATGCAGATACCAAAAAATATAAACACTTTTTTTTATTAACTATAAATTAGGTAGGTTTAGGTAGCGCTGTTAGGAAGCATCAACATATCGGAATACTTAAAATGACGTTTTTACAATCAATTTGTCCCGTGTTCTGTTTGGTCATGGTCACCTCATTAGAAAGAGACACACTACCAAAGGGAGGCCTCTCGCTCGGACCGGGTTTTGCGCCATAGTGCACAGTCTAGTAGTAACAAGTATAAGGTCTTTGGCCTGAAGACATGATATGACATAACCAGTTACAATTTGAATATGACAAGTGCATTTGATTGAAAATAAAGAATGAACATTAAATATTCTGTTCAGCCAGGATTTAAATGAGTTTGACAATCAAACCTCATTCCAACCATTGGGATAATATGTACTACGTACTAGTACATTATTACCTCAATGATTGCAACACTTATTTTGTCAGTCAGGTGTGATACTGAGATTATGGCTTTAGTCTTAAACATACATACGAGTACTTAAGGGGCTGAGGACGAACAGTTGACAATCGACAACTGAGGTTCTAAGCCACGCCCACTGTCATCGACAGCTTAGGGGCAAACTTAAATTGGAGCGAAATGTATTTGAAAATTAAATACACAAGGCCGACCACAGAGGCCCGCATCATAAACAGACTCTTCCGATGGTTTTTACAAAAATATAACCGCGCAAGTTCTTATTTCAAACTGGCGGCTAGCATCTGACATCAGATCGTTCACTGTTATTTTGCCTATCAATGCAACCTTATTGCTACGAAAATAAAGATCACTAAAGTAGGTAATCTGGCTAGTGTCATACGAGTCTTTGCCGTGCAAATTGGATAAATATTATATTTATGTCTGCTTCTATACGACTGCCACATATAAGAACACAGTACGTGATAGTTTTTTTTATAATGGTTTTATAGCCAGATAATTCAATTAATATTATTTTAATGAGTTCTACTATACTGAAATGGACTGTGTAATGGAAACTTTAAAATTGAAGTGAGATTTCGTGCTTTCATTAATCAATTTAATCATTATTTACAATAGGAAAGTCTCTTCAAATTGTAAAACACCTTATATCTACTAATATCCAGAACTTACTAGGTTCGGCATTGTCTTTTTTAGACATAATTAAAATATCTAATTGAATTTAGGACACTATTAATATCATTTGTACAATTCATAGGTTCATATTCCTTGTTTAGTATTCTCTTAAAATATTAAGATATCATTTAGTTACTAGTACAACATGACTTTCCATAGCCTACTTTAAATCATAATATATTATATATCGCTATCCTGGAATATAATAGTTTCAAAGCACCTACTGGGTTTTGATATACACCAGCCCTCTGGGGTGAGTAGGTCACGTGGTGCCGTTTTTGAGATAACATTAGTTCTATTTAAGAGGTTTAATTACTTTTTAGTTATGGACTTAGTAAGTAAACTAAACGACATGAGTCGTTTATAATACAACAAAAATGTAAATGCTAGTGACAGCGTTAGTGCCAGAGAATAAAAATAATACAGTGTTTGACAATATTCCTTGTTATTTCGTTAGTTCCAATTAAAGCCACCAGGCTACAAGATCTGGCTGCATTATACCTATTTTTGTTTGACAGATTGAATTGACGAGAAATAAATCGAATATGTTTTTTCATTTTGCGAAAAAAAGCGACATACGTCCTCCTAGCAGCGCCATAAAGCGATCACTGTCGAATAGCACTGGATGGAAAGAGAAGCACGATGGAATTTGTATGTTTTTTTTTATAAAATATAATAATATGAATTACTTAAAAATAATTAATGAAACTTCAAAATATACGACAGTGAAGTTTTTCGTCCTGTTATGATACGTTATTGTTTTTAATTGTACAAATGTACGCTGGTCAGTATTACCGGAAAATTTTTTTGAAGATCACGGTAGGACGTTACTTTGCCATTCAATTGTATCGAGGTTTTTGTGCGTAAACGTGTTTTGGCCACAACAAAGTTTTCGTAAATATGATCAAGATTAACATATTTTTATTCCGCTGCCACATCTTCAATAGATTTGGCAAAAAAATGTTTAAATGAATGCCTATTTTGGTAATTCAGCCCCTTAATAGCTAAAAGATTTGCTAACCAATTAGATAAATTTACGAGGGTTAAAGCGATCCTAGTATAGCAACAACAAACAGACAATGCAGAATCAGAATTAGAATCAAAAGAGATCAGGCAGATTTAATAAATACTTATTTTACCAAAAAATCTCGATGAAGGTACATAAAAATTAAATCAGCTTAAACTTTTCAATTCACGTTTTTGAACAAGAATAATTTAAGTAGATTTTATAGTTATTATTCATTAATTGAATCACGTTTTACCTATAAAGTATGCGATAAATATGTTAATGTACTTGCTTATTGAGTTACCCCCAAAAATCGGTTCTATAGCATCCAACACGATACGTTTTTAAATTAAATTAACAGTAAATTTAAATATTTTATTTGTACCTAGTTAATTGACGTAAGTTAATATTGTAACATTCTGCCATCTTTTCACCTTTAATACAATTCAGTAGTATTTTTAAACCAACAATTTTCAACAGAAATATTTAAATATTTAATTTCAGTATACAATAAAATATGTTGATGTTTTGTTGTATACTGTCATATATATATACATCAGCATCATATGTATATAAACATCAGCCTACCCAATTTGTTCCGTATGAATGGAGAAATATAAATTTATTTCAGTGATCAAAAAAATCTTGTACGTGGTACATGCGTTGAGAAAATACAAAAATTGAAATAAAATTAACAAGAAGAATGCTTTTAAACCAGATGGAAACTGCAGGATGCCACCCTTATTTTGTAAGAGCTATTTAATTGTGGGCAATGCGGGAACAAAGTTACATTTTACTAATTCCATGCAAAAGTTTACCTGAAACTATAATATATATAATATATATATAAATAAATAAATACAGCTATAAACACGCTGAACTGAACTTTAGGAATCTAGCAAATCAAATCGCATATTACGGATTGCTATCGGAGTTTGATTCCGTTTCAAATGCGACTGGAAGAGGTAATATTCACCGAGTTTTATTCCGAAAATGTGTAATGGTTTTGCAAAAGCGACAGGGTTGTAAATCTCCGATACATTGGGAGAGCCCCGCTAATATTCGGGCACGAATGCTGTGCACGAACGCATCTAAAAGGATTACTAACTGTAAAATGAATTTTACAAACATGACAGTTTGTTTAACTAAGTGTCTCCTTTAATGAATTTAATATTTAAAGTTTTCCTTTATTTATGGACAATCATAATTGATGACAGATGATTATTCATTCAAGCTAATAAGTAGTCGGGCATAAATAACATACATAACTTTAAGTTAATTTGTACACTAAAAGCCCTAAATTCTTCTCCTATTGCTCAGTCCATCCAAAGGTTGTCTGTAAGAGATTACCTAGTGCGATAAGACCGCCCATTGTACACTTGTTATTGTGATCGTTTGTGTTGTATGTTTTTTTTTTGTGGTGTACAATAAAGTATATAATAAATAATACTAGAACGTGCTCTATCGGACCATACAGCACAATTGATGATATTCCCAGTACAAAAAAAAATGTTACATTAAATACTGGCAGGTAAAAAGACGTGACTACTGCAATGAAAACATGACTAAATTTAAAAATTGCTTCAATAATTTATAATTTTCTGACATTTACAAAAGCAATAATCCTAATGTAGCGTATAATTCTTTTCTTGACATATTTTCATTATTTTATAAATTGTGCTTTTCCGAAATGAATCTTAGAATTAATACTATGAGAAAACCGAAATGGGTGTCACGTGGTATTAAACTATGTAATAAAAAGAAAAGACAACTCTTATGGCAATACAGACTTAAACCAAATCAGATTAATAAAGGAAAACTTACTAATTATTCTAGGCTATTTAAAAGAATTGTAAAACTCACTCAAAATAACTAAACAATAAATATTTCAGATAATAAATCTAAAGCTACTTGGAAAATAATAAATAACTCAAAATTCAATATTCCGAAAAACTACATTGACAAAATTGGTATGAACAATGAGTTTATCACTGACCCAAAAGACATTGCAGATGCCTTTAATAATTACTTCGTTGACAAAATCAATCCTATAACAGGATCTGGGCAAAACCCTACAGCATTGATACATAAAAGAAAACATTCTTTTTTTCTGGTCCCATTTCTGCCAATCGAGGTGTTTAAAATTATAAAAACATTAAAAAACACAAATAGTGTAGGATACGATGGTCTATCAACAAAAGTTATAAAAGTAGTAGCGGGAGAAATATCAACGCATCTTTGCCATATAATTAATATTTGCATAGAGACTGGTGTTTTACCTGAGGCACTCAAAATATCTACTGTTAAACCATTATTTAAAAAGGAAAATAAATATCTAATGCAATTTTATAGACCCTTCCCTTATTAGAATAATATCAAAAATATATAAACAGTTATAAGCCTATATCCAAAAAGAAAATATACTCGCTCATGAACAGAAAGGGTTCAGAAATGGTAAAACCATAAACTTGGCACTATACGAATATACCTGTATGTATGATATTCTGTGACATGACACAGGCTTTCGACTATGTCCGTCACGATATACTAATTAAGAAGTTAGAAGCATACGGCATTAGAGGTAATGTCTCCAGCCTTATTAAATCTTATTTGAGCAATAGAAGACAATTTACAGAAATTTCGGCAGTATATGGAGACAATAAGCATGAAATAATTCATAAATCAAAAGAGCGTGTAGTCAAATTTGGCGTACCGCAAGGCACTGTCGTAGGCCCACTATGTTTTATACTTTATATTAATGACTTACCCAAAAGTATTGACCACCTATGACACTGTTTGCTGATGATAGTATCATTACGAACGCTTGTAAAAATAGAGACACTTACGAAGCTGACATTAGCAATTCTATAGGTTCAATGATAAAATGGTTGGAAAACAACAATCTTAAGATAAATCTTGGAAAAACGAATATCATGCATTTTGCCCAAAGATTTACTATTCCAAATGTTAATGTACACTATTGTTATAGTAAAATAGACAAAGTTGACACTACAAAATTTCTTGGAGTTACTATTGACAGTAAATTAGATTGGAAAGCGCATACGGAAGCCTTAAGCAAAACAATTAGTAACTCCACATATGCTCTGTATAAATTAGCACCGATGCTAAATGTTGATGCGCTGCTAACTGCTTATCATGACTTACTATCCTCTAAGATAAGATACGGAATAATTATTTGGGGCAACTCAACAAATAAACATGTAATTTTTAAAACCCAAAAGAGGTGCCTTATTACTATGTTTGGACTTCATGTTACCGAAAGTTGCAAACCATATTTCAAAAAATATAAATTCTTGACCTTACCATCCTTGTACATTTTAGAGACCATTATGTTTGTCAGATTGAACCCACACTTATTTCCCCTATTGTCAGATAAAGTAATTCGAAATAGACGCGACAATAGCAAACTTTGCGTGCCTAGATCTAGGACAGCACTATTGCGGAAAAGTATATTCTGTATGGCGCCAATTATTTATAATACATTAACAGAATATTGGAGGGAATATACAACAGTAAAATTAAGAATTGGTTTAAAACGTCTTTTGTTAGAGAAAGTCTATTACAGCACTGACGAATTTTTGACTGATAAATTAATCTGACTAGTGTGAAATATCCAAATTTTCCTAATTATTTTGACATTTAATTGACTAATTTTATATACATTTATTTAACGGGTTGATGACACTATGCTGTGGCATATTTTTAATTTTTCAGTTTAAATTTGGTTTGTTATGTATAATGGATAAATTTGTAATTATTTTATGTTTACTTGTTATATTTGTACGCCGTTGAGGCAAAACATGACAGTGATAAATTTTATTGTAACATCTTGCATGCCATGTGTGTGTATACTCATGTTTTGGACAAATAAATGATATTTTCTTATCTTATCTTAATAAATAAATACCTACGTGTTTTTCAATTAGGTATTTGTGATTTTATGTGATCAAATTAAATTTTAGTTAGAATTGACTGACAGAAAATTGAAATACAACGCGCTCTGCGTTTGAATAGGACTTTTCGTGGAAAAAGTCAATCTTACCAACATGTAATATATTATAATGTCGTGACAATCTAAGAAGTCGGATTCGACAGCTATAAAAATACATTTTCTTCCAACTATGCTTTAATTTCATCACAATCACACTAAAAACTCAGAACAAAGCGAGTCTTTAATGCTCTAGAGCAATAAAAATGTATGAAATTTCATTATTGCACAGTTAATTTTTTAATCGCACCAAAAGGTGCCAATCTTAATGGATTAGCTCTATTCAGCCAGCCGATATTAATACTTTTTTTTTTACGTACGTATTATTCGTTTCTATCCTACTTGTTCCAAATTTAAAAAATGATTGCTGCTAACTCTGATTTAAAAATGAAAGAAATTTAAAAAAGTGATTTGGCGGGAACTTTGTTAATTTTGCTTGACAATATTTTTGGAAACGATAAAGTGTGATACTATCTGATTTTGAGTGCTTCGGCTTCGAATTAAAATGGAATCATCTAGCGATACATTAACTCCGGAAATATTCTAAATGAAGCCGACAGTGTTATAGAAAATCTTTTAATTTCAATAATTAAACTTCTATTTTAACTGTTTGATATGAGTTTCTTTTATCTACTATTCCTATAGGTAATAGTTGAAAGAAAAGCAGATTATGCACCTCGCCTTAAGTAATTTATATTGCCCTCGTGCCTGTTAGATTAGAGCCCTCGCTGACGCTCGCGCTCTAAATCAGGCACTCGGTGCAATAATAAATTACTTTGTGCTCGATGCAATAATCTACTATAATATAGTGTATGGGTAACATAGTAATTAATTAGAATTATGAATTTGATTTTTTGTAGACGTTCATACTAAGTTATCGCGGCATGTAAAATGAGAAACGTCACTGGGTTTCTTAGATTGTCACGATTATAGTTTGAGTTTCTTTTTAAAAGATTCTGCCTTTAAATGTGACCTTTTGCAACATCAGTTTCATTTTAATGCATACTGTGGATCCAACAAAAGAAGTTTCAATAACCGAAGAAGCTTCCACTGAAATGAATAAATCTTACAAAATCTTTTATTTTCTCATTGTGAAATTGGAACGTTAGTGCCATGAAACAATTCTTCTTTTTTTCTCGAGGATTTGGCTTCAGTTAACAATAGTCGTTAGTAAATTGATTGCGATTCTTCGAGGTTCTCCACGTGATTTTAGTTTTCAACTTAAATAATCCATTGTGATTTACTGTTATCTTGAATTTAATCTCATTTATATTTATGGAACCATTTCGTTAAGATAAAATTATACTTTAAAAAAACTTTATTTTTGACTATTGTCCTCTTAAATGATTTAAATATCCCTCAGTCTTGAGATTTTTAAGAATTGTACATTCATACCTGGAATTAGTAACATTATATTTTACAAGCTTTTATTTAACTTGCAATGTATGTATGTAAGTGTGTTCGGGTGAAATTTTGTAACTGAATTTTAAAGCAGTTATCTTCCACCGATTAAAATGAAATTTTGCATACACGTTTAGTTTGGATGACAATGCATGGTTAGCTAAGTGACGTCATTCTTAATCTAATATGGCGGACGGCATAAGATGGCGGACTAGTTATTTTTTGTGCACTACCTTGATATGGGTATCAAATGAAAGTTTTTGCTGCGAAAAATAAGAAAATATTATTAATGCCTTGTTTAAAAAAAACATTTTTTAATGAATCATTTTATTATATTGCGCTCATGACCAATAAATGAATGAATGAATTTTCGGAATGAATACATTATTTAAGGAATTGCATACGTGAATACTCAGATTTGTAATAAATCTGCCCGGGGTTTAGGTATGTAGGTCTATCAACCCCCTTTGCAACGATACAGTGAATAAATATTTATGGTTGTCTACTGCCATGTTATATTTAGGTTATTTTCTTCTGCGTGACAATGATTCGACAATAGCTATTTTTTTAACACCAACAAATGAGTTTTGTAGTTTGTCCATATTACGGCACGTTTGGCCCAGTGAACGAGCGATTGGCTTTTGTCAATGCTGTCCATGTTGACGCGGGACCATTCCCGTATGAAACTATTACTTGAATGGCCTACAGATAGTTTTTCCGGGTTCTGCTGATTGTGTATGTTATGTTTATAAACGAATCCACGATACAGCAGAAATTTTTAGTGTGCAGCGGGCACACTTGGGTCCACAGCTTATAAAATATAAAACATTTCTCGCACATCATGTAGGTAGCATGAGACGTGAACCGCGGGGTTCACGTCTTTCTATTGACTTTTACAACTCTCAGCTCTTGAATAAAACAGATGATAAAACTTGATATTTACCTCGCATTCCGACAACATGAAAACTTAAACGGAACTTTAAGTCACCCATTTGCATTACTGACGTTTCTGTAAGGTGGCCAACACAGATGCATATTTTTTTTTTGTTACCATTACGATCTGAGGCCTGCAGTTATTTGGTATTCTTTTTTTAGTTAATTCTATAAGCAGAATATTTAATTCTGTTAGTATCATACCTAATAAAGTGTCAAATTTTAAATTAATAATTTATTTCACAATGAATGCAAACACACAAATAATTCAAGGACAAGAAGAAGGAACAGTAAAACAGGTACAGAAGTGATGCAGCAAACATGTAAAGTCTTGGTAGATATTGTAAATCATATAAAATGGCCTAGCCTGATCAATAAAATGTAGTTAAATAAAATCTGATAATTTTCGTTCCAAACAAAATTAACTTGATTTAAAGAGTTTAAAATCCAAGCACCGTGTCCCTGAGTAGGTTGGCGCGTTGGGAATGGGTGTGGCCATAAATGTGCATTTATATGTCACCAGCACTCTCTGCTTGTTTGCATATTCACATGATATGCGAGTCACTGCTTACATTATAGACCAGAGCCTTTGAAAATGGCAAAAAGAAAAAAAATAGTAGGATAAAACCCATTGGAAAAGGAAGAGAATGTAGCAAAAATTAAAGGAAGGATCTGAGGTCGAAAAACGGAAGGTGGTGGGAAAACGTTTAATCTCAATTTCCAGCAAAACTACAAATCCTATGGAAAAAAGTTAAATGGCAAAGTAGTGGGTAATAAAAAGATTAACAACTTTCCTTTATTTTTTGTTATCTTCTCTTCCTTTTCAAATGGGTTTCATCCTACTATTATTTTATTTTGTTTCAAAAATTATCGACCCTGGTCTATTACGCAAGGTGCTTATTTTATTGCTACGGATGTGCTACGGCAGCGTAGCACCACGGAGGCATGCTGGCAATTCATTATTTTGGTAATTTATATTAAAATCACGTGTTAATTTTTATAAATGAGGTTTTGCTTTTGGGTTACGCCGGCCCCAAGTTAGTAACTTTGAAAAAAATCATTATGATTATTTGTGAAAATTATCCTACCTTTACCTATTACCTTTAGAAAAATGTATTAAAAAAAAATGTATAAACAAGGCCACGGTCTACGTGTGTGTATTTATTTTCTGACGCGTGATTTGTTAACCATCCGAACATTTGAAGACTTATGTAGTGGGTTAGGATATGATTTAATGGAAGATTAAGTCAAAATCATTTTTAATATTTTCTTTGTAGACTTAAGACGCAAGAATAGTAAAAAATAATTTTGACAGATAACATAATCATATTATTTAATGTTTAGGTAGGAAACTTAAAACAATAACAGGATGATACTAGAATCTACCTACACGAAATTCATATTCCATTCCAGAACCTCAATATTCACGTTTATTCTAACTTAGAGCAGTTTCCAAGATACTTACTTGGTTCGAGGCAGATATTTTTTGGCAAGCGACTCGAATATGTACGTGCACTTATCGGTACAGTGTTTATCGCCATTCCCGCAGCATTACACAAAATACCCATGTAAAAATTTACGTTTAAATATTCTCATGACGCTTTTACCGCCTCATTTTAAGACTGGCAGGTAAGTAATACTTTTTGCCATTTTAGCTACATATACATAGGTATAATGTATACGGCTTTTTGTAGGTCTGGAACACAAGCTTTGGAAGGCCCCACTGTTTGCAGTGTTTGCTTGTTGAGGACTCATAACCTGTAGAAGAGAAGTCAGTTGGAAAAGTGATGTACCTATAAGATTATTCTTATGTCTAGCAGCAGAAGCCTTGAGGCTGAAATGATGATGATGAATAAATAATCAATATTATACATTTTCAGCAAATAAATTATTCTTGATACTTTGACGGCATGACACCGTATTCATATTACGTATGTTGTTTTAATGAAACAAGTCATTAAACAAAAATATAAACTTTCATAATTCTATACTTGGTAAGGATATGGATAAGGATAACCCCTTAAAATTGTAAGTTTGTTCTGAGTTATTTAAATAATGTTCTAAAATTAGACAAGATTTTCTTTGAAATACTTTTCTAAAAAATCGATAGATTTTGCGCTTCTAAAATAATAGTTAATATGTTCACAAAACAAGTTATGATCATAGCTTTAGGTAAGTAGTCGTATAATATTTTCTTTACGTTGATTTGGGAAAGCTGAAATAGTCTTTGAAAATCATAAGATTAAGCTTTTCCAGTTAAAACATAGATATAAAATTAATATTCTAATTACTCAGTGTCATCGCCCAGGGAGTACGAGACACTACTATACGTCATTTTCCCCTCTTGTTCGGTAAAACAAACAGTAATCCTTTTGGTATTACTGCGTGATCGTACGGTAAATCAAGAGGACTTACTAAGAAATCCTTCGTGAAAGATTAAGGTGAGAAAGCGTTGGAATTAAGAATTTACAAACAAATTATTTATAGAAATTAACTTTGTTGGTTATTTGTGTTTTAGTGAAAACCACATACATGTTTAAGATGTTACAACTAAATGCAAGGTAGCGAAATATAAAGTGATATTCCCGGAAAAGGTAAAATATTGTTGGGTTTGCTGTACGTAAATTCTCAGTGAGGGCATCAGTTTAAAATTTCCAGCACGCCCCTAAAGTCAGGGTCAAGCAACCGCTCTTTCCGATGTAAACTATGTGTATTCTACAGTACACTTTACTTTCATACAAACAATTACATAAATAACCAAGTTATTTGTGTGAATAATTCCTTTTTACACAGGAAAGTGTAAGTATAAGTAGTGTAATAGCCAGTACTTGGCTTGGCTTACAAGCCAAGCGCAGCTGATCAGTTCTAACTGGAATATACAGCTGAATGGAAAATAATTGTTTTACCAACGTTCAAAGTTCACATATTTCACAATTACTTAGTCAAGCTTTTTGGCCCTCTGTCAGAAATAAATAAATCAGTAAAGGATAATTCTATCTAAATTAGATCATAGCTCATAGACCTTTGTTTACCTAGACCGCCATATAATTCAGGAGTACAATAGAGCTCCGCAATTTGTATCCCAACCGTGACCCTTGGGTGTCGTAAAACATAACTTATCAAGAGCATGACAGTACTAACCTACTGTTTGTAAATAATAAATTGGATACGTGTATCTATTGTTAACAGCAATCTGTTTGTCAAAGTAATCTAGAAATCCTTCTTTCCAAGCTATAATTATCCAACATCAAATAGTGTTATCCTAAGATTGTTTACAGCAGTTTACCCAGAAATTTTTGAACTTTTACTATCGTATTACAAAGTGCCCTCGGGCATAAGCGACTGTGAATGGATAGGTACGAGTAACAACAAACAAAGTTTTATTATATAAAAATTAAAACCAAACACAACAAATAATCCATTGTTTTCGTTGCATAGAGAACCAATTACGAAGGCTGTAGCCGGAGGATTTAAAAAAATACAAAATTTATTAAACTTAAATTTAATTAATAAAAATTACAATTATAAATGGCTTAGAAATAGTCGACAGTTGACCGATGCCGTGCCAAAAGTGACGAACCCACGAGGGCCTCGATGTCCGGTGTCGGGCTGCATCACGTTGTGCTGCGTCGGCGCCTCGTGTCCGCGGCTGTTGCGATGTGCGACAATGAGGTAATCGCTTGTCAGCGGTTTGGGTGCTATGCGAGTACGTAACACCTCCCCCCGAAGATCAGCAACTATTTCGAAATCTTGTGTGGCAGCGATGATGAAATATTGCTGTGGTCAATTCTTATCTTGCTGGGGCTGGTTCTATTTGATTCTAGAATTTCAGCATAATTTCCTGACGGTGTGGCGTCATCTGATTCTTGATTTTTCTGAAGTCGTTTCAATCGATATCGTCGGTACATCAGTGCGATAGTAAGTGCACTTGCACCGGATAGTATAAGGTAGATTGGAATCGTGGTATGGTAGAGAGCTGTATCGGTTATCTCATTAAGATTAACTGGAGCCTGTAGCATGATTTTCGTGTTTATGGAGTGCAGATTTTCTAGATCGGCAGAGTTTAGTATAATTGGTGTCTCGCTTGAAGTTTCTAAGTCTTCAATAACTGTAGGCAATTGCATAATTTCCAGAGCGAATCCCTTGATGTGATTGTTAGAGTTCGCTATAGTGAATTCGGGCGTTTTAATGTGACAATTGTGCGGCATAATAGCCAGATAGCTTCTTTCCAGGATTTTGTATGTTTCTTGTCTGCAGGATATCTTCACTTTGGTTGGATGTGGGAAACTGATGGTGTAGTGTTTCTCGTCGAGTTGTTCCACAGCTTCTCTCTTCAATGTGACTGAGGACAGCTTGCAATAAGGGAGAAGTTCTTGCTTGGAGATCAGATGCTGGATACAATCCGGATCATTTTGGGTCTTGTACTTTGATTTTGCTTCGCAGAGGTACAGAGAATTTACCTTCGGGCATTCAGCCTCCATGTACATAGAATCTTGTCCGGAAATCGCAATAAAAGGTAAGGAAGGTAAAAGGATTTTGTTGTTTTTGTTAGGGACAATGGACAGTTTGTAAAGGCTATAGATTGGAGGGAAGGCAATCGGCACCTTAAATACTATAACTATCTGATTATCTATATAAAAGTATCCTAGCCTAATTACGTCATAATAATCCCTTAACTCTAATTCGAGGATTTCATCTTTTGGGTATAAAATCCTTAATTCATTTAACATATTCCTAATTTCAGCTATACTAATTGCCATATGGGGTGTGCTTAACGTGCGTATTAAGGCTAAAGTGTACTCTAGTTTATGGAGTTCTTCGGACAAATTGTCTATGCTATCGCTTAGAATAATGAAGTGTTGAGCCATATGGGCGTAGTGGATAAAATCAAAGTCTGCTGTACTATTGATTATCCGATTTATGACATTACCCATTCTCTCCTGGTTTTTTGTTATGTTAGTTAATAAGTTGGCATTATATGAAATTCAAGTTTTAGATAGACTAACATGCTGATTAAGTTGAGACTGCATCTTGTATTCATTTTCCTGAAGGACTTTTATAGCGTTATTATATTTAATTGCATCAGTTTGGTCAAGATTACCGGATATGCTCTTAATAACGGAACCGAGACCATCGACGAGTCCTCTTTTATGACGACTATGTTCAAATGACTCTAGCTATATAGATATTTTAGTTAATTTACATGTAAGGTAGTTCATGTGCGGTTCAAATAATAGAGACGTCTTATTATTTAGTTTATGTCTAACATCAGTCAATTGTGTACTAACTGTGTATATCTGGGATTGTATACCGTCGAGATTAACATAGTTGAGAAAGGAATGATAATGGGAAATGATACGCGTCGTTCCTAGATTAAACGGAAGTATTCCAGGGCCGTTTCCTAAAGGATCAATCATTACTTCTTGTCCTTGCGTCATTTGCAGGAGTAGCAGCAGTAACATCCTGTAACAATGTGGGATGTTTAGGGCTTCTCTTTAGACGAGATTTTGCAACAGGGCCTCGTTTCTTCTTGGTATGTATGTGTATGGGAAGATCGGCCATGACTATGTCTTTAGTGAAGCGCGGGGCTAACTTTTGTCTGCTAGCTAGAGGATTTCGGACGAATACTTGTTGGTCAGGGTTATATTCCTTTTCAGGTTCGCGATCTTTATTCCTTCTTTCAGTTAATTCGGTCCTACGGTGGAGGGATGTTTCATTTATTATTTCATAGACTTGGGTTAATCGTTTTTTATGGTCTTGTAAGTAATTTTGTAGTAGATGCTCAGATAGGTTTAGATCCAAGGAATCGCGGGGATCAAAGTGTCCTGTGATTAGATCTATAGGCCTACATTTGGTGAAACTATGTATTGAGCTGTTATAACCTAAAACTGCATAGGGCATGAGATTTACGGCGGGTTCATTATGCTTTTCCAATTTCAGGATTCTGAGGTGTTCGAGAATGGTAGAATGGAAGCGTTCTACTATTCCATTATCGTTAGGGGTATGTGCAAGGATTTTATGATGTTGTATCTTATGGAGACGGACAAATTCTGAAAATAATGCATTAGTGAACTCAGGTCCTTGATCCGTGACTACAGTATAGGGAACGCCATGATGGGTGCAAAACGTTAAAAGAGCTTGAACGACACTTAACGCAGTACCATCTCTAAGATGATATGCTTGCGCATATTTCGAGAAAGCGTCGACTAAAGTGAGAAATTTCTCATTTTGTGCTGTGAAAAGGTCCAAATGTAAAATTTCAAAGGGTTTGGTTGGCGGAGGAACTATGGAGAATTTTTGTTTAATAGGGTTGCGATCGTACTTTGCTTGGCCACAGATACTACATTCGTTAATATATTTTGATATACTTTCTTTCATTTTGGGCCAATAATAACGATGTGATAAGGCAAGGAAACATTCAGTTATACCGCGGTGGTTTGTTTTTCCTTCATGGTAATTACGAATGATTTCCTGTTGGTCCAGGTAATTTTTGACGTTCTCTACTTCTTTTTTTGTTAAGACCATATCCAAGGCGGAGCTTTTGAATTTATCCTGGATGATCGGGATTATATTGTACATGGCTAGAGGGGGATGGATGAGAATTCCCGTTCTTACTTTGGGATTCACATATTCTTTAACAGCATTAATTACGTCCTGTTCAAGATTAGACTCTGATAGTTGTATGGTGGTTTTAGTGTGGGTTTCGAAAGGTTTGGACACCGTTGGGCGTTTTTTAATATCTCCTACGACTACAAAGGATATTTGGCGGTGGAATTTATTTAGGGGTTCATCAGAAATCGGTACTTCTAATATAGGGTTCTCAGCACTGGTGTGAGCTGTTGCAGTTGTAGAACCAACCACTGAAGGGGATTTTTCGGACGTGTTAACGGCTATAGAGTTCGCATCCTCATTATTGATTTCGATGCGGGACAGAGCATCTGCGTTAGTATTCAGTTTACCTTGCTTATAGATAGTAGAGAAGTTATACTCGCTTAGCTTTAGTCTCCAGCGGGTTAAACGAGAATTGGGTTCCTTTAGATTCATAACCCATTGTAAGGGCTTGTGATCCGTAACGATTTTAAACTTCCTACCAAATAAGTAAGGGCGGAAGTATTTGGTTGCCCATACAATTGCCAGCAATTCTTTTTCAATTGTACTGTAGTTAATTTCACTAGTGTTTAATGTGCGGGATGCGTATGCAATGGGCTTGTCAGTACCTATCTGACCTTGTGAGAGAACGGCACCAATGGCCAGGTTAGATGCATCAGTTGTTAGTATAAAATCCTTGTTAAAGTCCGGATATTGTAAGATCGGATCGTTGATTAAGAGGGTTTTGCATTTCTCAAAACAACTGATATAATTTGGATCGGTTATAGTAATTTTTGAACCCTTTTTTAGACATTGTGTCATAGGTTTTGCTATGCGAGCGAAGTCTGGAATGAACTTTCTATAATACCCTAAGAGACCTAGGAAACGTTTAATTTCAGTGGCCGTTTTGGGCAGTGGGAATTTCTGGATGGCTATAATCTTATCCGGGTTAGGTTTAATGCCGTCTCTGCTAATTATGTGTCCCAAGTACGCTGTCTCTAACTTTAAAAATTCCGATTTGTTCATTTGAATTTTGAAATTAGATTCTCTGAGTCTCTGAAACACCTTTTCCAGATTTATCATGTGTTCCTGAAGGGATACTGAAAAAACTACAATATCGTCTAAATACACTAAACACACAACATTTTGAAGGTCCCGTAAGACATTGTCCATCACCCGTTGGAAGGTTGAAGGAGAATTTTTTAAACCCATGGGCATGCGGAGAAATTCATAATGTCCATGCTCGACTGTAAACGCGGTTTTATGGATGTCATCCGGGTTCATTTCAACCTGGTAAAAACCACTCGCGAGGTCCAGGGTGGTGAAATACTGGCAGTTACCTAACTTGTCTAGGACGTCCGAAATGTTGGGTATAGGGTAGCGATCGTCTATGGTTTTTTCGTTTAGTTTCCTGAAATCTATAACCAAGCGCCATTTGGTTTTTCCACTGGCGTCGGCTTTCTTGGGAACTACCCAGATGGGGGAATTCCACGCGGACTGTGAGGGACGTATGATGTTTTGTTCTAGCATTTTAGAGATTTGATCCTGAACTTCTTGCTTATGTATGAATGGATATCGGTAACTTCTTGTATAGATTGGTACATCATCCGTTGTTCGGATGGAATGTTTTACCTGGTTAGTGAAAGACAATGATTCGCCATCAATATAAAATACGTCGGCGTACCGAGAGCAAAGAGCTTCTAAGTTAGCTCTTTCTTCAGGGTTCAAATGGTCTGTACGTAGACGGGACAAAACTTCGGTTACGCGATCGGACTGATGATCGGTGCGCATACACTGCACATTGAACACTTCCGCACCGACAGGGCGATCCATAGAAAAGACTACATCATGACGTGAAGGATTAGTTACCTCTATTATACCCCTGTTATTTTTTACAGTTGTAACGCAATCATTTATTAAACAATTTGAAATACACTGTTCGGGAATTAAAACGTCACCGTCCTTAGAATTTATTGGAACTTTCACTAGTTTAGATGAATTAGCCGGTACTATATCTTCGTATAGGTTACTATTGCGCGAGTCGTACATCAATAAAGGATTACTAGAGTTACGAGTGACCAGCAGTCTGTTTTTCAGGTCGATGTTAGATTCTAGTTTTTCTAACAAGTCATAGCCAATCAAACCATCAAAAAATTTATGAAACGCATAAACGAAAAGAGTTATATCACCTGGTTCATTAAATTCCTGGAAACACGGTAAGGTAATGGAATAATCACTTCTAGTGGTAGCGTGAATATTCGTTACCTCGAAAGGATCATAATTACACGGTATATGGGATAAGAACTTTTGAACTACTGCGGGGCTAACAAAAGACATATTTGCACCAGTGTCAATTAATAATTTAAGCGGAGGGTCTGAAATTTGTATATACGGCAATTGCCTTTGCGTCTGTAAATTAATCTCTATTTTGACCTTTCTGATTTGGGGACCTTCTGAAAATCCTCCTTCTCAGCAGGCGAAATCGGGTCTTTTACTTCCTCTACAATAACATATGAATCTGTAGGCTGTGGGTGCTCATGCACGTATTCGTTCGGGTACACGTAATCGGTATACTCGTAATATTCCTGGGGGTAGTAATCACCGTTAACAAAATAATCGCTATAATACTGGTCATACTGCAACTGGTCGCTAAAATCATTGTAGTTAAATTCCCTTGTTCTAAAATAATTGGTGGGCGGTGGATTTCCAGCCTTAGTCCAATCGTGGGATGCGCGTGGGACGTATGGTTTAGCCACATAGTGACTTACACCACTCATGGGTTGCGGAGTGTTACTAGTAGCTGGCCTGGGACCTGCACTAGGCATTCTAAAAACTTGACCTTGGGGTGTATAATTAGGTGGCGGTGAACTAAACATCTGCTGCGTACGTGTGGGCCCGCGATATTGAGGAGGTTGATTTCTCCAAATCGGAATAGGTTGCTGCCCTTGAGGCATAGACGGTCGCGAGGGTCCTGGCATATTGGAAGGCCTAAAGGGTGGCATATTAAAAGAGCGCGGTGTAGGTGGTGCCGCGTGATTCGGTGGCATGAGGCCATAAAAAATTTTAGGACTGACCTGGTGCTGAGGCTCCGACCTCCTTTCAGGAGCATGGTCGTTACGCTGCTGCAGGTATAACGTATTCGTCTCTTCATGCACGAACTCTAAAGCTTTTTCAATCGTATCAGGCCGCATGCACCGAATGCGAGAACCCAACGGGTCTCGTAGACCACGTAGGTACGATTGTAATGTGAGTTTCTTGTACAAAGTACGTTTCGATTCAATGGTACTCGCTATCGTTTCATGCAGGCTGATATAAGTCATAATAGTACTAAAGAGATTTTGGCACTGTTCATAAAATTCCTGCGGGGTTGCTGAACCTTGGGTTAAAAGCGCTAAGTCATTGTACAAGGATGTCTCATCGCGTTGATCGGCGAAATTATTAACTAAAGCACTCCTAATTCCCTCCCAGGTATCCGGGATACCATTGGAATTAATCGTACGCGATGCGGGTCCCACTATCTTATTTAATATTCCGTTTAATAATGCCAAATTAGTTAACTGAAATTCCGGGCCATTTTTCACAAGCTGTTGTACTAACTGATCGCATAATTTTATAAATCTTGTTAGTACGTTCGAGTTCCCGTCAAATTCAGGAACCAAGCGTAGGGCCTTGTAAACTTGATCCACTGAGTCAGCCATACTCGATATTTCTAAACTACTACTATCCGACGGTTCCGCCTCTAGATTTCTATTAGCGTCTAAAATACAAATTCTACGGTTACTATCTAACCTAGGGGACCGAGATTGCCGTGGATGGAAAATCTTGGAACAATTAAAGGGTAACAGTTAAGGATAAAAAGGAAGCGACTCTAGAGCGATTCTAAAGTACTTACTTGTAATGGTTTTGTACCTTTTCTGTATCGATGTCTGGATACTCCTCTGGTCTGCAGCTCTTGTAGGTTCTGGATACTCGTACGGTGCCCGACGGCCACCCGGGTGACTCGCGATCCTATCAATTTAATCTCGCGAACCGGCCCGCGAGTATCCTACCGACTGCGCCAATTACGAAGGCTGTAGCCGGAGGATTTAAAAAAATACAAAATTTATTAAACTTAAATTTAATTAATAAAAATTACAATTATAAATGGCTTAGAAATAGTCGACAGTTGACCGATGCCGTGCCAAAAGTGACGAACCCACGAGGGCCTCGATGTCCGGTGTCGGGCTGCATCACGTTGTGCTGCGTCGGCGCCTCGTGTCCGCGGCTGTTGCGATGTGCGACAATGAGGTAATCGCTTGTCAGCGGTTTGGGTGCTATGCGAGTACGTAACAAACCTGTTGTTTCTTGGAAAATTACCTTTTCCCAATTATGAAAATATTGACCAATATTTATTTTAAACTCACTGTCGACACAAGAAAATTTATTCTGGAACCATTGGTTTATGAAAAATAAAATTTTCTAGTATCCTTATATTTTAAAACAGCAGTATGATAAAACTTTAACGCTACCATATTACACTTTTAAAACACTCACCTGATACAAAACTGGATTGTATTAACACCCTAGAACTGATTATTCACACACTAAACTCTGGCTTCCAATTTGCTATTTCGTACGTTTTGGAATTGTTTTCAAATTATTTTTTATTGTAATGGATTTCATTCGGATTCAATGAAAGCAATAGCCGGGTAAAATTGTTAGGCAAATAAAATCAGGTACCTATGGGTTTTATTGTTAGCCAATTTGTTCGTAATTCCCGTTTATTAGATGGATCTGAGCTATAAATGGTTTGATGTGATCACTTTGAATACTGTAAGTTGCTTCCTGTATCTATTACGAGTATAAAGGTATGTTTTCCAAGTAATTTAGGTCTAATAAAAGAAACTCGATTTATGATGGCATTATTGTGTCCAAGTATCGGAGGGTAGATTTAGAAGTTGTGTACAAACTTTCGCTGTTTATGATGGAATTATATTCTAGAGTGTAAAGTTTGTGTTAAGCTGCTGTCCAAGTTAAACTAAGCGTTAAATTCATGGTTATAGTTAGTTTATTTGAACACCTTCTTGACTGCCGGCTTCAAAAATTTATACGACGAATAGAGCGCTACTACAGATTAGTAATAAAGCCGATTCCACTATCAGACTGAACAAAACTGTATCGAGAGAAATGAATTATTTTCGTTCTTTGAAGATTTGATTTACAAAGCAGCTAATATTTAGTACCATGAGATTCGAAAATCCAATACTGTCTATGCATATATTGTAGCGCTGACTGATAAATCCGGACCTCAGTAGCCGGATATCGCACAATGGCACACTAATAAATAAGGTCAGATTTCTACTGACACCGGAAAGTGTTTCATTTCGTTTACTTGCGAAGGGACGAAGAATGGAGCCAATTTCCATCCAAGAAGGAGTTAACCCGAGTCTCTTCAATTAATTATGTCATTCGACAAAGGAATCGCCCGTGTAATGTTTAATGAGGGACATAATTATGAATACCTACCTATAATATTCGGACGAAATAACAAGTTTTCTCTCTGGGACCTCGCCAAAAATATAATCTTAATATTTGTGTTAGGAGGTTATTTATAAACGTTTATGTACGTGTTTTTCACCAAATTATTTAATTTTATGAAATAAATATGAGACAGTTTCACGAAGGAAAACTCAGTTTATCGCTCTTTAATTTCCGCTTTAAATTCTGAAACATTGATATAGTACATATTTTGTTGAGTTTTTAACGATAAAAATTTTAAAACGCTTGTCTTAACTTTGGCCGTAATACTGTCTTTTTAGGGTTCCGTACCCAAAGAGTAAAAACGGGACCCTATTACTAAGACTCCACTGTCAGTCTGTTTGTCTGTCACCAGGCTATATCTCATGAACAGTGATAGCTAGACAGTTGAAATTTTCACAGATGATGTATTATTTCTGTTGCCGCTATAATAACAAATACTAAAAACAGAATAAAAGACATATTTAAGTGGGGCTCCCATACAACAAACATGATTTTTTGCTGTTTTTGCGATAATGGAACGGAACCCTTCGTGCGCGAGTCCGACTCGCGCTTGGCTGGTCTTTTTATAATAATTATAAACAAGATAGTCATAATAGTTATTAATATTATGCGCGCATAATTATGGAGTTGAAATTTATAATTCAGGGGTTGTACACAGCCCAATAACCATGTACGGTATGTGATGTTATGCAAATATCCTAGATTCAACATACAGAACATACCTATGCAATAGGAATCCAATCTCAGCAAACTTAGGGTAGGTAATGAGACTACCGCACTACGATGATTATATGCAGATGCAATATGCATTACTTATATAACACACGAGCAACCCGATGACCCCTTTCACGTTTTCGAACATTTTGATATATAGACTTTACTAGCTTTTGCCTGCGGCTTCGCACGCGTAGGCTACATGCTTCTCCTTACCATATTTTAACAAAAACCTTCTAAACTAACAAAACTAAGCTACAAAACTGTTGGTGACGCAGCTTGCGAAGCCATCGTGTGATTTGTGATGGTGTAAATAGACTCATAAGTGATAGTGACTTTGGACTTATAAAGTGTTTAGGACAGTAATAGTTAATATGGACTTATGTAAGTGTTTGGAACAGTTAAGTGATATGTTTTTGTTTTATATGTAAACCTCATTATATACCTAATATGTTTTGTTAACTTATTGTAGCGAGGCCCCTAATTTAAAGTAAAATTAATTCGATATAGCCAAACGGGCCTCGTTACAGTAACGTTTTGTCATTGAATAGCGCCGTGCCCTACTTTGCGCCGATTGGTCGAGTAACTGCTTCGCTATGATTGGTCGACGCTCGACCGACGTGAAGTTGCTCGACGCGGTGTAGGTAATTTGTAGAGGGGCGCGGCGTTAGCAACAATTTTATAAGTAAGGGACCATTGTTGGAAAAAGCCCTTTTTACTGCGAGCAGCGGTGCAAGCAACACGTCTACAGAATATCGAAATATAGAAGAATATTTCCTCAGTAGTTGACCTGGTTTTATTGGTTGAATCCTCAACAAAAACCAATGAAGAAAACCCAAAAATGTCCCCAGCAAAACCCCAAAGTATTCACACATAAGCTCAAAATTCCGTTTTCGCATACAACTGTCAACGACGTCGGTCCTGCAGACTTAGCCAAGTTGACAATCTACAATCGAAAACGCTAATAGAAAAATAGTCATATGTATGGGAATGACCTCAGCCGAACGATAAGTCAAGTGGTCAGACCAAACGAATAGAAAATTCGTAGCCAAGTTTACAACGTAACGGATCGTTCAAAATGTTAGAATAAAATGTAATCGTTTCTACATTGTCGATCGCTACATCCCATAGAAATGGTAGCCAAGTTACAGTTTTGACAAGCGCTAACGAAACGATGTCAAAGTTTTTGAGCGCTACATTAGCGATCGCCGAGACCCAAGAGTTAACGCTAAAAAATGGTGTCTGTATGATAAAGCTGTGTGTGAGCTGTGGCGGTCTCACCGCCTAGTGTTTTGTTTATTTGCCATAGTTTTATCGCCATGGCTAGTAGGTTAAAAAAAATTCAGAGAAACAAAGGGTCTATTGATTAAGTAAAGGGTCAAACACAATTATTTTGTTTGTATAGTAAGTACCATTATATTAGTTCATGTCGCGTATCACGTCATTGTTTATGTTCCAAACTTTCAAGTGCCCGGGTATGAAAGATTTACAAATAACAAAGGAAGATATTTACGGAATAACTAATAATTTACGTACCTTTCCATGAATTCCAACAAAGCTGCTAACTGTTCTGGGCTTGCTCGAGATCTAGATTCCATCATTTAGAAGTTATCACTTAATTTAAGGTATCTTTCATTGATATATAATATTCCGAATGTTTAAAATTACATTCCGCACTGTGATATTAAAATAAACCAATTATAAGAAGATATTTCACTTACTTTTATAGCACTTTTAACAATTTATTACTTACATAACAATTTAAAATAAAATTTAATCCCGCGCACAAAGTACATCAATGGCAACTGTGACTTTGACATTAGAATAAGATAAGTTTGACGTTTGTAAGAACGCTCACCATAGACTAAAATGTAGGTTTTATCTATCGAAATTGTAGAACGAGCGATTGACTCAGTCGTGTCAATTTGGCTACCAACTTTTCGTTTTCTAAAATCGCTAACGCCGAGGCGTTAACGAATGTAGAAATAGATTCGATACGAAACGAATGTAATTTGGCTAGGCCTGCCTGTAGCGAGTGCCCGCATCAGGGCTCTGCACTCATACTCGTGCCCCCCTCGCCCCTTGCACCTTTGTTGCACCTCTCACTCCGCGTTGCAGCCGTGTGGATGGAACGTATACCTAATCTCCGCCACGTATCTTGACCCTTAGCTACCATACCGAAAGTATGACAATCAGGGCAGGGCTCAAGTTACCTGCCTGTCTGTCTAGTAGATTTGAGTGATTCATTATCATCATCAGCCTATTAATATTCCCACTGCTGGGACACAGGCCTCCTCTCTGTGAGAGGGGGTGGGCCATAATCCAACACGCGGGCCCAGTGCGGGTTGGTGGATGTCACATGTCTTAGAATTTATGGTTCTAGGACATGCCGGTTTCCTCACGATGTTTTCCTTCACCGTTTTTGAGACCAGTGGTGATGAAATAATTTACACAAAGTAAAGCGCCTGCCTGGGTTCGAACCCACGACTTACAACTTGTAAGTCGCGGCCGATACCACTGGGCCACCACTGCTGAGTGCTTATTGGTTATTATTATATTATTTCTTAAATTATTGTTATCATGTAGTGTAGTGGTAGGTACCTAATTCTGTTAAATAAATAAAGAGGATGAGTGCGCCTTATTAGTAGGTATTGCAATAATATCAGTTACTATCTAGCCTACCTGTAGTAAATTACCTACTGGAAATCAGTAGGCAGGGTGCTTGTAGGCTATGCGTTGCATTTGTAGGTAGGTACCTTTCTTAGTGGTCACCTACACCACCAAAGGAACCTACGTGCCAAGTTTCATGATTGTAGCTTCATCCGTTTGGGCTGTGCATTGATGGTCATTGAGTCAGTCAGTCACTTTCTTCTTTTATTTAGCTAATATGTTTAGACATGGATTATGGCTCGATAGCATCTTTGCTCGTCTGAGCCGCTGTGCTTTTAGCGTCTCCTTCCCACACACTTCACAATAGCTCCATTTGGGAGCTAGGATGTGTTTGCACATATGACACCTCTCTAGTTCTCCCAGGAGCTCGTCGTATGACTGACTGCATAGCCTACATTAACCTGAAAAAAACAAATAAACCGTTAAGAATTGCCGTACTTACAATAATAATAATACCGAAAGAAAAACAAATAGGTTCTTATGACGTCCAAGCAGAGTTTCTTGTTGAATTTGGTCAATTTAGCATCTTGTACTTATATAACTTGATCATTTAGGTAACTGCTTTACAAAATTATAGGTATGTACCTAATTATAATAAGTCTATACTTAAATATCACAACATTTTTAAAGAGAAACCATCTTACCAGTTACTCTTAAACCACACTTTCCGCAAGACGGGCAAAATTTGGCTTTTTCCTGAATCAAATATGTGTCTTCAGGCTGCAACATCATTAATACATGATTATAAAAAAAAATATGTAGCCGGTAGTTTTAATATGAATGTAATGTATCAAATATAATAATGGTATGTACTATAAGGACGATAGCCAGAGGCTAATAAATTAACTACATAAATTACTTTTATATTTTATATATTTAGTACGAATTCCACAATATGCCTCCCTTCTGGGCGACTATACTAGAATTGACAATCAAAAGCTTTGCAAAAACATCTTCACTTATTTTCTGTTCAAAATTCATTTACCTTTCAAGTAATACCAATAGCCAGTGTTTTTTATAGGCAAGTAGGTTGCCTTCTAGTTAAGCAGAGTCCTCACATGAGCTACGCCGCTACGAATAGACGCGCAGCATCATATGAAGTGCTTATATTCTATGTCTTGAAAGGTTACATGAATCCTACCTTAACCTAACACGAATATTTACCTAACGTAGGAATCGATCTACAATTGAGGTACGACCCTTAAAAGGGTAAGGCTTAAGTCATGACAAACGAGTTACCGGATATGTACCTTAAGTTTCAGTTTACGTGCATATATGCACTAACAAGTTAACGCCGTCATGCTTGAACCTCCCTGTTCAAAAACTACGAAAAAGAAGCAAGGCGTCCTCCCAACACTAACAAGAATGATGTGTCAACTCAGATCAACCCGGATGGGGTTTAATCTCAAAAATTCAGATATGATACAATTTTTCGATCTCGTGCGTTTATCAGGCCAGAGAAGGAAAGGCTGGAATTTGATGGTTGTCATTCATATTTTTTTCCTTTTAATTGACAACAGGCCTCTTCCTATATGGAAACCTTAAGCAATTCTTATCTATTTACATGCACTATTTCCCTAAATCGCCTTTTTTTTTTTATAATTACATGGTTTACATCAGATAATCTTCTAACTATTCGCTATGAGTCTTTATACAACCTACATAGTTTTATACTTCTATTTGTGGTCCGTCTAGGTGTATAGAGCATCACTAATTGATTCGGCGTATCATATTCTCAATTTAGCTTTTCTATCATATCGCATTTTCTGTTTAACCTGTGCCTTTTTTATATTATCTATGGCACAACGTGACTGAAACTGTTTCCTAGCACATCACATCCTACATAATCAAGCATGTCAAAATTGCCGCTATTTACTAGCATGTCGGTTTGAAATAATGGTTCTCTAACGTATAGCAACACGTGAGGTGAAAATCTAGTGCTTGAATGTTTGCTGGAATTATAAGCAAAACACACTAGTGGAACATGACTACACCAATTTCGCTGATCGTTGGTGACATACATGGAGAGCATCTGACACATTGTTCGATTAAATCGCTCAACTAAACCATTCGTTGCAGGGTGGAAAGCAGTGGAGAAGCGTGACTTGGCTCCGAAATAACTTACAGTTTCTTCTACCAAGCGAGATGTAAAAACTGATCGCCTATCCGACATAATTTCCTTAACTCCTCCATAATGACAGAAAATCTCTTCTATTAGGAACTCGCTCATCCTTTACGCTGTCACCCTAGGAGCTGCTCAATAAACTGCATACTTCGTTGCATATTCCAAACTTACAATGATATACCTATTACCTCTCAGCGACTTCCTAAAAGGACCTAGCACATCTATCCCAATTTTTCCATCAATCGGTTAACAACAACAGGTTGTAACTGGGCCACCTGGTCGTCCTTCTTCCGTTCTTGGCACAATATGCAGCTTATTACATATTTATCTACCACTCTTTCTGCATCCTTAATAAAGTACCTCGCTCTAAACTTAGCCAAAGTTTTCGCCAAAACCTAAATGTCCTTTTGACCATGGATCATCATGAAGCTCTTTCAACACCTCCTTTAACAAGTTTTTAGGAATGACTACTAACATTCGATCATCATTCAGAATCCTTTTTTTTTACACTAAATGCCATCCATCACACTAAATCCCTTCATCACATTACTCCCGCTAGCTGCTATCCTATTCAACCAATACCTACAAAACTCATCTCTAAGCTGGTCATCTCTTATCCTGACCACCTCAATCCTATATAACTGCATGCCGTCGTCAGGGCTCTCCTCCGTCCTCTTCGTCTTGCACTAATGGATTCCTTCTCAAAAAATCAGCAATAACGTTATCTCTGCCTGAATAATGTACAATATCGAAGTAATACGCCTGGAAACACAGCGACCACCTAGCCAATCTTCCATTCATGTCCTGTCTACCTCGTAGTCAGCACAATGCCTTATGATCCGTGACAACCTGGAACTTCAAACCCCAAAGAAAATGTAAAAAATTATTTAACGCCCAGACTAAAGCAAGACACTTCTTCTCCGTTGTAGAATATTTCTTCTCTCCTTCACTCAGCTTCCTGGACGCGTATGCTACAGGGAACAACACATCATCACCTTGTTTGAGACACTCCCCACTAGCGTCCACATGCAACCTAGTAGTTAATTGCGTATTACTAGAATAAAAATGCAATATTTATTATTTATTTATTTATTTAAACTTCATGTACAATGGTGATACATAGGCGGACTTAATGCAGCAAGGCATTCTCTACCAGTCAACCTTTGGGTTAAAAAGGACAAACAGGTGGTAGGAGTACAAAATAAAAATGAACAATAATTAAAGTCGGATATTAATAAACTATCTAACTAATAAAATACATAAATAATTTCTAAAACAATAGACTAATAAATATCATATTCTAAATGAAACAGAAATTAAACATAATAACTAAGACGAAGACCGAGCTATGTAAGAGAGGACAAGTAATAGTTCCGGATTCTACGCTTAAATGAAAATTTACTCTCAGCTTTTTTTATGTCAAGGGGAAGGACGTTCTAGAGTTTTATAGCATTATCTTCTGGAAGGCTTCTTCTTCTTTTCTGACCCATATAAACTTGGCGTTTTTTTTTAATAATCTTGTAAGAGGCAACACTATTTCGGCAAAACTACTAATGAACTTTCTATAGTAAGAAAACAAACCCAATACAGACTTAACCTGTTTTGTATTTGTTGGGGTCTTTAGTGTTTTTAACGATTGCATTTTTTTTTTATCAGGCTTAACTCCTTCACCGGAGATCTCATGCCCCAACACTGAAATTTTCTTATAACCGAAACTGCACTTATTCAGTTTTAGCGTAAGGTTTGCTTTCTTTAATCTACACATGACTTCTTCTAATGAATCCATAAACTCCGCAAAGTTATTACCCCACACTAAGATATTATCTACGTAACAAATGGCCTTTTTATATGTGATACCAGCTAAGACCTTGTCCATTATCCTTTGGAAAACAGCTTGACTCGTTTTGAGCCCAAAAGGTAAAACATTAAACTCATATAGACCGGAAGCAGTAATAAACGCAGTTTTATGCTTATCCTTTTCACTTAAACGATGCTGCTAGTAGCCTGAATTTAAATCTAAGTCCGCAAAGTATTGCGCCCCTGACAAATAAATCATTAAATCTTCTATGATCGGTAATGGATAACTATCGGTAATGACTTTTTTATTTAACTTCCGATAATCAACGCAGAATCTCCAGGACTGATCTGGCTTCTGTACTAATATAACGGGCGAAGCGTACGCACTCCTTGATTCACGGATAACACCTTTTGCGATTAGGACCGGATTATTTTAAACACAATGGAAACTCAATACCAAATTACTGGCAAACTTGTATCATTTATTTTACACACATAATAATACTAGTATACTACGGACACACAAAACAAAATACAGCTACTTCCATATTACGCGGAGAAGAGCAGAAGTGAAAGAGCCTCCCTTAACCACAATGGGGCAAACGGGGCCGCGTGCGTCCTACTCCCAGGTAGAATATTTCGTGACTGCCTTGAGCTCTGCGCCCGCACAGTTCATGGCGTTGCCAAGAATGGCAACGCTGGCTACAGAGCGACAAGGACAATAGGGCACGCCCGCATAAGGGCGACAAGGAGAGCAACATACGGCGCATGCGAGGCTGCCAGCTCGCATGTCACAGATAACAATAAACTACAGCTAACACAATACAATAATATACATAGACTAAAAAGGCACAGATGATGCAGAATGAGTTGCCTACATTCCACCCCCTTGTTCCTGAACACTCACGTCAGTAGGCAACACAACTAAACCATATTACTCTATCTACATTACTCTTAACTTAGTGTCATTATTAAAGTCTCACTTATTGTCATTAACACCCTTGGGTAACCAGTGACCCGCACTGTTACAAAACACATACACAAAGCGACGACGCACTCGATACGTGATATGTGCACGGTGAACGGGTTCCCGCTGGCGCGCGGTCGGTCCCATGACAGACGGCGCGGGGGGCGCCTTCGGAGTAGCGGGCGGCGTCGGCGTTGCGGGCGCTGTCGTAGCAACGAGCGGCGCCGACGCGGCAGATGGCGTCGGCGTGGGGCGCCATATATGCGTGGGGGGCGCCTTCCATTTGTACACGGCAGCAGCACGGCGGGCTTCGCGGCTCAGACGGCTTGATTTCACCCGAATGGACAAGCACGTGGCACTTTCCCTCCCACGTGGTACTGTGGGAACACACGTGTTGTCATGTTCCAGGGCTTCGTGGCTACGGCTGCTCGCTCTCGACCTGAATGTCGCACACGTGGCATTTACCACGAACCACGCGTTACAGACGCGATATCCGATCCAGGTCGGTGCTCGGCACTAGCGTAGTCATGGCACAATGCTTCGCGGCTGAGGCTGCTCGATTTCGACCCAGAGGACGCACACATGGCATTATCCGAACCACGTGTTACTGATACGATATCCACTCCAGGTCGGTGCTCGGCCCCAGCAGCTTTGCTCCGTGTGACAACACCAGTAATTTGGTTTTCCATTGTGATCCGGCTCGATAGGACCAATTTTGCGATTAGGACCGGATTATTTTAAACACAATGGAAACTCAATACCAAATTACTGGCAAAGTTGTACAATTTATTTCAATCACATAACCATACACTTTACACAGAACAAAATACAGCTACTTACATAGTACACGCCGAAGAGAAAGAGGCTTCCATAACGTCAATGGAGCAATAAATGGCCGCGTCCTACGCGCAGGTAGAATATTTCGCGACTGCCTTGAGCCCGCACAGTTCATGGCGTTGCCAAGAATGGCAACGCTGGCTACAGAGCGACAAGGACAATAGGGCACGCCCGCACAAGGGCGACAAGGAGAGCAACATACGGCGCATGCGAGGCTGCCAGCTCGCATGTCACAGATAACAATAAACTACAGCTAACACAATACAATAATATACATAGACTAAAAAGGCACAGATGATGCAGAATGAGTTGCCTACAACACCATTCTTCAGCATCTCTTCTATTTGTGTATTTATTATGTCAAGCTGTTTAGGAGATACTCTATAAGGAGGATGATGGGCAGGTATATCATCTACAGTTCTAATAGTGATTTCTTCTACACTACATCTGCTTAGCTCCGAAGCCGAAAATGCAAAATTCTCTCTAATGATGAAAGAAGCTTCTTAAGCGATTCCAATTTACAGAGACTCAAGTTTGGGTTTATATTAAGTTCGCTTTTTACATTACATTACATTATTTGGGTACAGTTGATATATAACTCTCATCATTACTATTTACTAATCTTGAAAAATACTAGTGGTCATTTTTAGACACCGTATTTACATGTTCCTAATCATGTCAATATTTATGTAGGTTCACTGCGTACTCTGTTATAATACGTCCTTGTGGCGTAATCATTGCCGATTAACTGAAGCGGTCACAACTATCATCGCATCTAAGAGGAATGCATCCGCAATGCAATGCATCTAACTGATAGTATGGTAGCCAGAGCTCACGTTAGGTGCCGCGGATTATACCTAGGTACACTTGTTTCCTATCACTGATTAATTTATTATGTAGTAAGAAATTAATTACCTACCTACAGAAGTAATTATTAGGTACTACATTCTTCACAGAATACCTATTTTATTTTGCTACCCTGCTGACCCCTAATGCAATAGCTTAAATGAAATTAAATCGAATTAAACTGCAAATAATTTTAATACAATTGTTACACGTAAATGTTTATCATTGATAAGTCAGCTTAGTTAATAGGTCTATCCCTATTCCGTCCCTATTTAATTCCTATATTTATGCGTTGAGCCATTTTATAGTTACCAACAGACTTTAAAGACTCGAAAGTATTTTTAACATATTTTCTTTTGTAAAAGAAGGACAAGTTGTACACAATATTTCATCCCCCATGATCGGCCCCCCAAGGACGGAATTCCCAAAAAACCTTTAGTTGCGTTAGATTTAATCTTCAACCCAAACCCAAAATTCGATGATCCTAACTTAAAACTGACGGATTTTCATACAAACTTTCAACCCCTATTTCACCCCCTTAGAGGTAAAATTCACAAAAATTCATTCTTAGTGGATTGTACAGTATAAAGTATCTATGTGCAAAATTTCAAATCTCTAGACGATTTCATTATTCCCATGACTTCATCTCCCTTTTCACCCTCATGGGGGTGGATTTTCAAAATCGCTGAGACAAGTGTAAATTATTTTTTAATCTTCAGCCTAAACCCAAAATATGTGAAGACCCTGGCTTTAAAACTGACGAATTTTCATACAAACTTTCATCCCCTATTTCACGGCCTTATGAGTGGAATTTCCAAAAATCCTTTCTTAGTGCTCACCTGCAGTACCAAAGGAACCTACCTGCCAAGTTTCATGATTGAATCTTCAGCTGTTTGGGCTGTGCGTTGATGGTCAGTGAGTGAGTCAGTCAGTCAGTCCGTCACTTTCTTCTTTTATATGTTTAGATTAGCATAATTTGTAAATGTTTCATTCTGATCACGTTGCTAGATGACAGCCATGTGGAAGAGAACTTTGATGTCTAAGTACCGGTACTGATATGATATAATTTTGCAAATTGAAACTCTCATAAGTGTAAACCTGTACGCCTGAACTGTCTCCGATCTTGACACGCCTATTCCGTCTTTCGTATGAGGCTGGAAAAGTGCCGAATGCTTGGAAGCAGGCTAACGTACAGCCCGTGCCCAAGAAGGGCAGTCGAGCTGACCCGGCCAACTACAGACCCATATCTGTAACCTCCATACTCTGTAAGAGTATGGAACGTGTACTCAATACTAAGCTCCTGGCATACCTAGAAGCAAACGATATCCTTAGTGATCGCCAATACGGCTTCCGCCGAAATCGGTCTACTGGGGATCTTCTAGCGTATGCCATTGCTTGTATCAAGCGCAAGTTCGATCATGCATGGAGTACTGTTCTCATCTCTGGGACGGATCTGCCAAATACCAGCTTGATGCACTGGAGTCGATCGAAAAGCGGGCCAAGAGACTCATCAGCGATGAGGCACTGGTTAAGTCAAAGCTCCAGAGCCTTGAACATCGTCGCCGAGTTGCCAGCTTGTCGGTTTTTTATCGGTTACATTTCGGGGAGTGTGCGATGGAATTGCATGATTTAATTCCACCCAGCCCGTTCCATCATCGGACTACCAGACGTACGGCGATGCGTCATCGATATATGGTGGACATCCCACCCATACGCACTAAACGTTTTGGGAATACTTTTATTATGCGTACAGCTAAGGAGTGGAATTCCCTGCCGGAGTCTGTTTCCCGATAGCTACAATCTAGGGGTCTTTAAGTCAAGAGTGAATAGGTTACTTCTAGGCAAGCGTGCTCCACCATCGACCACATCATCGCTTACTATCAGGTGAGATAGTGGTCAAGCGCGAGCCTATATTAGATAAAAAAAAAAAAAAAATCCAGGAAAGCTTATCCGAGATCATGAGGCAGCTTTTGACAAATATTCATAACATCCTCAATTCAGTTATTTAAAGGTTAAGGTAGTGTATTGTACTCTCAGCATGCGTGTTCAGACCGTACGTAAGAACGTAAATGGAGTATCTAAGACTCGTAGCAAGTGAAGGAAAAATGGTATAGATAAGAGTGTTCATGGTGACCTTCGAAATAAGCCGAAGCCGAGACTGACCTAATTTACCTAACCCAGTCGAGGTCTCCAACTGCACTAAACCTTCTTTCCATTAGTGGTGCAAAATCGTATTTTCTGAGACTCAATCCTGTCTTGCATTTTCTTCTAAAGCCCACATCTTAAAACTAAATAGCAAAAATATTACAAAAAAAAGGAACCGGAAACAAAGTACAATTTTAATGCTAAATAAAATACAAAAGTAATGTAAACACATAATGTAATGTTGGTGGTATGCGAATATGTTTCTAAAGTTCTGATTCAATAACGAAAACTCTTTAACTAAGAAAAAGCTATATGATATATACAGGAAAAATCCATGGTTTCTCGGAAAAGGCCACGAGAGCGAAGCCATAGGATATAGCTAATTTTCAAAAACGAGTATTTCTCTCATTAATTTAGTGCTTTGACAAATACCTACTTCTATATTAACGTCATGCATGACTTACATAACTAAACCAACAATTAATAAATCGTGTTTTAATAGTCCGGTTACTAGATGTAGTAGGCATTGTGAAAGCCGGTAACACTAATAAAGTTAACTGAAACCGAGGCCTTAACGTGTGCCATTATGATGAATTGATGATGATGACGCTACCTCAATTTCGTAACTGTGGCAGTTTCTGAATTTGTAAAGCAATGGCTTTCTGTCAACATTAACGTACATTTCCGTTGTGTTGTTCTTTTTTGTATTGGTTATTATAAATGGCTGTGTTTTTTTTAAGAATTAACGTAAATCGTTTGTACGTACGTTTGTTTTTAGGTAGTGGTTACGCTTCCTAATTTATAATTCATATTTTATTACATCACCATAGGGCGATTGAGAGGCATTGGCTTAATAGTTCCAATATATTAAATAAGTGTCACATATCGTTGTTTTGGTGATATTCCGTGGCGCTACGGTCAATTACGCCGCCACGCCACGATGGCCGGCCCCCAGCGGTCGGTCAGTCTCTTGCAACCATGGGTTGAGTGCGCGCATCATCACGCACCCTCTCGCCCAAACCTCATAATTGAACCTACATGGAAAGTGTTATCTGTATTACCTAGACCTACTGTGTTGTGTACCACTGGCCAGCATAGTGTACCTAGTCTGTGAGCTGAACTTCCCGAACGTGGCATCATCGGCATCTGCATGGGAATCGCTGTTTCAAAGGTATGTGGCATAATTAGTAAATTGAACTTTATCCATTGCCTTTCGTCTCATCTGCGTACTTTTCTGCTTCAAATTAGCACTGCTGAATCAGCAATTATAGCCTAGATTACTCTAATAATTTAGGTTCAATCGCGTGTGATTTTACTAGTAATCTTCTAGAGGTTATACGCACCATTTTGGTTCTTCGAGCCGGATAAATTAAATTTGGGCCTATTTCCAGCCTATTTTTAAGTCCTGAAAGTCTAAATTTAAGCATCGTAAAATAATCAATGTCATTCATTCCGCAAATCTCGTTTAGAAAAATATATAAAAGTTTCCAATGCGTAAATAAAAATTAACCGTACGATAACAAGAACTGGAATATTCCACAGTCACGTAGGCCAACTTGACGAATGTTTTAACAGACTACCCACAATTTTCAAACACGAACTAAAAAATATGTAATTACGCCGAAAATTAACTGATTTATTAAATAAACTTATTTAGCGATATGAATCAACGTTGATATTCAATTAAATGTATTTTTCGGAGTTTCAATTAGTGAAATTAAAGATTTACGTTAACAATTAATTTGCCGGTAGAAAGTACTACACGCAAGGCAGCCAGCCTTATTCCCAATGCAATAGAGGCGAGAATTGTGTGATGATCTGCAATTAATATGGCAATTTCCCAAACTTTTTGCTTAAATTTAGACTTTTAGGACTTAAAATTAGGCTGGAAATAGGCCCAAATTTAATTTATCCGGCTCGAAGGACCAAAATGGTGCGTATAACCTCTAGAAGATTACTAGTAAAATCACACGCGATTGAACCTAAATTATTAGAGTAATCTAGGCTATAATTGCTGATTCAGCAGTGCTAAATTAAAGGAGAAAAGTACGCAGATGAGACGAAAGGCAATGGATAAAGCTCAATTTACTAATTATGCCACATACCTTTGAAACAGCGATTCCCATGCAGATGCAGATGCCACGTTCGAGAAGTTCAGCTCACAGATTAGGTACACTATGCTGGCCAGCGGTACACAACACAGTAGGTCTAGGTAATACAGATAACACTTTCCATGTAGGTTCAATTAAGAGTTTTGGGCGAGTGGGTGATTTTGTGCGCGCACCTCCGCCCCGGTTGGTAAGAGACTGACCACCATCGCCGGCGGCCGTCGTTGGCTGCGGCGTAACGACCGTTGCGGCACGGCGCGGAATACCACCAAAACCAACGATAGGTGACACTAATTTAATAAATTGGAACTAGTATACCAATGCCTTTGGTGATGTAATAAAATATGAACTATAAATTAGGAAGCGTAACCATTTTCCCCGGCTTGAAAGTTCCTACTTTCGAAACACAAAGGAGAAGTAAAATAAGTTGCAGATCATCACAACTCTACCAAAGGTTATGAGAACTCTAAAGTTGCGACTCTCTATTATAAATAAGAATATTCAATTAACTATTCTACGCGGTAATTAAATCTAATACTGCACATTGGTGCACGGTAAAATTAATTATTAATGTAACGAAGCTTATTGCGTTGGCAAAGGGCACAACTTTACGACCGGGCGACTCTGAAGGATCCCGCTTTTAGTTTTTACCGATGCGACTCTACAAACTCCGTTTTTATCTGGAAATATTTCTGTGATTACTCCTAACGGCCAATGCAGCAGCATCACATTGTCCTGCATGGAGACGACAACCATACCGACCCATATTGGATTGGCAGGGGTGTTCCATTTCTGTTTGGATTGTAGGGTGTGCAGGTACTCTTGGCGCCACCGCTTCCAAAAAGACTGGACCATTTGGTCTGTTAATTCATAACGCGAAATAAGATGTAACCGCGTTTCATTGACTTCGCGGGCGGGGAGCAATAATAGAGGTTTCTTATGCAAGAAGTGATCTGACGAAAGATTCTCGTGAATCTTAGCGATACGATTGGCTACGAAGGTGTGCCGTCGATGCGGTGCGGAATGAATCTAACTCAAGGTTACAGTTGAATCCGAGAAAGCTACGACTGCCTCAATGGCGTGCCGAGCTGCTAAAATATTATATACTCGCTTAATCACAGTTGATAAGAGGAATGCGGTGCATAACTCGAGACGAGCTAGCGAAACTACTTTCAGTGGCGCGACTTTAGATTTCGCACACACCAGCGAAACGACGATGCTACCGTCGGGTCTGACAACGTGGGCGTAAACCGAACCACCGTAAGCTTTCTCACTAGCGTCGGCAAAACCGACAAGGGAGAGCCTACAGCGTTCTACGACGCCGACATGTCGCAAAAATCTCAGTTCAGAGATAATTGGCAATTCAGCTTGAAATTGTTCCCACAGACGAACAATGCGAGGTGGTGGGACGTCATCCCATCCAAGTTTGACAGGCCAAAGCTCTTTGATAAGAAGCTTGGCGTATAAAATTATCGGTGCCACGAGGCCTAAATCGTCGAAAAGACGTGTAATGGAAGAAAGAATATTCCGTTTCGTGCAAGGGCGAACATTAGGGTTAAACTGGAATACGAAACAATCCTCATTAAACCGATATAAGATACGTTGAAGCGAACGATCTTGTGGGCGTATACCTATACGTAGGTACATAGATTTAACATCTGCGGAAATAGCGACACTAAAAAGCCTAAAATTTAACAAGATGTTAAAAAGGTCAGCCTGAAGGACTGGACCTGCGTACAGGATATCATTGAGCGAGGTACGGTTATCTGTACTTGCACTAGCATCTAGGACCACGCGTAGCTTAGTGGTCACTTTATCCTCTCGAATAACAGCATGGTGAGGAATATAGTAGTCCATTTCTCTCTCCTTACAATTTCGTTTGGGCAACCCACATTCAGGTAAAATATTCTGCACCAAAGAAATATAATTGTTCTGTAGATAATCCCGTATGACGTCATCATAAAGAAGCTTGACGTTAGGAAGCAATTTAAGTTTACGTTCGAGGCTATGGGATCTCTTGCGAGCTATATCAAAAGAATTTCCTAACGCTGACGCGTCTGTTTTCAGTGGTAAAGCTGCAACATACTTGCCATTTGGAGCGCGGGTAATTGTGCTACAATAAAACTCTTCACAGTGTTTATCATCCACACTCCCAACGGACGAAGCAGTAACATCTTCAATCTCCCAAAACTTACGAAGATCGAAGTTATCGAAAGAACTCGCAAAGAAAGACAGAGTCTCAGTTGAATGTTCGATAATAGGTGCTTCTCCTAGAAGTATGTAGCCGAGCATAGTCTCCAATGCATCGGGGCAACCGGGTGCGCTGGTCACGGGACCGGGTCGCAATAACTTAGCGAACAACGTGACTCCAAGTAACATGTCAATATTACCTGGCACACCCCAGCTGTCATCAGCGAGAAGTTTAGGATCAATATGCTTCAATTCGGCAGTATCTATAGCGCCCAGAGGAAGCTGCCCGGTTATTTGATCCAAAACTAGAGCGTCAATTCTATACCTAGGCTGCGAGCAAAACCGTGAGCTGAACGTAAGATTCACTGAGCCGCGAACGGGCTGCGATGTGCCACCAATACCACGAACGGTAGTTATTGAGTCCGTATGTATAGTTAGACCGAGCATACGGCAGCAACGCGATGTCATATAATTCTTTTGCGACCCAGGGTCCAAAAGACATCTAACCACCTCGCCCTTACCCTTGCTACCCGCCACTAACACCTTGGCAGTAGCCAGAACTTCGGTACTACGTGTGGCCTGGATTTGAGCAGAAGAATGCGTACACAACGCCACACGATCAGAAGTAGCTGGGTCGGCCGCAGAAACGGAGGCTGGGTCGCTAGCGGGCGCCAGCGCAGGGGCTTGCGTCGATTGCTCAAAATGCAATAAGGAATGATGCTTACCGTTGCATTTCCTACATGTTGACTTAGATTGGCACTTAGAGACGGTATGTTGGCTACTTAGGCAGTTAACGCATCTGTGATTGTCTTTTACAAACTTAAATCTATTATCCGCGCTCAACTTTTGAAACGCTTTGCACGTATACAAGTTTTTATGCGGGGATTGACAGAGTGAACATTTAGATTCAGTAGCCACAAACACCTGCGATATATTAGATGAGGTGCTGAGTCTACCTGCGGGGGCGGGCTTAGTTGCCGCAGAAGAGATACGATGTAAGATTTTTACTTGTTCACGAACAAACTTTACGAAATAATCATAATCCAACTCTTGTTGATTACGAAGCGACATTTCAAAATGTTTTGCTGTATCTGAGTCTATTAACTTAAGACCCCAATGAATAAATATAAAATCCTCCAAGTTATGTATTTTTAATTGTTTGAGTCCAGCAACCGTAGAAGTTAATTTATCGAAACCTTGTTCAATATTAGCGGGTGTCGTTACGAACGACTTCAATGAGAACAGTTGATTTAGATAATTAGTGGCGAGCGCGCGAGTATCCAGGTACTTTGCGATAAGCGCATCCCAGACAACGCGGTAATTATCGCCAGAAGGTACAATACCTACTGCCACATTCCTAGCCTTTCCCTTTAGACAACTCAACAGATAATGAATGCGATCAGAATCTGATAAATCTGCGTTCGTATGTATAATACGTTTGAAAGTCTCATAAAAGAACGGAAAGCTCTGAATATCACCGTCAAAGGCAGGCAGCTCAATTTTAGGTACCTTTATATGATGAGCCCTAGGGCTCACTGTCGGGCTAGGTTCCTTGGAAACAGTTGATTCAGTTAATGAAGCTAAAGTAATTTTTATCTCGCCGACCAAGTCATCAAATGAATGTAAGGCACTATAGCTTACTTCGCACTTTGGATCCAATGTCAATTTTAACATATTTATCTCGTCCATTATCTCATTGAATTCGCTACGTTGGCCGTCAATTTGTTTAGCCTGAGCAATAAAAGAATTACGTAATCTTTCTGTTGTTAAAGATTCTGTTGAATCCAAAATCCTTTGAACCCGCGCGAGATACGAGATGCGCGAAATACCTTATGAACGTACCCATTTACCTATATTTATGATTAGCTTAGAGATACCTACAACCCGATAATTAACATTTATGTCGGATGCGAAGCGATATTTTTTTTTTTCCTTGTAGTATTCTATTTATATGAGATTAACTTACTCAATACATAGAATATGTACAGATTCTTAACCAACAATAAGTTAAGTGTGAAACTTAGAAACAAGTATGGTACTTATTTCCGTAAGCGATGCGATTGTGTTCGTAACGAAATACCTTCGTAAAACACAATAAAATTCCTAACAAGTAAATACGCAGATGACCGTTCGAAGTAAATTATCTAGTAAGTACTACGTTTACAAGTTAGGTGCGGGGGTGATATGTATAAATATACGGCTGTTTCCTATGAGGAGAACTAAACGCGTAAAGTTTATACAAATCTGTTATTTTACCTGAAGGTTCCTATCAAAAGATCAAGTTACCTTACAAAATGAAATAACAAGCGACGCAATGGTAATCTGGTTAATTACAATAATTAATCAAATGCGGTTGAGTCTAGAATTATAAAAAATACCTACTCGTGCAATACGAGTATAGTAGGCATTTACTTAACGAACCAACAGTAGTAGTGTATCGTAAAATAATCAATGTCATTCATTCTGCAAATCTCGATTAGAAAAATATACAAAAGTTTCCAATGCGTAAATAAAAATTAACCGTACGATAACAAGAACTGGAATATTCCACAGTCACGTAGGCCAACTTGAACGAATGTTTTAACTGACTACCCACAATTTTCATACACGAACAAAAAAATATGTAATTACGACGAAAATTAACTGATTTATTAAATAAACTTATTTAGCGATATGAATCAACGTTGATATTCAATTAAATGTATTTTTCGGAGTTTCAATTAGTGAAATTAAAGATTTACGTTAACAATTAATTTGCCGGTAGAAAGTACTACACGCAAGGCAGCCAGCCTTATTCCCAACGCAATAGAGGCGAGAATTGTGTGATGATCTGCAATTAATATGGAAATTTCGCAAACTTTTTGCTTAAATTTAGACTTTTAGGACTTAAAATTAGGCTGTAAATAGGCCCAAATTTAATTTATCCAGTTCGAGGGACCAAAATGATTAAATTTAGACTTTTAGGACTTAAAATTAGGCTGTAAATAGGCCCAAATTTAATTTATCCAGTTCGAAGGACCAAAATGATTAAATTTAGACTTTTAGGACTTAAAATTAGGCTGTAAATAGGCCCAAATTTAATTTATCCAGTTCGAAGGACCAAAATGGTGCGTATAACCTCTAGAAGATTACTAGTAAAATCACACGCGATTGAACCTAAATTATTAGAGTAATCTAGGCTATAATTGCTGATTCAGCAGTGCTAAATTAAAGGAGAAAAGTACGCAGATGAGACGAAAGGCAACGGATAAAGCTCAATTTATTAATTATGCCACATACCTTTGAAACAGCGATTCCCATGCAGATGCAGATGCCACGTTCGAGAAGTTCAGCTCACAGATTAGGTACACTATGCTGGCCAGCGGTACACAACACAGTAGGTCTAGGTAATACAGATAACTAATATTAACATTATAAGCGGGATATTTACCATGTTTACTGTTTGTAGCGAGTTTCCGATATTTCGGTGCTGTTACAAATATCCCGCTTATAATGTTAATATTAGTGTTAGTGACCATGACAGTTTAAAAACTTATAATACAGATAACACTTTCCATGTAGGTTCAATTAAGAGTTTTGGGCGAGTGGGTGATTTTGTGCGCGCACCTCCGCCCCGGTTGGTAAGAGACTGACCACCATCGCCGGCGGCCGTCGTTGGCTGCGGCGTAACGACCGTTGCGGCACGGCGCGGAATACCACCAAAACCAACGATAGGTGACACTAATTTAATAAATTGGAACTAGTATACCAATGCCTTTGGTGATGTAATAAAATATGAACTATAAATTAGGAAGCGTAACCACTTACTATTTTATTTGTATTAGACTTTGTTACTTGTACGAAGTTCAAACTTTGTACGCGGTTCAAACGTTGTACGCTTTACATTTTTTTTCACCTTACAATTTATTATTGTTAGGGTTCGCGTGTACGGATCGTTCCGTACTATTGTTTACGTAAGTTGTAAAATCTTTCGTTGAGTTATCAGTTTGATTGGACCACTAATTTCACTTACGCGGGTTCCGTAAAAGATAAAATTTGTTGTTTTTTTTTGTTTCCATATTTTAACTTCTGTTCACCATGACGGACAAGGTTAAACTTAGATTGTTGGAAAGTAAACGCGACTCGTATTTCGCACGGGTTCAAAGGATTTTGGATTCAACAGAATCTTTAACAACAGAAAGATTACGTAATTCTTTTATTGCTCAGGCTATACAAATTGACGGCCAACGTAGCGAATTCAATGAGATAATGGACGAGATAAATATGTTAAAATTGACATTGGATCCAAAGTGCGAAGTAAGCTATAGTGCCTTACATTCATTTGATGAGTTTGTCGGCGAGATAAAATTTACTTTAGCTTCATTAACTGAATCAACTGTTTCCAAGGAACCTAGCGCGACAGTGAGCCCTAGTGCTCATCATATAAAGGTACCTAAAATTGAGCTGCCTGCCTTTGACGGTGATATTCAGAGCTTTCCGTTCTTTTATGAGACTTTCAAACGTATTATACATACGAACGCAGATTTATCAGATTCTGATCGCATTCATTATCTGTTGAGTTGTCTAAAGGGAAAGGCTAGGAATGTGGCAGTAGGTATTGTACCTTCTGGCGATAATTACCGCGTTGTCTGGGATGCGCTTATCGCAAAGTACCTGGATACTCGCGCGCTCGCCACTAATTATCTAAATCAACTGTTCTCATTGAAGTCGTTCGTAACGACACCCGCTAATATTGAACAAGGTTTCGATAAATTAACTTCTACGGTTGCTGGACTCAAACAATTAAAAATACATAACTTGGAGGATTTTATATTTATTCATTGGGGTCTTAAGTTAATAGACTCAGATACAGCAAAACATTTTGAAATGTCGCTTCGTAATCAACAAGAGTTGGATTATGATTATTTCGTAAAGTTTGTTCGTGAACAAGTAAAAATCTTACATCGTATCTCTTCTGCGGCAACTAAGCCCGCCCCCGCAGGTAGACTCAGCACCTCATCTAATATATCGCTGGTGTTTGTGGCTACTGAATCTAAATGTTCACTCTGTCAATCCCCGCATAAAAACTTGTATACGTGCAAAGCATTTCAAAAGTTGAGCGCGGATAATAGATTTAAGTTTGTAAAAGACAATAACAGATGTGTTAACTGCCTAAGTAGCCAACATACCGTCTCTAAGTGCCTATCTAAGTCAACATGTAGGAAATGCAACGGTAAGCATTATTCCTTATTGCATTTTGAGCAATCGACGCAAGCCCCTGCGCTGGCGCCCGCTAGCGACCCAGCCTCCGTTTCTGCGGCCGACCCAGCTACTTCTGATCGTGTGGCGTTGTGTACGCATTCTTCTGCTCAAGTCCAGGCTACACGTAGTACCGAAGTTCTGGCTACTGCCAAGGTGTTAGTGGCGGGTAGGAAGGGTAAGGGCGAGGTGGTTAGATGTCTTTTGGACCCTGGGTCGCAAAAGAATTATATGACATCGCGTTGCTGCCGTATGCTCGGTCTAACTATACATACGGACTCAATAACTACCGTTCGTGGTATTGGTGGCACATCGCAGCCCGTTCGCGGCTCGGTGAATCTTACGTTTAGCTCACGGTTTTGCTCGCAGCCTAGGTATAGAATTGACGCTCTAGTCTTGGATCAGATAACCGGGCAGCTTCCTCTGGGTGCTATAGATACTGCCGAATTGAAGCATATTGATCCTAAACTACTCGCTGATGACAGCTGGGGTGTCCCAGGTAATATTGACATGTTACTTGGAGTCACGTTGTTCGCTAAGTTATTGCGACCCGGTCCCGTGACCAGCGCACCCGGTTGCCCCGATGCAATGGAGACTATGCTCGGCTACATACTTCTAGTAGAAGCACCTATTATCGAACCTTCAACTGACACTCTGTCTTTCTTTTCGAGTTCTTTCGATAACTTCGATCTTCGTAAGTTTTGGGAGATTGAAGATGCTACTGCTTCGTCCGTTGGGAGTGTGGATGATAAACACTGTGAAGAGTTTTATTGTAGCACAATTACCCGTGCCCCAAATGGCAAGTATGTTGCAGCTTTACCACTGAAAACAGACGCGTCAGCGTTAGGAAATTCTTTTGATATAGCTCGCAAGAGATCCCATAGCCTCGAACGTAAACTTAAATTGCTTCCTAACGTCAAGCTTCTTTATGATGACGTCATACGGGATTATCAACAGAACGATTATATTTCTTTGGTGCAGAATATCGTACCTGAATGTGGGTTGCCCAAACGAAATTGTATGGAGCGAGAAATGAACTACTATATTCCTCACCATGCTGTAATTCGAGAGGATAAAGTGACCATTAAGCTACGCGTGGTCCTAGATGCCAGTGCAAGTACAGATAACGTTACCTCGCTCAATGATATCCTGTACGCAGGTCCAGTCCTTCAGGCTGACCTTTTTAACACCTTGTTAAATTTTAGGCTTTTTAGTGTCGCTATTTCCGCAGATGTTAAATCTATGTACCTACGTATAGGTAAACGCCTACAAAATCGTTCGCTTCAACGTATCTTATATCGGTTTAATGAGGATTGTTTCGTATTCCAGGTTAACCCTGATGTTCGCCCTTAGTTTAGTTAGTTTAGTTTCGACGGGCTGTTTCCGCAACTCCACGACCAAGCGCGTATTGCGTACGGGTGGGATTCAGTCACATCATTCGATCCACCCCAGCTCCTCAAGGAAGGCCAGCAGCGCCCTGGTGCTGCCGACGATCTCCTGCAGGGTACCTGGGTTGCCGAAGTATTTGGCCCTGTAGCCAGCGATTACAGGGCAGCTTAGGAGTAGGTGTGCTGCCGTCTCTTCCTCCACCATGCAAGCTCTGCAGAGTGGGCTGTCCGTGATACCTAAGACAAAGAGGTGCTTATTAAAGGTCCCATGTCCAGTGGTTACGGCTGTGACAGCTCGCAACTGTGGCTTAGTTAGTCGTAGGACCTTTTTCGTGAAACGGCCATCAATGAGGGGTAGTGCCTCCTTGGCCTGCCTACATTCGCTATGATCCATCCATAGCTTGCTGTGTTGATCCCTGGTGCGTTTTCTTACCAGACCGCGTAGGTACCCGAAAGGTAAAGGCACTATGGGCTCCGGGCCCACCGGTGCCATATTTGAGCCTCTACGGGCGAGCTCATCCGCAGCGTCGTTCCCTCGGGAGTCGCTGTGTCCCTTGATCCATTGAATGGTTACTTTATTGTGCATACCGACCTGGTTCAGGTGCCGATGACACTCGTAAATCAGCCCTGAGTTGACTGTGTGGCTGTTTAGTGCTTGCAGGACGGCCATGCTGTCCGAAAGTATACGTATAGGGAAGTCATTTACCTCCCTCGTCAGGACCGCAGAGGCCGCCATGGAGATGCCCAAGCATTTGGCCTGGAACACCGTGTTGTGGATCCCCAGTGGTGTGGCTAAACGGATATTTAGGTCCTCCGAGAAGACTCCTGCACCCGTGCCTGTATCTGTTTTGGATCCGTCCGTGAAGATCCGCAGTTCATCGGGGCGTAACCCCTCACAGCGGTTATCCTCGTGTAATTGGATTCTGTATTTTTTATCAAAAATGACTTTCTTGGGTATGCGGTCATTAATGGTCAGTGGTTCTAGTCAGTGGGATATAGCGTTGGAGACCCTCTAGTAGAGCGGTGTGTTGAGTCTCTCGCTTACCCCAGAGACCCAGTGCCTTTAGACGCACTGCTGCCATCGTCGCTTCCTGCTGTATAAACAGATGCAGAGGGGAGAGCCCCAGCATAGCCTCGAGCGCTGCGGTCGGCGTAGTCCTCATGCAGCCCGTTGTCGCCATGCAGGCCAGTCTCTGCATACGCTGTAGCTTGTTCACGGCTGTAGTTAGTTTAGTGCGAGGCCACCAAACCACGGCCCCATAGGTGATCATGGGCCGAATCACCGCACTGTACAGCCAGAGTATTATCTTAGGGGATACGCCCCACTTCTTACCTATCATTTTCCTGCATTGCCAGAAGGTGATGCAGGCCCTGTCTAACTTATTGTCTAAATGGCTGCTCCAGTTCAACTTACTGTCAAGAATGACTCCCAAATACTTGACCTCGTTGGAAAGCTGGAGCTCTGTATCGAACAGCTTAGGCAGGCGGTAGGGGCCTAGTGCCCTTTTCTGGGTGAACATGACCAATTCAGTTTTAGTGGGGTTTACTGATAGTTCATACTCCCTACACCATCGCTCCACTATACGTAGTGCTTGCTGAGTAAGGTTGCAAATTGTACCAGTCACCTTTCCAGGTACTAGGATTGCGAGGTCGTCTGCATAACCTATTGTGTAGTAACGGTGTTCGTTTAGTCTGGTGATGAGATCGTTTATTACCAGATTCCAAAGAATGGGAGAGAGCACCCCTCCTTGTGGGCAGCCCCTGGCTATCAAGGCTTGCCGCTGCTCTCCTTCTAGACGAACCGCTCGTTTGCTGAGCATATTAGAAATCCAGTCAATCAGCACCTGCTCTACGCCATGTTTGTAAAGGGCAGCACCGATGCTGGAGAAATTTGTCTTGTCGAAGGCCCCTTCGATGTCTATGAATTGGCCCAGGCAGGTACCTTTCTGATGAATTGCTTCCTCTATTTGGCTTACCACCAAGTGAAGAGCGGATTCAGTAGACTTACCCGAGCTGTAGGCGTGTTGGTTACCATGTAAAGGTAGTCTTGTTAGAGCGCCGTCCCTAAGCTCTCTTTCACACAGTCTTTCCATGGTCTTTAGCAAGAACGAGGTCAGGCTGATGGGTCTGTAGGACTTGGCGTTTGTATAATCACTCTTACCTGGCTTTGGGATAAATATTGCTTTCACTTCCCTCCATCCTATGGGGACGTGTCTAAAGGCCAGGCACGCTCTCAGTAGTGGCACCAGTCTTTCTGCTACAGGCATACCTCCCCATTGTAGTAGCGCAGGGAACACCCCGTCTGGACCGGGCGCCTTGTAAGGATGGAAGCTTTGGACGGCCCATTGGATTTTCTCCAATGTGATCATCCCTCTTGCATAGTGCCAATTCTCGCTTGTTGGTGGTTGGAAAGTATCTTGCCAGTCGGTTACCTGTACGAAGACGCTCCCTGGGAAGTGTATTTCTACTAGGACGCGTCTTGTTTCTTCAGGCGACGTGGTGAGTGTGTTATCAGGTTTACGGAGTGTTGCTGGCTCAGGTGTACTCTGTTGTGCCAGTATTTTCCTTACCCTGTTTGCTTGTTGGCAAGATTCAATGTTCCCACAGTACTTACGCCATCCCGTGGTACGCCTGAATCTAATGCATTTTTTGTAGCTGGATTTGGCTGCGTAATAGGCGTCCCAGTCCTCATCCACGCATGTGTTCATGGCTCTATTCAGGGCCCTTCTTACCTTACCGCGCATGCGTTCCAGATCTTTACCCCACCAGGGTTGTTTGCCCGGTGTTTTGCGTGGGGTAGTTTCTGGGCAGGCGGTGTGGTAGCTGCATATCATAGATTCTGTAAGTTGGTTTACCTGCGTATCTATCTGCGTCGTGTTCACATAAGCCAGCTCCTCGCATATGGGCGGAAGCTTGGAGGCAAGGGTGCGTGTGTAGACAGCTTTGTCTGTGTTGCGCGGGTTACGCCTAGGTGGTGTTGGCGCAACGCAGACCTGTATGTCGTAGCGGATCCATCTGTGGTCCGAGCAGGAGGCCTCCCTGGAGACCTGCCACCCAGAGATGCTTTCCGCTGCTCCTTCTGTCGCCAAAGTTAGGTCTATAATCGTCCGACTGCGTCTTGTTACAAACGTCGGTTCCGTGCCTGTGTTTAGTAGGGAAAGGTTAGTTGTGAACAAGTATTCTACTAAAGCCTTACCCCTTTCATTCTGTGTGTCCATTCCCCACAGCGGGTGATGTGCATTCGCGTCGGTCCCGATGATGACCTCCTCACCTCTGGCTTCGCAGTGCGTTACGAGGCGGACCAGGTCATGCGGGGGTGGAGCCTCCGCCTCAGGCATATAAACCGAGGCGAAAACACGACATCTTCGTGGCACCACGCTGTATGGTCAGCCTAGCTGCAGAGATATCTCTGCAACAGAAATCAGTTAAAAGCTGTGCTCTAATGTTACCTGTGACATATATACAAGATCTAGGGTGATCAGGGGTTGAGGTAACAAGGATCTTACCGCCTAAACCGGACAGTCCTCGTATTTGGCCGCCCCTAATCCACGGCTCCTGGATCAGGGCAATGGCCGTGTGTTGAACCTCCAACCACTTGCATAACTGAGCCGTCGCTGTCTGACTGTGGTGGAGGTTCGCCTGTACAGCTTTACAGGCCAACGAAGGGTTCGCCATCGCAGATGGGGCCCTCCTCGACTTCTTCTAGCTGCAAACCGGCGAAAGCGTCGCCCACCTCGTCATCCTCCATCGTTCCAGAAGCCGGCGACAGTATGCTGTCGTCTAGCTCATCGCCCGACGGAGGGACGGTGACCGTGATGGCGGTGATAGTGGGGTCAACCGGCTCTGCAGCTATGACTGAGGCCGTTATCGCTTCCGGGTTGTTGAAAGGGGGATTATTCTCCCCTGCATCGACGAGCTGCCTCGCTACCGGGTCCCATCCCCGAGGAACACACCCGAAACGGCCGTTCGTTCCTTGGAATTTGATGTACACCGAGCCCAGACCGAATGACAGTCTGCGCTCGGCGCCCATCAAGGTCGGGATGTGGTCCTCGGGAACCCCCAGCACCACGAACCAGCCCGCCTTCTGCCTCTCAGACCGCAGGAGCACCCACTTCTTTATGTCGGCAAAGGGGTTCTGGTACCATAAGCTTCTACCCACCATGGTCACGTCCTTATAAACCCCTCTGTCGTCTGGGATCGCGATTCCGCACCGCACCTGCTTCTTAAGCTCAGCCTGACTCTTGACGACTAGCTGGGTGCTAGCCTAGAGAGTCATGCTGGCGGCCGTCCTCTTGAGCCAAGCTAAGGTGTAATCATCGCTACACCAAAGCTTGAGCGCCCCATTGCCGAACTTCGGCCTGGCAACGAAAGACGGTATCTGCCGCTCTGAAGTCTCCCTCGCGGGGGACCAAGCCTCTTCGATGATCAGCCTCTGAATCTCGTCATGGACCTGGTTTGACACCTCTAGGCTGATCATCCCTGTGCTGGCACAGGTTACCGCGACGCACAGGTGGACGCTAGCAACTCGGGCATTGCTCGTCGGGCGTCCTGCTGCGACGCGCCAGCCGTCTGCGCTGGTCCTCCTGCCGCTGAATGGCTGCCTTCGGCCGCAGTCTGCGGCCGCTTCCCTTTCGAGAAGTTCAGGTTGCCAGTCTTAGCAGCCTGCCCTAACTGGGAGACTTTGCCCTTACCCCTTCTTTGTTGCTGACGTCTCTCTTTCCGCGTCAGACCATCCCCTTTGATACCCTGGGCTTTAGGGATTGTAGGTACCAACAAGTTTGGGCAAGGGTCTTGGGTTTGTTTTTTCCTTTTCTTGCCCTTACCCTTGCCCTTATGGGTTTGCACCCGCCAGGATTTGGCCGCCGCCCCCGTTTGACTGGTGGCGGTTGCCCCACTGGTCTGCGAAGTGGTAGTACAGGAGGGATGAGGAAGAGGGTGTTTGGAAAGGTTGGAGCCGGCAGAGGGATGAGTCATCTCCGGCCCCTTATTTTTCACCAAGGGAGTGTAAGGAACAGTGCTGGTCCCGCGCAGCCCTGAGCCCTTATGCCGATTATGTGGGGACTGATTGGTCTTAGCTGCGGTTCTCGCCACAGCCGGACCGGTGCCCGCACTGGAGCCCGCGGTGTTAGCCGCAGGTCCAGGGGCAAGCGGAGTGCTAGGTGCACCCCGCTTATTGGCGCTACCCGTGCTGGGGCCCGCGGCGTTTGCCGGTTTCCCAAGGGACTGCGCCTTTGTCCAGACTTCGGTTTTCACCGTAGTCAAAGTGGTGCCCGCGCTGGATCCCACGATGTGAACCGCAGATCCAGGGGCAAGCGGAGTGCTAGATGCACCTCGCTTTGGAGTATCGTCAGCTTTCGCCGACTCCACCCCCGAAGTATTCAAGGCAGTGACAAAATCCATTGAATATCGTACAAAAATTCATCTCTCCGGCTCCCACCCTCCATCGAGCCCGCAACTGGGAACGTCCCACCACTTAAGGTGGGCCGTTAGGATTACCATTGAGATATAGGTGCGCAGGGCTGGCTTACAGTGCGACATCAGGTGCTCGTTTGGGCTGGCTTGAACAGAACAGCCCTCCCTTACACCGTCAGCGTGACCTTCACCACCACTTCAGCCGTCCAAAGACGACATCAGTGGACCCCACGCACCTCGCTTATACTCTCAGAAGGAGAGCTCAGCCGATTGATCGTGGTAAGCTACTCCCACGACCTCCCGTGTCGGAAGAAATCCGGGCCAAAGTGATGTGTTGTGTGCAACCTGCTCCACTCAATCACCAGGATCCCTTCATCCCTCCATACGGGTCCCCGCGCACGGCACAAACACGCAGAAGGTCATTGCTATCCATCATTGTTCTTGTTCAATGGTGGACACCCAGGGGCATGACCTCGCCACCCCTGTGATACGTCGCCCGGTGATTTCTGTTACGTCTATTTCATAAGGAATTAGACAAAAAACAGGGCGGCAACCACGTGAAGGATAATCACCGCACTTGCCTTAAGGATCTACACGACCGTTGCGCTCTCCCTCAAGTCCACGCCACCTTGCCGCCTCTGAAGGAGCCAGACAAGGTAGGACTGCATCGACAAAGTCAAGCCCTAAGAAGCCCGTCGCTGAAAGCTCAAAGCGTAAGTTTGCTAACACAGCCCAGCCCCCTTCGCACTTCACGAAACGGAATATTCTTTTTTCCATTGCACGTCTTTTCGACGTTTTAGGCCTCGTGGCACCGATAATTTTATACGCCAAGCTTCTTATCAAAGAGCTTTGGCTTGTCAAACTTGGATGGGATTACGTCCCACCACCTCGCATTGTTCGTCTGTGGGAACAATTTCAAGCTGAATTGCCAATTATCTCTGAACTGAGATTTTTGCGACATGTCGGCGTCGTAGAACGCTGTAGGCTCTCCTTCGTCGGTTTTGCCGACGCTAGTGAGAAAGCTTACGGTGGTTCGGTTTACGCCCACGTTGTCAGACCCGGCGGAAGTATCGTCTTTTCGCTGGTGTGTGCGAAATCTAAAGTCGCGCCACTGAATGTAGTTTCGCTAGCTCGTCTCGAGTTATGCGCCGCATTCCTCTTATCAACTGTGATAAAGCGAGTATATAATCTTTTCGCAGCTCGGCACGCCATTGAGGCAATCGTAGCTTTCTCGAATTCAACTGTTACCTTGAGTTGGATTCATTCCGCATCGCATCGATGGCACACCTTCGTAGCCAATCATATCGCTAAGATTCATGAGAATCTTTCGGCAGATCACTTCTTGCATACGAAACCTCTTTTATTTCTACCCGCCCGCGAAGTCAATGAAACGCAGTTACATCTTATTTCGCGTTATGAATTAACTGACCAAATGGTCCAGTCTTTTTGGAAGCGGTGGCGCCAAGAGTACCTGCACACCCTACAATCCAAACAGAAATGGAACACCCCTGCCAATCCAATACGGGTCGGTATGGTTGTCGTCTCCATGCAGGACTATGTGATGCCGCGGCATTGGCCGTTAGGAGTAATCACAGAAATATTTCCAGATAAAAACGGAGTTTGTAGAGTCGCATCGGTAAAAACTAAAAGCGGAATCCTTAAGAGTCGCCCGGTAGTAAAGTTGTGCCCTTTGCCAACGCAATAAGCTTCGTTACATTAATTATTAATTTTTCCGTGCACCAATGTGCAGTATTAGATTTAATTATCGCGTAGAATAGTTAATTGAATATTCTTATTTATAATAGAGAGTCGTAACTTTAGAGTTCTCATAACCTTTGGTAGAGTTGTGATGATCTGCAACTTTATTTTGCTTCTCCTTTGTGTTTCGAAAGTGGGAACTTTCAAGCCGGGGAAAATGGTTACGCTTCCTAATTTATAATTCATATTTTATTACATCACCATAGGGCGATTGAGAGGCATTGGCTTAATGGTTCCAATTTATTAAATAAGTGTCACATATCGTTTTTTTGGTGATATTCCGTGGCGCTACGGTCAATTACGCCGCCACGCCACGATGGCCGGCCCCCAGCGGTCGGTCAGTCTCTTGCAACCATGGGTTGAGTGCGCGCATCATCATGCACCCTCTCGCCCAAACCTCATAATTGAACGTACATGGAAAGTGTTATCTGTATTACCTAGACCTACTGTGTTGTGTACCGCTGGCCAGCATAGTGTACCTAGTCTGTGAGCTGAACTTCCCGAACGTGGCATCATCGGCATCTGCATGGGAATCGCTGTTTCAAAGGTATGTGGCATAATTAGTAAATTGAACTTTACCCATTGCCTTTCGTCTCATCTGCGTACTTATCTGCTTCAAATTAGCACTGCTGAATCAGCAATTATAGCCTAGATTACTCTAATAATTTAGGTTCAATCGCGTGTGATTTTACCAGTAATCTTCTAGAGGTTATACGCACCAGGTAGATCGATACTTTTTAAATTTATTTTAAAGCAGTAGACGGTGGTGGTAATACGTTAAATAACACATCTGCAAAAATCTGAAACAAGAAAACTAATACATTAAATATCCTAATTTTCCAAGTAATTTTCTAACTTTAGAAGAATTAAAACTTTAGGTATCACAGTTCTTGTCTTTTAGACAACACGTCAAATTCACAGAAAATATTGAATAGGGAAGATTATAGTGTGCGATAAAAAGGCCGCGTGGAAGATAATATCTTTCTACTTGGGATTTATTTTTAACTCGTGTTTTAACTGTGTTTGTGTATTTGTGTTTCGCTCCTAAACGGATAAACCGATTATCATTAAGATTTTTTGTTTGATAGGTGACATTATCGGCAGTTCTTAGCTATGTTTGATGCAAATCAGTCCAGTACAAAAGATATGGGCGTTTTACTGTTTGGATGGGGGATTTGCGCAAGATATCGTGTCGGGAGTTAAAATTTTACTTGTATAAAAGGTTATAAAGTTTATAATAAACTACGCTTTCATTCTATTCCGTACCATTTAAATCCATTCCGACACATAATGTTTGTCTAAGAAAGTGCTGATTCTCCGGATAAATCTTTTCTCGGAGTGATCTAAAAGGTTCCTGTCCCAATTGGCCATAAATCAATGATTAGAAGCCATTATGTATGTGTAAGTAGAACACAAGAATCTCTTTGTAACACCAAACTATTCGTGAGATTAACTAAGAACACTTTTGTCGAGGCCTAATTTATTTTCAAAGCAAACGATGCCCAAAGTTAAGATGTGTAAGGTAAAATTTTTACCCTACTCACCAGCGAACTCAGGGGTAGGTGATTACCATGAGACACGGCTTTTTGTTTACATCGAGTTGAACATTAATTTATTTTATTTATGTTATTATATAACTTATCCTAAGGTAATCCTGCCAATGGAAAAAATACATGATGAGCATCATATACGCACATGTTTCACAAGCATGAAAATTTAGACTAATTCAACCGATATTCACACCGCCTGCTGACACAGTCATCCAGATTGCCTTTTTGAGTGCTCTTTTGGATGAAAATTTATCGCATGCGACCGATCCAAGAATTACAATGAAAAAGAAATGTCACTCTTGTCAGTCATAGACATTGAGCGTTTATAGACCAATAGATGCATTATATCTATGGTTTTCTTTATGTAACCAATTCTAAAATAATTTAATAATTTATTGTTTAAGTGTTTAATTGTGTGTTTGTTGAATTAAATGGAAACACACAAAAATAATGTTTTATATAATAATTAATTAATATCTCCAGATAGCAACGCCATCCAGTGTCAAAACACGATCAACTGGTGACACATCCAAGCTGGTTCTCGGGTTTGGCTCAAGATGTCGTACAAAAATCAATTGTTACATATGGTTCAAGAAAATAACTAAAAATCGTAAGAAAAATACAAAAGAAATGTTAGAGAGTTTATTTTTGTCATTATTTATGTTAAGTTTGAAAGCAAAACGTAATCCCTGATAAATATAATTAAAACATTTTAAACTTTTTCATTACAGTAGATATTAAAAAAAAAACTGGAAATGTTTTGGCTTCTTTATGCCAGAAAATATTTGACCATTTTATAAGATGTCTTTTACATTTTTAATAAACGCATGGAAAAGATCAAAACTTTTTGAAAGCGGCGGGCAGATTATATAAGGTTTATTTCTCCTTTACGATATTTTATTAATTTAATACAAAATGCTTACATTTATACGAAGCTCCCATAGGAGTTTGCAAAAGACGGGTTCTACGTGAGAGTACAGTGTTAAATGTATTTTTACGCCGACCAACGCTAAAGCTTAATTCCGTACACGTTTAGATGTAGATAAATACATATTTGACTATGTATTAGCTAACTATCGTCTGTTTTTTTATATAGACTTTTAAGCATGAACCACCTATAAATTGCAGATAGCTGCAACAGAATAACAAATAGAGAAAGATGGAGCCTGGAGGACACATGGCGTCCTCACTACGTGTTGGCGATTTCAGTCCATTATTCATGGTTATTAGCCTTGCGATCCCGTATGCAAGCTGCTTTTATCATGTGCAATTGACTGTAGATATCAATACCTACGAAGTTTAGGTATATATTAAGCTGTTACACTAAGAACAGTGAGCGCATGACCATTATCTACAAAATTAATAGGCATCATAAAGATAAGGGGTGTTTTAACCGAATAATCGAGATTAAACCAACGACATCTTAATGAGTTTTATGAGGACGCGTATATAGGTGTAAAATGGAAATCGTTTACTTAAGGGGGTAAACGACACACATAAAGGAAACTTGATTACTTAAGTAGGTACATATACAAACATAGGAAGGTAATCAAGTAGGAACAGCTGTGTGTTTTCTGTGTTATCTGAATGATAATTATAAGTTGCGGGTAAGTCGCTATTAAACAGTTGGTTAGTTGACTTGATGTTTCATTCAGTGTGCTCCCGAAAATATTTGTTTAAACACTACTGCCAATGAGTAAAATTAACACTGATAGTTAGTGTTCAGTGTTATTGTGAAGTGACAATAAAATGCCGATTGTAAAAATAGAATAATTCGATTTATCGAACAAAAAAATGGTTGGCATACATTCGACGCGCGGAACAGTTTATGGCACTCCACAAAATCAAACCAGAATTATGAGTGGGTACTTTAGTCACGTTAGTGGGCGAAGCTACTTACGATTTCATGTTTGATCTTTGTGTGCCAGAGAATTCGGGGAGCAAAAGTTTTCAGGGGTTAGTGAACATAGTTGGCGACCAACTCGAACCAAAGAGGTCAGAGATAGCTGAGCGGCCTGTATTTGGAGTGAGGTAAAAGTCTGAGTGATTATTTTCAAGTTCTCAAACATCTAGTAAGCATGTGCAATTTTAAAAGTGGTCTTGAAGAAAACCTACGATGCCAATTCATGTCTGGTTTTGTGAGCGATGACAGCTCTTCGCTGAGCCGAAACTGACGTACAAGAGGGCGGTGGAGTTGGCCTTCGCACTCGAAGCAGCTGACCGGCACGCTCAAGCGATTGGCACGTGCAGCGAAGTGACGTCGATGAGTTCCGGGGCGCCCGGGCCGATGCACCGGTTCCCGACCTAACGAGCCAAGGCGCGCGCTGTGACTGGCAGCAGCAGCAGCAGCATCGAAGGAACGCGCGCCTCCGCCATGTCCGCGAACGAGCCCGAACGCGCGCCACAACAGCCTTGTTGGCGGTGCGGACATCAAGCAGTACAAAATTAACTAGAGGAAAAACCCCCAGAAAAGAGACCAATAGACAAAAAATTGGAAATCAAAAAAAGAAAAACTTCAATGTCCATCTTGAAACCGGTTAAGTGTGGGGTAGGTATTTCATTGTCAAATCAGTAAGGAATGCTGGAAACTACAACCTCTTAAAGGATCTAGGTCGACTTAATCTGTAGCCTTGTATATAATCTAAATGTGTGCAATAATAGTGATCGGCCGTACAATGTAAGCTTATAAGTTAACGGCAAGGCGATGACGTTTGAACTGGACACTGGCAGTTTGTCTGCATTCATTCATTTGATGAGCACTTCAAGGCGTTGCGGCTTATTGCGAAGGATGTTTGTTTACATTCTTAAAACGGCACTCCGATTGAAGTGTTCGGTTATATAGTGGTTAATATGGTGATCGGGACACACTTGGCGAGAGATTTACAACTATTTGTCATTAAGAATGGTGGACCAGCTTTAATGGATAGATGTGGGTTAAGTATATTAAATATCGTTCAGAATCAAATTAATGAATTGATGTTGAACTTATCAGACGACAAATTAGTAGATACTTTGCAAAAAGAATTTCCCACCATGTTTGGCCCGGGTCCTGGCACATACACTGAGCAACTTACATTAAGATTAGACGACATGACTCCCGTTTATGTCAAAGCGAAATCATTACCATGACCATGACCAGTGGGGGCCACATATAGATAAATTGTCAAAGAAGCTAAGCTCCGCAGCATATGCTGATAGAAAAATTCGTAATTTAACTGACATAGAGACAGTCCGTTTAGTATACTTTAGCTATTTTCATAGTGTCGTAGGGTATTCTGTTGTTGGAAAATGCCGCCGATATCCAGACTATCTTTGTTTTGCAGATAAGTGTTGTTCGATCAATTTATAAATTAAGCCACACATTTATACACTCTCTCAGAGAGAAATTTATGGAGATTAATGTAATGACTGTGCCTTCTCCGTATAATTATGAAAATATTTTATATGCCCATAAAAATATAAAATTGTTTTAAAACATACAGTGATATCCATAACATAAATACTAGGAGGAAACACAAATTTGTAGTACATACAACAAGACTCAAGAAAATAGGTAGCCCGTTTCGATGTCAATGTGTACGCTTTTATAATAAGCTTCCAAGCCACGTACAAGATCTAAGTCTTAATAAATTCAAATGATTAATTTAAATATTAAAAGTAAGTTGTGCCAGAAAGAATTTTATACCATTAAAGATTAAGTTGAGCACAAAAAGGCAGACTATCTTTGTTTTGCAGATAAGTGTTGTTCGATCAATTTATAAATTAAGCCACACATTTATACACTCTCTCAGAGAGAAATTTATGGAGATTAATGTAATGACTGTGCCTTCTCCGTATAATTATGAAAATATTTTATATGCCCATAAAAATATAAAATTGTTTTAAAACATACAGTGATATCCATAACATAAATACTAGGAGGAAACACAAATTTGTAGTACATACAACAAGACTCAAGAAAATAGGTAGCCCGTTTCGATGTCAATGTGTACGCTTTTATAATAAGCTTCCAAGCCACGTACAAGATCTAAGTCTTAATAAATTCAAATGATTAATTTAAATATTACAATATTAAAAGTAAGTTGTGCCAGAAAGAATTTTATACCATTAAAGATTAAGTTGAGCACAAAAAGGCTTGGGATTGAGCTGCTCCAATTAATTTTGTTTTTTTTTTTATATTTTGTTCTGTTTTTTTTTTGTTTTCATAAAATGAAGAATATTTACTTTTTAAAGTGTTATATTATTTTAATTATTTTGAATGTGAAGACTATGTGGATATTTTTTTATTTTATTTTCTTTGGATCATGGTCTGGCAGTTTAAATAGTTTATGCGGCCTACCCGAATGTCCTTTCTATGGTATTTTTTATTTTATTTTTTTATTTGTGATGGGTTTGCTCTTGTCTAAGTTATAGGTGACAGAGACAGAGTGGACGATGGAGTGAACTTACCCAGAAGAAGCCTGTTCACTCTAACTTTGAAGAGATTCGGGTTGAATGCGTTCGGAAACACAGACGCAGGTAGTGAGTTCCATTCATTCGCTGTGCGCATTATGAAGGATGTTTGGAAGCGCTTGGTGCGAATTGGTGGAATGGCAACAAGGTAAGGATAGTAACTTGCAGTGCGTCTAGATGTCCGATGGTAGAAGGGGGCTGGTGGGATGAGGTCGTGGAGTTCTTGAGCACACTCACCGAAATACAGTCTGTAGAAAACCGACAAGCAGGCAACCTTGCGGCGATGAGCCAAGCTGTGATGCTTGATATCCACAAGTTCAATGTCGCCGATGAGCCTCTTTGCTCTGCGGTCCACCGAGTCAAGCGCGGCAAGCTGATACTTAGCTGAGCCATCCCAAAGGTGGCTGCAATACTCCATGCAGGATCGAACTTGCGCTTTGTACAGGGTTAAAAGTTGTCCAGGCGTAAAGTATCGCTTCATCTTATTTAGGAAGCCTAGTTTTTTGTCCGCAATTTGGGCTTTGTACTCAATGTCTTAAGTTCTCTTTACCAAATGTACCACAACGTGACCTAAACTTAAATCTTGACGGCAAAAATCTTAAAGTTATGACGGAAACTGTATTCTTAGGGATTACTATCGATTCAAAATTGCAGTGGGGCGCGCACATTAGAACTCTTTCGGGAAGGTTAAGTTCAGCTGCATATGCAGTAAGGAAAATAAGGCAGTTAACCGATGTAACCACAGCTAGGTTAGTGTGCTTATTGCCACAGTATTATGTCTTATGGCATTCTGCTGTGGGGATCAGCAGCAGATGTTGACTCAGTTTTCATATTACAAAAGAGGGCAATCCGCGCGATCTATAAAATGAGTCCTCGCGAGTCCCTCAGAGATAAATTTATAGAGATCGATATACTGACTCTACCTTCATTTTATATTTTGGAATGTATTTTGTATGTCCGCAAAAATCGAGGGCTTTTCAAAACTAGAAGCGACTTCCATAATTTAAATACACGCAGTAAGCACGAAATTGTAATGATGCAATGATTGTTAGCTGCGAACCATTTTGAGAGAACAATTCGACTTTCGTTGACATTTAAGACATACGTATCTTGCCTATCTATTTAAAAAATTAGCGAAGTATCATCAGCAAATAGAATTATATCCGATAAGTTGTCCATCATAAAAGGGAGATCATTAATGTAAACAAGAAAAAGGAAAGGGCCGAGAATTGAACCTTGGGGCACGCCCATCTTGACTAGAGACCCGGAGGACGTCGCTCCATTAACATTTACTTTTTGCTGTCTGTTTGATAAATAGGAAAGCACGAGATCAGCAGATTTTCCACGAATTCCGTAGTGGTGTAATTTACAGATCAGTGTGTTGTGGTCAACGTAGTCGAAAGCTTTTGAGAGATCACAGAAAATGCCAATGGCATACTGGGACCTCTCCCAAGCTTCCAAGATGTGGCTGATGAGTTTTACTCCCGCGTCCGTTGTCGACCTACCTTTCGTGAAACCAAACTGTTGACTATGCAGGATCCCATTTGAATTGAAGTGAGACAACATCTGTCCCAGCATGATTTTTTCATAGATTTTACTCAATGCTGGAAGCACTAATATAGGTCTATAATTAGAAGGATCACTCATACAGCCTGATTTGAAAATTGGTACTACATTCCTGTGTTTAATTAAGTCAGGAAAGGTGCCGCTGTCCAAACATTGATTTAATATGCCTGTTAGGACAGGAGCAATTGAATCAATAATATCTCCAAGAACCCTAACGGATATCCCCCACAAGTCTTCAGTATTTTTTATGTTGAGACTTTTTGTGAAGTGATATTTTTTTGTCGTAGGTTGATATTGATTTTTTTTAATGTTATATATGTTGTGGACCAAGTTATTAATACGGCATTATTCATGATGCCCGGGTAGTTTGAAAAATGCCCAATATGTTTAGGCAATATGATAAAAACAATTGAAATAATTAAATTGACCGGGCTTACTGAATAATGCCCATCACTTATTGAGCAGGGTAATCAAAACTTTGTTTTTTTTTAATTATTTTAATGTTGATATTAGTTTTAATATAGAATAGGTAAGGACGATACTATTTAAGCAAACAAAGTTGACGGAGCCTCCCCGAGCGGTGATGCTCCGTCAACTTTGTTACGTATATTGAACGTATTTCTGTCTGCAGGGTCTAAAGTACAACATGAAGGAGATGACGGGAGCTGAATTGCTCGCTCACTTCAGCTCTCGTCATCTCCTTCGAACCTAACCTATCCGTTTCGGGGTGCCCTAAGCTCCCGAGCTCGCTCTTGGACTAATTCATTCACCATAATTATTGAATTGCCCAACCATTACGCAGCAATATTTGTAATGACCAGACAATCACCACTATGTCAGGCTTATTGGCAACAATAGTCCTGTCAGTGATGATAGACCGATCCCAATACAACGTGACATTGCCATTTTCGAAAACTGTGTCGGGCGCATACCTATAGGTAAGGTACTTCGATCATCGATCGATCGTCGATTCAACAAGATTGTATTTAAGAACAAGTCGCTAAAGGATAATCCTGGGTACAAGCACAAAATAGAAAGTATACAGAAGGGCCACACCCACCGTTTCGAAAATTGACAGCTAAACTTGACAGATTCACTAGGGTTGCTACTACATTGACGCCGAATTTTAAAAGAGAGTATTTAAGTAAGAGGTTGTATAAGTTCCAAACATAAATAAATCGATGCGTCTAAACATACATCATATTACGCTTACATGCCTTAGACAGAGCATCATTAAAGTGAGAAAAGCACCAAGCTCGACAAAAATATAAATGTGAAAAAAAGGTAATAAACTCAAAAAACCCTTAAGAAGCTAAATAAAAAGATGTACTTACACAATAATAAAACTATTCTGTGCAGTCGGAGGAAACATATTTGTGAGCTGGATGAGTTAAACTATATTAATATGACAAAGTTTCATAGCCTTTCCAATTTCGTCTATGGACTTAAAATAATTTATTACATTCCTAGATATTCAATTTCTTACTAGTCATCTTGAAAAAATTAATGACCTTTATAACTTAAAATGAAGGAAAAACACGAATACAAATAATTAATTTAAAGTATATTCGGTCTGTAACAATTAATAAAGGTACCCAGCCAATGCAATCTCTTTACGGTACTTAATGTATGAATGACGTGACAAACGCCCGCACAAAGCACTCGTGACAGCCGCGACTGAGCTCGGTCCAATATTGTCCATTATTCTCTGTAAAATAGTGTCAATGTGTGTGTGCAAAATGACTATGTTCGTGGTGGCCTCTCTGTCTGCGATGCGCTGCCGCTTACGTACTTTGTGCTACAAGGTTGTGTCTATTCAAATAGTCTCCGTTAGCTAGAGTTCTAGTCTAGATAATGTGATGGATTGATTCCCTCGGCCGGTGACATGCTCGACAGATGTCAACCGCCCCGCTCAATATATTTCCGGTAGTTGTTCTTATTAGTTATTACTTTATTAGCGACTCCAAAAACTAGAAGCGCAGAAGCGTAGAAAATGACGAAAAATATGCAATTCTTAACGGCACCCTTTCGCCCGTTGCGAATTCGAGTGGTGGACTTTCATCATTGGATTTTCATAACCTGCTTTCACCGCGTTCTGAGCAATTTCTTGCTCAATGAGGCTTTTCGTTCTTTGAGCGTAACAGATATAGTCCGTATAATGAATGCCATATTTTCGTAATAAGGGCGTTATTAGTATCACGCGGATTTGCTCACGCACGAGGGATTGGCCCGCATTCAGCCCCGAAAGCGAAGTACCCTTTATTGTAAAGCCCGCGTGCATGAGCAAATCCGCGTGATACTAAATACGCCCTAGAATGACGATATTATTATTTAGTAACCATGTCCAAATAACATATTTGTAGGCACTTCTAAAGATTTCTTTCTGTTGAGAGCTATGGTTTCGAATGACTTTGACAGACGTCAACTTGACATAACACAAAGCACTGGTTTTTGACAGGAACAAGGGAGATTAGTCAAGGATCGAGTAAGAATATGGCGGGTTGGATTAAGTTGTTAATTTGTGATAAAACTGGACGTATGGAGAAATATAGTGAGAGTGACCGATTGTTCGTGTAGATAAAACTACGTGCTTAGTAGAATGTCGTGTACGTTATTCGCCAATACATAACGTGATCAGTTACATTGTGATTTGTGAACTTAGTTCTAGTCCGAAAAGAACCCATGCAAATAATGGCTTTTCCTGACAATTACACAGTATTCCCTACATATTAATATTCAGTCAACATGCCAAAATAACATATTAATAATACAATATTTTCTTATATCTATTTGTTACCTTAATTAATAACCGGGCGTGCTGGGCCCCTTCGACCACCCACTTACTCTCAGCGTGACATGGACCGGGCGTAGTGGGCCTGATAATCTGTTGATGAAATTCAGGTATTTAATATTCCTACACTGTGTATAAAATTAGAGTAATATAAACGTTTGGTATTGTTGCTTTTGGTATACTGCTCGAAGTTGCAAATCCTGATAAAAATGCTTAAAATTACTACAAACACCTCATTCATCTTTGCTCTTACAGCAAAACGACTAAAGAAACCATTTTACATTAGTGGTTCCTATTGTTCGCTTTGATTTTATTATTAACGCTCTGCCAGCACCACAAAAGAGTTTTGTATTCTTGGATTCCTTTGTGCACGTTTAGTTCTGACGTAAGTGCCACAATTTTGAGCGCTCAAGAACTGAGTTAGTGGATGTCATTGTCAAGTCAACTTATGGCGGCAAAATTTTTTTAGTCTTATTTTGATTTTAAGAGTTTTTCACTATAGAGTTGATAATTTTAGTCTTTCTTTGGTAGTGTTGTTGGGTTAGCAGTTAGTGTTATTGGTATTACGAGTTTTCTTGAGTTAAGTGTTTTTATTAGTGTGAATTTCAAACAAGATTTTTCTTGGTGTTTGTGTTCTAACATCCAGGGTTTGTATAAACCTATTTCTTTAATAGATTTAATTTTTTCAACCGGTATCTGTCATGGATAACAAGAAACCCCCTGACCCTCCCGATCCCTTTGATTACAGTCCGATTCTAACCATTACTCTCCCCGATGACAAAATTGATAACGCTATGGACTCCGAATCTGCGCAAAGAAAAAGACCCGCATGCTCGCCCCCCGCTACTCCTATCAATCCTCCGAAACAATCCAAGCATACGATAGGCAGACACACATACAACTCGAGAGATAACGCACCATATGTAGTTCACGTGTCCTTAAAAGATGGACAGACCTCTGGCACTGTTCTACATCCTGTTAAGTTTGGTATGTTCCTCACACAAAATAACTTTGCTAATGTTATTCTCGGAAGCTTGAAACGTTTGGGGCGAAATAGACTCGCAGTAAGTTTTAAGACTCACCTGGATGCAAACAGTTTTCTAATAAGCCCAATACTGACATCCCATGGATACATTACTTCTATCCCTATATATAACGTTACGCGCATGGGTCTCGTCAGAGACGTACCTATCGAGTGGACAGAGGAAGAGGTCATTGAAAATATCAGGGTTCCCACTGGATGCGGTCCAGTAATTAAGGCCAGGAGAATGAACCGAAAGGTGAGTTCTCCGGGCGTTACTGAGTGGAAGCCCACTCAAACCGTTATTCTTACCTTTGATGGCCAAGTTTTGCCAAATCGTGTATATTGCTTCTACTCTACTCTCCCAGTTGAAAAGTATATGTACCCAACTATTCAATGTTTCAACTGTTGTCGTTTTGGTCACACACGCACTGTATGTCGCTCACAACCACGCTGTTTTAAATGTGGTGAAGACCACCTAGGTGATGGCTGCCAAGTCCCCACTGAATTTGGCTTTTGTGTTTCCTGCTCTGGAAGTCACTATGCCACCGACAAGTCTTGCCCGGAGTTGGGTCGGCAAAAAGGAATAAAAGCACTGATGGCTGAGAAATCAATCTCTTATGCAGAAGCAAGTCAGGTATTCCCACAAGTTTCAAGATCGTATGCTGAAGTAATTAGATCATCTCCAAAAACCAAACCTATAGCCAGTCCTCTTCTGTTCCCCAGATCAACTCCCCAAACTCCAAAATCACACCGCAAAACTGTATTAATCAAACCAAAATCCCATGCCCCCCTGTCACCTAGTTATGATAAGCAAGCTCACCAAGCCCTTATTCAAGATTATTCATTCACTCCTGTCCAAAATGGTGGTGCTTACCCTCGGGCAAGTACTAACAGTCCTATTTCTTCAGAAAGTATTTTAAATATTATATCCAGTATGCTAATGGCTATATTAGCAAACCCTGCTCACTCACTACCTGACCACGTTGCCAACAAATTGACATCTATAATGAATTATATTCACAATGCTCCCCCTTCACCTTCTTCAGTGGAACGTCAGGAGTATTACTCCCAGGAAACATGATTTAGTTTTCCTCATTAATAAATTCAAACCATCAATCTGCAGCATTGCTGAGACATGGCTTCGTTCTGAAAGTAATTTCAGAATCCCATGTTTCAATGGTGTTCGACATGATAGATCAGATGGATATGGGGGATGTGCTTTGTTCATCAATAACAAAGTATCATTCACCCCAATTCCTCTACCCTTTGTAGGTGACAACATCAATGTTGTTGCTGTTAAGGCTGAGGATATAATTGTTTTTAGTTTTTATATTGCATACCCACAAATTGATGATCTTGATATCATAAAAAGTTTGTTAAGTAATGTACAAGGTCCATTACTTGTCATGGGTGATTTTAATGGTCACCACTATAGATGGGGGTCAGAAACCTGTGACAATTTTGGTATAGGCGTAGTGGATATATTAGATGAACTTAATTTATGTGTGATAAATGATGGGTCTGCCACACGTCGGGCTGTGCCTGGGCAAAATAACAGTTGTGTTGATTTGACATTTTGTTCATCTAATATAGCCAGCCTTTTTAATTGGAGTCGCTTGAATATGACCTATGGGAGTGATCACTATCCCATCATGGTGGAAATACCTTCCAAAATTATCCCCGATAGAATCTGTGCTCCTCTTTTAAAATATCAACTGAACTCAGTTGATTGGGACCTTTACTCAAAAATTATAGATTTGCGCGTCTCCTCTCTTCCTTCCATTAATGATGAAAATGCTCAGGAATGCTTTTTGTCATTCTCCAACATAATATCTGCTACAGCAGATGATTGCTTCCCTGCCAAAAAACTGCCAAAGGGCAAAATCCCATCTCCGCCATGGTGGGATAGGGAATGTTCTGCTGTGATCAAAGCTAGGAATGAGGCCGAAATGAATTTTAACTTAAATATGAACCTAGAGAACATCATAGCTTTTCAGCATATATTGGCTAAGTCCAGGAAACTACTTAAGAAAAAAAAAAGAGATAGTTGGCGTAGGTATTGTGATTCACTGAGTCCATCCACTCCAGTTTCAGTAGTATGGCGTAGGTTGAAATCCTTTAGGAATAATTTGAGGCCTCCCTCTGGGAGCATAATGTCTGATGAGCTTAGTCACCAGTTTTTTTCTAAATTAGCCCCAGCTTATGTTCCTGGTAAATATGAATGTGTCTCAATGAACCACCAAACAGCATCAGATGATCCTTTGGACAGACCATTTACATTGGAGGAACTTAAATCTGTCCTTGCCCATGTAAGGGACTCTGCCCCTGGGGTGGATGGATTCCCATATTCCTTCATAACCAAAGCTGGAGATAAGACCCACCAGTATTACCTGGACTTGGCCAATTACTGCTTTTCCTCTGGATATATTCCTCCTGATTGGAAGGTTTAAATTATTATTCCAATATTAAAACCTGGTAAAGATCCTAGTGATCATTGTTCCTACAGACCAATTGCTCTATCGTCAATACTCATTAAACTCTTGGAACACCTTATTAAAAACCGCCTGGAATGGTTTGTGGAGAGCAGGAAATTGCTACCAACATCTCAATTTGGCTTTAGGAGAAGTCTGGGTACAGCTGATAGTGTGGGTACCCTCACATCAGAGATCCGGTTGGCCCTTAGTAGGAATGAGTCTGTGGTAGCCGTTTTCTTAGACATTTCAGCTGCATATGATTCTGTCCTCATCCCTGTTCTTGGGCAGAAAATGAAAGAGCTGGGAATCCCGCCTAAAATTCGTCAGACCATATCAAATATCTTTTTAGACCGTAGTCTTAAATTAAGAATTCCTGGGGAGGAGTCTGCATCAAGATTAGCTTGGCGGGGCCTTCCTCAGGGATCCGTTCTTAGTAGTCCCCCTTTATATAATATTTATACCTGCAATCTACATTCCTGTTTAAATCTTAATTGTAAAATCCTTCAGTATGCTGATGATATTGCGTTATTGGTCTGTGGCAATTCCATTGTGGATGCTGCTCAATCTATGAATGTTTCTTTGTCCTCATTAAACCAATGGCTGTTAGATCATGGGTTATCTTTAAGTGCTCCAAAAAGTACATCAGTTGTGTTTACTCGCAGACGTATTATCCCTCAACTTGACATTAATATAGATGGCCAATTTATACCAGTCAAAGAACAGGCTAGGTTTCTGGGAGTTATCCTGGATTCTAAATTGTCAGGTGTGGACCACATTAATAATACAGTTAAAAAATGTGAGCGCTCAGTTTCGATTCTTAAGGCTCTGGCAGGTGTCTGGTGGGGGGCTCACCCATACACCTTAAAACTGGTATACAATGCTCTGGTTAGAAGCGTGTTGGATTACTGTAGCTACTTAATTGAGCCATGTAATAAAGAAGCCCTACGTAAATTCGATGCAGTCCAGGCCAAATGCCTTAGAATAGTTATTGGCGCCATGAAATCTTCCCCCATTAATGCTCTCCAGGTTGAATGTGCAGATCCTCCCCTTACCCTTCGTAGACAATACTTAGCAGATCGTTTCTTGTCAAAAGTTTTCTCCCTCTCATCCCATCCCTTACTTCCCATTTTGGAGCAAATCAACCTTTCTTTTAATGTCTCTTCTTACTGGAATAATAAATGTATTCCATTGATGAATAGGTACAGGGAGCTTAAACAACTCTCTTCGCCTGTTTGTCAATACCCTTCTCTTCCAGTATTTGCTTCCGCATATGAGGTGGTCCATTTCAAGCCAAAGATCGTCTTGGGCCTTGGTATCACTAAAAACTCCCAGGACGTAAAAGCAGAGTTTGCTCGGGCTATTCAGAGATACTGGAAGGGTTGGAATTTGTTCTATACGGATGCATCTAAATTATCATCAACGGGGTGTACAGGTGTTTCAACATACTTCCAGAACTCTAAAATAGCTCTTGTATTCCAATGTCCGCCAGAATCTTCAGTTTTTACAGGGGAATGCATCGGTATACTAGAAGCCGTCAATTTTATATTATCGCACAATATCCAAAATTCGGTTATTTTTTCAGATTCGCATAGTAGCATCCAGGCTCTAGGACAAAATCAATTAAAATCTAAAATTCACAGCAAGATTATTGTAGATATACGTAATTTACTCTTCTCTTGTCACAACAAAGGTTTAAACATTGAAATAGTTTGGGTTCCCAGCCATTCGGGTATATGTGGCAACGAGTGTGCTGACTCTCTGGCAAAATTTGCTACATCCAAACCTGTGGATAGAAAACACTATCTGCTTCATAGTTACGACTTGCGCTCAGACACCAAACTTAAATTATTCAGCTCGTGGTCAGCGGAGTGGCAAGCAAGCTCGAAACTCAAAGGGGCATATTATGCCTACATTCAACCTGACATCCAGCGGAAACCTTGGTTTTTCAAATGCCCTAAAATGTCTAGAAGAGCTGTTTCATCCTTGTGTAGGCTGAGACTCGGTCACTGCTGTAGTCCAGTATTCCTAAATAAGATCCGTGTTCGTGACTCTTCCTTGTGTGAGTGCGGCCTTGATGATGGTACATTAGACCATATCTTTTTTTCATGTCCTTCGTATTCCCACTCCTTTGACTTGTATCATATGCTTCCCAACATTAAAATCCCCCTCCCTATCAACTTCCATTCCCTTTTAGCAAATTTCTCTCCTAAAGTTATCAAACTCCTTTCAAAATTTATAATTGACAATGGCATCAAAATGTAGTTACTTTTTTTTTTATTTTTTTTTTTATCAATGTCTATCTTTGTTATCTACCACAAAGTTCGTCGGCTCATCTCACCGCGCTGTCGCCTCTACATGACACTGGAAGAATAAACAAAGTTCGACGGCTCGACTCACCGTGCTGTCGACTCCACATGACACCGAAAGAATAGCTCAATTCGACGGCTCGCGTCATTGTGCTGTCGTCTCTACATGACACTGGCAGAATAATCGGCATCGGCTCAGTTGCCAAAGAAGGAAAAAAAAAAAAAAAAAAAACTGAGTTAGTGAAATACTTTTCAAACGTCTTTCAATACATGCCTTTAGATAAAAGCAACGCCCATTTGAAATGTTGGTTCTTTATGTGTTTAGATGTTATTTTACCATTTAAATTCAACATCGAAATCAAGATAAAATTATGCCGGGATAAGTTTCAAGGGCGACTTCTACGAAAATGAGCGGCCTCCGCCCGTATCAATTTTCAATTTAATTTTATTATTTGTCTCAATATCCAGTTCTCAGTAGATATCGATTATAAAAATTGATTTGAACGGGCTACTTGTAGGAGATTGAAGTAACGAAGCTTTTATCAATAGACTAGCTTCTGCCAGCGGCTTCTCCCGTGCGAACGACGTAACATATTCCCGAAAATTATCTCAAGGGAACATATTCCCAGGATAAAATGTATCCTATGTGCCAAATTTCACCCAGATCCGTCCAGTTGTTTGAGCGTGAAGAAGTAACAAACACACACACGCACACTCACAAACTTTCGCCTTAAGGCTAGCTTTTCCCTACGAAGTAGGTATTTATCGAACCACTGTTACCGCGAAGCGAGCGGCGCGCTCGCGTGTGCGTAAAGTCGTCAAAAAAGGCACAGTAACGGTGTGTAGAGAAGTTTTATTTTACTACGAGTATTGCTTTTAAAAGTTACTAAAATACGAGAGTTACAATGCGTGGTAAATAAATAATAACTTATAGTGTGTACTTTAGTTTAAAAAAAATGGCATAAATCGTATTTTATTTATTCAATTAATTGTTTTTGATAACATAAACGGACGGACTAAAAATAAAAACAAATATTAAACTGTTGTTGAATCAAAATCCAAGATGGTACATATCGAAATTGCCAAAATTTTAGTCATGGGTGTCATTTTTATGGATTTTGGGGTCGCTATTTGCGAATTTGTGGTCAAAATAAAATTCCAAGATGGCGCCGACCGAAAGTTTTGAAACTTTCGTCATGGGTGTCATTTTCGGGGTTTTCGGAGTCACAAATTGCGAATTCATGGTCAAAATAAAATTCCAAGATTGCGCCGACCAAAATTTTCGTCATGAGTGTCATTTTCAGGGGTTTTCGGGTCGCTGAATGTGAATTTGTGGTCAAAATAAAATTCCAAGATGGCGCCGACCGAAAGTTTTGAAACTTTCGTCATGGGTGTCATTTTCGGAGTTTTCGGAGTCACAAATTGCGAATTCGTGGTCAAAATAAAATTCCAAGATGGCGCCGACCAAAATTTTCGTCATGAGTGTCATTTTCAGGGTTTTTCGGGTCGCTGAATGTGAATTTGTGGTCAAAATAAAATTCCAAGATGGCGCCGACCGAAAGTTTTGAAACTTTCGTCATGGGTGTCATTTTCGGGGTTTTCGGAGTCACAAATTGCGAATTCATGGTCAAAATAAAATTCCAAGATTGCGCCGACCAAAATTTTCGTCATGAGTGTAATTTTCAGGGGTTTTCGGGTCGCTGAATGTGAATTTGTGGTCAAAATAAAATTCCAAGATGGCGCCGACCGAAAGTTTTGAAACTTTCGTCATGGGTGTCATTTTCGGAGTTTTCGGAGTCACAAATTGCGAATTCGTGGTCAAAATAAAATTCCAAGATGGCGCCGACCAAAATTTTCGTCATGAGTGTCATTTTCAGGGTTTTTCGGGTCGCTGAATGCGAATTTGTGGTCAAAATAAAATTCCAAGATGGCACCGACCGACGTATTTCAAACTTTCGTCATGGGTGTCATTTTCAGGGTTTTTGGGGTCGATAAATGCGAATTTGTGGTCAAAATAAAATTCCAAAATGGCGCTGACCAAAATTTTTAAAACTTTGGTCATGGGTGTCAGTTTTAAAGTCAGCTCCATCTTATATTTTAATTAGAACCATGAAAATGACACTCATGACGAAATTTTCAGAAATTTTGGTCGGCGCCATCTTGTATTTTCATTTTAACCCCATATTAACATTTATCGACCCCAAAAACCATGAAAATGACACGCATGACGAAAGTTTCAGAAATTTTGGTCGGCGCCATCTTGTATTTTAATTTTGACTCCATATCAGCATTTATCGACCCCAAAAACCCATGAAAATGACACCCATGATGAAAGTTTCAGAAATTTTGTCGGCGCCATCTTGTATTTTCATTTTGACACTATCTTAGCATTTATCGACCCCAAAAACCATGAAAATGACACCCATGATGAAAGTTTCAGAAATTATGGTCGGCGCCATTTTGTGTTTTAATTTTGACTCCATATCAGCATTTATCGACCCCAAAAACCATGAAAATGACACCCATGACGAAAGTTTCAGAAATTTTGGTCGGCGCCATTTTGTGTTTTCATTTTGACCCCAAATTCGTATCTAGCGACCCTAAAAACCATGAAAGTGACACCCATGACGAAAGTTTCAAAAATTTTGGTCGGCGCCATCTTGTTTTTTCATTTTGACTTCATACTAGCATTTAGCGACCCCAAAAACCATGAAAGTGACACCCATGACGAAAGTTTCAGAAATTTTGGTCGGCGCCATCTTGTATTTTCATTTTGACCCGACATATCTATCGACTAATATTCAATTTTTTTTTTTTGTCTATTAACCCAAAAAACAAATAAAATACACCCATGACGTATATTTCGGTCTTCTTTGAAGTCTGTTAAAAAACTTTCCTAACCTACTGATTCTGTTACACTGTGGTCTCATAATAAATCTTTCGACAGATTAGCGAGAAGTCCAGCACGAATAAAACTGGCATAGGTCCTGCCTCGTCAAGGCCTTTCGGGCGACTGAAGAGCCGTACGGCGGCCGCTGTGTTATATATAAATTTATTATTAAAACAATTAAACTATTTTATAAATTCTACTCTGAGAATAAAGTTCTATAAGTTGTTAACTATTTTAGATTTGTGTTTTGGGAGTAAATATTTTATAATCTTCAAGAAAAATAATATAAATCATCAAAAAAACATCGTTTCAGCCTCCTCTTCCGATTTTTTTTTGATCGAGTGAAGTTTATGATATCATGTTTTGAGTCTCAGAAATGAAAAGGACATATAGTGAACTACAATATATATTTTTATTGCATTAAAAAAATCACTATTTGTTTGTTTAATAATGAATCAAAGAGATGTAAAAGTCGTGTTACCTGCCCTTAATAATATTTTATTATATATGTGATATTTTAGATTGAATTCAAATTATATGAAACTCTATCTTTAGTCGAATGTTAGGAAAGTAACCAAGAAGAATAAAATCCGATGGATGCGAGACGCACAGTACTAGTCGATGTGGGGACCTTTTGGGGCCTTCAGCAGTGGACGTCTTTTGGTTGAAACGATGATGAGAAACAAGATATCAAGAAATTTTCGTCATAAACCAGAGGTAAATGTTAAGCATTCTACGATACAGGTTACTTTTAACCCTTTGGATGATTTGTGAATAATAAACATCGAAATAATGATCTATAATTAGTCTCAATTCTGGCAGGAAAGTGGTAATAACTGCTATTTCTTTTATTACCGACTTCTTAAAAAAGAGGTTGTCAATTCGATACGTATGTATGTACCTAATATTGTTGGAATTGGACAATATTCACAAATGAACCCGTTTACAGCGAAGCAAGACAGCCGAAGAAAGCATTTCACTTTGACGAACTAAATTGAGTGTTATAACTTATACCTATATCTTTACATTTACTCTTTTATACATTAACTATTGTTTAATATTTAAGTTTAAATAACTACTTTAAACTTTAATTATATTATTATTTGCTTTGTAATGGATGCTCATCCCACTTTTCCTTCGGTAGCATTTGTACGGTACACGTACAGGCAAATTGTTAACGCCGCGACCTACTTTTCTCTACTCATTTTATTTACATTAATTATTTATTTATTTAGTTGACCAATAGCTGCTGTAGCGCTATAATCGCGGATTAGCATCCAACTAAAAATTCGTGTAATTTTTACGAATAAACTTTATTATGGTGAAATCTGTGGTTTTCGTCAACTCATATCACACAACTCAACTGTTAGTAACTGGCTAGCTCTGAGCCGTACATTACTCTACGTGGGTTTCTAAACACGTGCGCCAAATTTCATAAGTGTATGTAGTTTGTCCATGCATTTCTCCAAAAATAGTAATCGGATCGTATTCATTCTTTTTATCGCTCAACTTAGGGAAAAGTACAAGTTTCATCCAAATCAGTTCAGTAGTTTTTTTATATTCAGGAAGCTATAACCCTAAAATGTGGCCATGGGCCCATATTCGGCCATTGCACAAATCCAGACTCAGGGCTGCTACTGAGATAATCCAGATGGAATAACCCAACCCGGGAATCGAACCGAGGACTTCATGCTCTGCAGTAGCGCTTGTTACTATTGGACCAACGACGCAGATTAGCATGCTATAATTAACAAGCTAAAATTTGATGATCCGAGGAGGAGTCGAGTTGGGTGGAGTGAGTCTGAGTCTCAAACTCTAACTTCTGCATTCCAAGTTCTTCTGCAGACCCGACGACTAGACAGGGCACAGACGTCTGCGGAGCGACCTCGCCTTATGTCGTTTCTGTGCAAAACTTTGCTTCTTCTGGTTCGCGGTCACCACTCCAGAACTTTTCAAGCCCGTCGAACATCCGTTCCGCGAGCAATGTGTCCTGCCTACTCCCACTTCTGTTTGGCAACTCTTCGGGCTTTTTCGGTCTGGTTCTCTTGCGGATAACCTCATTACTGATTCGATCACAAAAGAAAACTCCGAGCACAACCCTTTTTTCTGATAGGCCCATTATGAGCGATTAATCTCTCGGTACCACACAAAAGTTAAAGTTTGAGATAACATAATGTACCTACATAATTATTTTAATAAATCATCTTAATTTATTATAAATTATCATCTAATGCGCCTGTGGCACTCAGTACAGAATGTTAATAACAAATGGTATCGATCAAGGTAAGTAACTACGCGGAATAATAATGAACATAACCGCAGAAAAACCCCCTCAAATGATTTGATACCTTCGTATATGCTATTTTCCTTATAACTGTGCAATGACGCTCAAAGAACAATGGAGGAGTTTCTTCTCAATGCGCCTTGTCATCATCAGTACTGGCGCTAAGGGCATTGGCGCCACTTTAAAAGCGGGAAAGTTATTGTGAGATTGTTCAATCTTTCCTTTTATAGAAATTGACAATAAGACATACAAATCTGGATCTTTGTTAAATAACCGTTCTAAACATACAATAGTGAACCATTGTTATCATAAACTGCAATTTAATGAGCTTGTCCATAAAATTCAACAGACACAATTGAATGAGCAAACTACCGTAGTACTTCTTATTGGAAATAGCCTTAGTATAACAAAAAGGGACATAGTTAATGGTATTGACACCCTACTTAAGTTAAGATTAGGCAAATTAATATTATGTGCATTGCCCTATTCTGGCAAGTTACTTGTTCATGAAAATGAATACATTTCTAGTTTGAATAACCTGATGCATATATTATCTTGTCGTCATAGTGACCGTTTATTGTTTTTTGACACCAACAATTTTGTTAGTGATTTTGTTTTGATTGGGAACCATATGTTTCTTCCCAAAAATAGTCGACATTTATTAGCTACATTGTTAGCTTTTAATATACACGCAGTTATTGATAATTTAACTGAGACTAGGTTTAGTGATTTAACAGTATTATCCAGTTTTTCTGATAATACTTTAAACGATGATTCTTTAAACGATTAGAGCCGACAAAAGAGAAGTCGAATAGTAATATTTTACTATATCATCAAAATATAAATCGCTTCTCCGGCAAAATTTTAGACGTGTAATTGTTAGTAGATAAATACCACATGGATATCTTATGTTTTTGTGAAACTTGGTTAAAACCAGATAGGATGTTGTTTAATGTAAATAATTTCTCAGTTGCCAGCGCGTACAACAGATCCACAGTGGGTGGTGGTACCCTGATACTTTGTAATAGTCATTTAAAATATAAGGAAAGGAAGGATATCACTGCTTACTCTGTTGATCGCTTGTGTGAGGTAGCATGTGCAGAGGTCGAGGGGCATACTGTCTTGTGCGTTTACAGACCACCAGCATCAAACTTGTCATTGTTTTTGATTACAATGGAAGAATTATTAAGTAAACTTTTCAGAGATAATAAATTAGTTTTTGTTTGTGGTGACTTAAATATAGATCTGTTAGTCAACTCGCCTGAAAAATGTAAGCTCATTTCATTATTTAAATCATTTAACCTAAAATATTTATTTAATGAACCAACAAGAATAACAGCGACTTCAGCTTCTTGCATAGATAATGTATTCACAAATTGTAAAGTAAAAGATTCGTTTTTAATTAGTGGCGTTAGGTCAGACCATACTGGTCAACTAGTATCTTTTGAGTCAAATAAAAAAATTAACCTAGCTAAATCAATTCGATTAAGACCACTTACTAAAAATAAATTAATCTCTTTTAATAATAATGTTTTTAGCAACCTTTGTAACGCCAGTTTTGATTCAAACGACCCCAATATAAATTACGGCACGTTGTTTTCAACAGTTTGCCAAGAATTCAATAAAACGTGTCCTGTAAAAACAGTTAAAGTCAACAATTCCAAATCGAAATTTAGTGAATGGGCCACTGTGGGCATAAGAAAAAGCCGAGATATCTTATATAATTTATATTACGAAAAATCTTTGACTTCCGATCAAGTTTTTCACACTTATGTTAGAAACTATTCTAAAATATTCAAAAGAGTCTGCGCTCAAGCAAAATCTCAAATAATAATTAACAAAATTGGTGCTTCTAATAACAAAATAAAAACTGTGTGGCAATTAATTAATAGAGAAACTGGAAAGATACAACAACGCGATCAGAATGAGTTGTCTTTGAAAATAACTAATCAAACCATTTCTGATAGGCAAGAAGTCGCTGAGACATTAGAAAATTTCTTTACCAACATTCCGTTAGAGGTTACAAAGTCTCTTCCTTCCTCATCTAAATTAGCTGAAGCTCTTCTTAAAGAAAACTTTACTAAGGACATACCAATCTTTAAATTTAAACCAATATGTATTAATACAATTAAAAACGCGTTCAAAAGTCTCAATATAAAGAATACTGAAGACTTGTGGGGGATATCCGTTAGGGTTCTTGGAGATATTATTGACTCAATTGCTCCTGTCCTAACAGGCATATTCAATCAATGTTTGGACAGCGGCACTTTTCCTGACTTAATGAAACACAGTAAAGTAGTACCAATTTTCAAATCAGGCTGTAAGAGCGATCCTTCTAATTATAGACCTATATCCGTGCTTCCAGCATTGAGTAAAATCTATGAAAAAATCATGCTGGAACAGATGTTGTCTCACTTCAATTCAAATGGGATCCTGCATAGTCAACAGTTTGGTTTCACGAAAGGTAGGTCGACAACGGACGCGGGAGTAAAACTCATCAGCCACATCTTGGAGGCTTGGGAGAGGTCCCAGGATGCCATTGGCATTTTCTGTGATCTCTCAAAAGCTTTCGACTGCGTCGACCACAACACACTGATCTGTAAATTACACCACTACGGAATTCGTGGAAAATCTGCTGATCTCGTGCTTTCCTATTTATCAAACAGACAGCAAAAAGTAAATGTTAATGGGGCGACGTCCTCCGGGTCTCTAGTCAAGATGGGCGTGCCCCAAGGTTCAATTCTCGGCCCTTTCCTTTTTCTGGTTTACATAAATGATCTCCCTTTTATGATGGCCAAATTATCGGATATAATTCTATTTGCTGATGATACTTCGCTAATTTTTAAAATAGATAGGCAAGATACGGATGTTTTAAATGTCAACGAAAGTCTAATTGTTCTCTCAAAATGGTTCGCAGCTAACAATCTTTTACTGAATGCGAAAAAAACAAAATGTCTAAAGTTCTCTTTACCAAATGTACCACAACATGACCTAAACTTAAATCTTGACGGCAAAAATCTTGAAGTTATAACGGAAACTGTATTCTTGGGGATTACTATCGATTCAAAATTGCAGTGGGGCGCGCACATTAGAACTCTTTCGGGTAGGTTAAGTTCGGCTGCATATGCAGTAAGGAAAATAAGGCAGCTAACCGATGTAGCTACAGCTAGGTTAGTATACTATGCTTATTTCCACAGTATTATGTCTTATGGCATTCTGCTGTGGGGATCAGCAGCAGACGTTGACTCAATTTTCATCCTACAAAAGAGGGCAATCCGCGCAATCTATAAAATGGGTCCTCGCGAGTCCCTCAGAGAAAAATTTAAAGAGATCGATATACTGACTCTACCTTCACTTTATATTTTGGAATGTATTTTGTATGTCCGTAAAAATCGGGGGCTTTTCAAAACTAGAAGCGACTTCCATAATTTAAATACACGCAGTAAGCACGAAATTGTAATACCCAAATTCAGATTAACGAAAACTAGCAAGTCTTTTCTTATAAACAGTATACGCTTTTATAACAAGTTGCCAAAGTCAGTTATAGAACTGACCGATGGAAGGTTCAAAAACTACATCAAACGTATCCTTATTAAAAAAGCATATTATAAAATCAAGGACTACGTTGAAGATAAAAACATTTGGCCTTAGCTTCTTCTGCGCATGCAGCTTCCCTGGTAACTTGTAAACGGCACAAATATGTGGATGTCTCTAACTATTCTCAATCTCATTTTTCTTTCCTTCTTTTAATTAGACTTTTACAATGGTTTTCAAACATCTTTATAGCCCTTTGCTAAGAATAGTTACAGCACTGATAACAAAATTTGTGCCACATGTTAAATTTAGTCATGTAAATACTATTTTTATTTACCTTTGTATAGATTCTTTTACCGATTGTTTTGTGAATGTGTTAACATTGTAGGCCTTCTAGATGCTAGTTAACATTTGTTAACTTTTTTATAAAATATATAATCCTTTTATTTTATTTTTTTAGTTTCTTACGACTTATTGTCATAAGTCGGGCCTACGTTGTCCCCCCATGTCTAAGTACTAATGCTGTAACATGGAAATATTGTAAAACCAAACCATTTTTAAAAGAGTAACCATGGAGTTTCTTGCCGGTTCTTCTCCATAGGAAACGACCAACCCGAACCGTGCACCTTTTGTCGACGTTTTATAAGTGCCCATGTAGGCCTATGTGAAATAAAAAATATTGATTTTGATTTTGATTTTGAAATATATTTATTTATTTCGTTTATCCTCGCATTGGAACACCTTGCACAATACACCAATGGAGCATATATTGTCAGCGGTGCCCTTTCACTGGTGGGGGGAAGGTGTACAAGTTTTCAAAAAATTAAGTAAATATAGTCACAAAGAAAGAATTGGGTGGTTCAGATATTAATAGTGTATGCGCCCCAAGTGTTTCTGATTACGTAGGAATGTTAATCTGTAGGTTTGCATGGTGAGGGTGGCCGTACGAAGGGGTACAAAAATAGGAAAAAAATATCAAGCGCGTCAGATATTGAGAAGGGATGTTAAATTAACCCTTAAGAGCTCTTATTAAAAAAACTGACGATTTGGACGGGACCAAAAGTCATGGCCGATTTTTGAACATGCAAAAAAATGTCGTGACTTTGAAATACTCGAGCGCCTCAGATTATACAGACGCTTGAGCTTGATGTCCTTGTCGTACTATCCCCTATTCTGACAATTATGTGGAGGAATTTCATAAATCTAACAGTTATTTTATTATTATAATCTGCGTATATAAAATACAATATAATATATATGTACATATATAAGTAAAATTCTATCCTGTATTTTGAAGGTTGCCTGTAAGAGATTGCCTAGTGCGTTAAGGGCCGCCCATTGTACACTTGTTTTTGTAAATGATTGTCCTATATGTTTTTGTGGTGTACAATAAAGTATTTAATAATAATAATTATAATTTGTGGCTCGACTTGACAGACGATTGACAAAAAAAATTATCTACACAATTTCTTCCAAAATATTAACTAACTGAATATTCTGAATATACACAAGACAAAATAAAACGAAGAAAAAAAAATAAACATAAATAACATAGAAATATGATCCAAGAAATGCAATTTTTATAACAAGGAATGAGAAAATCGAAAATGTCATGTTGACAAGAGCCGCAGCAGCACGTCAGCAAGCATGCCCACCATCTCCGGCCTCGTCGCCCAGCTCCACCTCGCCGCCGCCGGAATCCAGCCCCACCGTGAGTGCTGTGACACCGGCCGTGGCAGTTGCGTCGAGCTCGAGCGACGAGTACTTCTCGCCGCCGACGACACCACCACCTGCGCGTCGACGGAGAGGACGCCGGCCGCCGGACCGCTAAGGACCTCGAGGCCTACCGGTCTCTGATAGGGTCCCAGCACCCGGCGGAAGTATGCTGCGCATGAGATGAACACCATCTATCAATGAAAATGTCATGCGCGCATACTTTGGGGCTACAGAGGGAGGAAACAACCTGAGCGCGTACCGTGTCCGGATGCTCTCTTTGTTTCAGGTGCTTGAGCCAGCCGTCAACGTTTCGGCCCAACGACTTTCGGATCAGGTGCGGGTCATCCAGCGTAATCGTATTTTGGATGATACTGTACTTGATCGCCTCCGAACGGAAATGGGTAACCGTGTCACTGTCCCATCGTCGCAGGCTGTGGTGCTACCACAGTCCAACCACGCTGACGAGGAGAGTAGAGACAGGGTTACACACGTAAGTACCCAGTGCAATGAGGAATTGAGGAGTGCTTTGGAGTGTGCTATTCGGGAGTATCGCAACATGCCACCCGAACTTAGGCCACGATTACCTCGTTTGCCCATGCATAACAAGAATAGGGCGCTGGTGGCTGTTCTGGATTCGCAGTTGTCAAACTATTTTGATGACTTCGAAGACCTCACTGATACACATTCGATCATGTACTGCGCGGCTGTAGCGACATGTCGTGTAGCTCATGTCAAATTTACAGATGACAGAGCTACACGACCGAAACCAGCTGTACCGGGTTGGCAGTGCAGGATCGAACGTCATATTGGTGGGGCCAGAGCACTCATCGGCAAACTAATTAGTTTCAGGGAGGGTAATAGCCGCCCAAGAGTGATGCGCTTTGTGAGACGGGCGTTTTCGGGGACTGACGTCAGCCCCCGAGACACGTGTCATATATCCCGTGTCACAGAGCGCATCGACTTCCTGAAGCAAAACGTGGATGCATGGGCAAACCGTATTAGTAGTTACAGGCGGAGAGTGGAGCGATACACCCAGAATCGCACATTCCAAAGTAATGAAAGGTGGGTTTATCGGGCTTGGGAGCGACCCGACCAAGGTGTGACTGATACGCACCTGCCGGATGATGACGCTATGTGTTCATTCTGGCGCAGCATCTGGTCGGTGCCTGTCAGTCACACCGAAGGTGAATGGACTCGGGAGGTCGAACGAGCGTGTGATCCAGTACAAGAAATGGGGGCTATCACGATCAGCCCCCAAGATGTAGCCCGTGCAGTCCGTCCGTTGTCGAACTGGAAATCTTCAGGACCGGAAGGACTGCACAACTTTTGGATCAAGTGGCTACAAAGGTCGCACGCTCGTTTGGCATCTCAGTACCAGGCAGCCTTAGAGTCCGGTTCGCTACCCAAGTTCCTTACAACAGGAATAACCCACCTGCTCCACAAGTCTGGTAGCACCGCGGAACGCAAAAATTATAGACCAATTACATGTTTACCAACGGTCTATAAGGTTCTTACATCCATTTTGAGAGTTAAAATTAATAAACACATCGACGATAACTCCATCATGTCGGTCTCTCAGAATGGATGTAGGAACGGGTCCCGCGGTACTAAGGAGCTACTCCTTATTGATATGGCCATTAGCCAACAGGTTCGGCGTTCCCGAAAGGATCTGTCGACATGTTGGATAGATTATAAGAAGGCCTATGACTCGGTGCCTCATACATGGCTCATGAGGGTGCTATAATTGTATAAAATAGATACAACTCTACGCACCTTCCTGATGTCGTGTATGGGGCAATGGAGCACAGTCCTTCGCTATCCAGGATGTCGAAATATCCAGAGGAATAAAGAACCTGTAAGGATCGAGTGAGGTATATTCCAGGGCGATAGTTTGGGTCCACTTTGGTTTTGCCTAGCCTTGAATCCTCTAAGCATGATTCTGGAGAACTCAGGGCTAGGCTATCGGTTGAAGAAAGGTGGTCAGGTTATATCTCACCTCCTTTACATGGATGACTTGAAGCTCTTTGTCCCCAGCAACCTTCAGCTGATGGAGCTACTAAAGGTAACTGAAACTTTTAGTAGCGCCATCAGGATGGAGTTTGGTGTGGACAAATGTGCGGTCATGCATGTAAAGCGAGGGGTCAAGGGCCAGACCCAGAAAGCAGTACTGCTGGACACGGCTCGTATTGTTAGGAGGTTCCTCTCTCTGGAACCCTGACCGCCGGTAGCTGGGACCCTGTTCCCGATACCGGTGGGCCTCTATTTTTTATATTTTTAAATGTTTTTCTTTTTTGTGTGTGGTTTGTAAAAATATTTAAAAATGTTATCAATAAGAAAAAGTTAAATAAAAGACATAATAATGATAAATAGCCTTTTGTCGGGCGCCTTCAATAGGTGGGTCATGCTGGTTTTTATGTACTCTTTCGGCGTATGCCGAGGCGCAAGTGAGTATTCAAATGGACTCAGACCAAGCTCGATGCCCTTGATAGGAGAGTCCGGACACTGCTGACCAAAAACCGGATGCATCACCTACGATCTTCGGTGATGAGGCTGCACATCCCGCGGAAGTGTGGGGGTCGAGGCTTTTTAAATGCCATAACTCTTCACAACCACGAGGTGTGCAGCCTCAGAGAATATTTTTTAGAAGCTAAAGTGGGTATGCACCGGGATGTGGTTGCAGTGGACAAGGGACTCATTCCGTCGTCCATGGCTAAAGAGAACTGGCGCAAACCTAGTACTGACTACTGATGTACGCAAAGAGATATGGCAAGGCAAGGAGCTTCACAGGTACTTCTATCGGGCTCTCCATGATTGATGTTAAATTTTCAGCTTCCGTATCCTGGCTACGTTTCGGCGAGTTTTCCGGGGAAACTGAAGGTTTTGTTTGTGCAATTATGGACGAAGTTATCCAGACGACTAAATACCGGAAACATATAATGAAGGACGGGATGGTTGACGTGTGGTGGGCATAACACCGCCCAAGTGAATCCATCAGACATATTATCTCTGGTTGTTCTCTTCTGGCTTGACTTGGTGGACGATGAGGCGAGGAGGCGAGTACTTACAAAGACATTACCAAGTGGCCAGGATTATTCACCAGCAACTTGCTTTGAAATACAATCTAGTGGATTCTGAGGTACCGTATTACAAGTATGCCCGACCCAGTTCTTGAAAATGACCATGTTACTTGCATTGGCCGCGCGCCGCACAATGATAATCGATGTCACCATCCCACATGACGAAAACCTCGTGAAAGCTGAGAAAGAGAAACAAATCAAGTATCTCAACTTAACACACGAGATTGTCCACATGTGGAATGTGGACTCAGCGATCATGGTGCCGATTGCCATTACGGCCAACGGCTTGATGGCCAATAGCCTCGATGACCATCTGTCGAGGCCTTCATTGCACGGTTGGATCAAGGGCCTAATACAGAAGGCAGTACTCCTTGATACGGCTTGCATTATACAATACAAAAAAATACAAAATACAAAATGTTTATTTCTGTACCAACTAGTTTACATTAGTTTATGATTGGAGCCTCCTTTTAAGCATGATAACGCCTGTGTTAGGAGACTTCCGCTCTTCCACAGCTTTGGATGTTTGTACAACTTATAAAATTATTGAGTTATTTACATTTTTCGTTATTACTAGATAATATAATTATTATTATCGAGCGCGTGTTGTGTGCTATAATGCCATTTAAATATAGTACAATTAATATAAATTCAAACACGCTTGCTCGCTCCTGAGTTAAACAAAATAAATACATTAATGATGGTGTTTTAGGTGTGCGGAGTGTGTGATGTGAGTGGGGTGTGTAAGTTGTGACGAGTGTGCGTGGTGTGGGTTGTGTGAGGTGTGTGGAGTGTGTGAGATATGTGGGGTGTGATTGGGTGGTTTGGATGTGTGTATGAGGAATGATGTACGTGTGAGTGTGGCGGTTGTATAACTAATTTCCACTTATTGTAAGAACAATTCAATATCTGCATACGTGCGTGATTTTAACCATTCAATTAGCATTTTCTTACCCTTATAAAGATGTTGAGTGTATATGTATATGTGTTTGTTTATTTTATTATATAACCGTGCCGATTGCTTATTATATTGTATAGCAGCAAAATTGGTTTTAGATTGTGGTACTTGCGCAATAATATCCTTTCTTCTTTTTAAAATTATGTTTTTATCATACGCAAGTGTCTTATGCTTTTTTAAAATCGTGGCACAGATATACAACTTCCTAACAGATAGCAGGCCACTGATCTCGTAAAGACTTTCAGTTGAGAATCTCCGTTTCTTAAAATACATAATTTTTATCAGCCCTCTTTGCGCTCGTTCTACGTCTATAAATTTAGATTTCGCTGCCCCCCCCCCATACAGGTATACAGTAGACTATCACAGATTGTGCTAGGGCTAAATAAATTTCATTTAGGAGATTTCTCTTAGAGCCCAATTTTGTGGCTATACTTGCAGGGACCACGTATCTCAATGATTTAAATATCCATCCCAATTTTCGAATTCTATCAGAAACGTGTTCGAGGTGGGAGTACCAACTTAAATGTTGATCAATTATGACACCTAAATATTTTGTTTGTGTTACTTTATTTATCATAGGACATGTACAGGCACAATTCATGGCTCGTTTACAAGAATGTATTTTGATATTTAAATCTTGATCTGGTTGTGAGCGATTTCTAATTGTAAAACATATATAATTGGTTTTGGTTGCATTTAACGTAAGGAGATTCTCATTAAGCCAATTAGCAATTTGAGCCATACCTGTTTCAGCTTTGAGCTTTACTTCGGACCAGTTATTCCCATAAAAAACAACGGAAGTATCATCAGCGTAAGAGAAGATTTTTGCATTATCTACTTTTAAGTTACACAGGTCATTAATGTACGTTAAGAAAAGTGTGTATTGTGAGGAGGTTCCTGTTTCTGGAGCTCTAACCACTGGTAGCTTGGATTCTGTTCCCGATACCGGTTGGCCTCTATTTTCTATTTTTATATAAATCTAAAGAAGCAAAAAAATCTCATGTGCAAGTAATAAAATAGTTTTTCTCTACAACTTTTCAGTGTACTAATCTCACAATTAGCAATTTTTGGTTTTAACGTAGAAAACCAAAAATATCGAAACGCCCAATAACTTGAGACAGGGACGTATAAACGTATTATTTTATTGAATCAAAATATGTCTTAGACAAGAGTTAATACATTATAGTACTTGTTTAGTGATAATAAAATAAAATAATAACGTGTTAATATAATTATTTCATAATATACAGGAATTAAATTAATTCACCATCGTCTGATTCTACTTTAGCTCGAAAACAATTCAATTCGGCTTTCATGTTATTGGGGTTATGATCAATGAGCTCTAGTATATCCCTTTTCAGGTTGTGGTGTTCTGATTTACAGATCCACATTTTTTAACTCTATTTACAATTCATAACACTATACAAACCATACCTTCATATATTTTGATATTTTATCAACTTTTGTAATTCATTTTTATGTTTTCCTTCTATTGTTATCATCTGAAAAGCATACTTTTAGTTATATCTGATTGTTTTAATATCTGAAACTTAAATTTTATTGATAATTTGTAATTCTTGCAATATTTTTCTATTGTGACATTTTCATCTGACATGACATCTGTCTGTCTATTTTATTTTTCTTAAAACCATAGACCGTAACATAGGTACCATGGACTAAACCTCCTTTAAGCTAGGTTTACACTATTATAAGGGTAGCGTAGACAGACCCCTTTTGTGAACCGTTTTTATTCGTTGTGGTCTTTATTTCTTAATTGAAATTTGAATATGAAATGTATATAGAACACAGAACGAAGAAAAACGGGCGTCAATTTTTAGTTTCGGATCTGGACTGAACGCCGAAAGACGGTTGAATTTTTAATACTACCAAGTGTACTATTGTATATCTGAAGACTCTTTAAAACTATAACTTATACGGCTGTGAACGTTATCAATCTTTGAGTGCAATAAATATATTTTATTGAGTGTGAAACTTAAATGTGAGCATTTTTACTATGAAGCCACAGCCCGGCCTCCACACCCCTTGCTGCCTGTGCCTGCACCCCTTGCTGCATGTGCCTGCCTATCCGTCCTGTTGCCTACTCATCAACATCCCGATCGCCTGCTCATTTGCCTATCTCGGGCATACGACGTCATCCTGCCCGTCCTGCTGCCTGGGTGCGCACGCTGGCAGCGCACCATCAGCCGTCTCATCACACCGTGCCTCGTCTGCCTGCCCTATCTGTTGCCTGGTTAGCTGCCTAACTCCAGCACCCCACGTCGTGCGAAGCCGGCCCTTCTGTTTTTATTCTTAATATCCTTTTTTTTTTTTTTTTTGTTTTTATTTATTTAATTTTATTAACGTGGCTTACGTTTAGCTCCCTCTGAGCTAAACGTAACGCTACAAGGTATATGTACAAAGAGTGATTGGTAATTGCTTCTTTTAAATAAAAAATATAAACTCTTATCTTCACTGTAAACAAACAAGTAAACTTAAGGTACTCGTACCCCACTGTCTACAATGAGAGAACATCTTTATCTACACAGTGGTGACACAGAGCCACTATCTTGATCTTTTGCGGTCGATAACGTATGTTTTGCTAGTAAGCGGTACTTAGGGCCGTTTTCAATAACATTATGAGACACCTTAATGATCGCCTAAAACGCCTAAAACATTGCGCTTTGATTTACGCATTCAATTGGTGATACCGAGTGTATATTTATAAGTTATAATATTTTAATGAGAACGAAATCATGAACCATAGTTTGTCCGAACCTATAGTTAACTGATAGTTTTCAAATGATAATGCGGCAAAGGATCCTTGATACGCATTATTCGGGGGAGCGCTAAGGGTATCAAGGTTAATGCAGATAAGGGTTGGTTCACATTACGTAGGAGCGTCAATTTTATCGCTGACCGCTGTCGGATTTTTCTGTTCTCACTATAAGCTGCCGGTCCGGCCTAATGTGAACACCACCGTCGTTAACCGCTGCCCAACTGGCCACAAAGCAGTTGTAATTTTGCTTATATGTACAATGGACGACGACGACGTTCTCAAACTCCTCTCTTCCACAAGACATATCAAAACTTCTATGTTAATTTCGTCTTCCATGTTTATAAACCTGTACTCCCTGCGTGCATTCTGACGAGAGCGGGTGGGTGAGTGGCGGGCGGATGGCTTCGCTTCTTTGAGCCGACAAGTATGAACGGCGCTATACAAAGCAGTATATGCCAATATTACATCTGACCCGACAGAAATTCATCGCCTGCGTGGGCTACATGATTTTGGCTGTTTCGTTTATTCCAGTTTTGGCGGGATATTGCAAATTATTATCCAGACATATTAGACCACAAAATTTTCTGAATCCAAATAAATTGATATAAAATGAGCATGAACTGAACTGCCTTCGTGTTCTAATATAGAGCGCTTGACTTTTATGCCGGTGGTCTCGTGGGATCGATTTCTATGGGGAGTAACAAATAGTCGAAAGCTACTTTGCTTTAATTTTTTAACCGACTTACCAAAAAGGAGGAGGTTCTATGTTCGACTTTATGTTTGTTTTTTTTTTATGTATGTTTACCAATATCTTCGTCAATTGTGGACCGGTTTTGAATATTCTTTTTTTGTTTGAAAGAGTATGTTCCGAAATCGGTCCCATTTTAATTTGGTGAAGATCTGATGAAGGATTTCGGACATATACAACAGAACTCTTTAATAAATAAAGGCAAATCTCTCGGGATTGCTGCAATCGCATGTCTGTTTATTGTTTATACCATAACATAACATCATGCCAGTACGCTCTAAAGGGGTACGCAAATCTGTACAGTTCACCTTGATACACTCTCATTTCACCGGTCATGTTCAATTTCTTATATTCGGGTAATCTATTCTGGCATTATAGGAATCATACTTAACTACTTGCCTATTAGGTAGGTACAACTAAAAAGTGAAAAAAAAACAAAAAAAATACTACCTAATTCCATATAAAAAACCGGCCAAGTGCGAGTCAAACTCGTGCGCCAAGGGTTCCGTACCTACCCATTATACAGACAAAGATACAGATAAAGATGGACATAATTGCCTCTAAGCATTCAAAGCGTGATTTTCGCGGTTTCTGGAAGAGCGCTAATAAAGTGAGCATTCGGCCAGGCCTGCCTGTTAGTATGAATGGTGTGTGAAGGATATTGCAAAACATTTTAGAAATCGGTTTGTTTTAAAGTCATCGCTAGGGAGTTCTTGTGAGATGCTGGATGCTGAGCCCCGTAGTGGCAAGGTAGTCACACGTTTCAGTGCCAAATATATGGCCAGGGTCATCAGGTCTACGTCTAGAGGTAAGTCCCCTGGACATGATCGGCTCAGTGGCTAGTGCGTTTGCAATACGCCGGTCCTCACTTACCGAGGGTTTTGGCACTGCTGTACAATTGACGTATTGGTCATTCATACTTGCCTAATGAGGGCGATCGTGGTTCCCATTGTTAAAAGTAAAACAGGTGATCTTTCGGTTAGGGGAAACTATAGACCTATTTCTCTAGCAACCATAGTCGCTAAGGTGCATGATGGTCTGCTTGGTACTACACAATAAGAGAAACACCTGTTTTCGCTTGCTTTCTAGATCGGTTTAGGGCTTTTGATCTGGTTTCCTAAGATATATTATGGAGGAAACTTGAACCTATAAGCTTGCCTATCGAGCTTATAAGTATCTTCAGGCATTGATAGAAGCCAGACCAACAGAGTTCGCTGGGCGGGTGTGCTGTCGGATCCTTATCAATTGGAGTGTGGAGTAAGACAGGGGGGATTGACATCCCCTGCCCTCTTCAATTTGTATATGAATGCCCTGATTGAAGCGCTTAGCAGTCAACATTTCGGTTGTCATACTGACGGTGTCTGTGTCAATAATAAGCTTTAAAGGACAATGTTGACATTGAAAGGGAACGAAGGGCTCTTTCCAAGCGTGCGAATATGATAGCTCGCAGGTTTGCGCATTGTACTGCAGAAATAAAGGTGACGCTCTTTAGAGCATTCTGAACCACCTTCTACACTTGCAGCCTGTGGGATAAGTATTCACGGGCGTCGTATGGAGCCCTTCGTGTCCAGTATAATAACGCGTTCAGAAAACTGATGGGGTTGCCTTGGCGATGTAGTGCGTCAGGGATGTTTGCGGCGGCGCGTTTGTTTTCACGCGATAATGCGCAAGCGCGCAACATCAATAATGGCCCGAGTTATGGACAGCTCTAACAGGGTTCTGAAATGATGGCTGACAGAGTGGACTGTTCGTATATAATACGTAGTTCACTGCTTTCAGTTACATATGTCACCGTATCGTGTTGTTTACTAATACTTAGTTTAAATGCTATCACATTCTTACTAACCCTTCAAGAGTCTTCGCCCGAAATAAAGATTTAGAATTTGAAGTTTAGAAATAGGTTATGGGCGGCTAAGTTTTAATGATTTAGGCTAATCTAGATTTTCGCGAAAACTTGAAAGTGTGTCACCACCGATTTTCTCAGGAACGTGTGAATCTAGCAAGTTGAAATTTATACCAGATACTGAGGTCTATAGTCCCTATTAGGTGTATAAAAAAGGTCCTGAGTCACCGTGATATTAATATATAAGCAAATTTTTTGGAATATTGCCTGTATTTGTGCTTTATGACCTTACTTTTTGCCAAATTTCGTGATTCTAGGTCAACGGGAACTACCATATAGGTTTTCGACCCAAAACCTATAGGTTACTTCCGGTTGACCTAGAATTGTCAATTTTGGTCAAAAGCAAGGTCTTATAGCACAAGTACAGGGAAAATTCCGAAAAATAAAAAAAGTTGAAAACAAAGGTACATTTTGGTACTTACAAGTTTTCGCGAAAAACTAAATTTGCTAATAGCTTTTTATCGCGGTGACTCAGGGCCTTGGTTTTTATACACCTAATAGGGACTATAGACCTCAGTATCTGGTATAAATTTCAACTTGCTAGGTCCACCCGTTCCTGAGAAAATCGGTGGTGACACACGGAGAGACAGACAGACGGACAGACAGACAGATGGACAGACGGACAAGAAAGTGATCTTATAAGGGTTCCTTTTTTACCTTTTGAGGTACGGAACCCTAAAAACTACAAAGTGAAAATTATTTTTTTTTGGAAGTCGGTTTCCATAATGCAACAAAATTGGTACCTACGAAAGACACCAGACAAAAAAGTATTTTTGAATCCTGCTACCGACACGGTAGAAAATTAATACAGGGTGGCGCAAAAATTATCACTAGATGTTCTTCGGCTGCAATTTTTTTTTATGCATGGATGTCTTTGGTTCTGCTTTTGGATAATGTTTATTTGGTTTCTTAATTTTCTTTTTCAATTTTATCGATTTAATGATACGGCTAAGTGGCCGCCACCATAATCGATAAACATTCGAGCCCGATTTATGGCATTTTCCATTACTCTTGCCAGATCTTTCGGCGGATATTATCTTTGAGGACTTCAAGAGTCTGATGCTAATTGACATAGACTAATAACTTAAAAAATAACCACAGGAAGAAGTCTGGAACTGTTAAATCAGGCTTTCTTACCGCCCATTGAAAGACCTGGTAATGCAGCCCTCAGAATTTTGGTTGTGGCTCGTGCAGTAAGCGCCGTTACTCAATCCTGTTAGAAACACATGTTCTTGGGTTCTGATTTACTCCTTTTAGGAATAGAAAAAGACGTTGATAATGGCTCTGTGACCACGTCGAACACCGTAGTCGTTTGGTGGCCCGATGACGCCTCCAGCGTAAACAACACACCATGTAGTAACTTTGAGTGGGTGTGCCTCTTCCTGGATTATTCGCAGATTTTCGGTGCCACAGAAGAGATAATTTTGCTTATTCACATATTCACAGAGCCTACACGTGATGATTTTCGATGAAAAATTTCCTTACTCGTGGTCGCGATTTAGAATGGTTTGACGTAGATTACACGCGCTTGGAGGCTGCCAACTATATTTTTTTTACCGACTTTCCATAAAAGAGGAGGTTTTATGACCCGCTGTATGTTTGTTTTTTTGTGTATGTTCACTGATTTTTCCGCCAATTGTAATCCGATTTTGAAATATTTTTTTTTGTTTAAAAAAGTATGTTTCCAAATTGGTCCCATTCAAATTTGGTGAAGATCTGATAAAACACTTCGGAGATATACAACATTACTCTTCAATAAACAACGGCAAATCTCTCGAGATTGCAGCAATTGCATGACTTTTTTACGCCATTTCATTTACTTGATATTTATTACTTGATATTTATTATTTCTGTTCTTCGTATAGAAGAACAGAAATAATAAATAATAACAAGTAATTTTGAAAAAAAAAACAATTTATTTGTCATAGAAATCTTAAAACCCCATTTTACCCCTATAAGGGATGATATTCAAAAAATCCTTAAATACGTGTTTGTTTAATTGTATTGAAGAGCATAAATACTAAATTTCAAGTAATTTTGATAATAAACAATATATTTTTCATACAAACTGTAACTACCCTTTTTAACGCTTTAAGGGATGAAATTCAGAAAATCCTGAAAGACGTGCTTTATTATTTTAAACTTAGACGCTAAATACCACACCTCATTTATTTCAAGATAAAAATGACAGAGTTTCATACAAATTCTAAACCCCTATTTTACCCCTTTAGGAGATGAATTTCCTAAAATCCTTTCTTAAATGACGCCTACAATATAAAATCAAAATCCTCCCAAAATTTCAAACTTCTATCATTAGTGGTTTAGGCTAGGCGTTGATATGTCAGTCGGGACATTGCCTTTTATATATATAGATAGATAGATAGATAGATAGATTAAAACACTATACTAAGCTAAGAATAAATAAATGCATTTTGGGAACACTTTCTACTGTTGTTTTGATTCTTGATATATTTGGTGGCCAGTTCCGATGACACCAATCGCGCTGAGACCGTGTTTCTGAAAGAACATATAAAGTTTTAGTAATCAAATGTTTTTTTGTGAGATACAATTTACACCTTTAATTATTACGTATGGGCCTCTGCAAATAATCTCTCTTAGTAAATATTTTGTCAAACAGAATAACCCATGTCATGCATAATAAAATAATTGGTCTGAAGAATTCAACATGGGATAAGAGATAAAAAATCAATTAGCTTTTACCTCTATGACGTTGAAATATAAATAAATACGTTGAAGTACGAAAACAAAACTTACAATAACTTTTGCGCCCTTCTTCAGCGCGCCACCGATGCCTTTGGGGTTCGCACTAGCTGTGCCCGTCATCAGCGCCAGCACTGCCAGCATCAGCACCACGAGACCGAACAGCTTCATGAAAAAGGTAATGTTTGAAACAATTGACTGTTGTTTAACTGAAGAAGTGCAAACTTCGAATGATGTTTGATCAGAATTCAAAGTCCCTTTATACTCACGAAGGTAACAGATACATGAAAGGGTTTTTCATGTTAGTCATTGCAATACATTTAGTTGATATTTGAACGGAGAAGCACATGGAGAATAAGGAGAAAGTAAATGGAACTGTTTCAGATGTTTCATTGAGCTTTTACGTCATACGTAGTTACCCACTGATGTGCCGAGAACTGGCAGATTCTTAGGTATAAACACAGATCGCTTCTTCGAGTCTGGAAGGAGAACTCCAGAAGACGAATATATATTTGTTATGTTAATCATCATTATCATTTCAGCCGAAATTCGCCTCACATCAATTGGTCTTGTGCGTCTCGCATCCAAGGGATTCCCGCAGCTTTAACCAGGTCACCGGTTCATTTAGAAAGAAGTATTCCAACGATGCGTCTTCCAGTAGACGGTCGCCACTCCAGAATTTTTCGGCCCCGTTGATCATCCGTCCCGCGAGCAATGTACCCACTGCCACTTAAGTTTGACAATTATTTGGGCTAGTTTGGGGTCTCACTACAAATTTTAAAATATTGATAAGAGTTTTTGCTATATTGAAATCATGTAAGAAGATAAGTGTTGTCTGCTTGTAATGGATATGTTTGGGGACCGAAAGAAAAAATGGCACAATTTTCATCCGGTTCATAGGTAAATACCTATTGTATATTCGTCTGAACAGAATTTATCGATGGCCTTTTAATCCCATAACATTTTTATATTTCAATTTCTATTCTTTATTAATCAGACGAAGATCCATAAATGTTAGTAACTCAATTGACAGACTAATCAGTCTCATAATTTAATCATTTCAAAATAAAAATACATAATCTATTAAAATAATAATCAATAAATAAAATCCATTCGCATACAATAAAAAATAAAAAACTTTATTTTTGTTTAAAATGCTTTATTTTTGTTTTTACTATTCCATATAACTAGGTCCATTTCCTGTTGCACTGGAGTCGCTGCTGTGCAAAAGAGTCCAATACCCTAGGAAAGAGCAGTCAGGTTTAGGGCAGGTTCACATTAGGTCGGACCGACAGTTTTACCAGAACGACAAAGCTATCGGACACAAATTGGCATGAGTATTTCAATAGTGCTGTTCACATTAGGTCGACCCGATAAAACTGTCGGCTACGACTTACCGGACATTCAACCACAATTTCTGTCGGGTCAGATATAATATTGGCATATACTGCTTTGTATAGCGCCGTTCATACTTGTCGGCTCAAAGAAGCGAAGCCATCCGCCCGCCACTCACCCACCCGCTCTCGCCAGAAGTTTCGCCGGCATGCACGCAGGGAGTACAGGTTTATAAACATGGAAGACGAAATTAACATAGAAGTTTTGATATCTCTTGTGGAATAGAGGAGTTTGAGAACGTCGTCGTCGTCCATTGTACATAGAAGCAAAATTACAACTGCTTTGTGGCAAGTTGGGCAGCGGTTAACGACGGTGGTGTTCACATTAGGCCGGACACATTAGGCAGCTTATAGTGAGAACAGAAAAATCCGACAGCGGTCAGCGATAAAATTGTCGCTCCTACTTGATGTGAACCAAGCCTTATCTGCATTAACCTAGATACCCTTAGCGCTCCCCCAAATAATGTGTATCAAGGTTGCTGTCCTTGGCCGCATTATCATCTGAAAACTATCAGTTAACTATAGGTTCGGACAAACTATGGTTCATGATTTCGTTCTCATTAAAATATTATAACTTACAAATATACACTAGGTATCACCAATTGAATGCCTAAATCAAAGCGCAATGTTTTAGCCGTTTTAGGCGATCATTAAGGTGTCTCATAATGTTATTGAAAACGGCCATAAGTACCCCTTACTGGCAAAACATACGTTAACCACCGCAAAAGATCAAGATAGTGGGTCTGTGTCACCACTGTGTAGGTAAAGATGTTCTCTCATTGTAGACAGCGGGGTACTTTAAGTTTACTTGTTTGTTTACAGTGAAAATAAAAAATATAAACTCTTATCTTCTTTCGGTCCTCAAAAATATCCATTACAAGCAGACAACTTAGTATCTTCTTAACATTTGCTGTTATATTGGATAAGACATAATCATATTTATTAACAAAATGGAGTATAGGACCACTTTATTAATTAATTATCACTTTCGAGTAAATAGTCAAACTTTAAATTCAGGCAGAATAAAAATAATTACTGTTTACTTCATCATGCAACTCTTCAAGTTTACATGATTTCAATATAGCATAAACTCTTAACAATATTTAAAAAAAAATAGTGAGACCCCAAACTAGCCCAAATAATTGTCAAACTTAAGTGGCAGTGGGTACATTGCTCGCGGGACGGATGATCAATGGGGCCGAAAAATTCTGGAGTGGCGACCGCCTACTGGAAGACGCATCGTTGGAATACCTCTTTCTAGATGAACTGGTGACCTGGTTAAGGCTGCGGGAATCTCTTGGATGCGAGACGCACAAGACCAATTGATGTGAGACGAATTTCGGCTGAAATGATGATGATGATTTAATTAAGACATAACAAATATATAATCGTCTTCTGGACTTCTCCTTCTAGACTCGAAGAAGCGATCTGTGTTTATACCTAAGAATCTGCCAGTTCTCGGTACATCAGTGGGTAACTACGTATGACGTAATAGCTCAATGAAACATCTGAAACAGTTCCACTTACTTTATCCTTATTCTCCATGTGCTTCTCCGTTCAAACTTCAACTAAATTTATTGCAATGACTAACATGAAAAACCCTTTCATGTATCTGTTACCTTCGTGAGTATAAAGGGACTTTGAATTCTGATCAAACATCATTCGAAGTTTGCACTTCTTCAGTTAAACAACAGTCAATTGTTTCAAACATTACCTTTTATCATGAAGCTGTTCGGTCTCGTGGTGCTGATGCTGGCAGTGCTGGCGCTGATGACGGGCACAGCTAGTGCGAACCCCAAAGGCATCGGTGGCGCGCTGAAGAAGGGCGGAAAAGTTATTGTAAGTTTTGTTTTCGTACTTCAACGTGTTTATTTATATTTCAACGTCATAGAGGTAAAAGCTAATTGATTTTTTATCTCTAATCCCATGTTGAATTCTTCAGACCAATTACGTATTATGCATGACATGGGTTATTCTGTTTGACAAAATATTTACTAAGAGATATTATTTGCAGATGGGCCTCTGCAAATAATCTCTCTCTCTCGTATTAATTAAAGGTGTAAATTGTATCTCAAAAAAAAAACTTTTGATTACTAAAACTTTATATGTTCTTTCAGAAACATGGTCTCAGCGCGATTGGTGTCATCGGAACTGGCCACCAAATATATCAAGAATCAAAACAACAGTAGGAAGTGTTCCTATAATGCATTTATTTATTCTCAGCATACTATAGTGTTTTAATAACTTAATAAAATAGTTTTCTGAAACATAAAGTCATTTTATTCTTTGAAAGATACATTTTCAGCATGTCGTAAATATTTAGTTAGATAACTAAACACTTAAACTGCACGATGCTCTCTCATCTCTCTCACGACGCAAAATACAGGAACAGATGGCGAAAGTTAGTGAAAGAAAAGTTGTTTCCACGACGGCAAAATCACGACCCTCAGTTATGAGGAACACGACGCGTGGAGGAGGAAGTAAACACTGTATTCTTATTCACACTAGCACATCATTTTATAGTTTCTGAAAACTATCATCATCATCATCATCCCATGTTAACTTCTAAGAATTTTTCGGTTATATAAATCAGACCAACGAACAATAAATAATCAACCTTTTTTAATATTCTCACTGTTGGAACACAGATCTCTTCTATGTGAGAGCAAATGGGCAGTTATCCGCCACGCGGGCACAGTGCGGGTTGGTGGACGTCAAATCTCTTCGAGTTTTTGGTTCCCTCACGATGTTTTGCTTTTCCGTTCCGTTTCATAAGTTCCTTCTCCTAACTATAACAAACACAACAAAAAAAGAATAAGCGAAATGGGTCTAGCCGTTCACGCGTGATGCCGTGACCAAGGGAAATAGGGATTCATTTTTATATATGAAGTTTCTACATTCATCACCAATATATCGGCACCAGTATCAGTAAGATATAGATCAGTATCTACGAAAATAAACTCCAGTTCGTGTAAGTGATTTCATATTGCACTGACATGACAATCTTGAGTATCTTTTGTATTGTAAAAAGCAAGTTGTTGGGTGTAGTAGTGTAGTTATGATAAAGAAAATTTGGGATTCTAACTATTTTAGCTAGGTCCACTCGTCAAAACGGACCGAGTGAGAGTTGGGCCGATTTCTGAATTGAGTATTTGAGGTTAAGAACGTGTAAAACCCAACTTTAGTGTCAAAGTTTTGACAGTTTTTCAGGCTAAAGTATAGTTTGACAAATACTCAACTCGTTTTAAACCTCAAATATTCAAATCAGAAGTCAGTCCTAAGTGAAGACAATTGTGTGCACATATTATATATAACATTCCGGGTCCTTACCCACTCGACCCGATTAGACTCGACCCGAAGAATAATACCAGATGTTTTACTACTAATTCAGTGTCATTTGCACAGTCAGGCAAAGTTATATTTAATTCTAAATAGCTTATTAATTAACTATACATAGAATATTTAATATTTTGTTATGATGCATAATTTATCCTGGTAGTCGAAGATTTCGTTTCAAAAATGTAACTTGATAAAAATAGGCTCTACCTCGCTTTAACCGGTTTTTTGGTTCTTACTTGAATGTTGATTATTTATAGAAATAGAATAGAATAGAATATACTTTATTGTACACCATAAAAGTTATAAACATTTTGCCATTTATGTGTTTAGACACATAAATGGCAATTGTGGCCAGTTTATGAAAAATAAAGAGATTTCGAGACAATGTGCCTTTGAACCAATGAGACAGCTTTTCTTCTCTATTTTCTTTTTGATTTTTTTATAGGTGCGTCATACAGATCGCAATTAGATATGCAGTTTTTATATGTAATTATTATGCACCGACGCCGACTTAATACATGTTATGGCACTACTCATGTCTTAGTTGACTTCTACAATTTTTGCGGTTTCATAAAATGGAACATAGCTTTTTATTAAGAATATGTTTGTTGGCTTATTAAGAGGAAATGCGGTCGCAGACATCCGACTGAATTTCCTAAGTAAACAGCTATAATTAGAGGTTGGGCTCTCGCCTATTTCCTCCTCAAATATTGGACCAATTTAAAAGATATTCCATAAACTGAAAAATAAAGATATATACTATGCTCCTTTGTTTTCCTTTTTCTGAAAAAACTCTCCATCTAAGTTCGATATGAAGTCCTCATTAAGGACGAGATTTTTATTAAGGTTTTCCAGTAGAAGTTTCATTATCTATTCTTCGAGTGCCCCTGGGACCCTGGATTTGTGCCTGATTAAAGGGAATGAAATCCGCCTCTTATTTGACTCAACACTTGGTTGTATATGGTTTTACTAAGTCTGTTGACACCTCCGTTTTAAAAACGTGACGATATTTAGTATGTTGGTAGTACCGGGATTAAAGGTGATAATAAATATTATTGTAATGTAATCAGGTACAGAAATATAAATTGTTAAACAGTTTTATTGAATAAAATGTTAACTTTGAAGGCAACTTATAATTGTACCCGCAATATTGAGGTTGCAACAACCTCAAATTCATTTCATATTTACGCATGTACTTTATATTATACACTGTGCATTAAAGTCCACAGAAAAAGTTGATCTTAGGTTGTAACTGAGAACAGCATTTTCAGCGGCATACCAACTCAAACATAGTTTATACGGTTCATATGGAAAAAATCATTCCTCAAATTTCTATTAATTCCTTGTATTATTTTACTATAACACACAGAAGTGTACAGCATTTACAAATTAAATAGTAACAGAAACTACCGTTCTTTAATTTCTTTCTACACCTATGGAAAAGACGTGAATATGTTATGTGTGTTTATGATATTGAGACATTCGTTGTAGTATTGAAGAAGACTAATTGTGCTCATAGAAAATTTATTAAATATAATATTTTCTAGACAGGCATTATTATGGAAGGAAAAGAAATTCAAAAGAAAAGATGGCAAATAAATGGGTATCAATACAATTTATTAACGATGTGTGATGTGCGTGTGTGTGAGTTAGTTTTCGTAAGTTCTTTAGTTATTAATATTTATTCATTTTTGGTATGTGATTATAAATTAATTTAATAATACTGTGACGGTGGCATAGTAAACGAATGTTTTGAAGATTTTTCTACCCTTGTTGCTGTTGGTAGATTTCGTGACCAGTGCCAATGACTCCGATCCCGCCGAGGCCATGTATCTGTAAACAACAAACAAATAAATAAACATTAATTCTTAATGAAATATAAGTATTAAGCACTTTCAAGCTAGACGCCCTGAATGGTTCATCCTAGCCATGTTTTAATCTGGTCAACCTTTGTTTAGTGGGCTTTTGAAGAGTAATTTACTCCAGGTAATAGGTGTTCTTTTTATGTTCTCGCAATGGAATGCCTTGCAGCAATTAATCCAATGGAGCACAAACTTATAATAAATTAATTATAAGGCCAGGTTTCCTCACGATATTTGCCTTCACCATTTTATGCGATGTCTAAGATAAACATAGGAATAGAAAAGTCACATTGGTCATTGCGCTGATTTGAACCCACGACCCCAAGCAAAACAGGTGATGTCTTAGGTACTAAAGATCTGAGTAGGTAGGTATCAAAGTACCTAATTCTTTTAAGATGTAATGAAAAAACCTTTGAACGAGCAAATTGTGAGCTTGTCCGCAAAAATGTTAGTAAGCACTTCGTCCAAAACAAAGTAAAAGAACTACCGAGTCTAGAGTGTACACCGAGACTAATGTAGCATAAATATAATTAAATGTTATCTTGTATACAAGTTGCTCTACTTAACTAATCTTTTGTAGAGGCAACGCTTTATAGCTATTATTAGTACTCACAATAATTTTGCCACCCTTCTTGAGCGCGCCGCCGATGCCCTTAGGGCTCGCGCTAGCTGTGCCCGTCATCATCGCCAGCACTGCCAGCATCAGCACCACGAGACCGAACAGCTTCATGATGGGAGGTAATGTTAGAAACAATTGACTGTTGATGACTAGTTTGTAGTCGAAGACTAGCTTCAAGTGATGATTCCTCTCTGTCCCGGTGTCTTTTTATACGAAAATATATTCATGTGGGCAATGTCGCTCCTCAAATGTCTTTTAGCGCCTTCAGGGTTTTTTATGTGTCATCACTATTGTGTTTTATTTCCCAGTAATCTGAATGAACTGCGTGTAGTAGTAGCACAACTAACTTACTTACAACACAACCTGTACTTACCGATATATTCCAAGTACATATACTAATATATGTGCTGCAAACACAGTACTCAATATCTCTGGATAAGCAGAATTAATAATGCCACATAATATGTACTGTTTCTTTACTACATATATTGTTTCTCTACAACTTTACGCTGTTTTATTTCCAAAGTTACGGGTATATTGAAGTAGGCCTATATCCAGCAGTAGACGTCTTTCGGCTGAAATGATGATGATGATGATTAGTAAGACATAACCAATATCTAAGTGTCTCGAACTTCTCCATCCAGAATTGAAGAAGCGATCTGTGTTTATACCTAAGGATCTGCCAGTTCTCGGTACATCAGTGGGTATCTACGTATGACGTAAAAGCTCATGAAACGTCTGAAACAGTTTTACTTACTTTTTCCGCATACTGCATTGGGCTTTCCGTACAAACTTCAACTAAACTTATTGCAATGACTAATACGAAAAACCCTCTCCTGTATCAGTCATCATTCGAAGTTTGCACTTCTTCAGTAAAACAACAGTCAATTGTTTCAAACATTACCTTTCATCATGAAGCTGTTCGGTCTCATGGTGCTGATGCTGGCAGTGCTGGCACTGATGACGGGCTCAGCAAGCGCGAGCCCTAAGGGAATCGGCAGCGCGCTCAAGAATGGCGGAAAAGTTATTGTAAATATTGTTTTCTAACTTTAATGTGTTTCTTTATACTTTAGTGTCATAGAGACAAAAGCTACTTGATGTTTTAAATCTTATCCCAAGTTGACTTCTATGAATTTTGCGGTTTTAAAAGTCACACCAATATGTTATTATGCATTCCTTGGGTTATCCTGTTTGTTGACGCAACACCTACTAAGACTCATTCTTTATACTATAAAACCATATTACTATCTGCTTTTGAAAAGGTGTAAGTTGTATTCGATATTGAATAAAACTTTATCAAATAATATATTTTATGTTTTTTTTTTCAGAAACATGGACTCAGCGCAATCGGTGTCATCGGAACTGGCCATCAAATATATCAAGAATCAAAACAACAGTAAAAAAAATCCTACACTGCATTTATTTATTCTTAGGGCATTAATAGCGTTTTAATAACTTTCTTAAATAAATTATTTTTATTAAACATAACGTAATTTTATAAGAAACATAAGTTTCCTTTGACTAATTGTTCTATTCCTAATTTCATCATCAGCCTTTTAATGTGCCCATTGCTGGGACACAGAGAGGGAATGGGCCTTAATCCACCACGCGGGCCCAGTGCGGGTTGGTGGATGTCACATGTCTTCCAATTTTTGGTTCTAGGACATGCCGGTTTCCTTTCGATGCTTTACTTCACCGTTTTGAGAGCAGTGGTGATGAAATAATTTACACAAAGTAAAGCGCCTGTCTGGGTTCGAACCCACGATCTACGACACGTAAGTCAGGTTCGTTACCACTGGGTCACCACGACTCTCCTATTTTCATGTTTTTTTAAAATGATTAAATTATGTAACTTTTATCTAACCCATACGAAAATAAAATATATCTAAAACATAATAATTTATTCATAAAAACTCACTATCGTATCCTAGGCGATGTTACATTTTCTATGTAAGTCAACACGTATTGTTTATTACTATTCCCAAGTCGATAACATTTCTTGTTTCTGAAATAAGCAACAGGGTTAGACGATGTCGCACCATAAAAAATCCTTTAAACAATTTTTGTACATATTTTACCTCACTAACTCATCGAATGCAAGTTATGCGTTATTTTTCTACACTGTATGAAGTTATTATAATCAATAATTAGCACTTCCTTGATTAGAATCTACGAAAAAGAACTCCAGTTCATCACGTCAGTGAACTTTCATAGTGCACTAACTAATAAAATGCTGTTTCTTTTCTATTGCAAAACACAACTTGGTAAGTATTTCCACTAGAACTCTCAGTAGGAGTTTTGAGTCTACATCTGTACCCGATTAGTGGTAAATGCCGTGCCACTTATGACTTGGGTCATCTAAAAATCGTGATTATACGTAAAAGATGTTAGTTATGATAGGAAAACTGGGCTTATTGTTTTAGCTAGGTGGTTACAACCCACCGAATGAGAGTATAAGTGCATACAATGGTGTGCGCATATTTGTTAGAAAAATACATCATAAACATAATCATGAATATCAATATCAGTCAATACTTATAATAAATCTGTAAAAAGTCGTTATTGTACATATAAAATATTTCCAAAAAACATTGCTGGGATGTTAAAGGATAACCAACAGGGGGGTGACCAATTTAAGCTCTTAGAGCAAAGTTATTTTGAGTTTGTGTAAGGGACAGATGTGATGACTTGTATACATAATATGTCCCTTTTTTACAGTCATTTGATGATAGTTTTGACACGTTAGGTATGGTTCGGTGTCTGAACCCATTTCTAAGCATTTTGGTCTGTTTATCTGTTTGTCTGGTTAGTTGTGCACGCATCACGTAAAATGTACGAAACTAATGTAGATAGCTTTTATACATTGTGCGTAACTAGAAGTAATACGTTTTTGTTTCATCGCCATCGGTTCACTATATCAAAAGTTAGATGAATTTAAAATATTCAAGAAGTAATATATCACAACACACGCAATTAGTTGATGGCTTTGTGCATTTGAAGTCATTTTCTGAATAGCGGTATTGAGATTCTCTGCGGAAGAAAAACACTAGAAAAAAAATGGTAGGTAGGTAGGGTAGGTAGCAAAGCAAGTAGCTAAGTAGGGTAGGTAGGTAGGTATTTAGGGTAGGGTAGGCAGTTGACGAGGGCGAAGCCGCGGGCACAGCTAGTTATAAATAAACTACTAACATTTTCATGTTTGATACAAAGCTTTGTCGACTGCAACAGGAGTGTCTTGCAGCTTTAATACCAATCGTGACTTATGTCCTACGTCCACTGACCTCTAACATACAAGTACGCTGGACTTCATACTATCGATGACAAAATGAAGACATTTGATTTTCGCCATTTTGGCGCTGATAGCAACGTGACATAACGTGAGCGTCCATGGAACTAATATTAGTGATGGGACACAGCCTTCGGTAAAAAAATAATAATTATGAACTTTATCGATCGTGACAATAATGTTATACGTAAGAGAAAAAAAGTTCCAGTTATTTCTAGTATGATTAATTTTAAGTAATAGAATAATGGCTGTAAAGGTTAACTGAAAAATATTTTCAGTCAGATTGCAAGCTATAAACTAATGGATAGCGTGCTAGTAAAGTTATAGCGCATTACTCTCTTATCAGTGAGATTTAAATATGGGGATAGGGTAACAACTTATCCTTAAAACTGGTATATTTGAGCAAGTATCTCCTCGCTCAAGTACACTAGTTAGTAAATACTTACAATAGTTCGGATTCACTCGGTTGGCGCCCATCGGATTGGTGAAAGGATCATCATTCATACAAATATTTGCGTACGAATGAGATGGATAATAATTTACAACGGACGTATTTCTCGCTCTCATCACTGAGATCCTGTCTCTGTAGTGTTAAGGTGCAAATCAGAGTGACAGGGTATTCCAGCGAGGTGAAGACTTATATCAGTTTTCAACTCTGTTTCAGATGCAGATATAAATTGTTTGACTTCAAAACATTTGTTAATTTAATTATAATTATCATGATCATCAATTCCAGAATTAAATCCAGGCACAGGAACGTGGTGATTGATACAAGAAGAGAGAAGCCTGTGCTCAGCAGTGGGCGAAGTTGGGCTGTGGATGATCATGATGATGATTCCAGAATTAAGTATTACACATTGCTTTTGAACATATTATTACTGATTATTAGGCATTCATATAACATTCATCACCAATACCAATATGAGATATTTAGTTGCAACATACTACGAGAAGTCAATACAGTAGATGAGTGATACGCCTTGACAAGTCTATTATTTCGATATTAGTTTAATTTTAAAATATCACTAATACATATTATATATATTGATATTCATCATCATCATCATCATTTCAGCCGAAAGACGTCCACTGCTGGATATAGGCCTCCACCAAGCGTCGCCACACTGATCGGTCCTGAGGGTTTTGCATCCACCGAACGCCCGCAGCCTTGACTAGGTCATCACTCCACCTAGAGGGAGGCCTTCCAAAGCTGCTTCTTCCGGTACGCGGTCGCTATTCTAGAACTTTTCGGCCCCAACGGCCATCTGTTCTGCGAGCAATGTGCCCTGCCCACTGCCACTTAAGTTTGGCAATTCTTCGGTCTATATCGGTAACCTTGGTTCTTTAGAGGTTTCTAAATGTGTGAGGTTTCTTGGAATGAAAGGCGAATAAGTATACGAATCAATTGACATTTATTTTCATAGAACATCGCTTATATATCTCAGTAGGGTAGCATACGAATAGTGGTGGTATTGAGGAGCTATACGACCAATGGTTGCGATCCAGGTTGGGTACCGGCAGAGGATGACGTAGCAGACGTGCGCGGTGCGACACGTAAATACATTCGGCTCGGCTTCCAACCTTCAGTGCCCGATGGTCGTCGACGCGGGGATGTTGTCGCATTCGTTCGGCGCGGCGGCGCGGGCGCGCTGAGTCGAGTGACTCAGTACGCAGCGCGCTGTGCCGGCGGCCGGACCTGTGATGCGCTCGTATGAATGCTTATAACATGCATGTAGGTCACTACATTATTCCCCCCTCAGCGAAGCGTACAGGAGGTTTTGTTCTCCTGCCGGATTTTGTGACGTAGCTGTATGAGACAGGTGCTTCATCTGCTTGCTCCTCTTTGCACTGGAATGCAGGCTTCAACCGATCAATGGATATATTAGCTCTTCTATTCTCCAACTGAACGGTGAAGTACTTATCAGTGCGATCTATGACACGATACGGACCGTTGTAGGTAGGTGTTAATGGTTTGCGCACGGCGTCGTTGCGAACGTAAACATGTGTTGTTTCATACAAATCGCCGTGAATGAAAACAGCTTTGCTTTTGTTTGATTCGCGCTGCACCTGTGCTTTTTTCAATGCTTCGCTAAGATGGCTCATAAAGTGTGATGACGTGTTGCATGTTGTTGTTGCTTCTCCGTAGAATTCACCTGGCAGGCGTAGCGTTCTACCGAATAATAATTCTGCAGTACTGGCGCCGATGTCTGTCTTGTATGCGGCGCGGAGTCCAAGTAGTACTGTGGGTAACTCGTACGTCCAGTTCGTTGTATTTAATCTAGCGGTCAGTGATGCTTTGAGTGTGCGATGCCAGCGTTCTACCAAACCGTTCGATTGGGGGTGGTACGCTGTAGTTCGTACGTGCTGGATTCCCATGCGATGCATCAGCTTATTAAATAGTTCGGATTCGAACTGTCTGCCTTGGTCTGTTGTTATGGTCGCGGGGCAACCGAATCTTGCAATCCATGTTTCGTACAATGTATTTGCGACTTTTTCTGCCGTCATATCCTCGATTGGCTGGGCTTCTGGCCACTTTGTTGCTCTGTCGATCATCGTTAGTATATAACGGCAGTTGTTTGACGTTGGTAAGGGACCGACTAAGTCGATGTGCAGATGACTTAAGCGGTCTACTGGCATGAAACTGGATACTGGTGCCTTGGTGTGACGATGAACCTTCACTCGCTGGCATTGGTCGCAAGCTCTTGCCCAGTGTGTGACGTCTTTCTTCATGGTCGACCAGAAATAACGTGAGGTTGTTAATCTTCTGGTCGCTCTTACGCCGGGGTGATTAAGGTCGTGTATTGCTTGATACGCTTGCTTTCTGTATTGTAGCGGTAAGTAGGGGCGTGGGCCTTTTGTTGACATCTCGCATATGACTTGGGTAGTGGTACCGGGCAGTACTATTGGCTTGAAAATGTAACGGTCGCTTTTCAAGAGTTGTTTAAGTTCTTCGTCTTGTTTTTGTGACTTCGCTAACTCGTCATAGTTTATCGGTGTTGGGCATGAGATTGTTTCCACCCGAGACATGGCGTCGGCGACACAGTTATCCTTGCCTGATACGTGCTTGATATCTGTGACGAACTGGCTGATGTATTCCAAATATCTAGTGCGCCTCGGAGTTTCGTCTTTGTAGTTAGCTTGCAGTGCGGTGGTGAGAGGTTTGTGGTCCGTCAATATGGTGACGTCACGGCCTTCTATTGTCCGGCGAAAGTGACGTACTGCCATGTATATAGCGGTTAGCTCTCTGTCATACGTGCTGTATTTCCTCTGAGCGTCGTTGAATTTTTTTGAAAAAAATCCAAGCGGTCTCCAACGGCCTTGAATTTTTTGTTGAAGTACCGCCCCCGCGCAAGTATCGGATGCGTCGGTCATAAGTACGAAAGATAATGTTGATGATGGGTATGACAACAATACAGCGCTGGTGATGTCTTCCTTGCATTTTTCAAACGCCTTAATCGCTGTCTCGCTCCACATAATTTTCGTCTTGTCGTTTTTTTTTGAATCTTTTAGGTAAGCGTTGAGTTCCTTTTGATATTCGGCGGCGTGTGGGGTATTCTCACGATAAAAATTTATCATACCCAGGAATCGACGTAATTGTTGGATTGTTTCTGGGCGAGGGTATGATTTAATGGCTTCGATCTTCTCGTCAGTTGGCTTAATTCCTTCATTGTTTATAGTGTAGCCAAGAAAGTTGAGAGTTTGTTGGCCAAATGTACACTTAGCTACATTTAGTTGTAACCCATGGTCGTTAAGCCTACTGAATACATCTTCTAGTTCTTTTCTGTGCTGTTCTTTGGTCTCAGAAGCCAATAAAATATCGTCGACAAACGGGAAAACAGGAAGTCCCCGTAGAACGTTGTCGATGTGACGTTGGAACGTTTGCCCAGCGTTGCGCAAACCGAAACACATCCTCGGGAATTCGAATAACCCGAATGGTGTGATAACGGCTGTCTTCTGTATGTCTTCTTCGCGAGTCCTCACTTGGTAATAGGCCTTTTTCATGTCTATTATGGAGAAGTATTTTTTTCCTAGCAAGTTGTAGGTAAAATCATGCAGTCTTGGAATGGGGTACCGGTCTGGCACGGTTACTGCATTTAGACGACGATAATCACCACAGACTCTGTATTTGCCGTCCTTCTTGAGGACGAGGTGTATTGGACTGGCCCAAGGACTCTTCGACGGCCGACAAATGCCTTGCTCAATCATGGCGTCAAATTCTGCCTTGGCTGCCTTGTACTTGTGCGGTGGCAGCGGTCGTGATTTTGCATATAATGGCGGGCCGGTAGTCTGTATATGGTGTTCCACTTCGCTGTCACAGAGCTTCAAATTCGGTCGGGTAATGTCAGGGTATTTTGCGAGTAGGTCGTGGTATGGCTGCTGGTCATCTACGGTGTTGATGCTGGAGTCTGAAGTGCACGTTACGTAGCCGACAATGGACAGGCCTGTTTTTTTGTCGATTAACCTTCGTCCGTGTATGTCTACCGTCAGTTGGTTTTTATGCAAAAAATCGGCTCCCAATATCGGTCTAGTCACTTCTGCGACGACGAAATTGCACACATACGGTCGACGTAATCCGATGTTCAACGTCATAGTGCGTTCGCCATAGGAGGGTATTCGTGAACCGTTGGCGGCGTAGAGATATTCGCTCGGCGTAATTTTTTCTTTGCGTACCCTCTTGACAGGTAATACTGAGACGTTCGCGCCAGTGTCGATGAGGAAATGCAAACCGGTTCCCAACTCTTTTATGAAAAGACGGTGCTGGGTTATATCGTTGACTTCGGCGCCCGTCGTAGCCAAAGTCGGGACTAGTTTTCCTGGCTCGTACTCATGTTCGCAAAGTTACAGGGCCTTTGACAGCGAAACGCTTCCTTGCCGAACTTGCGATGGAAATAGCAAATCGATGTGTCACGATTCGTGGACTTGGAACGAGATCTTGAACGGTACCTGCCTCGCTGTGGTCCACGGTGGTAGTTACGCGATCTATCCATTTTCAACGCAGCGACCTCCCTCGTAAGCGCCTCGATCATGTTCAAAATTCGGTCGTTAGGAGATGGTGTCGACGGTTGAGTCGTGGTGCTAGCATGACTACAGGAACACACGGAATTTACCTCTTTAGTCTGCTCACTCATCTTATCTGCCATCGCCGCTAGCGAGTCTAATTTTGATGCTTCGCTGACCGCCAATACAGCTCTCGTCGATGAGGGTAGGTGGCTCATCCACAGCATCCTGAGGGTTTCATCGGGCATCTTGTCACGGGCCAAATCACGCATACGCCGCAGCAGCTGAGAAGGACGCTGGTCGCCTAGTTCAACCTCGTTGAGCAATTTTTGAAGTTGCTTATTCTCTGACTCCTCGTAGACGGATAATAATCGGGTCTTTAGCGCTTCAAATCTACCCGTCCTGGCTGATGATAATATGATGTCGCTAATTTGTTCAACGTCTACCTTGTCGAGTTGTGCCACAGCAAGTCCGAATTTTGCTTCTTCGCTGAGTTTTTGATTCGCCACCATGGTTTCGAATTGCGCGAACCATAATCTGGGTTTATCTCGCCAGAATGGAGGTATACGAGACTTCACGGATATCATCTCGACATCTTCTTCAAACAGCGTCGTTCGCGGCACTTGACTTGTGTTCTCCATTACTTGTTAGAATCACGTCGGGGTCACCAATTTAGAGGTTTCTAAATGTGTGAGGTTTCTTGGAATGAAAGGCGAATAAGTATACGAATCAATTGACATTTATTTTCATAGAACATCGCTTATATATCTCAGTAGGGTAGCATACGAATAGTGGTGGTATTGAGGAGCTATACGACCAATGGTTGCGATCCAGGTTGGGTACCGGCAGAGGATGACGTAGCAGACGTGCGCGGTGCGACACGTAAATACATTCGGCTCGGCTTCCAACCTTCAGTGCCCGATGGTCGTCGACGCGGGGATGTTGTCGCATTCGTTCGGCGCGGCGGCGCGGGCGCGCTGAGTCGAGTGACTCAGTACGCAGCGCGCTGTGCCGGCGGCCGGACCTGTGATGCGCTCGTATGAATGCTTATAACATGCATGTAGGTCACTACAGTTCTCTTGCGGATGTCTTCATTTCTGATTCATCACGCAAGGAAACTCCGAGCATAGCCCTCTCCATTGCCCTTTGGGTGAATTTAAGCTTTCTGATGAGGCCCATTGTGAGCGACCACGTCTCTGTCCCGGAAGTAATCACTGGCAACACAAATTGGTCATAGACTTTCGTCTTGAGACACTGTGGTAAGTTGGACGAGAAGATACTGCGCAACTTCCCGAACGCTGTCCAGCCGAGTTGGATTCGACGGTTGACCTCTTTCTTGAAGTTTGACATACCTAACTGGACCGTTTGTCCCAGGTAGACATAATCGTTCACAACTTCGAGTGTAGAGTCTCCGTTTTTGATAGTAGTGGGTGCAACATGGGCATTCAACATCACTTTGCTTTTGTCCATGTTCATTTTTAGACCCACTCTTTCGGCAGCTCTACTGAGGTCATCGAGCATTGTACTGAGATCCTCCATAGTCTCAGCCATGACCACTATATCGTCGCAAACCAAAGGTGAGTGATGTACTCGCCATTGACTTTGATGCTTAGCCCTCTCCAGTCCAGAACCTTGAAGTGCAGCAGAGAACAGTTTCGGAGATATGACGTCTCACTGTCTTACACCTCGCTGCAGAAGGATAGGTTCTGACGTCTGATTCTGTAGTCGGACTGACATGGTGGCGTTTTTGTACAAACACTTCAGCACCTCGATGTACCGATAGTCGATTTGGCACCGCTGGAGAGACTGCAGTACAGCCCAAGTCTCGATCGAATCGAAGGCTTTGTCGTAGTCCACAAACGCTAAACAAAGAGGTAGGTTAATACCAATATTTCTCAATATTAGGTAATACTTATATTTCCAGGCGAATATATTAGTATTACCTAATCTTGAGAAATATAGGTAGTAACCTACCTCCTTGTTTAGCGTTTCAAGATTAGGTAATACTAATATTTCCAGGCGAATATATTAGTATTACCTAATCTTGAGAAATATCGGTATTAACCTATCACTTAATGCGGAAATTTTAGTACCTGAGATGCTCGAGCGGGGCGCTTTAAATCAGCACAAAAATCAACTGTAATTTTATATAGTAAATTTAGTCCAGCGTACTTGTATAATAGAGGTTAATACCTACGTCCCATATGGGGCAGATAAAATATATGTTGTGGTTCGAGATCCTGGCTATCGTATCCTGCGGTCCTGCCTCGTTTTTGTATCATATTAGAAATCTTTTAAAAAACATCGAATAGAAACATAACTCATGTTCCGACAGGGTTGTTTATGAATACAACCATATTTTAGTAATTTAACTATTTTCTTTTCATATTGACTTGAATTGATTGACTTTTGGTTAGAATTTATAAAAACCTTAACTAATATTAACAAAAAGTTTAATTAAAGACTGTAACCCGACTACAGAATTGTTCTATTTTTTGCCTTTTTTCCTGCAGCCTTATTGCGTAATGAATTCGGAAAGAGCAAAGACATGCGAATAAAAAATCGACCAATCACATGCGAGATGAAAGACGCGATGTGGCTTTCCGTCTATGTGATTGGTCGATTTTTCATACCCTTTGCTCTTTCCGAATTCATTACGCAATTAGGCTGCCGGGTTATAATAACGAATCGATTGACACCTCATCCATCAAAATCGAAAGAACAGTTTAGGCGCTATGGAGGAACAAAAGTATATACAAACATACAATCGGCGGAAAGGGTTATGATATTAGCAGTCTTTGCTGCTATAATCATAACCCTTTCCGCCGAATTTCGTATGTTTGTTCAGACGTGTGGGTAATCTGTGGAAACATTTGAAAGATACATTATTCGAATAGAATTTCCGATAGATAGCTATAAATTATTATTACTCAGGCAAAGCCGTGGTGGGCCACTAGTGATGTAATATAAATGTATACCTACACTGTTTGCTATTTAGACCATTCAGAAGACTTAGGGCAGGTTTCTGAATTAAGTATTTAGAATTAAGAACGTGTAAAACATTACTTTAATGCTACATACTAAAGTAGAGTATGACAAATACTCAACTTCAAATACTTTAATAATAAATCGGGAGTTGTTGTGTTATGTTTTAAAATAAAATCAGTTTATGTTTAATAAAAATAATATATTTTTTCTAAGTTATTAAAACGTGTGCTAAAAATAAATAAATGCTGTGTAGGAACTTTTTCTACTGTTGTTTTGATTCTTGATATATTTGGTGGCCAGTTCCGATGACACCGATCGCGCTGAGTCCGTGTTTCTGAAAAAAAAAGTATAGATTAGATTAAGACGGGCTGGTGTCCGCAACTCCACGTCCACGCGTATTTTGCGTACGGAAAAAGTATAATTACTAAAAGTTTTGTTCAAGATCAAATAAAACTTACTTACATCTTTACAAGGGAGACAGTTATTTTTTTTTGTCCAAAATCGCAGTACTTACGGACATCTACAAATATTCTCGCAACGTACATACAAAGATGGTACTATATTTTGAAAACTGCATTATTAGTAGAATTCAACTTAGGATAAGAGTTAAAATATCGCTGAAGTAGTAACTTACAAAGAAACACATGGAACTACGAAAAGAGTACTCACAATAACTTTCCCGCCCTTTTTGAGCGCGCCGCCGATGCCCTTAGGGTTCGCGCTAACTGTGCCCGTCATCAGCGCCAGCACTGCAAACATCAGCATCACAAGACCGAATAGCTTCATGATTAAAGGTAATGTTTCAAACAACTGGCTAGCTAAAGAAGTGCAAACTTCGAATGTTGATTGATCAGAATTCAAAGTCCCTTTATACTCACGAAGGTAACAAATACATGAGAGGGTTTTTCGTGTTAGTCATTTACACTACCGATGTTTCATGAGCTTTTACGTCACACGTAGTTACCCACTAGTGTATTGGCAGATCCTTAGGTGTAAACACAGATGGTATCTACAATATAATGATAATTTTGAAAGAGTTTGATGGTATTTTTACCCGTAAACATTTTAAATGATTGTATTCTAATAGGACTCCATTTGCCGCACTGAGACTTCTATTTAGTCCGTTGTGCGTACTGTTTCTGGCTAACATAGCCCGCCTATCTCCACTCGAAAGCACAGAAGTTTTCTGGCGGCTTCACAGGCTTCGCGGAACGATCTCGCCGTTCACCAAGATATGTGTAACCCACCTAGTCAAGTATGAGTTAAATGTACTTAAAAAGCTGTGTTTTGGAATCCTTTCCCATTATTTACCGGTGAAAATAAAGACGATTATGGTATGTTCAATATAAATGCAAATATTTAAAGGGTTGTTTGCTTGTAATTTATATTTTTGGGGACTCAATTAGGCTAAGATGGATAAAAGGATTTAAGGAAAATTGGCACAATTTTCATCATGAACCTGTCCTTTTTGACTGGCCATATTGCTCGACATTTTAAATAATATCAACACTTTTAATAGCGGTTATATAAATATTATATTAACAAATTGGTTTGGTTTGTTTAGTTTTGTTTGGTTTTGGTTGACTTCTCTTTTCTTATCAAACGAAATTTGAATAATGCAACCGACTAGTTTGACAAATCAAAAAAAGAGGCTATACCAATAAGTCTTGTAGCTAAATGCTACACAGCCTGTTACTGTCCCACTTTAGGCCAAAGGTCTAATGCCATACAGAGCATGGCAGACATGTGCATTAACCACCACGCTTGCTCAATGCGGGTTGGCGATTTCAGACTTATATTAACTACAAGTCTTGGTTTCTGTACGATGTTTCCCTCCACCGATGCCAACGATCTCTAAGAAAAACTAAGGAAGTACATATGAATTCATAAAGTAACATGGGTACTTGCCCGAATTTGAACCTACGACCTCATGCACAAGAGGCGAGATCTTAGCCACTGGGCCTTCACGACTGTTACGTAAAATCATGTCACTTGAAATATAATTTAATAAAATAACAAAGCTAACGAAACAAACGGTAACGAACACAAAAGACGACTAAGATTAATGTCTCGAGTAAGGATGACCTCTTGAAGAAAGACGGTAGGAAATTCCAAGTTTGTATGGTTTGATAAAGTTGAAATATGATGATTACATATTATATGTTTTTGTTTCCTTTACTTGTTCTGCTATATGTTTTGGTCTTGGAGGGATATGAAAGAAAATTAAGCTTTCCTCAAGTGTGTCATCAACTAAGAGGTCACTATTATAAAGACAATAATCTATATGGCTGACTTGACAAATATCTAAGATAGCTATCAAATTTTTTATGAAGTTTATTACAGTTTGTTAGTATATAGTGTCATAGATACACATGTTGTAAATGGTACTGAGTTCGATTAAGTTAAACTTATATACAAGTACTTCGGAAAAAATATTATAACAAAGCCAGCAAAAGTTTTGCTTGATAGACTAACTCTTACTCAGAAAAAACAGTCTTGGAAGCCAAACATGAAAATGTAAATGTAATGTAAGCGCGGGAATTGAAACAATCCCCTGGATCATTACTTGCTGCCATCTTGTCAGGTTGAGTGACTGTCGATGTCGTTACGACTCCCATGGGATCATGTCAGGTGGTCTCATCTCAAAGGAAATGTTAACATTCTCCCGTTTATATAATTTAACTCAGTCATAACTTTCTGATTTTCAATTGTGAATGGTTGATTTAATTCGAGAGAATTTCAATCCATCGCCACAATTTAGAGTATCAACTTTAGCTCTGTGTATTTTAGGTTACCATTTATCGTATTCGTTAAAGTATCCTAAATAAAGTATGGATTGCTTTGGAATTTAACCTTTTTCATATACGACATAAAATTGGTTTTCCGAAATTTGGTATCTAAATGTCTCTAATTCTGAAATTTAAATGTAAAATAAGATAGAAACAAAAGAGGACCAGGCACGTTGCATAGTTTTGTGTAATTGCAGAAAATTAATAGGTAGGTACTTACACTACGCACGTAAAGGTCAATACAACTACTTACTCGTGTAAACTGTATGAGTAGGTATCTAGTTCATTGACTTTTACTACACACAGTTTAATTAGATGAATATAAAACAAAATACAATAGTGACGAAACATAAAAAACCCTGTAGGTACACAAAGATGTTTGAGGAGCGACTTTTCCCATACGAATATATTTCCGTATAAAAGTTTACCGGGAGAGAGAGGAATCATCACTTGAAGCTAGTCTTCGGCGACAAACTAGTCATCAACAGTTTGTTTCAAACATTACTTTCCATCATGAAGCTGTTCGGTGTCGTGGTGCTGATGCTGGCAGTTCTGGCGCTGATGACAGGCTCAGCTAGCGCTTGCCCTAAGGGCAGAGGCGGCGCGCTCAAGAAGGGCGGGCAAGTTATTGTGAGTATATTTATTTATATGTTTACCCTCGCACTGAAACGCCTTCCAGCAATCACACCAATGGAGCACAAATTTACGAATAATAAACTGTCAGTCCAGGTTTCCTCGCGATATTTTCCTTCACCGTTGTCAGCGATGTCCAAGATAAACTTCGAAAGTACATATGAATTGAAAAAGTCACATTGGTACTTGCCCGGATTTGAACCCACGACCTCAATCACGAGAGGCGAAGTCTTAGTCACTGGGCCACCACAACAAAATAATGCTTTCGTTAGTCATTCGTTCAGCGTCATATTGTTATACTAAAAGCGTGTTATTCTTTGTTTATCCCAAATTAACTTCTAAGAATTTTGTAGTTTGAAAAATCAGATCAATATCTACGGTATTTTTTGTAGTTATTTCAAAAGTGATGAAGATCCACGCCCCTGTAAAATATTTAAACAGTTTTAATTAGATGTAGATAACAAGAAAAACAACGGGACTCTGACAAACAAGTAACTTAAAAAAATCGGGACTATACGCGATCGGTATCATCGGAACTGGCCACCAAATATATCAAGAATCGAAACAGCAGTAAAAAATGTTCCTACACCGCATTTATTTATTTTAGTGATAATTATATTGAAATAAAATAAAATTACCTTAAAGTGTAAAATGTACTTTTATTTAATAACGCCTATATACCTCGTTTTAAGGCCAAGATTATCGAATAATAATATCGCCTTTACAAGATATTTGATTCTATGGCCACATCATCGCCTCGCCCGCAAACCTGGTGACAACCTACTTAAGGTAATTGTCACTAGTAAAGTCGAGGGAAAACGACCCAAAGGTTCGAATTCGGTCTGACCAGCGCGTGGCTTCTGCGCTGGTCAGACCGAATTCGAACCTTGATGAATATTAAAGACTCAGAAGCTTTAATGTTCAGCAAGGTTCCAATTGGGTCTTTGGTTTCCCACTTGCTCCTGCATGTTGGGAAAACATAATAAAGGAGAAAAATTTAAAACCATGATGTGGTCACGAACCCCAGCATTGGGAAAACGATATAAGGAGGGAGGGATATACTCCGTAGGATTTTGCAGAGATGTGTGTTGTACAAAATAATTTACGAATGGTGTCACATGACTAGCTAAACAAAAAAAAAACTGGATGGGAGTCGTACCCGACCGTGATAAGCTACGCTAATTAGTATGCCAATGAGCCGTGTCTCCCTTGCAAGCGTAAAGCCCATATTATAATGAATTATAAGGTACATATTACTCAATGACAAAGGGCCGCATATTCGCAATCGCGGCGCTTAAGTTGATGCCACGTGCTCGGCATTTAATAAACCGCTATGTTTTCCTTATTTGTAGTATCTAATAATAAGTTATATTACTCAGATACCTGCCTATATTTAAATGTGAGTGGATACAAGTCACAACAAAACGTAGTATCCTCATCAAAAGTATGCGGTGACTAAAGGACTAGTATTTTTACAACAGGTTTAGGATAACTGCTACTTTTTATCCTCGTATTATTTCCTATTTCTAGGTATTTACTCGTACGTCACGTCTTTTTCTCATAAGGATAAGCAAAGACTACAGAACATCATCTGCTAACATCTTTACGTACTCCATTTGCTTTGTTTACGTTCATACATGTTCAATGGTCATACACGCACGATAGTTATGACTTAAGGGGCTGAATACTCAAAATAGGCTTTCTTTTAAACATTTTTTAGCCAAATCTATTGAAGATGTGGCAGCAGAAAAAAGATATGTTAATCTTGATCATATTTCCGAAAACTTTGTTGTGGCCGAAACACGTTTACGCACAAAAACCTCGATACAATTGAATGGCAAAGTAACCTCTTACCGTGATCTTCAAAAGATTTTTCCGGTAATACTGACCAGCGTACATTTGTACAATTAACAACAATAACGTATCATAAAAGGACGCAAAACTTCATTGTCTTATATATTGAAGTTTCATTCATTATTTTTAAGTAATTTATATTATTATGTTTTGTAAAAAAGTCTATACAAATTACATCGTGCTTCTCTTTCCATCCAGTGCAATTCGACAGTGACCGCTTTGCGGCGTTGCTAGGTGGACGTATGTCGCTTTTTTCCGCAAAAAGCAAAAATAATATTCAATTTATTTCTCGTCAATTCAATCTGTCAAAAAAATATCAGGTATAATGCAGCCAGATCATGTAGCCTGGTGGCTTTAATTGGAACTAACGAAATCACAAGTAATATTGTCAAAGTCTGTATTATTTTTATTTTTTGGCACTACCGCTGTCACTGGCATCTATATTTTTGTTGTATTATAAACGACTCACGTCGTTTAGTTTACTTACTAAGTCCATAACTAAAAAGTATTTGAACCTCTTTGAAAATACAACAAATGTTATCTCAATTTGAATTAAACAATATTTAAAATATAGGTAAGGTCGAATACTATTTTAACCTTCTTCGTTCATGTGAAAACAATAGAAGCAAAAAACACAGAACATGGAATGGTCATACGAACCACGCTGGCAGTGTCTCGAAATGACAGAACTAATAAAATTCTTCGTATCCATTTGTTTCAATCTTTGTTTCTTTCTAACATACGGCACCTAGAACTGACCAAAAAATGTCAAATTCGTGAGAAATGATAATCTATTTCTCATGAATTTGAAATTTTTCGTCGTTTCAACCAAAAATCGTCCACATGTGGACATAAAGCTCACCAAGAATCACCACATTGATCAGCCCTGTATTTCTCGCAATTAACTATCCCAATTGCAATAACGGGCTACAATAATAGTTTGTTAAGCTAATTATTAATTGATCTTATCATTTTTCCAAATCGGCACTGACAATTCTTATTTATTAACAAAAAATCCACCGATCGCCCTGGAGAGTAAACGCAAAGACTTACACTTGGGGATTGCCAGAGATTTACGCAGCATTCTGGATGTAAAAAGAACAGACCGAATACGGAACACGCTGTGTTCCCAAACGGGCATAATAGACGTTGGTAAAAAGGCTGTTCGGCTCAAATGGGCCAATGCCAATACGGCTCACGTTAGTAGCATGCAAATTGAGCGCTGGGCAAGCCTCCACAATCTTGAAGATGGAACGCACCGTTGAGGCCGGTCCAGAAATAGGTGCCGAGATGATTTGGACGCGTACCGTGAGGGCTGGTTCTAGACGGTGCGGGAAAAGAATGTCAGGAATGACTTAGGTTTACTCTTATGAATTTAATTAGGTATGGATGAAGAGGGAGGGGACGACCAAAGAAAAGATAGATGGACTGTGTGAGGAGTGATATGAAAGAAAAGGGAGTCAATTATAGCGTGGTGCGGAACAGAACGATATGGAAGAAGAAGACGTGTTGCGCCGACCCCAAGTAACATGGAACAAGGGCAGGTAGATGATGATGATGATGACGATTTCAGACTTTTACCGGTAAGACTTAGTAAATCTGTTTTACCGATAAATAATAAGTTTCACCATAGTTTTTTTTTTTTAACTGAAACAACAGTTCGGCTTTTACAGTAACATATACGTGGTTGTGAGGCATACACTGTTTTTAGTATTTATGTTATCCTTTTAGGGTTCCCTAGCCAAAAGGCAAAAAACGGAACCCTTATGGATTCGTCATGTCTGTCTGTCTCTCCGTCCGTATGTCACAGCCACTTTTTCCCGAAACTATAAGAACTATGCTGTTGAAACTTGGTAAGTAGGTGTATTCTGTGAACCGCATTAAGATTTTCAAACAAAAATAGAAAAAAACTGAAACTCTATTTTTTTTTTCATCCTACCTGTACGTGTGGGGTATCTATGGATAGGTCTTCAAAAATGATATTGAGGTTTCTAATATATTTTTTTCTAAACTGAATAGTTTGCGTGAGAGACACTTCCAAAGTGGTAAAATGTGTCCCCCCCCTGACACTTATAAAATAAGAGAATGATAAAACTAAAAAAAATATATGATGTACATTACCATGTAAACTTCCACCGAAAATTGGTTTGAACGAGATCAAGAAAGTAGTTTTTTTTAAATACGTCATAAATCATAAACCACAATTTAACAAGTACTGAACCCTTCGTGCGCGAGTCCGACTCGCACTTAGCCGGTTTTTTTTTATGGCATGCGTTGTGCCTGGCGCATATAAACATTTTCTTTCTTTCTATATTATCTTTAAATACCTACACTGTACCAATACTTATAGCAAATAAATGATTGATTGATTGATATATAACAAACAATAGCAACAAATAGTTTCAGCTGTTCTCTAGTGAGACGCTTACAATCACATACAGCATTTTTAGGGTTCCGTCTATCTCCCTGTCTGTCTGTCCGTCTGTCACGAGGCTGTATCTCATGAACCGTGATAGCAAGGCAATTAATTTTTTTACAGATGGTGTATTTCTGTTGCCGCTATAACAACAAATATTAAAAACAGAACAAAATCAATATTTAAGTGGGGGATCCCATACAACATATGTGTTCTTTTCCGTTTTTTTGCGATAATGGTACGGAACCTTTGTGCGCGAGTGCAACTCGCACTTGGCCGGTTTTTAATATTTATATAGATAGATAAAGTTTACATGACCGTGTTTTTTGCGCTCTGTCTATTTGTTTTTTAACTCTAATATACAGAAAAGCGGCACCACGTGACCTCACCACAGAGGGCTGATGTATATCAAAACCCAGTAAGTGCTTTGTAATTATTATATTCCAGGAGAGCGGAAAGTCATCTTGTATTAGTAACTAAATGATATATTAAGATTTCAAGAGAATACTAAACAAGGAATAAGGACCTACTAATTGTACAAATGATATTAATAGCGTCATACATTCTATAGCATATTTTAAACATGCCTAAAAAAGACTTTGGGGGAATGTGGAACAGGGTGTAAAGTCCCACATACCTCCATAGAAAAGGGAGGATCCTCCGACCAGACGGGTGTTGTGTCTGGTCCGGGCAACTGCCCGACGGTTGTTGTCGGACTGTTGTATGTGTTCTTATCGCGCCGAAAACTTTACTTGCGCGATGCAGGATTTGTGTGACGTCATGTCATTAGTTCGTAAGTGGCGGCGTTGGTGCCGCTACATCACTCCCCTCCGGAGACCGGAGGTCGATAGCAGGTTGAGTCGTCCGTACATCTCGTGATGTGTGCCTGGCCAGTGGAAGGTTGGTTCCCGTGAGTCGGAACCGGAAGTCGCAGAGTTCGCGGTGAGTCGGAACTGTATGCGGTTGTGCCCCAGTGAGTCGGGGTGATGAAATCCCAGTGAGTCGGGATAGTGTTGCTGGCTCCAGTGGGTCGGAGCGGTGATGAATGAAGCTGGGGGTGATGACCAGGAATGCGCGTCCGCTGCATGCTGGTGGTCAGGATACCCCCGTAGATGCCGTGGGTAGTGGCTGGCTGTGTGACTCGCTGCTCGAAAGCTTGAGAAAGTGATGATGACGTCACGACGAAGTAGCTCTGCACGAAGGCTGCGCTGATGTTCATGCTCGGGGTCACCAGTTTTGGGGGAATATGGAACAGGGTGTAAAGTCCCACATACCTCCATAGAAAAGGGAGGATCCTCCGACCAGACGGGTGTTGTGTCTGGTCCGGGCAACTGCCCGACGGTTGTTGTCGGACTGTTGTATGTGTTCTTATCGCGCCGAAAACTTTACTTGCGCGATGCAGGATTTGTGTGACGTCATGTCATTAGTTCGTAAGTGGCGGCGTTGGTGCCGCTACAAGACAATTCCAAACCTGGTAAGTTTTGGATATTTGCTAATTTAAGTTGTCTTTACAATTTGATGTGACTTTCCTATTGTAAATAATGATAAAATTGATTACTGAAAGCACCAAATCTCAATTCAAATTTAAAGTTTCCAATTTAATATTGCACAGTCCATTTCAGTATAGTAAAACTCATTAAAATAATTTATATAAAATTATCTAGCTATTAAAACAATATAAAAAAATGTAACGTACTGTGTTCTTATATGTGGCAGTCACATAGAAGCAGACATAATTATAATATTTATTCAATTTGCACGGCAAAGACTCGTATGACTCTAGCCAGATTACCTATTTTAGTGATCTTTATTTTCGTAGCAATAAGGTTGCATTCATAGGCAAAATAACAGTGAACGATCTGATGTCAGATGCTAGCCGCCAGTTTGAAATAAGAACTTGCGCGGTAATATTTTTGTAAAATCATCGGAAGAGTCCGTTTATGATGTGGGCCTCTGTGGTCGGCCTTGTGTATTTAATTTTCAAATAATTTTCCCTCCAATTTAAAGTTTGCCCCTAAGCTATCGATGACAGTGGGCGTGGCGTAGAACCTCAGATGTCGATTGTCAACTGTTCGACTACAGCCCCTTAAGAGTTCTATGCACCTGACCGTTTCGTGAACAAGGTCAGTGTATGTCCTTCTTGGTTGTCTCCTCAAGGCATGGAAATGCAATCACATTTATAAAATTAAGTACCTGGAAAGTGGAAACTTTCCAGGTACTTAATTTTATAAATGTGATAGTTTGTATGTGTCAATTCGATTTTTAATTGCTTGTATGTATATGTACTGTCAATCGCGAGATCGCGGACCCACCATTAGGTAAATAACTAAGGTAACTAAATACCAATCAAGGAAAAAGATGGACTGCTGCTGCCATCGTATGCAAGATATATTGTGCATTAAATCTTGTCTCTTCTATATATATGTATTTTTTTTTATTTTAAAAAGAAGATTTGCCTCACACTAGGAATTGCTTCCTGTATCGTGGGTGCGTTAAACATAAACTCACATACACAACACCAAGAGCCGGAACAACTATCTGTTGGTCATACAAATATTTGTTCCGTGCGGGAATCGAACCCGTGACACGCAGCGCAGCAGTCAATCGCTCAACCACTGCGTCAACCGTGCGCCCAAATATATAGAAGTTCCGCCCCTAAACGGGGTAAAAGGAGGTTTGAAAGTTTGTATGTAACTTGTACAGTTTGAAATTCATTAAAGAATTCATGTATTTATTGGTTTTTGGAAATTCTACCCGTATGTGGATAAAAACCAGTTTGATAGTTTTATGAGATTTCTCCAGTTTGTAAGTTGGACACGAGATTTTAGATTAACGCACTTTATTAATAAAAAAAACAAGTTTATTTATTGCGTAAATTATACCCATAAGGGAGTAAAAAGGGGATTGAAAGTTTTTATAAAACTTCTACAGTTTGTAACACCTGAACATTTAGATTTGTACTCTTGGTTGATAAAAAGAATTCATGTATTTATTGGTTTTTGGAAATTCTACCCCTAAGGAGGTAAAAAGGCTGAAATTTGTTAGGCTTATATATTTGAAACATGGCATAAATACTAACCTAAGTAAATAGTAAAGATTTTCATTCTGATTTTTCAAAACTAATAATGAAAACCCAAAAAAAAAAACGATAGACGATTCGTCTAAAATACGATTTAGGGGTTGTTAAAGATTTTTGAAGAATTTTACTGTACACGGCTTCTATTTATGATGTCGCACTATGAAGGGATTTAGGAAAGTTGAAGTAGATGCTTCGTTTCAACATTTAAGGGGTGAAACTAAAAAGTCATATGTAGGATAAAATACGAATCACGCGAACGAAGTCGCGGGCGAAGTGCTAGTAACTAATAATAACAAGGCAGGAACTTATTTTACTTCAATACTAATATAAATAACACAGCCAATAACAAAGCTCAAAGGATAAGTCGGATATTGCTACCCGCAGCCAATATATTGTAATATGCAGCAAATTAGAATAAGCTCCGTGTACACACATGGTAATGTAAATATAAGCAAAAGCGCAATAAGGAAAAATTATCCATATTATTATTATAAATGCGAATCTGATCCATATTAGTAGGTATTATATAGGATTTATAGAGCTGCGGTTGAGCTTAAATTGTTGCAATGTTCTTTAAAAAAGTACTGAATTTTGTTTTTTAAAGTGTTTAATTTCTGACTTTGAGAGCAAAAAGTGAAAACGGTCTCAAAATTTCTCAGATTTTCGCGTTTTCCAAGTTGCAATTTGGATTTACACTACCCTAACTCGTCCATACAACACATTAAAAATACAGAAATACATTAAGATTTGTGTTTTTTTATGTCGATCTCTACTGGGCTAGCCTTCTACGTGTAATACATTACAGAAAAAACACTATGTGTAATAATAAATTTTCCAATCTTTTTTCTCTCATAAAAGAAAACTTCGTTAATAGGGGCAGATATTCGATATCTCATTGTTTCTCAAAGAAAAATTCGAAAAAGCGATTGCCCCAAGGTAAAAACTTATTTACTTAGCAAGTACGTACCTATATTTAGGTAGGCACTTTAACCTTATTTAAATGTCTGTTTTTTTCCTTTCGGATCGTTTAACAAAAAACCTTTGAAAGTAAGTAAACTCTATGTTTTTGTGAAGCATCCAATTAAGAAACGACTTTTTATCTATGTCACCAGATTATTGCAAACTCCGCATGTAGGTATTATTAATCTTGAGAGAACTTTCGAGATATTGTGAATATCTTTTCATTTTCAATCAATCCCTTCGAAATTCGATGGTTACCAATATAACCATTTCTTATCCATAACAAATCTTACGCGATTTGTAGTACATTTACAGAGTTTGGAATAACCCAGTGACATCCATACGTCTATTGCGTTTTCAATCATATGAAGCTCGACTGTATTTTAGCTAGACATTTTCAAACCTGGAATTCATATCTAAAGGTTCGTTTGGAATTGCTGGAACTGACGTAGAAAAAAATGCAATCCTGTTTCGACCATATTGCTTACATTTTTCGAATTCGTGAATTCGTAGCACGTACGTCTTTATGGTTAAAAAAATACTTTGTGTCTCGAAATGTTTAAGGGATATTCCCAGACCCTTTTTACAAAAGTGACGTATTACAAAATCCGTAGTTTGGGTTCTCACTATAATATGAAAATTTTAATTTTTATTATACATTTATCCGAATCGTAGTGTGTTATGAGTTTTTTTTTTGTATTAAAAAATACATAAAAACGTAGACGTAGAGTTGTCATCAATTACGAAACGAAATATAAAAAAATCTTATACACTGTCGCTTTTGTGAAATTAAAAGGCTTTATATTGATCTAACTGAGCCAAAACTACTACTTGAATAAACTACTTGAATATAATATCTAAAAGCATAATAATATGTAACAGAACAGTCACATCTTTACGGAGAACGAAAGGATTTTGAACAGAAATGGTATCAAGTTTCTGAAATGTGGTCTGTCGAGCACATCTCACAAAATAGGATTAGATCAGACCAAATTGTTATGAAAGCAAGGGTCTCTCGTATCATAAACAGAGTTTTCCTTAGACGTCAATACTCCGGTTTTTATATTGAATTAGATTGTTTATTTTGCTACCCCTGCTTTTGCACGCATCATATGAACCAATCGCGTTGGATAAATGAAATAAACTCACACATCAATTTATTTATTGGATCTGTCTGTCATTTGGTAAGTCATTGTTATTTGTTTTCAAAATCGATTAATGTTTATGCTTTTTTCGCATCTTATTTTTCCGACTGTCAATAATTACCTGCATATTTTTAAAATATTTAAAATGTGTGTGTTTTAAATGTGTGTGTGTGTCTGTATGTTTGTGTGTGTGTGTGTATGTGTGTGTCTCTTTTATATTTCCTCCTATCTAGTAGGTGTTTGATTTGTTCCGCATTCGCCCCAATTTTAATTTACATGGAATTTTCTTTGTTTTCCGAAAATGAGGCGAAATATTGGGGCGAATGCAAAAATACCTTGAACCAACCGGAGAGATGCCTGACATTTTTGATATAATTAAAGACTCCATCGACGTATGCACAATTTATGAAAATATGAATAACAGTTATAACAATTGCAACAAAAGGTTTTGATCTGAATTGCACTAATTCTAAAATATAATGTATCCGGGCCTCGTTTGTCAATATTTACTAAATTCATTCGAAATTTCAATTGATTATATTAAAATTATTTGTATTGGATTGGGAGTAATTATTATGCAGTAGAATATATACCTGGATTAGGTAACTAAGTTCTCCATCAATTGGTATTTAGGTATCTATGTTACACTGGAAAATTAATGGAAAGAAAACGTGTTTGAATTTTTCAAGTAACATGGGTTAAGGGTAGTAAAGATGATATCGTTAGTTTCCTCGTCAAGCATGGAGTCATTATTTTAGACTGCTTTGAAGTGTTATAAGAAATATTTATAGGAAAGATGTAAATTCTTTATAAAAAGATCAAACGATTTTTCATGATAGCTCATTGATTTTTAACCGACTTCGCAAAAAGGAGGAGGTTATCAATTCGGCTGTATTTTTTTTTTATGTGTGTTACCTCAGAACTTTTTACTGGGTAGACCGAGTTCGATGAACCTTTTTTTATTTGAAAGATGGTGCTTGTCATGTGGTCCCATTTAGTCGGTTTAAAAAACGAAGAAACCAAAACAAGAACACCGACTTCCGAAATTGAAGTTATTAGTCACTTTGTAGTGTATTTTTTTTAAGTCGGTTGTATTTTTTGTAAAAAGTTTTTTATTTTTCACTTTTTAGTTGTGGTACATAATGGACCAATTCTCCAAAGTGAAGCCAAAATAGATTAACCCAAAAACATGCAACTTAAACGAACACGGTGGAATTAGAGTATAACAGGGTGAACTGTTTACACCTGCGTACCCCTTTAGAGTGTGTTAGTGTGATGTTATGTTATGAAATGATGTAAACAATAAACAGACATCCGATTGCAGCAATCCCGAGTGATTTGCCGTCATTTATTGAAGAGTTCTGATGTATATCGCCGAAGTTCTTCATCGGATCTTGATGAAATTGCCTTTAGACATAAAAAGTGCCGTCTACAATAGCGCTTTCAAAATAAAACTAAAGAAATTCCTATTGAATAAATGTCTATATGCTGTAGAGCAACTGTAATTTTATTTTATTGAATTGTAATTTTATTGAGATGGTCAAGGGTTGTTAAATTTTATTGGATTTTGTTCGTTCTGATTTATTGTACTAAACATTAATTCATTATTTCTAATTATTTTTTTATCAATCTATGCTACTTTGTCTTTAATTAATTATTTTATTGTTTAAAATTTCAATGGGTTGGCCATATTGTTTAATTTACCTACATGTTGCAATGTACTAATGAAAAAATGTAAATTTATTGTTTTATATTTTTTGATGTAATTTATGAAATTCAATTAATGTAATATATTTTAGTATATATACTTTGAGTAAAGACAGACAATACACAGGTAAACACGTCAAACTTATATCACACCCCTTTTTCCGTCGCGGGTTAAAAAGAGAACACGGTCCCTACGTTTTTTAGCTAGTGATCCCTTTATTATATGGAACTTAAATAGGAACTGGTCCACGTGACGCTAGTCCTATAGAAATGCTAGCGCTGCCCTTGTCCATTTTACTCTTGGCCAGTAATTTCTGCAAGTTTGGACAAGCGGGCAGCCCTGAAGTTGGCTACAATGGCTGCGCAGTAAGAAATCAAAATCCATCAAAATCTTTTTTTTTTTATTTCTTATAGAATCGCCTACATGGGCACTCAAAAAACGCCGACAAAAGGTGCACGGTTCGGGTTGGTCTAAATCTCATACAAAAACAGCACCGTTTCGTACCTCGCGCATCCGTTAAACCAACTTCAGGGCAGCCAATAAGTTTGGCGAGGCCTATACCAAAAGACGTGAGCGAAACAATGTTACTTTGGCTAGGCACTCTTGTCACGTCTGTGTACGCCGTTCACAATGTTATGCGAGAGACGCTATAAGTATTTGCTCGTAATAAATAAATGTTAAATGAGTACTGGGTAATAGAAATCCCAATATAGCTCTTCATATTTATTTGTCACGATAAAGGACGACATTGTCCGACAATCTTGCTGTTCCAGTCCGAATAATACACGAAACGTTACAGTTGTTTCCGACAAGCCTGTACACTGTGCAGTATTATTTTGCGTCGGACATAGATGGACAGTGTGAAAGCTCAATGCGTAGAGAGTTTCTGGGTTTCTGAATCTGAGGGGATTAGGGACGAATGGGACCAAAGGGGGATAAATAGAGACCAAACAAAGAAACGTTTTCAAGGAATTTGCAGCCTACAAGGATTTAAACTTACTTTATTGTTTTAAAATAAATGTCCTATCTCTACCAGCCAACCAAGGGTGGTGAAGAGACAACATGGTAGGTTTATTGTTTAAAACATCGAAAGTAAATACCAACTATCTAAGCAACTAGTAGGCAAAAAAATCTCTTCACAATTTCCTGTGAGTCTACCTCCATGGCAAAATAAATAGTGCTCACTGATTGCAATCAATCAAGCTTTGTTTGCTTGCTTCGACATCAATAATGCCGTACGTGGTATGGCACGTAAATATTTAAGAGAGCAATTTGGGAACGATACCATTTTATTGTACCTTTGGTGTAACTGTATAGCTGAACCACTACCATATTTGTATAACTAAAGGTAGAAAAGTTGTACGGTTGCCGTAGATCTTTGACTATCATTAAAGGTACCTATGTCCTTGTGGAAACTAGAACAAATTTCCGTGCGTTCAAGCGCTTTTGCCATACCTATTATTGGAATCAAATATAACAGCTCACAATGTTAGGACCCATTAATATTAATGCTAAGGTGCTAGGCAACTGGGCTTATCCCAGTTGTAAACGACCCTTTGTGCCTATTGGTCTTGTTTGTTCTGTCTCCTGCTTGATATGGAGGGAAGTGGAAATTTGTATTTTTTCTTACTTCTCCATTTTCTTTTCTGATTAATTTCGTTGCGGGATCCAAGACAGTTAAATTCATTCTCCGGGACTTCGTCGAGCTTCATTGCCTCGGCGCTTTTCTGGTGGTCGCCACTGTTGATTCTGGCTTTCAGGAGTTGCAGAGGTTTGGGAATAGTGCGGTGGGATTGTCCCAATTTAAAAATAAAAAAAAGGGTACCAGTCTTGGCAAGGGGCATCATGTAAGTCAGTTGCTGGGTTTTAGACGTCAGATAAGTTGTTTGTTATATATTAAATAATGTTATACTGTGTTATATTCGGTTGGACTACAAACCGATTCCAACATGGTTAGGATAAGACTATACTCCATTTGAAATAACATAAAAAAAAATATAAAATCCCTTTTTACAACCCGTTCAACCTATTTTGACTTCTATTGCGTTGGTGATATGACAAATGACAGATTTAGTTGTTGGTATTGGTAACAGGTTCATGCTTTTTATGTCATCCTTATGTTTACGGAATAGAACTCAAAATCGGTTGAACGGACGGTAAAAAGTGGTTGTAGCAATGTTTAATGTTATTTTATATGGAGAAAAGCAGAAAATTTTAGGATACACAAACAACGACCCAATAGCCAACGCACCAACACAGAGAATATAACCACTACGTTTTCGCACCAAATGACTAAGCAATGATTTGACAGTAATGTATTTTTTTTCTATTACGATAAAGGGCAAATCCAGGAAGTTAATATCACCAAGGAGTTTCCATCAATTTTTTTTTTGAAATGGAAAACTTATGCGGGGCGCATGATTTTTATAGTACATATTTTGGAAAGTTTTGATTCCAATTTTATTTGTCTGTGGCAACGCCTGCTTTAACGCATGCGTGCTGGGTTATGGCGCCATTCATACGTTTTGCTGTATACTGAATTTCATGAGTTTTGTAATTCTTGCTCAAAAATGTCTGATATCAGTGAATGTGAAGAAAATTTGACCCCACCCGATAATTTAGATGCGGCGACCAGCAAAGTCGAGAAAATTATATGATAAATGCTATGACAACTGTATGGCATGGAAAATGCAAAAAAAAGGTATTTAGTAGGTTCAACCCCAATGTATGAGTGTAGATAAAGTAGTGTATGAAACTGGACATAACTAGGTATTAAACCATTCGTAAGATACTATTAAAAACACACACTCGTGTTTTAATACCCCTTATTATAGCAAACAGTTTCATAAACTACTATTACATTATCTCATTAAAAGAAATGTGGCACAACAAAGCAACCAAAAGCATATCGCTCTGTCACGTAAAATGTTTCAAGAAGGGACAGAGCAGAAATCTGAATGTAAAACGTATCCCTCTTTCTGTGACAGTCTGGTAATTAATATAAGTGTGCTATTGCAGTCTCGCAGGTGTTTCACAGTTCCTTAAATTCAGATATTTTAGTTTCATAATTATTGAAACGATAAAGTCCGACGCCCACTTGGCCATTTACGTCATTCGAAGTACTTTATTAGCTATAAAAACAACGAGTTGGTAACCGGATTATAACAGGGTTCATTACTAATAAAAGTAAGGATAACTTTACTAAATGGTCCCCGTTAGCCAATTAACCATATCTTTCTATATATATAAAAGAAGAAACTGACTGACTGACTGATCGATCAACGCACAGCCTAAACCGCTAGGCCTAGAATCATGAAATTTGGCCGAAAGGTTCCTCATGTGGCGTAAGTGAGCACTAAGAAAGGATTTTTGGAAATTTCACCCCTAAGGGGGTAAAAACGGGGTTGAAAGTTTGTATGTAATTTCTACAGTTTGTAAGTTGGGTACGTGAAATTTTAGATTTACTTTCTTGGTTGATAAAAAGAATTAATGTATTTATTAGTTTTTGGATATTCGGCCCATGAGGGGGTAAAAAGTGGGATTGAAAGTTTGTATGAAGTTTTTACAGTTTGCAAATTGGACACATGAAATTTTACATTGCGCTCTTGGTTGATAGAAATAATTAATGTGTTTATTGGTTTTTCTAAACTCCAACCCTAAGGGGGTAAAACGGGGGTTGAAAGTTTGTATGTAATTTCTACAGTTTTTAAGATGGAAACTTGAAATTTTAGATTTACGCTCTTGGTTGATAAAAAGAATTAATTCATATATTTGTTTTTGGAAATTCGTCCCCTAAGGGGGTAAAAAGGGGGTTGAAAGTTTGTATATAATTTCTACAGTTTGAAAGTTGGACAATTTAAATTTTAGATTTACGCTTTTGGTTCATAAATAGAATTAATTTATTTATTGGGTGTTGGAAATTCGTCCCCTAAGGGGGTAAAAAGGGGGTTGAAAGTTTGTATGTAATTTCTACAGTTTGAAAGTTGGACACGTGAAATTTTAAATTTAATCTCTATGTAGATAAAAAAAACCATGTATTTATAAGTTTTTGGAAATTTTACCCCTATGGGGATAAAATAGGGGTTTTAACGTTATATGAAATTTCTTCGGTTTGGAAGGTAAAACATCTAAAATTGTAGGTTTTCGCTCCTGATTAATAAAAAAAAAAATAAGTTTAATTATTTTCGGAAATGCCACCCCTAACGGGGCTAAAAATGGGGTTTAAGTTTGTATATAATTTCTATAGTTTGTAAGTTAGAGTTGGAGTTGATAAAAAGAATTCATGTAATTATTAGGTTTTAGAAATTCTACCCCTAACGGGAAATAAAGTAGGGGTTCAAATTTTATATGAAATTTCTTCGGTTTGGAAAGTTAAATATCAAAAATAGTAGGTTTACGGTCTTGATTAATAAAAAAAGTAATGAGTTTATTGATTTCCGAAAATTCTACCCCTAATAGAGGTAAAAGTAAAAGGCAATTTGTTGAGCTTATATATTTGAAACTTGGCATCAATACTAACAGCAAATATTTCATATTTTTTTTATTGATTTTAAAGTAAAGGTTGTCAAAACATGTTTTTCAAAACTACTCCTAAAATACGATTTAAGGGATGTTAAAGTTTGTATGGAAAATCTCATTTCTTGGATTAATAAACTTGAAACTTGGGACAAATACTAACCTAATTAAATAATAAAGGATATCATTATTAGTTTTTCGAAACTACCCCTAAAAGATGATTAGGGGGTGTTGAAGTTCTCGGTTTAATAAACTTGAAATTTGGCACAAATACTAACCTTAATAAATAATGTGAGTTGCTATTAGTTACGAGTATTCGTTTTTCGGAACTATCCCCAAAATACTATTCAGGGGGTGATCAAGATTTTTGAAGTATTTTATTACACATAGCTTCTTTTAATGATGTAGGTGAGCACTTAGGAGGGACTTTTGGAAATTCAAACTTTAAAGAGACATTTATTTGTACAAAAACTTTTTTACAAAAAAATATTAACGAAATATATTCGAAAAAGAAAGTTATTTTTCACTTTGTAGTGTTTTTATTTGGATGTCGGTAGTATTTTTTTGTAAAATAGATTTTTTATTTTTCACTTTTTAGGTGGACCTAATAGGCAATTTGCCTTACAAGGTACTTAATTATTTTTTGTGTATGTTCTCTTAGATCTCCGTCAAACAACACTGTACAAACGGTCCAGTTCGGTAGTTCCAAATCGAGGAAGAGGTCATCTTAGTACCGTAACATTCTTCAAAAAACCGTTGACACACCTACAACATATTCTGGGGGTAATTCTGAAAAAACTAATGATGGCAATTTATTATTGTCTAATGAATAAGATTTTTAACCGACTTAACAAAAAGGAGGAGGTACTCTGTCCTCTAAATCCTAACTTAAACCGTAGATATCTACGATATCTCATTTATTATTGATTTTACAATAGCTTATTTTTGATCGCCTTCACTAACTGCACATAATTTAGTTGAATAAAATACGAAATCATGCGAACGAAGTCGCGGGCGGAGTGCTTGTTAATTAATAATGGAACAACTCAAACGTTTAGGAAAGGACAGTTTATTTAATTATCCTACGTGAAACGAATTAAAAAGTTATTGCGACATTTCATAACTCTCACAAATGTGATCATCGTGAAATTGTAAAGGGCACTGATTTAAAGAGGCAGTTGTAAAAAGCGGTTTTGGTAAGTTAAACATTATAAATGGCACGTTTAATAACTAGTTCAGCAGTTAAAACTAAGCAGTAAAGTAAACAAAAATGAGTAATAAAAATAATGAAATGGATCAGTAAATATATAATTGAGCAGGAAAATAATTAAATGGGCGGTAAAAAATTTTGAACGAGCGGTTACGTGTGGGCAGTAATAAATCGGAATTTTTCGGTAAGAAATCTCGTTCAAAGCAATTCTATAAACAATGAGGTGGTAAAGTAGTTTTCGAGATATAGCGGTGTGACAGACGGACAGACGGACAGACGGACGAAGTCGCACCATAAGGTTTCCTTTTTACACTTTTGGTACGGAACCCTAAAAACAGTACTTAAATAGTAATGAAAAATTTAATTACTTTTGCTTCGATGCAAAATGAATCGACGGAGCCCCGCTGTGCGGGGCTCCTATTTCTGTATGCAGGGTCTAAAGTAACCTAACACGAACGAGATGACGGGAGCTGAGTTCGTTCGCTTTGCTCGCTCACTTCAGCTCCCGTCATCTCGTTCGAACCTAACCTGTCCGTGTCGGGGTGCCCTAAGCTCACGAGCTCGCTTCGCTCGCTCTTGGACTGATTCACTGACCATTATGCATTCGCACGCTTATTACGAAAACAAATGCAAGAATTCAACACACGAGCTCACGCGAATCGATTAACAACCCTGTGATTGGTCGCTTCCGCCACCCGCGCTAATAAGCTCCGCCCAACTAACGAACATTTACCTCTATTTTCAATGAATTTGAGTTCGGGTGTCACCGCTCGCTATGATCTGCCGAACTATTTATCGAACCGCTCATTCCATCATTTTTACCGCTCATTCAGTTATTGGACTGCTCAATTATTTTTAGAATTGACATTGTATGATAAAATAACCGACAAATTGTTTTTTTATTACTGTCCATATTTTACTGTCGCAATAATTAATCAACCGCCATTAAATTAAATAACTGCTCAATATGTTTTTCAACTGATCATAATAACATCTCGAATATTTAAATAACAGCTCGAAAACTTAGTTCCCAACTAGTAGTGAATAGGTTATGACTGTTGTGAGTTTGTTTTTTTTGGGACACCGTGTTACACACCATGGTATCCCACTGTACAGGATGGATTAAAGATGTCATGATCATGATTGTGATGGGATGATGAGGTGTTAGAGGGAAATTCTGTGGCCTCTAGTGAAAATGGGAATAAGTCAGATTTTGTCAAAAATTAGTACCTAAGTACCTATAACGAAGAGATCAGAAAAAAATGCTCTAACGTTTGGTGACAAACGGATCTAAGCTAGGCTTAAGATGACATGATCATGATTGTGATGGGATGATGAGGTGTTAGAGGGAAATTCTGTGGCCTCTAGTGAAAATGGGAATAAGTCAGATTTTGTCAAAAATGAGTACCTAAGTACCTATAACGAAGAGATCAGAAAAATATGCTCTAACGTTTGGTGACAAACGGATCTAAGCTAGGTATCTCTAAAAATAAAGAAGTTACTTTGTGTAAAAGAAGTCCAACTGCCACCAAAAAAATCTACAAAAGACGGTTTTAAGTACTTTTGTATTCTTTTGATGATATGAAGCAAATACTTATTAATAAATGGTACTGATGAAAATGGTACCATCGAACTGATTTGATGACGAAGCGGGAAGACAGGCACTGGAACTCCAAAATAAAACAATGTATCTTAGTCGTGTTTGAGCTTATTTGAATTGTCAATAGAAGTACTTTGGCTTTAAAAGATTTTCATGGTACTTGCAGGTACCTACCAAAACTAAAATAGATTAATAAAACTTTTTAACAAAAATATCAAACCGACTTCCAAAACAAAACACTACAAAGCCGAAAATAACTTTCTATTCCGAAGTCGGTGTCGGTAAACTGAAAAAAAATGGTACCAAAGACACAGACTTCGCAAAATAAAGTTATTTTTAGCTTTGTAGTGGGATAATAAGGATCCTACAACAAAGCCAAAAAGGTCTGGATTTCTGTCGTGATGATGATGACACAAATCCAGACTGGGCTGCTACATTGGTGAATTTAAGCTTCCTTGACAATAATACACTTAGTTCAATTGATTGATTTAATTTCAGCAAAAATATACATAATTTAAGAGATAACGATAAGGAACCAAGTATTAGTAGAACACGCTTGAAGGTTATAAGCAGCCAGGTAGATGCCCAGGTGGTCTAGCCTTGCTTCTTATGTTTGAGAGCTTTATAAGCGTCGTGAGCTGTTCCAGCTGCGTTGATTGCTCTAAGACCAGTCTTCTGCAAAGGTAAAAGGCATTATTTATTAACTATATACTACGCACGAAAGTTAACGAAGTTTTGTGTTTCCCAATCTGTAAATTGTCAGTAGATCAGTGTGAAATAAAGAACATGTTTGTCTTACTTAATGCTAAAGTTTGACAGGTTTGGAGGCTAAATTACAGTTAACAAATACTCAACCTGTGAATTCTTAATTCAGCAACCGGTCAATAGTTTTGAGGCATGAATATCAATCTGAGCAAACAAACCTGCATCAGATTGCATTTGTAAACAGTTCCATATTATGGGGAATTCTCACGCCTCGCCTGTACACTCTAAAGGGATTACGGCTACACTCTGCAGTACACTCGCAATTCGTCAGTTATGTTAAATATCCATGTAATAATAGCTCAGTAGCAGCCTGCAGTACGGCAGGCTTATTACGTATGAAACAGCAATTAGCAATATTTGCGCAGAGATTGTACAATCACCGCGCGATTATCGCTTTACGTCAAAAAATCGGCAGGCTTATTTTTGCGAAATAATTGCTCTTCAATAGCGAATCCGCATTATATATGAGCTATAGCCACACCATAATAATTTTACGACAGCACTGCTAACAATAAAAATCTGCTAACTGAAATGTGCATTTATCGCAAGGTGATCGCGATCATTTCGTATTACGTATGGTTTTTGACAGCAGAGCGACAGCGATCGGCGAGCAAATGTGGCTGTCAAAACGCGATTACTTTTTCCCTTGTTGTTGGTCGATTGCCAATCGCTCGCTGATGGCTGAGTAGGTACAGAAGTTTTTGAGTGTTTGGCGTCTTTTTTCGTGTGTTATTTTGTGGCTAGTTTAATTATCCGGAAATTAGAATAATAATATAAAAGGAAATATTGAAATAACAAATTTCTAGTGAATATAGTAATGACAAATTGGTGTTGTGTCTCTAATCTCTACGCAACTGGACTATTTGTTGAATCATTGAAACAGAAGTGATCACGGTAAAGTGGAGGATTTTTATATACTGTAGTTTTGGCTACCTCAGCGAAGCTTATATGTTTACCTACTAAATAATTACAAACACATTAGATTGTGATAAGTCCGCAATAAGTATCTTCTATTATATTCTTTTTTTATATGGCAAGCACCGATGTCGACTATTCTGCCAATGTCTAAATTAAATTGGAAAAATCAATTTTACGTTTCATAGCTCAAATGTGAGATAATGTAGTATATTAAGTGATGTCCTAATGCATTATCGATTCGATTTCTCATAACAATCGACAATTCGAAGAAATTTGAATCAATTTTACACATTGACATTTCAGTCATCCAGTTTTTCAAATTAATTATTACACTATGTAAATAAAATGAAAATATCCAATTTTCACTGCCATATTTACTTTACACAAATACTTTACATCTGCGAATATTAATTTACCGGAATATTGGAGCTAAATAGCCTCCACGAAGTGTGGCTCTTTCATAAGCTGGCTAATTCATCAAATGATACATTTTATAAATCATCAGACAGATACAATAGCTTCTGTTAAAAGTGACTGTCAAAAAAAAAAGACTTGACTTAAAGGCCTCAGTAGCCAGATCACTATATTGATCGCGCAATAATTGTACAATTATTGCTACTTGCTGTTCCTTACGTAATAAGCCCGCGGATTTGTGTCCGGTTGATGAAAATAAATAAACTTAACAAATATAATCATAAAAATAACTTGGGACCATATTTCTATATGAATTTGCGCTACATTATTAAATTAAATTAGAATATTTATTTGACGCTTTGAAATACATGTAACAATCAAGTCATAATAAAAAAGCACTAACCACTAACCCCCAAACTAGGCCTGGACCTGTATTTTGGGGGTTAGTCATGTTCGTTCACTACTACTAATAAAACAAAATTAAATTGCGACACTCGCGGGGGAGGAGGTATAATTAGTATCAAGAACACGTCCCGTCATAAAAGAAAGTGATAGAGTTAGTAAAACATTAAAATATAATACTTACAGCAGCCGACCCAAACTTCACTTTAGGATTGGCTTCAGTTGAGCTGAACAGCATCGCTAACGCAGCCAGGATCACCATGAAGAAAGCGACGAATTTCATGTTGACAGATTATTTTCTTACTACTTTGGTAGAACATATAAGGTGGAGTGATCGAGGAGGATTCACAAGTGATATTCTTGAGTAGATACTCATCTATTTATTTGATTTCGATGTTCTTGCAGGTGCTCATTATGAGCTGATGAGTGATGACGTAATGAAAAATTCGAAGCGTTTTAGTTTGTAAGGAAAATGTACATTGGTAGATCTAGTTGGTCACGTACACAATTAAAATAAATCGGAACACCTAGATTCGTACGAAGGGAGAATCCCGGTACCAATTAGAGTTTTCTAGGTACTTGAAGTTTAAGTTGTCGGTCACGGTTCATTTAAATATTTCAGTAGGAACAAATTTTTAAACATTTTTTCAGAATGTTAGCTAACTAGAAAGAGGTATCTGAATTGAGAATTAGTGAAGAAAAGAGTTCTTAACTTCACAGATAATATAAGTTTATCGGACTCCACTTAAGTTCGAAAACTGAAAAAACCGACTTCACTTAATAGTAACTTTTTTGCTACACAATTTGGTGGTAGCGAAGACATGGGAGCAAAAACTTGAAAGTCATATCTCCATTACATTAAAGAATTTTCGCTTAGATGGAGCCGATTGTATTTATTAGAGTCCCTTACAACTCCACCATAAACTTTTGGAGACGCATGCGTATGCGGAGGTACGAATTCTTGTTGAAATGCCGCATTTGCCGATACCGTAGGCGAGGTTCCCTTACTTATTTTCAGGATAAAGATTTAAAATATTTTATTCAAATAAGAGCTTCATTTTACCGACACAGCTGTTGCACGTTTCGCTTTGGTTTGGACCCCATTTGTAAGCAGCAAATAAAAATATTAGTATTTATGAAAGCGTTGTTGTCCGTAACCACAAAGAGATCTAATATTATATGCTCTTAGATGCTCTTAGAAGCCCTAGACAAGTAATATTCTATAGTCGTAAGCATGGCGATAGCGATTGTCAAAAAGGCAAAATTTTATGGGATTAACAAGCGATATCGAAAAATCACGTGATTAATCCCTAACATTTAGACATTTCGACTATCGCCTTCGCTGACATCGAATGACACTTATCTGTACCTTTGAAGACAAGTGGTAGTCTATTTAACTAGCGACAACGATTGTCGAAAATTTCTGAATGTCAAGACATGCACTACCATTTACCATACTATTGTGTAAAGTCCTAAAAGAACAAAAAATAACCTGATAGAATAGTTCTTTGTCTAGTGCCCAAGGAGGGTAAGTTAATTAATATAATCCATCTTCTCATCCATCTTCTCATCCAACTTACCACAGTGGGTCAGGCCGAAATTCCATAACCAGTGTGTGTTGCCAGTGATGACTTGTGGGACCGAAACGTAGTCAATGGGCCTCATCAGAAGGCTTAAAGTCACCGGACAAGCACACGGAGTTTCCTTGCGTGATCGAAACTGAAATGAAGACATCCGCAAGAGAACAAAGTTTACCGACATAGCCCGAAGAATTGCCAAACTTAAATGGCTGAGGGCAGGGCACATTGCTCGCAGAATGGGACGAACGGATGGTCGTTACGACAGAAAAGTTCTGGAGGAGTGACGACCGAGTACTGGAAGACGTAGCGTTGGAAAGCCTCCCTCTAGGTGGAGCGATGACCTGGTCAAGGCTGTGGGAGACCAGTGGGTGAGAGTCACACAGGATCGATCAGTGTGGCGACGCTTAGGGGAAACCTATGTCCAGCAGTGGACGTCTTTTGGCTGAAATGATGATGATTCTCCCAATCAGGCTATCATTTATTGTTTTTGATAAGTTATCATCAGAATGAGTTTTTCTGAGAAAAGCGGAACCATCTTTAGGCAAATTTAAGTCTAACATAGGTGGGATTTTCCTTGTGTATTATTTTTCCTACCTATTAGTATTTTTTCCGACTTATGTAATACAGTATTGAGGAAATTCACGACTATCATGTGAGTTATCGATAATAATCAATATTTTCAAATTATGACTCATGGTGTGTTGTTTATAAAGGCAATATAAGATCATGTTTCTTTTTACTACAGAAATAATGTTCGTCATGACCGTGTTAAATAAGCTTAACATTAAAATCAAAGTCGTTTACGTTTGCTAGAGAAATGTACGGATTTACAATACCTCGATTCAAGAAACAAATGTACCTAAATCATCAAAAAACGAAAGGCAAGCATACACGTATCAACAATTTGAGAATATAACGTAACATCGAATACATAATGTCTGTATTCCCCGTATGGGTTAAGTGGCAGAGTACCTGTCTATCTATTCATAGTAGGAAACTCGCATTTTTCCACTTAAATAAGTCTCATGTCCTATGTGTTATTTAGTTCTGTTAAGGGCCTTCCACCACTTTAGTGCCTTAAAACTGTTACTTTCTCAAGCATACTCCTTACTAACGGCTAGGTTAAAAAGTTTAAAAAAATATATATTATTGATTCATGCACATTATTTGTAAAACATAGCTTTTTCGTGTATCTAATAGTTTTGCTTTAAAAAAAATATTCACAACACGATATTTTTTCGTTACTTTTGGATACTCCTCAAAAACGACTTGGATGTTTAAAAATATTTTTACAGAGAAAAATAAAATATTTTGCAAACAAAACTGTCCAAAAGGAGATTCTATATTGATATTCTTGCTATATTCTCGGCCAGTACTGTGTTAACTTTGGAGAATATTTACGCTTTAATATTTATTCCAATGGCGATATCATGTTTGTTTGAAACTGCTTTGTTCCGTCAATGTTCCTAGGGCCCTTTGAAAGACTAGCGTCAGACAACATCTGCGGCTGCATGAACCTTTTTGGCACAGCCGTCAAGCACACATGTAAATATCGTGTCTTTGGACTCCTTCGCTCGCTTCCGACTGTGAAAAGACGTACCCGTTGTTCACTTAAAAATATATATTTCTAAATAGAACTAACTTCTGTGCTAATTTATACCCTAACAAAAATGAAATAAGGATCATAACCAAGTCACAATACACGCGTTAGCACTTATCGCGTTACCTGCGATTCAAGAAACCACCGACTAGCAATGTATATGCAGATTTTTCGGATGAATAAAAATGTCCAAGTCACCTTCAAAGACTAATAAAACGTCACAACAAGATGTAAGTTTTTAAGCTGACATGGTCACAATCATTAGAATTAATATTTGTTTCGGGATATTTACCATGTATATTTTGTTTTTTGTTGAGAGCTCGATATTTCGGCACCGTTAAAAGCGCCATGATCACGAGAACTAAAGTCTTTGCGGGTGGGTGTTGTTTACGAGCTGACATATCTGTCTACCCTCTTCCTCACTCGTTTTTCACGCACGATGTCGCTACCACCAGAACTCGTCTCACTAGTTACTCGACACTGTTCAGCACTCGTCTCACTAGTTACACGATATTGTTCACGACAAACGATGCTCACTGTATCCACTTTTGACAATTGATCAGTAGTTTTTCGATCTTTACATAGTTGAACCACTGGATTCCAGGCTCTCGACAATTGAAACCCGTCGTCCCTATTGAAATTTTTGCACTTGGTTATTTCAATTGCTTCCCGAAAAACTACTGATCAATTGTCAAAAGTGGATACAGTGAGCATCGTTTGTCGTGAACAATATCGTGTAACTAGTGAGACGAGTGCTGAACAGTGTCGAGTAACTAGTGAGGCGAGTTCTGGTGGTAGCGACATCGTGCGTGAAAAACGAGTGAGGAAGAGGATAGACAGATATGTCAGCTCGTAAACAACACCCACCCGCAAAGACTTTAGTTCTCGTGATCATGGCGCTTGTAACGGTGCCGAAATATCGAGCTCTCAACAAAAAACAAAATATACATGGTAAATATCCCGAAACAAATATTAATTCTAACAACAAGATGTGTCTACTTACACTTCGCTGGATACTGAGTCCGCTCAGTCCAGAAGAAAAAGGAAGTTCTGCTTTGACACTGACGAAATCTCGGAATTGAAATCCAGAATCCACGAACAGAATTCGAAGTTCGAATCCATGCAAGAAAACATCAGCACTATTAAAGGTCAGCTGGATGGTATGATAACCTCAAATGCACTTTTCGTAAAAGCTTTGAAAGACGCGACTGCCACTAATAATCAGCTAAAACAAAGCTATAATACTGTAATTCTAGAAACTAGTGCAGCACAAACAAAGATTAACCAGCTGACAGCGACGACAGCTGACCAGATACGACAGCGACCAGAGGCGACAGCGGAGTACAATGATTGAAATCAAGAATTGCCTATTTGTAAAAAGGAGGATGTCGTTTCTATTGAGTCTAGAGTAAATTAAGCCTTGGACTTAACGATATCTTCCCAAAACATTCGACAAGCGTACAGAAAGAAATCCCACCAAAACAACATGATAGTAGTGTAATATCAGACACCCAAAACTCGTTTAAAAAAAATGAAGGCCCTAAAAACATACAATAAGAATAACAAGCAGGTTAAACTAAATTCCAAAATACTACAAGTTCCACGTTAGAAACAACCGATTTACATTTCAGAATTATTAACTCCATCCGCTCGTAGATTTCACTATCTAGCTAGAGAAATGCAAAAAAGTCTTGGTTTCAAATATTGTTGTAGGACGTGTCTTTTTGAAGAAAAATGACGGAACAGCTACAATCTTAATAAAATCGGAAGAACAAATCAATGGCATTACTGCCGAACTCCTTAAAGCACAGCCTACTGTTAACATAAACACTGATGATTGACTAGCAGTTGTTTTTGTATCAAATGTCGGTTTATTGTTATTTTTTGGGTTATCATTCGTTTTTTATTATATTTACATGCGTGAATACCATTCCGAAATTATGAATTACCTATTTTATAAAATATTTATTGCTGATGGTTGTAACATAGTTTTAATTCAAAATTTTAATTGTCCACATAAGGTCTACATACAAACACACTACACTACACTTTACACACTTCTATGATGGTCCTTTATGTGTTGTTTTCTCTCTTCCCGGATTGTCTTCGCTATAAAGCTGCCATAAATAAAAGTTAGAAATTAATCATCAACAGTATGGATGACATTAGAAAATTGTCCTCTGACATTGATAATACTATCAATGTTGGCAATGCATGTAGCGTGGATATTCCGGAGAATTGTAAGCCGCAATTCGTAACTAATAACACCTACTGCATACTTACACAAAATATTAGAAGTCTAAATCATAATTTTAATGAATTACAAGTTTTACTGCACAGATTAGATATTGGATTTGATTTTATTGTTTTGACGGAATGTTGGCTATCAGTAACTATACCAATACCGAATATTGATTCATATCAGGCTTTTTCAACACTAGTAAGTTAAACCAAAATGACGGCATAGTTATTTATATTAAAGACGGTCTAAAAACATTAGTTGTAGAAAAAACACAGCCTGATGACGAATTTAACTGCCTCGTGGTCACTACAAATAGAAATTATTTTGCGATTATAGCTATATATTGACCGTCTGCATTTAGAAACATTGATAATTTTCTAAGCACCCTAGAAGACATTCTACATAGTTATAAGCACTACAAAACCATAATACTACTGGGTGATATTAACATCAATATACTGGACAATACCGGAAACAACTCAACCAAATATATGGACCTTCTCGCGTTGCACGGCCTGCTTGCTACTTATGCACTTCCGACCCGGAATAATAATTGCCTAGACCACTGCTTCGCTAAAACCACCTGTCCTAATAGAACCATTGTCTGCCATTCCACTATTACTGATCATTCTGCGTTATAATCTCGTTAAGTAAAACAAAAACACCTAAAAACATAAAATGTAAAACCTACACAAAATTCGACTACGCTGCTATAATTAGTGATTTGAAGCTGTTGGACTGGCGGGTTTTGTTGGACTCTGAATATCCCGAGGTGGCAACGAATTCATTTCTGTAGACTATTAATGAATACATAAACCGCCGCACAGGCCACCTATTGTATGTTTGTTTTAATTTTAATGTTTCTTTTGTATTGTCTTATCTTGGTGTACAATAAAGTATATATAAATAAATAAATAAACAAACATAGTTGCACATGCAAAATCACCCATAGAAAGCATACACTTAAGCCGTGGATTACGCCCGGGTTCTGTCGCTGTATGTACAATAGAGACCGCTTACACCATAAACTGAAAAAGGACCCGGTTAACTTGACGCTTAAAATTACTTACATACGGTATCGTAATAAATGTAACAACGTAATATAGAATATAAAAAGGACTACTTTTCCGCACAGATAGATACTCACAAAAACAATTAAAAAAACAATGGGCTATTTTAAAAGATATATGTAGCCTCAATAAATCTTCTGTATCCACTGACCATTTACTGAGCATTAAGATAATTCAAAAGATTATATGAAAGACGTAAACAAGTACTTTGCAAACGTGGTCAGTCAATTGGCTGATAGTATACTAACCAACTAACAGGGTGCAGTGTATCAGAGTCAACGACTACCTGAGTTGTTATGAGAGGGTGCAGTTTGGGGTACCGCAGGGCAGTATTTTTGGGGCCCACGTTGTTCTTAATATACGAAAACGACTTGTGCAACCTCAAACTGATACGAGGACAAATCGTCACATTTGCAGACGATATGGCACTAATGTTTAGTGGGAGAACGTGGGCTGAAGTGACTCTATTAACCAACGATTGATTAGCTATGAAATGGCTAGATCTAAACCTACTTAGGTTGAATATTAAAAAATCACAATATATTACATTCAGCATTAGAAACAACACTCAACCATCCACAAATTCTGTTAACATTAAAATACACACTATATTCATATTCTTTATTGTACACAAAATATACAGTTAAAAATACAAAAGGAAAACTTATGTACACAGGCGAGCTTAACCCATAATTGGGTTCTCTGACAGCAAACCTCAGTGCTAAAGAGAGATTTACAAAATTTGGTCAGTTATCAAAAGCGCACAACAAATATTAAAAACATTTGAAATCTTACTAACTAAATACACTACACAAATACGTGTACAGCACATAATGCATAAACATAATACATACATATATCTAAAATACATACATATTTATTGCGTCATGTTGACAGGAAATGTTCCTTAATTCTTCTCCTGAATATCCCTAGTGAAGGGCTATCCCGTATGGAATGAGGAAGATTATTCCAGAGGCGGACAGCACGAACAGTAAATGATCCACCGTAACGACTTGATGAGTGGGGAGGAAAACGAAGGAGAAGAGATGATGAGGAGCGGCAAGGCTTTCCTCTCGGAACAAGATACTCAAAGCGTTCTTTAAGATACGAGGGAGAGGTAGGATTGTGAAGAATAGAAAAGAGTAGAGAAAGAGTGTGGGTAAATAGGTGGGAGAGATGTAGCAACATGGCAAGGTGTTGTTACAAGTGTGTGCTGCGCCTTGTCCAGGGATTCCGCAGTTAAGTACTTGGGTGTAAATATTGATAAAAATCTTAACTGGAAGGAACATATTGATATCTTAACAGCAAGGGTTAGAAAATTGGTATACATATATAAAAATATCCGAAGCATTTGCCCATCGAAACTCCTGCAATCGGTCTACTTTGCCCTATGTCAATCTATCTTGACCTATTGCATCACAGTATGGGGAGGGACAGCTAAGACTACCATGCTAATTTTGGAGAGAGCGCAACGCTTAGTTTAAAAGACAATATCGATATCCTACTCAGGCCCTTTATAAAGATATAGCAGTGCTTACTGTTAGGCAATTGTTTAATTAAAATCTAATTTTGTTGCAATATAAAAAACCTCCCAGTTTCATCCATAGGCGTAGAAAGGATTTGGTTTACTTAGTTCCAAAATGTAGATCAACTATTAGTGTATCAGTTTTGAGGTATTTTTTTTGGCCAAAGATAGTATCTCGATGTTCTATATATCTTTATTCAGGTCAAAGAACACAGGGAAAAACATTATTTTAAATTATCTTATGACGTGCAAACGAATTTCAGTTTTAGTCGCGTGCAAACATCGTTGACTGATCCTTTGTTCGAAAAAGTTATCTGCTGTGCTGTATATATTATATTGCTGTTTTTTTTTGTTTTAAATAATTTAGAAATGTAGACTTTCAATACGTACCTAGATCCATACATTTTTTATAACTGGGAAAGTAACTCTGTCTGTCCGCCTATCTGTCAATCTGTTTGTTACCTTTTCACGCTTAAACCGCTGAACCGATTTAGATGAAATTTGGTATGGATATAGTTTAAGACATTACGAGATAGTTGGAGATGAGAGGTTTGTAAGGACATAGAAGAGTTTTTATCCCGGCAATGATCCTTAAGGGGGTGGAAATGGGGATGGCGGTTTTTAAGGTGAATTAATAATTTTACAAGTAAGGCGGCCCCCACATATAATAGCGCGATATAAAAAATAGGCTATTTGAAGTACTTATGCTACGCAAACGAAGTCGCGCGCAACAGATAGTAATACATACACACGTAGCTAAAATCTATGCCCATCACCACTTAAAATATGCTATGAATTTAGTTTTGGCCTAATTTTTACCGTACGTACTTGCCACCGCATACGATAATTAGCCTCGCATATTCATTTTACTTTGTCTTTCTGTCATACCTAAATTGTATAACTTTTAACTACTCAAAACATTGAGCAAGAATATATCAAATTAGAAAATTTTAAACCTAAAACTGCATATGCATATGCGGCAATATTATATTGCCTCCGTGGTAGGCAGTTATATCCGAGAACATACCTATTTGAAGTCTGTTATGTCACTGTAAGCAATTTATCAATATATGTCAAAAGTGTCCACATTGGCTATTATGCTACAGGACTCAATATTTAAACAATATCCATCAATCTTACCCATTTTATATTTTTTCAGCGGAACCAAATGCCTTTTTATAATCACATAGGAAACCAAACATTTTTTTTAGATCTTCTTTCTTTACACTTAAACTACCAACCTGCTCTGGCATTTCACGGGATTTAGTACTTCCCTGAAAAGGCTATAATTTATAAAGGTATTACCTTTCTAAATTATAGCCTACTAGCTACTGCCAGCGGCTTCACTCGCGTGAATGTTGACAATTAACCCATGGGAACATATTCCCGAGATAGAAAGTATCCTATGTGCAATTCCAGACTATAATCTATCTCTGTGCTTTGGCACAGAAATAGAATTCATATATATATATATAGAACATTCATGGCCAGAATTTGTACAGGGCTGTGCCCTAACAATTAATATTCATGAATATTGACATACAGTACGTCATATTAAAGCTTAGAGGTATGGCTTTACAATAGTTTAAGTTTTACGATCCGAGAAGAAGCGAGGCACACTATAAATAGGATAACATCGTGATAAGATTAACGCAAGACTGCACCACAGACTAGACTGCACCAGTGCAGGGCGCGCGCGTAGAAACGTCATAATGACTAGGACGTTCGGATACACATTCTAGAATATATTGTCGATGCATTCAGCATTATGACATGACGCTCGGCAGCTCGAAAAATGGTGTCTGCGATAATCGTAAAACCTTAACATTTATTTTAGAGGTACTTTAGCAATACGTTCATGCAGTTGTAGTTATTTTATATTTTAATCTGACCTTCAGGCGTACTTCAGAAACAGTGTTTCTCATAAGCGTGTATCCAGACGCAAATGCATTGCATAGTAACCGCACATAAACAAATAACACACATATCTTTTAGGGTTTTTTTGTCGCCTGTTCTAGACAAATATAATCGTTGCGATTAATATTTATTTATTTTACAAGTTATTTTCACATATTAATAATTACTGTACATTTATGTATTCTGATTTATTCGGAGGGTAGAATCTGGCCCTGTCCTTTCGCCAAATCCGTCCAGCCGTTTGAGCGTGAAGAAGGAACAAATACAAATACACACAAACGCCTTCGGTTTTATAATATTAAGTGTGATATATATATTAGTGTGATGTGTTATTCTGATGTATTAAGCTATATTACTAACATCAAAATTGTTTTTTTGCGTAAAGGAGTAACAAACATCGATCCATCTTCACAAAATTTCAAATTTATAATATTAGTAGGATAAACTAGGGAAGTTACGTAGGCTCGATTCCGATTCCGAAAAGTCAGAACTTCCGATTGTTTTTAAACCTCCGATTTCGATTTCGGTTCTGAAACTTTTAAATCTGATCTTATTGGAGGTTGATGCGCTGTGGAAATGGTGAAAAGTAAATACTAAATTCAAACCCCTAAACTCGATTGCTTGTCAATATTCGTCAAGACATTGGCCTAATCTACTAATGACCCATTGAGAAATAGACTGGAAGGAGGTAAAACTGTGAAGCTTTTGTTCATATAGTATAATGTCTGGTTTTTTTTGTGGTCACTGATTTGATTAAGTTAACTAACTACACACAATTTATTTAATTTACTATTAAATAAAATGTGATTACGATTTTAGAAAACTTGTTTTGTTTTTTTTTCAACGCCTGGTTAGGTGTATTGTTTTTGAGCTGAAATTAAAAAGGCTGATTAAGAGTGATACAAATAATTTTATTTTATTCAACCTGCTTTCTCTCAACACATCTTTATTCAGCCTCCGATTCCGATTCCGGTTCCGGATCCGATGCCGATAAACCAAATTTAAAACCTCCGATTTCGTTTTCAGTTTCGATATCATCACTTCCGTAACAAACTATTTACTATAGACATAAATCAGAGTAAACATACCTACTTTAACGTGCCAATGCCATCATGAATTCCTGTCTGAAAAAGAATAGTTGCATTCGTTCTGTATAGCTTCACCTCTCTCTCGCAACGGAATCATAAAGACTTTTACACGTCATAGTACGGCCCCAGGATATTACCTCAACATATTTATTTGATGTCCATTCAGGACAAGTAATACAACTGTCATTCAATGTTCGCTCCACACAATGCGTTGTTAGTTAACAAGGGAATTGATACCAACACGTACGTATTGAAAATTTGGCAAAATTATACACAATGGTCCAGTAATATTCTGTACAGTTTTGATTTATATTATACAAGTTATCAAAATAATAATAGATTCAATATTTTGGCAAATGATATTAAGATTTTAGATATTTACATATTAGGGCTGTATGTATTTACGATTAAACCTATACTTGGGTCGGGGACGTACGAAAAATCTCTAAACAAAGAGATTCACATTTGTAATACAAATGTGAATCTCTTTGTTTAGAGATTTACTAGTTAATCATGCCTCAACCGCTGCAACGGATATGGATGAAACTTGAAAACGGGTACACCATGGCCTGAATAAGGGCATAGGATATCGGTTTTCTCGTGCGATTATTTTTCGACTCTTATGAGATATTTCCGCTGGAAAAACAAGTGAAAAATAAAATCTTTGCCTAGTTTCGTAAATCTTTATGTTATTAAGATACCAATATGAGCTCGGCTTATCGCAATGTTTATACCTAATAGTTATCACGAGAATATTAAATGACGCAATCACACAGATGCGCATAATTCCTAGAAATTAGCAAGAGTTTGTTCAAATAGTAACTCTGTTTAAGTTATTCGTCACGATTTCGACATGCACCGTTTATGGAACTGTAAAGTCCCGGAGCCATATATCAGTGTATAAAAACATTGGCCAATATTTGTCTTACTTCACAAGTCACAAGTACTTTAGTGTGTTCTCCGTACGAATAACGTGCACTGTGTCATCTGCTGAAAAATAGTTATCATGAAGTTTACTATAGTTTTTATAATTTTAATAGTCGTGATAGCGCTTTTAGTTCCCTCTGAGGCAGCTCCAGGAAAGATTCCTGTCGGAGCAATTAAAAAAGCGGGAAGAGTAGTTGTAAGTAACCCACTAACATATTAAGTAAATAATGCAACTATATTTTTTTCCCTTGACTAAACCATTTCCATTTACGCAGTCATGAAATGTCATCTGAAAAAGGCTTTGTACAACTATGTAGCATCAATTATTATGTCTAATTAGTGACAAAGACATCCAAAATAACCACGTAACTTACCAAAATTTTGTTATTTTATTATAAGCAAGGAGCAAAAATTAACTTGCTGGAACAAAAGAGTTGGGATTTCCCAATCCTCTTTTTGTTTTGTAACAACAAGAACGTATAATACAAAACAAAATTTTACCACGTAATTTGAAAGACAGTTGTTTGAAGAAGATTTGTGGAACTAATTAAAATTTTGTTTGTTTATATGAAAGAATCTTATGTGGTTTTGTATCTGAATGCCTGTTTTCAAAATAGCGTATGACTCTTGACGGTTGCCTGAAGGTCATAGAACCGAAAAGCCAAACAGGCCAGACGGTTTATTCCAAGGTACTTTAAGGTGAAAAGACCGAACACTTTACTTATGTTAAGTGTTTTGTGTAGAAGCTTTTAAATTTTAAAGTGATACACATTATTGTATGTAAAGAAAAGCTATTTTGTTCCTTTTTCTTTATACGTGACTGGTAAAATCACAGACATAAATCTAACTAGATAAAGCAAGTCCCTCCATCTGTATGAAAACTAAGCGTGCCACTTTTTCACACAAAACTTAAAAACAAATTTACTTACTAATGAAAGAAATCATTTCCAATGCCTCGGCCAACTTTTTCTATACAGTCTTTACAGCTCAATATGGCATGAAAAGGCATTTTTCTCGATTTCGGTGGATTGCTGAGGTCGATCAGCAAGCCCGTTGCGAGTCTAGCAAACGACCCAAGAGCTAGATTGACCCGGCACTATACCGAAGATATCCCGGACGTCAGCCTGTACGAGATTAGGATGGCTCTGAAACAGCTCAAAAACAACAAGGCACCGGGTGATGACGGAATTACGGCCGAACTCCTGAAGGCGGGTGGCAAACCGGTCCTTAGGGCCCTTCAGAAGCTGTTTGAATCCGTCATACTCGAGGGCAAAACGCCACAGGCATGGTGCAGGGGTGTGGTGGTACTCTTCTTCAAGAAGGGCGACAATGCCCGGCTGAAGAACTATAGGCCCATCTCACTTCTTAGCCATGTCTACAAGTTGTTTTCAAGAGTCATCACGAATCGTCTCGCGCGCAGGTTTGACGATTTCCAGCCCCCCGAACAAGCCGGATTCCGAAAAGGCTTTAGCACCGTAGACCACATACATACGCTGCGGCAGGTTATACAGAAGACCGAAGAGTATAACCTGCCTCTGTGTTTAGCGTTTGTGGACTACGAGAAAGCCTTCGATTCGATCGAGACTTGGGCTGTACTGCAGTCTCTCCAACGGTGCCAGATCGACTACCGGTACATTGAGGTGTTGAAGTGTTTGTACAAAAACGCCACCATGTCAGTCCGTCTTCAGGATCAGACCTCGAAACCAATCCTTCTCCGGCGCGGCGTGAGACAGGGAGGAGTCATTTCTCCGAAACTGTTCACTGCTGCGCTGGAGGATGTCTTCAAGGTTCTGGACTGGAGGGGGCTGGGCATCAATGTTAATGGCGAGTACATTACTCACCTTCGGTTTGCCGACGACATAGTGGTCATAGCTGAAACCATGGAGAGCCTCAGTAAAATGCTCGATGACCTCAGTAGAGCTTCCGAAAGAGTGGGTCTTAAAATGAACATGGACAAAACCAAGATCATGGTGAATGCCCATGTAACACCCACTCCTATCAAGGTCGGAGACTCTACACTCGAAGTTGTAGACCATTATGTCTACCTGGGACAAACGGTCCAGTTGGGTAGGTCCAATTTCGAGAAAGAGATCAACCGTCGAATTCGACTCGGCTGGGCGGCGTTCGGGAAGTTGCGTGGTATCTTCTCGTCCAATTTACCGCAGTGTCTCAAGACGAAAGTCTATGACCAGCGTGTGTTGCCAGTGATCACCTATGGAACCGAGACGTGGTCGCTCACAATGGGCCTTATCAGAAAGCTCAAAGTCACCCAAAGGGCAATGGAGAGGGCTATGCTCGGAATTTCCTTGCGTGATCACGTCAGAAATGATGATATCCGCAGGAGAACCAAAGTTACCGACATAGCCCGAAGAATTGCCAAACTTAAGTGGCAGTGGGCAGGACACATTGCTCGCAGAACGGATGGCCGATGGGGCCGAAAAGTTCTGGAATGGCGACCGCGAACCGGAAGACGATACGCTGGAAGGCCTCCCACTAGGTGGACTGATGACCTGGTTAAGGTTGCGGGAAGGCGCTGGATGCGAGTCGCACGGGATCGGTCAATGTGGCGACGCCTGGGGGAGGCCTATGTCCAGCAGTAGACGTCTTTCGGCTGAAATGATGATGATGATGAAATTACGATCATTTATCGTAACTTTACTCCGTTTTTAGGCACGCGAAGTACATACAATCGCGTCATCTAGTTAGATTTATATCTGTGGGTTATATGCTTTACAAAAGGCTGGACACTACCTATTTGGTCGGACGCTTCCAAGGAGCTTAACAATATCCTACTTTATCTGAAAGGATAGCAACCCTACTCGTAGCTCTAACAACCAGCCAATCTGCATAGCCTTTGCCCAACACTGTCGGGTTCAACTACCATTCTAACCGGATGTACTTGAATACCTGTATTTTACAAGGAGCGGCTGCCTATTTGTCCTCAACAATCAAGTTACGTGGTAACACGATACCTCTTGGAAACAGCTCTTTCACAACATCAGACTTAGAAAGAAAGAAAAAGTGTCAGTGTTAGTATACGTGAGTAGTGTGTGGTGTGTATGGGTGTGTGCGTCTGTGAGGAAAAGTGTGGGTGTGTTCATATCTTGGAAGACGAAGATGAAACTAGTATTGTCCATCTTTAATTATGGCTCGGAAACATGGACGCTAAGGAAGGCCGACCGTGATTGCATCGACGCTTTTGAGATGTGTTGTTGGCGAAGGATACTTCAAATTCCATGAACTGCATTCCACTCAAACGAGTCTATCCTTCGTCAACTGAATATCAAGATCAGACTTTCCACCACTTGCCTGCGTAGAGTCCTGGTATTATTTGGCAACGTTGCCCGAAAAGAAGGCCATAACCTTGAGCAGTTGATGATAACTGGGAAGGTCGATGGCAGAAGGCCACGGGATCTGACCAAATTCTTTCAACGCTCGACACCAATTTGCACGAAGCACTCAACGGCGCCAAGGCCGGACAGATAGAAGAATATTGTAAAAAAATAAAGGGTAATATCCCGTCGGGAAAATCACGACCCTCAGTAATGAGGAACACGACGCGAGGAGTAGCAGTGTGTGTTCTTATCCTACTTCCTACTATCCTACGTATAATATTAATGGTTGGATGTTTGTTACTCAATCAGAGATAGATTGTAGTTAAGAATAGCTCATAATGTTACTTTTATCCAGATAAACTAGGTATATTGATCCCTTGGGATAATAAAACACTTTGTTCACTTTCACGCCAGTGAAGCCGCGGGCGAAAGCTAGTATTTATATTATTTTCTTCTTTTCAGGGCAAAGGACTTCGGGCAATCAACTATGCAAGCACTGCGCATGATGTCGCAAGTTTGTTCAAACCAAAGCACAAGAAGAAGCACTAGAGACATGGCAGATGTTCAAGACTTATTATTAGGTAGACTAAATTTGAACATTGTCTGAAAGTTTCCACGTGCATGTAACGAGGTCTAATCTAAATCATAAAGATTCAGGAGATTCGGGACTGTTGAAGCTAACTACAAATAAACATTTTCTGCTTGAATAAAATTTTACAGTTCAAATTAAATGTTCTACATTATTTTCGCAGCTCTTTAAACAGTTTAATTTATTACTTTAATATCAATAAATACTAAATCTTTATTTATGATTTAGTATTTATTGATTATATAAAATGCCCAGCCACCTAAACATAGCAAATGACAGAGCAGTCCAGGTGGCAACATACTGGTCATGCAAAATTTGAGAATAGTTGAGAAGATTATACAAAAATAACTATTTATGCATATATTCTATAAACTTGTACGTGATTGTTACTTTTTTGAGTGTGCCATCATAATTTTAAGATAAGATTATATATTGTTAACAAGATCCGAGTGTTTTCATAACCCCAATCCTTACGCCGCCGCCGCGCCGTCACCCAGATGAATAGCAATCACAATGTACGAACTTTAAGTATGCACAATATGTGCCTTTCTATATGTCTACGTGCCTAATATATGTATAAACTAAATAGTACCCACTATCTATAACTATATAGCCCAGAAAAATTACTATAACATTTTAGACGCCTATCTGCAAAAAGATCCTAGTTTTTTACTAAAGTACTACTAGGATAGGGCTATTCTATTAGTAATTTCACCGGAATAAAGTCCATTGCGATATCGCAGTATTTCTAATGCTTTTTTAAAGAAAGTGCAATGAAAAATCTTCACTAGGATTTTTACGCAGAAAATTAATTTACTGAGCGACACCTATTATTACGATGACAGCACTTCTTTTATTTATGTACAACAGATTTACATAATGTTTGTATTTAATTTGTACTTAACTGACTTCGGATATGATGTTCAATCTCAACGGAGACTAGCTATTAGCACGGGAGGTATAATGGTGTACAAGTGTGCGCGCAAACATAGATGTACTCCCACTTCTATCATCGGCAATCCGGCACGACCGAAAAGGTATCAGGTGGAAGACCAACAACGGCAGGGCACGGGGGTGTCACACGACCATCTTTCAAATTCCGGATGGTCACAGAAAAATCTCTAAAGACCCTATAACACTTTTTGCCCAACCTGGAAATCGAATCCAGGGCCGCGGCGGGAGAGGAGTGCCGGTATTGCGGTGCGCCGCTTTCTCTACCTTCCCCAGCCTGGACGGGGTTGCCACCGTCTGTTGGCGGCTGTGGTGGGGCCGCAGGGGATGAGGAGTGTCGGTATAGAATTGGACGCTCTCCATATCCGCTGCGCCCGAAAAGTGGTAAGCCGCGGGATTACAGTCCTGACCCATCATATCATAGGGGAACCAAGGGTGCCATAAACGTGGTCGCCAGGCTCCCATGTGCTGGTTTGGTCCCTGGCAATATTAAAAAAGAAAGAAAACTATTTTATTTGGCACACACCGATACACACAATGTAGGTACAAATAAAAGGGAACTTAATTTAAAAAATAATGAAAATATTAAATATAACCCCGTCAATTACAAAACATAAAATTAGAGGATATGCTTAGTTACATACATATCGCACGCCCAGATCAACATTGCACTAAGTCAAAATATAGTACATTACTGCAGCGGCCAGCAAAAGAGGCATTGATGGACGAACGTGTAAATGTGGGCCGAGGCGAAGCCGAGGCACACATACGTAAGTCCATCAATGCCTAGTTGTGGCCAAGGCTTGTATAGTGCTTTTCTCAAATATGCGCGGAAATTTAAACTAAGTAGTACCTAGAACTCATTTTGTCAAAATCAATGACAAACAACAATAATTGTTCCCGCGTTAGTGTTCATTTGCTTTTTTTTCAATAAGTAGCGTTCTATTTGCAAGCCAGTTCGAAATTTAAATAAAACCTTTGATAAGTTACCTCCTTGGTGGCCATGCTTCGGAGAAAAAGATCGTTCCATTTTTTAATTACACGACAGATATGTGTTTACTATGGAATTTATTTGGCCGCTAGACACGACAGATATGGATTTTCATACAACTTTGCCGGCCGCGGCGCGCATGTATTTGGCCAGTACAGCAATTGCGATTTATCTCGAAGAAGGTTGTCAAAATAATGCTCAAATTTCCAAGCATGTTTGAGAAAACGAAATTTTCAGTATCGACGAAAAACCGTTATCTTAATTTATGTCAAAGTTATTGCGAATGTCTTGATGATTTCATGTGAATAATCCAATCCGGATCAGCATTTTATAGATCAGTTCATTAAAAACGTGTTAATAAAGCAAATAAATGTATTTTCTCAAAAATGGTATGTAATATTGCCATAACATCTCTAAAAGTCTCCAGAAAGTGAATTCTACCGGAGACTTATTCACAACTGTCCAGTAAGTAAGTATGTAATTTACTTACTGGACAGTAGTAGGGATAGGTCCGATATATCAAAACGTAACTTATATCGGATATGTGTTAGATATCATATCATATCGATATCAATATCAAAATAACCGATATTACAAAAACTATATCTAATATAACTGTACTACTAATACCGATATCTGAAACCGAACCAAACCATTTACTTTTCAAAGACAATGACGAACAACGAACAAAAATAATTAAGGCCGCGTTAGGCCTTTTTATTCGCGCGATTTTTCGCTCATTCTGCGGCCTATGGAATTGTATGAAGCTGCACGCATTGCGGTAAAAAACTACATAAATCCGCGCAAATAAAATCGCAGTGCCTGCTAAGCCTTAAAGTGTTCATTTTATTTATTTTTTCAATAAACAGCTTTCTATTAGCAAGCCAGTTCGAAATTTAAATAAAACCTTTGATAAGTTACCTCCTTGGTTGCCATGTTTCGGTGAAAAAGATCGTTCCATTTTTAAAGTACACGACAGATATGAGTTTACTATGTACTTTATTTGGCCGCTACACACGGCAGATATGGATTTTCATACAACTTTTTCCGGCCGCTGCTCTCATGTATTTGGTCTGTACTGCAATTTCGATTTTTCTCGAAGAAGGTTGTCAAAATAATTCTCAAATTTCCAAGCATGTTTGAGAAAATATAAATAAATGCCCCCGGTAAATCGATCACAATATCTATTAGTAATTGCCCTAATATGAATGTAACCTAAAATATTAATTAAACGAATTTGTTGTTAAACTTTCTTTCATTTTTGAGAAAAACATTATACAAGCCTCAACCAGTAAGAGACATCCTGGCCTCGTATATAACCGGTTAACTCATACTTGGCCAGGAAGTCTTACTTACTGGATTCTGCAGTAATGTACTATTTCTGATTTAATTTACTGTTGTGGAATGACTGAACGAAATAAAAAATATTTATTTCGAGTTACGTGCTTTTTACTGATTGATTCTGAAATAATGCACTATTATTTTACTGTTTTTTATTCTGATTTAATATACAAAGGTTTATTACTAAAACGAACCATTTGCTTTCTTTTCAGTAATAAACCTATTAAAAATTAAATAATGACAAAATTTTACTAAAAGTAGTAGGTACTTATATTTTAAACATAAACTAATACAGTTTTTGCACCCATAGTGTTAATCATCACAAAAAAACAAAATCTTCTGTTAGTAAAAAAATAAGAAAACATAGTGGCAAAATTGATTGAATACAAAAAAAAAACACTTATCACACATCTGTTAGGAATAAAAATATAACAAGTTATAACACCGTTACATAAAACTGTTTAAAATTGTATAATTAACATTTCAAGCAAAAGACGTCCATTGCTGGAAATAGGCCTCCCCCAAGTGTCACCACGACGTCTCGCATCCAGAGGACTCCTATAACCCTCACCAGGTCTTTCGTCCGCCTCGTGGGAGGTCTTCTAACGCAACGTCTTCCGGTTCACGGTCGCCATTCCAGAACTTTTCGGCCCCATCGTCCATCCGCTCTGCGAGCAATGTGCCCTGGCCACTGCCACTTAAGTTTGTCAATTCTTGAGGCTATGTCGGTAACAACCAGGGTTACCGACATAGCCCAAAGAATTGCCCCCATACACCACTTGCGCATGTTTTCAGTTCTGATTCGATCACGCAAGGAAATTCCGAGCATCGTCCTCTACATTGCCCTTTGGATGACTTTAAGCCTTCTGATGAAGATCATTGTGAGCGACTACGTTTCGGTACCGCATGTAATCACACACACTGATCATAGACTTTAGTCTAGAGACATTGCAGTAAGTTGGACGAGAAGATACCGCGCAACTTCCCACCAACATGACCTTGGTTTTGTCCATGTTCATTTCAAGACCTACTCTTCCGGAAGCTCTACTAAGGTCATCGAGCATTGTTCTTAGGTCCTACGTGGTCTTAGGCATGACCACTATACCTATCGTTAGCAAACCGAAGTTGAGTGATGTACTCGCGATTAAAATGAATGTCTAGCCCTCTTCAGTCCAAAACCTTGAAGTCCAATGCAGAAGTGAACAGTTTCGCCCTGGAAATCTGCCTGTCTCACACCGCGAATTTATCTGATACTTCATCGGCTGATGCTGTCACTGATGACATCTCAGTGGTTGATGCTGAAACGGTTGTATTTTTGACATATTTTTCCACACTTTGTTCAATAGAAGGTCTGGTGTCTTTTGTGACTGCTTGCATTGCCTTTTTAAGCAACAGGAGACCACGACCCCTCATCATCTGCCAATTAACTATTACAAATTTAATTAATTCAACAATAGAGCATTATCTAAAAAAAAAAAAATCTTCTTGTAAATAACGAATAAAATAAATCGTAAATACATTTCTCTTAATTTATAATGTAAATTACAATTATTTGTATAAAATAGTATTTTATTATGATTTTTAACAAAATTAGGACATAATTTATATCTACCATCAATAGTGCATCATTTCACTGATTTTCACCTTTTACGAACAATACTAAACCATTTTGGAATAATACAAAACAAAATACATACCTTTGTCAACAACAGAGTACTATTTCGAAATAGTATCAAACACGTAGTATAAACACAGTCAACAACACTGAATTAAAACTAAATAATTCGGAGTAATTTTCGTTCTACATTCAACAACACCGCATTATCACAAAATAATACACTGTTACTTATAGTATCTGCATGCTGTTCCTAAGGCGGACATGTTGCAACTGGAAATAGTTTTGTGTTGACGGTATGACTTTGGCAGCGCGTCGTCACCAATAGAGAGTTAGCGCGCCATCTTTTGGTCAATTTTGTAGATATAAATACGCCTGTCTTTGTGGTACATGCGGCAAATTTTTGGCTATATGTTGATACGTAAAAGTCGATTTTGAGATTTTTCGACATAATGCAGTGTTGTTCTGGGTGTGCGATATGGTACCTACCTGGTATATCAATTAGGTATATCAATATACCTAATTGGAAAAAACCTGTAGGTACCTACACATCTACGTTTGAATTGAATCATTTGGTTTTTCCGTCGGCATATTGTTTTACAGGAGCAAGAATGTTGTATTTGTTTCCGAAGGATTTTATTTGTCTGCAATTCATTTATCTAATTATTCATGTCTTTATAAGGGGTTTTCCTTTAAAATTAATTGGTAAAATTTAGCAAGCCTAATGTTTTTTTTATTGCAATTGGATGCCCGAGTCTTAACACAAATGATGGCCTCATTTGTGTTAAGACTACAATTTTTGTTTTTTTTTTGTTGTGGATAATCATGCAATGACTTCTCCCGCTCTGGGTGAAGTGGGAAGAGACTTTTACTGATTAAAACCCACCCGTGTTCCTTCAGTTGCTTATGCCAGGGCCGCGGTCTGTTTTAAATTTATTTGCAACTCTGTAATTTAATGTGCACGAAGATCTTCGAAATCCATATCTGTATTTTGAGTCTATAAAACTTGCCCAATTCATCAATTTTACTTTGCTAACACGCTTGTCCCGAGGGATTTATTTGATTAATTACCACTTCTAAGATACTTCTACCAATTAATAGTACGTATTTAAGAAAATATCATGAACCTAAGTATAAATTCTCATATAACAAGATATCTTGAGTTTATCAGTAGGTGTGTTTCATAATAAAGGCACGGATATATGACTTCAACTGATTTTAAATTGAACATCAAGTCAAAATTACTAGTCGTAATATATTGAAAAATATTTATGTTTTGTTTACATTCTAAGTTTTGTTTGCACAATATATTCTAATTAATTTCAGGTCGGTGGATGCAAGACGCTCATGACCGATCAGTGTGGTGAGACACTTGGTTGGAGGCCTATTTTCGGCAGTGGACGTATTTAGGCTGATGATGGTGATGATGAATATAATCTAATTAATTTTTGAAAACGTTATTATGCCTAATGTGGGCAAAAAAGCGACAATCGCACCAAAATCACCTGAAGTATTTTTATGAAAATTTCATCAACTCATGAGACAATTTAGTTATCATATACATAATATTCGTATTTTACATTTTAGAGGCAAATATAAATAAGAAAGCAACAAAATTTTGGGTGGCGCAGGTGTAAAGAGAATTTGCGTTTTGCTTCTCTCAAGGTCGTTGGCAGCTGTCGTCGTCTTAATATAATTGCCATTCATGTAATGGATTCTAAATTACAGGATAAACGAGACATAATTAATAAATCGATTGATCATTTAACAGCTCACTCAATACCCCAATGACTAGGTAAACCCAACTGTTGATAGAATTTTAAATAATAAACAAACAATTACTAAGGAAGCTTATGTGACACATCCCACATGTGGGATAAGACGCGCTTTAAGTAATGCTCAGACAATATCAAAAATATTTCCTTAACTTGGCAACTGAGTGGAGCAAGTAAAACCAAAGCTGCAAAGTTTATTTCACCTTTTCCTGTGCGTGGTTTATAAAAGCCAAGGTAGATTTACTGTTCGTTCCAATTGCTTGGAGTGATTCGGAGTCGAGACACGACAAACGACGGTACAATGAGGATCGCGTTGGCAATTGTTTTTGTAGCTGCATTATGCTCGCACGTTTCTCTGGTGACGTGTGCCCCGTCCAGTGCGCCGGCACTGACTGGGTCACTACCTGGCTCTGTCACAACTACCACTGCGAAGCCTTGGACGTCGAAATTCAAAGATGGACTGGTATGTAAATGATTTTATTCTTTGTTCTACATGTTTGCTTAGGGGTACCTTACGTATTTTGTCGATGCCAGTATAATTATGCAGTGATTATAATCGGGTTGCATTTTGCATGATTTTATGAGGTTTATCGCATTATTTTTCCTGTTATCTACAGATTATAAGGAAACAACAATAAGGAAAATATCTTAGGTACTTATTTACATTACTTATCCCATAGAGCGATACGCAAATTGTGTTACTTAATTTGTTTTGTTTACATTTAAATCGGAACGATAACATTGCAGAGCATTTATACCGGGATGTATAATCTCAGTTGGTACCAGCTTTTCTGCCTACTTATACATATTATTGTTTTGTTATCTCAGGGTAAATTCTTCCAAGGAGCAGCCATAGCAGGTGCTGTCTCTCAAGGGTTCCAAAATGCCCGCAGCCACAAACACAAGCCATCTGCAACGCCATCTTTAGCGCCCGCTGGGAAACATTAAAATATATTATTGTAAAAATAATTAAAAATAAATACACAAACTATTTAAATACCTACCCATAAATCACAAGATCAAATGATGTTTTCAATATTGTGAACAAACTATTAAGCTAGTAATAAATATCAGATTTTTACCTCAAATTGTTACTTTCACCAATGAAAAGGTGTCCCTTATTGTCCAATAGTAATTGTGATTTTGTCCATTCATCATACAAAAGAGCAAGAAAAACATTGAAAACTCTGAAGAAAAAGCACCTACTTACCTACTCGAAAACCAAACGAAAATTCGAATTTTCTTTAAATAAAACCATATTCTTTTCCAAGCTGTCTACGTCTATTTTAAAGTTGAATAAAAGAGCATCTTCAGCCGTCGCCACGTCGTGAACAAAGATACGAGCATTGTATCTAATTTGCCGACATATTTTATATCAAAAGTTATGAAATACGTGGCCGTCGTCGGCGTCTGCTGAAACAGGAGACGGTCTACTAACAACTGGACTGGGGTCAACAAAGGAACGATCCGACACGAGGAACCGCCCACTGCACGTTGTGTTCACAATTAATACGTATCTATAGCATAGGTCATAGACTCTATATCAGTAATGTATATAAATATCACTAACTTTACAAATCTTTATTAAAACTGGCTAGGCCAGCCATCGATCTTGACAATCGCTTTCGAAAGGCACAAAGCGTTCTGAAATTGATTGTCAAGATCGATGTGTAGAATTTTGTCTACTTAGCTAGTTATGATGGCAGGAAGTTTGTTCAGCAGTAGCCGATTTTTTTTCCGAAGTGTTTGGCAGAGGAGTTTTACCGTTTTAGTGTGTACGAATAATTTCTGTAAATTAAGTACTTAACAGTTAATTATTCGAGCTAGTCATAACTTTTCTTCTTATCGTTATTAAATAAAAAAACCTTTTGTTTTCTAATGACTAGGCATAAAAAGTGTTTATGTTACTGTAAAAGTACTGAATATTTAAACATTTACTAGTCTCTGAAGTAAATCCTAAGATTTACCATGTGATTGCTGGTAAAAACCTGAAGTTCAGCTAACTTCAGGTTTATCATTTATCGTTATCACAGATCATTTCGAAGTTTCAAGGTAAATCTTAGGTTTTACCGTATTTCGTTTAGTAGTACTTTAGAGATCAGAGTAAATAACAGGTGTATGATTTTCAAGCAAGAAAATAGATGGAGTGATTTTTAAAGGAGTACACCATAAAGACAAAAGTTGAGATTAATCAAAAAAATCTATCAAACTTTCCCATTAAGGTGCAAATACCCCTCAGTAGATGATTTTAAAATGAGAATCACGTCTAAACGGCGTCCTAATTTTTTGGAAAATATATTTTACATTAGACTATTTTCTTAATAATATGATCTACGAAAAGTTTTAGTTTCATTCGTATAACATAAAGTTATAGCCTAAGATAAGCCAATTGCACCAAAACCGCCGGGCGTATTTTAATGAAATTTTCACCATCTCGAAGACAATTGAATTATCTACATATTGATCTCAGGTTTTTTATTTGAAGTCATTTAATAATAAGGAAAGTACAAACAACTACCGAATTTTGGGTCGCGAGGGTGTGAAACGAGTGCGCGTTTTGTTCCTTCAACAAGGTCGTTGACGACTGTCGTCGTCTTAAGTAGAATCGGACACGTTCTAAGCTCCTAATACATATTTTGGTCCATAAAAGGCTCTTACATTTCTTAATTTGATATTAACTTTAAAAATAACACACAATTTGTTGTGTAGAATAATTAATAAAAATGTCTTTATCCACCGGTTCTTCTAAACTCTTTCTCCTTGAGTATTATTAGTATCAGTTTTTTGTTTCTCTTTGTGTACACGTGCACTTGCATGTACAGGATAATTAAACGCTTTAAAAGGGCAGAGTCCAAAAAAATACACCTTGCTGAATATTTTGTTCACCCTTTATTATGTAGGTGTTATTAATACAAAAACACAAGGTATTGCAAAGAAAAAGGTACTAAGAAGGATGTTTAAATTGAGTTACGTTCACATCTTCTTAAATGTATTCTGGTTAAATAGATAATTAAGTTTCTTAGTTAGAGCTTCTAGATGCTCCGTAAGTTCCTTCACTTTCGCATCTAATTCAATTTTGCCCCTGAAAAGAGAAATGTATTGTTAAATTACTTTTTCTTGAAACTTGCAAAATAAACGTTGAATGAATCGACAACGTTGATTTACCTGAAAATAAATGAAGGTTTTGTTCATTAAAATAATCAGAATTTGTTGGGTCAGGGAGCTTAGACTTTAGCCGATGGCGTGCGCGACGCTATTTAAATTACATCGATAGGCGATATCGGTCATATACGAGTAGTAACGTAATTCTTAAAATAATTTCAAGCGGAAATCGATCGACTTGCATCGCACTGCGTCCATGTAAATGAACTTGCAATTTAAATCGCCTATCAGTGTGATAAAAATAGAATCGCGTGAGCTTACAAAAGAATATTGTGTTTATAAATAGTTACGTATTTTTTTATCTACACTCACAACGTAATGTTCCAAATATGAATTCAAACAATATTGCATAAACACGTACTTTATATTCATGGAAAGGAAAAATTAAAAAAAGAAACATTATAGTGCAACATTTTCCCTCGATTTTCAAACAACTGCATCATAAAATAACTTTTTAATTTTTATAGCACATTTTTACTTTTTAATTTATTGGCGCTTATGGGCTTTTTTACTCTGTGATAATAACATTACGAGAGTGTTTTAATATCTAATTATATGCCGTTGCATACACTATTTTATCTTCACTCATACAGTTGAAATAAAACAAAAATTGAAACTGAAAAAATATGTGGTATGGCGGGCAATTTAGATTCTTATTACACATGACTGCGAAGCGCGCGCATTTAAAGACACTGACACAATTTTTCTACATTACGGGCCGATTTCACCAATGAAATTAATCGCGACGATTTAACTAAACACAGTTTATGCAAATACATCGTTCTGTCTTTTCTCAGCGGTCACAACCAATCATAACGCTGTATTTGCATAAACTGAGTTTAATTGAACTAATCGCGATTAGTTTTATTGGTGAAATCGGCCCTAAGTCAATGAGCCCATAAGCGACAATAAATTAAAAAGTAAAAGTGTGCTATAAAAATTAAAAGCTATTTTATGATGCAGTTGTTTGAAAATCGAAGGAAAATATTGCACTGTATTTTTTTTTATATTTTACCTATCCACGAATATAAAGTACGTGTTTATACAATATTTTTGGAAATCATATTTGAAACATTACGTTGTGAGTGTAGATAAAAATATATAAGGTAATACAAATTACTATCTATCAGGGCTATAAAAGGAAGGATATATAAAAGAAAGCTCTTTTAAATTTATTAAAGCTCTTGACTTCGAATGCTGAAAAACCAACAGTGCAATAATATTTAAGCATTCATTTATGTGTCGTCTAATGTAGTAAAAACGAGTATTTATCATTTAAATTAAAAACGCATATTCGTAATAGAATATTTTGACGTAAATAGAATCCTAATACAAATAGTTGCGAAAACAACACAACACGATGTTTTTCATAACATCAAACAGTAACAACAGAAAAGCCCCCATTAGAAAACTGGAAAAAGCAACCCTTTCTGCTTTCCGCTTTTCCTTTATGGTATCATGAGGTTGGAAATGGGTAACGAGTTTAAGGCCGATATTCCAAGTCAGTTCGAAAGACCTCCACTCGATATTGTCGCCACGAAAAGGGAAAAGATCCTCGATTTATTTTAATCAATAACAAGGATTAATGGCAAATTTCATCTTTCGATTTGGAGTCGATTTGGAGAACACGACTTGAGATATAGGGGTAAGAAAACCACAATTTGTCGTATTTTCCAAAGTAAAACGAACATTTTCAAGAGAATAATATGTAGTTATTATTTATTTCTTTTCCCTCTCTTAGGGACGAGGCTTGTGCCCCAGCAGTGGGAAGATTAAAAGGCTGATGATGACGATTTATTTATTATTATTTTCAGTCAGATTGTCTCACTACCTGCAGCTTATTTGTATAAGTAAATTCGGTAAGGAAAAGCGTTTTGACTGTATCAATCGACCAATCACATGCGTGATGAAAGACGCGATGTGGATATCCGTCAATGTGATTGGACGATTGATGACGGACAAACCCTTTGCCTTGCAGAATTCATCATTTCGCCCGGGTTTGGGCAAGTAAAATGAAGAAAATGTAATGAACGATGAATTATTACAAGGCGACTCACATCAATGTTAGGACATCTTCTGGTACACCTGGTTGAATCATGTTCAATTTTGATTTTAATTCATCTACCATACTTTGACGTTTCTCCAATTCATCTTCTAGTTGTTTACTTGTAGTTGTGACATTTTCTGTCTCTTTATTAATTTTTCCTTCATTCTGATTAGAGTGAAAAGATATGGTTAGGTACTTATTTTACTTATGAACACACAAAACACTGAATAAAGACATAGGTATTTAAACATAGAAGAGCAGACAGGGATGTGGAGGAGTACTGCTACACCTAAGTGTATCTTATTTTTATACACATGTACATATAGTGTAAGTTACTATAATCAATTAAGTATGTACTTATTATAATGTTACATTGATTTATATATATATATATATGTTTATGCATAAAAAACAGTCTAGTGCGAGTCTGACTCGCGCACATTGGGTTCCATATAAACAGCTACATTCACCAAAATAAATAAGTAACTTTACTAAAGTTCCTAAACAATGAAAGCACCGAACATTGCTTTAAAGAAGGTACAACATTAACTTTGCCGTTCGAAAACTAGAGTCCCCATACATCAACGATTTTTTTACTATTCCAAGTACATTTTTAAAGTTGGTCGCCTATACTGGTAAACTTGTACAACCTACTTAGCTGTGATAGTTTTCCTTTTTATTTCGTTATATATACTACACAGTGTTTTCACAGACCCGTAATATTTTTGAATGGCCTTTCCAACGATACCCCACACCATGGAATAGACGATAAATAAAACCATCCCTACTTTACGTGTATAGGCGGTACTTTTACCAATTTGTCGGCGTGATTAATGTGTATATCCATGCCAAATTATAGCTTTCTAATACTAAGAGTCTCTGTGCTAAGCTGTACATGGAAGGATGGACGGACATGGCGAAATTATAAGGCATAGCACGCACAGCGATTTTCATTCGCGCGAATTTTTTTCCGCGCGAATTTTTTAGTACTATTTGGGCGCGATTTTTTTTCCGCAGTGCGTGCAGCTTCATACATTTCCATAGGACACAGAATGCGCGGAAAAAAATCGCGCGAATAAAAATCGCAGTGCGTGCCATGCCTAAGGGTTCCATGTTGACTGAGGAACACAAAAAAAGGAGAAGAGAAAAGTACTGCTTATTTTAAAATATTCATGCTTTTGTTTACATTATTTTATTGAATTTTAGTATTTATGTACATATATTTTGTTAAATTTGAGCTATCGGTGGAAAGTATTGACGTTGATTGTATTTTAGTTATTAGTTTAACTAAAATACAATCAACGTCAATACTTTAAATATTCAAAATATTAAATATTCAAAAACAAAGTTAGGTAGGTATCTATACATACGTAATAGCCGCGTGTTTTTCTGAAACGATCCGCTATTTCTTCCAATGAATCTTCATACTGGCGTCTGTAATTGAAAATGAAACAATATTAGGTAGATAAAGTGTCACACTACACACTAGAGGAACGTAAGGAAACACATAGGTTTTTAGGGTACTTTTAAATGTCCCTCATGTAAATTGTCGTAAGGGACATTTTGGCATTTTAGGTAAAGCCCCTAAATTACTACCACATTAATTGATACTTCCCATATCAATATCACTAAAATAACTCAGGCTTAACGCAAAATGTCGTATCATTTTATATATAAATATGGAGTTGCACAAAAGCGGATTGCGTTTAGTGCTACCGGATATTAGCAGTCGTAAGCAAATCTAAGACAATAAAGGACAATACAAGGCAGAACAAGGATATTGCAAACAAAAGATTGCAAAATAATTACCAATGTGAGAATAACATTAATTTAAATCTTGCAAACGAAACTGCACTTTCTGAAAATGTTTTGGTTGAGAATGCAATTTAGTGTTTTCTAGCTGACTATTCTGAGAAACAAATTCAGAGTTCAAGTTTCCTTTATAGTATAATTAAATGGTCAGATCTTAAATGAGAACCATGAATGTTATACCTACAATATATAGATTCATAGCAACCCTTTGAAGAACAAAACAAATAAATCGGATTACTCTACAAAGGAATTTAGAGTAATCAGATGTAGGTAAACAATTAATTTATGGTAACAATAAAGATTATGAGTAGGTGTAATTTCAATGGAAAACCACTGAACCGATTTTGTTCCTACATTCGGTGTCGCTGGGACTTTTGTTCTATTTTCAATTAAACGGGTACGTACTCGTAGACATAATGCGTAGAAATCTGTGTTTTACCTACTACTGGCATTGTGAACCAGTACCACCAGGTGGGTTTGTATGTTGCTATTTGCAGCTAGCTACATATTTTAATTTTCGCTCGTATAATTATCTACGTTATAAAAGTAAGACACTATTATCGGTTTCTTATTTTCGATCACAAACAGTTAAGTTGAAAAGAACATATATTCTTTTCAACTTAACTGTAACTGTACTTTGTCTTTATGCGAAACTGTCCTTATGAGAATCTGTCCTTCTGCTAATCTGTTTTTATGAGAATCTGTCCTTATGCGAACAATGGAAATAAATTGCAAATAGGGCAGTTAGAAAAAGCACCTATGATAGAGCTAACCTAAATACCAAATAATTAAATGCACCCCGCAAGCACCCCAAGCAGATCAAAGACAAGACCCAAGATACACACTAAACAGTAGTCTGAAACTAATTTAATCTAATGACTGCCAGAACTCGGTAATAGCTGTTACTTACATAAGGAGTTCGGTCTCGTGAGCTTCATGTTTCAGGGAGTTGGCCAGTTCGCGCTGAGTCTCCCGTGCACGCTCCACGCTTTTGTTTATATAATCGCTCTGACGCTTCAGCTGCATACGTTTTGCAGTTAATCGAACTGCAACAAAAAATATTATAAAGTGTTTTTTTTTGCCTTTAACTGTATTCCATATTTTATAAGAACCTACAACTAATAGAGCTTTTATTTTAGTTTTACCTAGCAGGTGCTAGTGCAGGGCGTAATTATTTGATAACTAGTTGATACTCAAAAGCATTCTATGGCCCCCTGCATGTATCTATGTATTTGAAAAAGCGCACCACACTATGTTTTAATTCCTTTATTAATTCAAAAAAAATCACAATTTATGAAGTTGGTAAAAATAGATGATAATAGGCTTGTTTTTGTCTTGGGGGTGAGCTGCTTCGGAGATAAAATGAGTTTTAGGGACCAATCCTAGGGTTGAACGCTACCGCTGTTGCCACTATAGTCAGGCCTCCGTCACTCCATGTACTATCACGCTATAATTACCTACCGCCCGGCCGACCGGTCTCGGGCCGTTTGCGGACCAAATTTAGTGCGGTTTTCGCAAGCGAAGCGCACGCACGTTGTTCAATTCTAATAGTTCCATTCGTTCGTACGCGTACCTACGATGCCGTCTGGTGCCTTATGTGCTGTAGATGGGTACACATCAAGTAAAAGAAGGGATAAACACCTAACATTTTTCCATTTACCTGCCAATGACGAAAGGTAAGTATTACTATTTTTTGTCTTTCAGACACAGATTTACATATTTTTGTTACATAGAAACGTTATACTTATTTTAAACACTATTTTAACAGCCTTTAAAAAACTATTTTTATTAGAATAAAATTGTGATAATATTTGACGGAGAGTCCCGCAAATATTATCACAATACCTACCTACGAAACTTCCAACACAAGTCGCGCGGCGCGGCGACCGGTCTCAACTTGTGCTGTTAGCGTAAAGAAACAAACACGGGTGATTCGGTTTTAAGCTACAGTTGCCTCAACGGATCTCGAGCGCTGACCTTCACTTGCGCAGAAGTCAAATATCGGGCCTATTTAGTGGTATGAAGTGAGACGCGGGTGAATGATATACATTTTAATTCTCCCTGCCCTTGTTTTCCAAAACAATATCTCATTAAACTTTTTATTAGATTCAGGATTTTATCTACACTAAAATTTAACAACCGAGAATTTAGAAAGGGTAAGAAATTTATAAAAAAATATATAAAAATAAAACACATGTTACTTTTAAAGATTTTTCTTTTATTTTACCTACACACTGACGTCTATAATTATGTTTTATCTAGATGTATTGCACAGTCAGCACCAATTTATAAAAAATATATTTTATAAACGATAGAATTTTAAACTGCCACATATAAATCAGAACATATTCACAGTTTTCAATAACATAGACACAAAAAGTTATGTTAATTATTTTTTTATAATCATTAGGCTCGCGTTTGACCACTATCTCACCTGATGGTAAGTGATGATGTGGTCGACGTTGGAGCACGCTTGCCTAGAAATAACCTATTCACTCTTGACTTAAAGACCCCTAGAATTTTATCGAAGAGGCAGCCCAGCGATTGCTGTGGGATCGCGCGGTGCGAAGCAATCACAACTGTACGCTTTAACTTTTCGGCACATTTTTGCAAGCAGTGTTTGCTGACGCAACGGAGAAGGCTATTATAGCAGTAGGAATTGAAAATTTTCTACTGAGTGAAGTATCTAGAAAGAAAAAATATTGAATTGCCACAAAACGACATACAAACATTACATTTCAAGATCGAGAACAGTGGTAAAAGATTTTGAAAACTAAACCCTTAACAATAGTGTTAGTAGTTCTTAAATTATTATTATCTTATGTATCTGTTACGTAGTAACTATTTAGTAATCTGTGCTATAGTGAACAGCTTCTTATGTTTTTTTTTAAGAAACGCAACATCCTTTAAATTTAGTGTTTTTGGTCGGATCATGTCGTCGAAGCCAACGCACAACCGCACTATCAACGCTGGTCAGGCCCATTAATTGTGTTTCTTATTGGTTACGCTTCCTAATTTATAGTTCATATTTTATTACATCACCATTGGGCGATTGAGAGGCATTGGCTTAATAGTTCTAATTTATTAAATAAATGTCACATATCGTTGTTTTGGGGATATTCCGCGCGGTGGCGCTACAGTCATTACGCCGCAACCACCGATGGCCGCCGGCAATGGTGGCCAGTCTCTTGCAACCATGGGTTGGATGCGCGCACGCGTCATCTCGCCCAAACCTCTTAATTGAACCTACATGTAAAGTGTTATCTGTATTACCTAGACCTACTGTGTTGTGTACCGCTGGCCAGCATAGTCTGTGAGCTGAACTTCTCGAACGTGACATCATCTGCATCTGCATGGGAATCGCTGTTTCAAAGGTATGTGGCATAATTAGTAAATTGAACTTTATCCATTGCCTTTCGTCTCATCTGCGTACTTTTATCCTTCAATTTAGCACTGCTGAATCAGCAATTATAGCCTAGATTACTCTAATAATTTAGGTTCAATCGCTTGTGATTTTACTAGTAATCTTCTAGAGGTTATACGCACCACTTATTTTATGGCTTAATAGGCACCAATTTATTTAGAAATCCTATACCTACTTTCTCGTTGAATTTTTTTGTGAAAATTGCAAGCGAATAGAATTTCTGTGTTCTAAAGTTTTCTTGACGCAATGATCACGATTCCTCATCGAAATGACTTGATGCAAATATTCTAGGTACCTAATATGATAAATGTGTAAGTTTGTGAGTATAGATGGAAGAATGTTTGTTACTCTTTCATGTTAAAAATACGGTAAGAATTACAATGAAATGTGCCACACAGATAGTTTATAATATGACCTGTACCTTCTGCAAAGTTGACAATCTACAATAGATAACGCTATTAGAAAACTTATCAATGTATCGGAATGACTCATCTGAACGTTAAATCAAGTGGTTACACCAAATGAACAGAAGGCGTTAACGATTGTAGAAAGAGATTCGATACGAAACGTTTGTAACTTGGGTAGGTTCCCTGGATTAACACATAGGGTACTTTTTACCGGGATAGTAGATTCCTTTGGGATCATTTTTGATTATTACGCAGTTTCATCACCACTGCTCTAAAAACCGTGAAGGAAAACATCGTGAGGAAACCGGCACGTCCTAAAACCAACATTGAAAGGCTGCTGATGATGATTACGCGGTTAAAGCCGCTGGCACAAGCTAGTAATGAAATAGCAATGCTGAGTTTGAATCTGATCAACCTTGAAAACAAAATTGTTAAATGACTTACCATTTTCAAGTTTCAGACGTTCAATTTCTGTGTTCAATGAACGATTTACCCGTAATGCGGTCATCGTTTCCCTGTATTTCTGCTCATTCTCCGCATCCAATGCGGGCAACGCTGAGCGCTGAAGTGTAAAAAAATACTGGTTAGATTTAGTAATATTGTGTACTTGTAGGTGCACCTATGCATAACACAGGCGTGATGTTGTTTTATGTATTAACATTACATATCGATGACTTTAAGAGCTTAGTTAACTAATGCCTAATGACAACTAGGCAGTTGAGACATCGGTAGATAAGCTAACGGCATCACAAATTGAGTGACAGAATCTGCAGTGTTACATAACCGCATTATGTACCTATCATGTGAGTTAGGGCTGGTTATATATATATTCAAACTCAAGCTAAAAAACCGGCCAAGTGCGAGTCAGACTCGCGCACGAAGAGTTGCTTACCATTATCGCAAAAAACGGCAAAAAAATCAAGTTTGTTGTATGGGAGCCCCACTTAAATATTTATGTTGTTCTGCTTTTAGTATTTGTTATCATAGAAATACATCATCTGTAAAAATTTCAACTGTCTAGCGATCACGGTTCATGAGATACAGCCTAGTGACAGACGGACCGCGAAGTCTTAATAATAGGGTCCCGTTTTTAAACTTTGGGTACGGAACCCTAAAAAAAGATAGCAATAATAATACTTGTGAGTTGGTAAGACAAGCTAAAACTCTGAAAGGGTTTTCAACATCAATTTCTTGTCAGGTATACCCCTCCAACTGACTAACCTAACTATCCCACCTGGAAATCCTTGAACCAACTACAAAGCCAGGTGGCGCTACAGCTAAAATTGATGATGGTCTGATGGATGAGGGTGGATCTATTGAAAAACTTCTTATTACGACTTTATAAGAGCAATGATTGGAAAACAGCACATTGCTCTTTCCTGAAGTGTAGGCTCACGTAAGTGGCTGAAGTGAATTTAGATTCTAATTATATGAAAGGATTATTGTTTTTCAATAGATCTTATCCCTGGTTTTACTGAAAACTAGATGACACATAAATTACCACCTAAATAAAAACGTATTGTTGGATTTTCAACGCCAAAACGCTTAACATATAATAGTTGTACACTTAATAATCATAAACTTGCCAGAAGAAATAACCTAAAAGACTGTGTCAATCATACCTATTTATTTCAAATCAGTAATACATAAATCGTAATCGGTTAGGATACAGACAAAAATAGGGACTTCATTTAAAACTTTTTACCTATGTATGAACACTGCACAGTGCTACCTAAGTAGGTGCCGAGGCACATAATTTATTCAGCCATACTTATTTGCTATGAGTGATAAAACAGGCTCTTCAATAGCAATAGTTTTAATTATTAACATTACATCCAGTCTATTAAAATAAACATTTGAGGATCATGTTAGTTAAAAAGAATGTAATATCATATTTTGTCTCATTGAATATCGGTTTAATTAGCTGTTGTTAATCAATTAATCAAAGTCTCTTTAAATATCTCTTAAATCTTACCTGCACGACTAACTCATTTTCGATTTCTTCCAAATTGGATTTGAGTAAGCATATTTCAACTTGCTGTTCTTGTGGTCTAAACATTTTTAGTTATTATTATTAATCTTTGTTTTAACTAGCACTGTTTTTTTGTATTTAAATTGACAAAAAAAATATTTCTCACACGTAACTTAAATAACAAATCCACGCCTAATGGTGAATGCAGATTGTTCCTAATTCAAATTTTGAAATATTCTCTTTTTTAGATAATTTTAAGTGGTTCTTATTTATTTTTGTTTTTTTTTTTATGCCAGTATGGCTTATATGATATAAAAAAGCAGATGCATAAATATTTGTGAGATACGTTTGTTAATTAAACATTTTCCGCTTCTTTTTTTTTCAATGAGATGATGTCGTTGTTGATGTAATTTATGCAGGTTTGTTTTAATAACATCACCTAAGTAGTCTTTTTAACTTACGTTTCATCACTTTATGAAATCCTCTTTACAAATTGTCTAAACACATGCTATTTAAAATGAAAAATAAAAAAACTGTTTTGCAAAAAAAATACTACCGACTTCCACATACAAAACTACAAAGTGAAAAATAACTTTATTTTAGGAAATGTCTTTAGTAGGTACCATTTTTTTTTGCGTTATGGATATATAATGTCGAACATAGAACCAACTTGTTTTTGGGAAGTCGGTTAAAAGGAGAATATTTTTTTTTCACTATGGTTTTACTATTGGTTTTTTGAGCTTATGTGAATTGAGATCTAATATTGCGTATCATTATTATTTTGTTATGAAACATAAGGAATTTGCAAAAGACTGTTTCTATTTACGTTTTTGCCCTCTCCTGGATTTAGTTTGAAGCGCTTACATACTGGGTTTTGATATGGGCAGCTGGTAGTCACATAATATGTAAGGGACTAGGGAATTAGAGTTTCATTGAAGATGCTCCTGGACACAGTAACCACATGATATTCATTAGACGTGCACACTCTATCACACATATTGATTAACAGAATTAAATATTGTATTTTATCAAGATTGGACATGCGAGTCCGGTGGGATGGCCGTCCGTTATCACAGGGGAGTAGGTCGCGGGACACAAGTGACTAAAAGCAATAAAGATTCAAGTTCAATAATTCAAGTAAATTAAACAAAGTTAGTCCAAGTCAGTTTGAAGGATCTCCACTCGACTCAGTCGCCAACAACGAAAAACTTTCGATTAATTTTAACAAATAGGAAGTTGCAAATGTCAATTGTTGAAATAACTTAGAGGTCATGACTTTAATTATCGGAATACGTGCTTATTACGATCAATTTTAGGAAATCAAAAATCTATGGAATTGACATGCGCTATATACACCGATATGTCGCGTGGTCAGTTCCAATAATTTAGGCATTTCGACAATCGCTATCGATTCCGCTTTGTTAAGTGTCCAAGGAGGAGGTAAAGTAACTGGCGTCACGTCAAACTGTAAAACTTAAAATATTCATTTAGTCCAAAATAATCCAATTTAAACTCCAAGTTATCAAGTCGAAATTCTAGCAAATTAGGTCTACTAAGTATTTAAAGAAATGCTTTTAACTACCGCCTTGCATGCCAAATTATGTCTATAGACTAAAGTTGCCTGAGAATACCTAAATAAATGCATTTATATGCATAATATATATACGTGTATTTATCTAGGTATGGCATAAAAAGACAGACAGGACAAAGGTATAATGCGGTGAGATATAAAATCACATAACTCGGTCGGCATATTAGGGTATGAGTTATGGCCGTACCCATATTTTATTGTCAGGTCAACAACAGGCTGCAATGAGGCACACGTTCACATAACCTACCTGCTGTTTAGCTACTAACGAAGAAACTTTTTCAAGCTCAAGCACCGGTTATAGTAGGTATCCTGTCTATCTTATCCTTTGTACTTATCGATTTGTTTCAAAAAATTGATTTGAAATAAAAAAACCGACTGCTTTTTATGCCGTCGGTTTTTTGATTTCTATAATTAACTTTTTTTATTTAAAACATTTTAGTTTTTTTTTAATTAGGTAGATTTAAACATAGAAGTGTGATATATTTTTGAAATCACCTCTTTATTTTGATACCCCACACGATGGGTTTGGAAGAATTTTTTTTTTTCTCCCACAAAATGGTACCCAAAAGCCGCCATTTCTTTCTTTTCCAATTTTTATGTAGTCAATGACACTCGCAGAGTTAAGACGATTCGATTGACATAAGAATCATTAAAATCGGCCAACGTGTTTGGTCTCTAGAACGCCACATAGGAACATACATACATACATAGACTGATAAACACAATACCCTCCTTCGGCAGTCAGGTAAAAACAATGCTAGTGAAAATGGCGGTTACATTCTTGCAAAAAAAAATGCAGTATTAGATAGAAACAGTTGTGGTTCGTGCAAATAATGAAAAACAGTCCGGAACGGAGCAGTAAGGAGGCTAGCAACAACCAAAGAGTTGGACAGGTCAAGGAGATGCTTGTAGACGTGTGGAAATATCCATACACATGGATCTTTATGTCAATCTGGTGAGTCGTTTTCAATTTGTTATGACTATGGAAAAGTGTGTTGTTTATTCAAAATTCTGGTCTACCTGGACACTTGGGACACTAATGTGTGGTTCATGTTTTTTACACACTCTCACTACATAACTCATAATCTTATCGGTAATCTTCTATCTCTTTTTGACAAAATCCTTTTACTACTAATTTCTTCAACAGACTCCTCCGCATCCACAAACAACTCATTTCCATCCACCGTCAATCTACTATTCTCTTCAATATCATTTCCATTATTCACTTCTTGACTAATCATCTTCCAAATTAAATTCTCTTCTACTATTATTATCTAATAAATCTTCAGCAATACTACCTTCAAAAACATCGTTTCCCTCATTTTCTATAACATCATTTCGTTCTTCTTCTAAAATATTTTCTATGACATCATTTCGTTCTTCTTCTAAAATAGAAAACTCCACCTCCCTCGTTGCTTCGACATCTGTCTTATTCTTCTGACTTTCTTTATAAAAACTTCCCCTCTCAACTTGACAACCATTATCAGCTGTGATGACATTTCTTTTATCAAAATTATAAAAATATCGGTGCGTACATTTTGTATGAAGTCGTTCACACACGTCCGTGCACGGGCCAGTGACGAAGCTTCAAAAATTGGGCCCGGCCCTATCACGTCCCGGGCTCGGCCCTGATCAAAATAAAAAAAAAACAAAAATGTTTATTTCGTTATTACACGTTATACAATGTTACACAGTTGGTGGCGTCTCCTTTTAAGCACATAGATGCCTGTACCAGGAGGCGCCGCTCTTTTATGTCTTACGAGTGTAATAAGTTACAAGACAAAAGTGCATTGAAATAGTACATTGTGATACAAGGGTGGAAAGTAGGTTATTGCAAACGAGCTGTCATTAACAAGCCCGAGCTGAAGGCGAGGGTTTTTAATGACACGAGTTTGCAATAACCTACACACCCGCGTATCACACGACGTTTTTCAATACAGTTGTGGGGAATATTAAAAACAAATCAAAGAATTAGTATTAAAAAAAAACTGATAATGGCGCGTTTTTGCAACTGGACATTTTTTTTACAACGAAAACAGCCTATACAGCCTATTCTATTTTAAACAAATGTTGATGTGAAAATAATTAAATTGAAACTGGTAATTAAATATATTAAACAATCATTTCAAAGACTTTTGAGAATTCAATGCTAAAACGTACGGAATCATTAATTTTTCCTCGTATAAAATCCATCCCATTTTATTCTATGTATGAAAACTCCTTGCTGCTAAACTTTTTTAAATTGGCTTATAAACTTAACTGCAAAACTAATGATCGAGCTCGTAAACAAAAGTCACGACCGCGTAACAGAAAGATGCCTGTGCAAAAGATTTAATTTTCGAATCATAGTGATAGCCTCTGAAAGTACGCCATGTTTAACAACTGTATTGAAAATGAATAATTAATAGTCTACTTTTAGTTTTTTTTTAAATCCTTAGTCTGTTGGTGTGTGTGTATGTGTGTGTGTGCGTGCGAGTGTGTGTGTGTGTGTGTATGTATGTGTGGGTGTGTGTGATAGAGTGTGTGTGTGAGTGTGCATGGTTTTTTTATACGAAAGTGATTTGTGTAAATAGAAACAGTTTTTAGTTGACAGTTTATAGAAGATTCTCTGTTTCATTGTAGCATAACTTATTTATCCACTTAATCAGTAACGATTTGCATTCTTTAAACGGTTTAGTATATATATATCTATTAATTTATTTATTTTATTATATAAGTAAGACGAGCGTCTGTCATACTGAATATTAGCAAATTATGTTTTTACAAAATGGGTACAAGCAACATTGTGTTTCCTTCTTCTAGTCAATATATTGGGATCTAATGGTAGGGTTTTATGTTTTTTTAGTACAAAGTGTATAATATATAATTTTCGGACTGATAATAAACAACTAATTTGGTATAGCTCATAAGTAGGAAAGGTCCTTTTTTTGAAATACTCGTACATTACTTTTATTAATGTCCGTTGCGCTCTTTCAACATCAAGAAAACGTGTTTTACGCGCGCCTCCCCAAATGGAAATCCAGTATATTATTACGGATTGAACTAGCGAGATATACACTTAATTTAGATGATTTTTGGATGTGCCACTCCTTGGGACAATGTGTCGTAATGTTTTAAAAATCCAAATAAATTTTCGTATTCTCGCAGTTATTTGTTCGATTTGAGGATACCAGGACAGACTTTGGTCCAACATTATACCTAGATACTTAACGTGATTAACTTTATTGATGGTTGGACAATTACAGTCGTAATCAGCCACACTCCTACACTCATGTATTTTAATGTTGAAATCCTGATATGTGTGGATCGACCTTAATTGTTCGATTTAATATTTCTGCCTTACCATTATGCTGTGAAGTAAACGGCAACGTATAATCTAATGTAATTCCTTTATTTAAACAATATTTTTAAAGTTATTTGAAGTATATTCACCACCATTATCACATCTAAACTTTTAAGTGATTTTCAGATAAATTAATGTAATTAATAATTTTCGAAAAAGCTTCACTCTTAGATCTTATGAGATATTTTTTTGCAAAATGAGTATAATCATCTAGAAAAGTAATACAATATTTATAACTATCATACGTATCTGTACCAATTGGACCACAGATGAAACTGTATATTATTTCCAACGGCCTAGTAGCTTTATGTCTTTCGGTATTGAATGGTCTCCTGCAAAGTTTTGCACGTGTGCAGACCTCGCAAGTGTCAATATTGTTAGCACTATATTTCGAATTTATACCATTTACTATTTTTTGTGTTTTTGAAATAGATATATGTGTCGAAGCTCGATGTCACAAAATTCTATTATTATTAGGAGTAATAAAGTGTACTGACTTTGTGCTTGATCGAGTTCTTGACAGCTCTGCATAATACAGTCCGTCACCCCTTAACTCACCAGTCAGTAAGCAGCTGCCATCTATTTCATATACTTCAAATTATTTTCTGAAAAACACAATTTTATAATTATTACAGCGTTCTGAGCTGGGGTTCCAGCTACCAGCCCGCGTTCCCGGGAAAAGCACTTCGCTGCGCGCTAAATATACACAAAAACTACCGCATGGTCGATTTCCCGTATCACTAGCGGATCGCGAACGTAAATATAAACAACGTTTGGGTGGATATATTCCAATTTCAACAAGACCCATTCAATCACGTTTTTATGTCCAGCACGCTCAAACACTATAATTCGATTCCAGATTTGACATTAGCTACTGTCATTTTGTGAAATAATGATACCACATATAATAGTGTAGTGATGAACACAAAAATCGATAAACAATCGAAAAACAAAATGAGCTGGAAAAAAGCTGCCATTCAAGATTGGCTTTTAAATAAAAATATTCATTACGAACCAGATATGGTTAAAGCTACGCTTTTAGAACTGATTCCACATAACGAGTCTTTTAATAAGTACGCTGTAGACGCAGCACAACATGGGATCACGGTTTTAAGACTGCCCCCTTACCATTGCGAGCTAAACCCTATCGAATTGATATGGGCGCAGGTAAAGGGGCATGTAGCTCAAAATAATAAAACTTTCAAATTGACAGACGTGAGAAATTTATTTCAGGAAGGCATTCAAAAAATTACGGCTACCGAATGGTCTAAATGCGTATCCCATGTTGTCAAAGAAGAGGAAAACATGAGTAGGCTAGATATGTTAATTGACAATATCACAGACACATTTATAATAAATGTTACAGAAAGTGACAGCGATAGCGATAGCGATGACGGCGACAATATATAAAATAAATTATTACCATAATACATATATCTGTTTTATTTGTCATGTTCCTTCATGATCACATTTTTTTATTTATTTCACACACAATTATAAAAGAAAAGTCTCAGATCGTTAATTAATCATCAAAACTAAATTATCGGTTCAGAAATATTTAATTTCCTGATATACTTAGTTTACCAGAGTAAAATTATAAACGAGAAGAATCGATCCGGAAATATTCCATTTCCATATCGAATAATTTTGCAACGTCACTATTTAGTACTTGTCATAACGATGCAACACTGAAATTGTCAAATCTGGAATCGAATTAAAATTCCGAGTATAGTTTTCTAGTCGACTCTTGTCAAGTGTCAGCTGTCAATCAGAAGCTGTCAAAATCGCTGACAGCTAACTGACATGGTGTAACAACAAAGTATCAAAAAGGGAACGAACCGTTTTGTTTCGAACAGACAAATTTACAAATAAATATGGAATGGCCGACCATGACGTTCCTTTACCAAAATAGTATTTAGGGTGCCAGTGAAATTTTCACTTGAATTTTTAATTTATAAACCATATAATACATATATAGTAAATTTTCAATTGATAATTTATTAAAATTATATACATCTTCCTGAAAATAGGTAGCGATTTTTAAAATTTCATAAATATTTTATTTGGTACAGATAAGCCATCTGTTGAGTAACGACCAAACCATACCTCTAGCACTTTTATCAATACATACTAAGAATGTTATAAGTGAAAAGACCGACCCCTATGTATAATGTACTCTGTGCTATAAATTCATCTAACTTTTGATAGAGACACAAAATAGAAAGTATACAGAACGGCCACTCCCGCCTTTTCGAAAATTGACAGCTAAACTTGACAGACTCACTAAGGTTGCTACTATATTGATACCGAATTAAAAAAAAAGTAGTTTGTATAAGTTACAAACATAAATACATCGATTCGTCTAAACATACATCATATCATGCTTACATGATTTAGAGGGTAGACAGAGCATCAAATATCCATTAAAGATCACGACTCCACATACGACGAAGATTGGATGGTAAAAAGACGTAACAATGGTGTAATAATGCTCCCACCAAAAACATAAAAATGTGAAAAGCACCAAGCTAGACAAAAATATAAACGTGTTATTTTAATAATATCAAAAAACCCGAATGCTTAAGAAGCAAACTAAGATGATGTAGGTACTTAAACAACACGAAAATTATGCTTTGCAATCGGAGGAAACATATTTATGATCTAGATGACTTAAACTTAAACCATATTTTATTAATATGAAAAGTTTCATACCCTTTCCAACTTCGTCTATGGACTTAAATAATTTATTATTTTCCTAGATATTTAATTTCTAACTAATCATCTTGAAAAATTTAATGACATAACTTAAAATGAATTAAAGAACGAATTTAAATTATTTTGAATTAATTTAAAGTATATTTGGTCTGTAACAATTAATATTGGTAACCCAGCCAATGCAACCTCTTTACAGTACCTACTTTCTGTATGAATGACGTGACAAACGCCTGCACAAAGCACTCGTGACAGCCGCGACTGAGCTCGGTCCAATATTGCCCATTATTCCCTGTAAAATCGTAATGTCAATGTGTGCGTTCAAAATGGCGCTTTGTTCGAAGTGGACTCTCTGTCTACGGAGCGCCGCCGCTTATGTACTTTGTGATAGAGACGAACCTATTGCAATGAAACAAAAACTAAGTAATACTTCAAGTTACGTACAATTTTTATGTAAAAAAGTTAACTACATTGGTTTCTTACGTTTTACGTGATGCGTGCACAGATAAACAGACAAACATTCAAAAATGCTGGAAATGGGTTATATTGGTTATCCTAACACCTGTTTTTTTTGGAAATATTTTTGATGTAACAAAAACGACTTTTCTATAGATTTATTGTAAGCATTTACAGATTTGTTCAATGCGTTTGATATATCTACATCAAACACTTTTTGCTTTATTAATGCAAATTCTCTAATTTTTCTTACAGGCATTTTAAAGTTTCACACACTAATTATGTAAACCACAACAGTTTAATTGTTTCCCTCAGCGCCAGTTGTATTTATGAATTATAAAAGCGATCAAGGAAACTATAATTCTGAATAACTAAATATTAACCACAAATTATGTTAAAATAGTTATCTAGGTACATATAACAACAGTTACATTTTGAAAATAATAACCACTAGCATGTTTAATGCCAATTTTCATTTCACGATAAATCCAAAGTATCTAAAAACAGCATATTTATTATAAAGGGCAAGGCAAATAAACGGAGCGGTATGATCTCAACAAGAAACAGAGGGTAGACATAATAATATAAATATATTATCTACCTACAACTTGAGTTTGTTACCCGAAACCACTTTTCTTCAATTTGTTGCCAATTTACTCGTTCGTTGTTACAAAGCGTATCATAATAAAGAATTTGATATTATGTTTAATAAATGTAATTAAACACAACATCAAACTCTTCATTAGGCACGCAAAATTGAGTACGTGTCCATTTTACTTATAAATTTGTTTACCCACTTCGCGAGAGATACTTGCTGATTTTATTATAAAATAAAGTGACCCGAGAGAGTCCGGTAGGTAAGTATTTGGAAAAGCGTCGTGATAACATGATGAGGCAAAGGCCTCATTGCCTAATTATTTAAAAAGCTGTGGTACCCCACTGCCAAAGGACTCCTTAATGTTTTTCCACTCCTCTCGAAGCTGCTAAGGACTTGTTTTTACTGAAGGAGTTATCATTCTCATCATTTCTGCCGAAAGATGTTCAACGCTGGACATAGGCCTCCCCCAAGTTTCACCACATCGAAAGGTCATGTGCGTCTCGCATAGAGCGGATACCTCAAGCCTAACCAGCAGCCTAATTGCACAAGTGAATTCGGAAGCAGAAAATGTAATAAAAAATAGGATTTTATTACCAGAAATAAGTACTTATTTCTCACCGTCGTGAAAGCCTTTTTAGTGGGATCTGTTAAGGGGCTGAATTACCAAAATAGGCATTCTTTTAAACATTTTTTTGCCAAATCTATTGAAGATGTGGCAGCGGAAAAAAGATATGTTAATCTTGATGATATTTCCGAAAACTTTGTTGTGGCCGAAACACAAAAACCTCGATACAATTGAATGGCAAAGTAACCTCTTACCGTGATCTTCAAATTTTTTTTCCGCTTATACTGAGCAGCGTACATTTGTACAATTAACAACAATAACGTATCATAACAGGACACAAAACTTCACTGTCGTATATTTTGAAGTTTCATTCATTATTTTTATGTAATTCATATTATTATATTTTATAAAAAAATTATACAAATTCCATAGTGCTTCTCTTTCCATCCAGTGCAATTCAACAGTGATCGCTTTATGGCGTTGCTAGGAGGACGTATGTCGCTTTTTTTCGCAAAAAGCAAAAACATATTTGATTTATTTCTCGTCAATTCAATCTGTCAAAAAAAACACAGGTATAATGCAGCCAGATCTTGCAGCCTGGTGGCTTTAATTAGAACTAACGAAATCACAAGGAATATTGTCAAACTCTGTGTTATTTTTATTCTCTGGCACTTACGCTGTCACTAGCATTTACATTTTTGTTGTATTATAAACGACTCATGTCGTTTAGTTTACTTACTAAGTCCATAACTAAAAAGTAATTAAACCTCTTTAAAAATAGAACTAATTTTATCTCTAAAACGGCACCACGTGACCTCCTCACCCCAGAGTGCTGGTGTATATCAAAACCCAGTAGGTGCTTTGAAACTATTATATTCCAGGATAGCGCAAAAATATATAATGATTTAAAATAGGCTATGGAAAGTCATGTTGTACTAGTAACTAAATGACATCTTAATATTTTAAGAGAATACTAAACAAGGAATATGAACCTATGAATTGTACAAATGATATTAATAGTGTCCTAAATTCTATTAGATATTTTAAATATGCCTAAAAAAGACAATGCCGAACCTGGTAAGTTCTGGATATTTGTAAATTTAAGGTGTTTTACAATTTGATGGGACTTTCCTAATGTAAATAATGATTAAATTGATTAATGATAGCACGAAATCTCAATACAAATTTAAAGTTTCCATTACAGAGTCCATGACAGTATAGTAGAACTCATTAAAATAATATTAATCAAATTATCTGGCTATAAAACCATTATAAAATATGTCACGTACTGTGTTCTTATATGTGGCAGTCGCATAAAAGCAGACATAAAAAATATTTATTCAATTTGCACGGCAAAGACTCGCATGACACGAGCCAAATTACCTATTTTAGTGATCTTTATTTTCGTAGCAATAAGGTTGCATTCATAGGCATAATAACAGTGAACGATCTGATGTCAGATGCTAGCCGCCAGTTTTAAATAAGAATTTGCGCGGTTATATTTTTGTAAAAACCATCGGAAGAGTCCGTTTATGATGTGGACCTCTGTGATCAGCCCTGTGTATTTAATTTTCAAATATTTTTCGCTCCAATTTAAGTTTGCCCCTAAACTATGGATGAAAGTGGGCGTGGCTTAGAACCACAGATGTCGATTGTCAACTGTTCGTCCTCAGCCCCTTAATTACGTTTGTATTATAAGTTTTTAAGCTGACATGGTCACAATCATTAGAATTAATATTTGTTACGGGATATTTACCATGTATATTTTGTTTTTGGTTTGTATTGTCTCGTACCGCGTAAGTAGCATCTTATACGGATATAATTAGGCTGTAGTTTGTTACTACACTGGGGCACATGCCTCGTCGCTGTAAAAGGGATTGGACAGTTAGACCGTAATCCACCACGCGAGCCCAGTGCTACCAAGTAGGTGATAAATAGTCAGAAGAGATTAGTAACTTTTATCGATAACTTTCATTGTAATTTGTAGTACTCGTATCATTGTTAGTTCTGATACAAAATCAAATACATATTGAAAACAGAACGGCTCATTTTAAGATAACATTTAATTTTTAAATTCTAAAAATGTCTGAAATATCGACGTCAGTTATAGCTTTATTAGTATCAAATACCTACTAACCTAGTATAACTTTATTGTGTTATTTATTTTACTGATAACGACAGCTGATGTCTCCATAACTATTTAGGTATATACTTTTCAAGTTCAAGTTTATTTACGGTAAAGTCAATGATTACGTGCCAATTCAGTGGGTACATATTTGTTTACATAATTCGACAATATGTATATGTAATCGCGATTTAGTTTTTGCATATATCGTGTCATTGATTATTATCTAATGCCTGAATAAGTTTTGGAGTTGATGAAAAATCGGGCAGTATATTAATTTGTTTGCAAATTGATAGGTATTTATTATTTTAATTACTTACTCGTACTTCTCTATGTGAAGGCTTAAACCGGCACAAGGTCAAAGATCTGGGCGCACGTATCAGAAGTCAACCGTGCAGTAATTGAGTATTGAGGTTCAAGGTTCAATTCTTAAATTGAATCTTGAAGTGGTTTTTCGGTTTACGAAATTATAACGTGATCATGGTCGTAGTAATTTCCTAAACATCTTCTTTATCTTGGCGCGACAGTAATCCAAATTGACGTTGACTTAGACGTTGCTACAAGGCATCGTCGATGGCATCGGAAGATGTCACTTTGGCTGCATGTTTTAGGGCACAGAGAGTAGGATAGGAGATGGGTTATTTCTTAAGTTTAAAAACCACGTCAGTTGTTTTTCTGACTGAGTCGTTTCGGTACAGATTCTTTACCGAGTGCATACACGTACAGCACATCTGTTCAGATTCGGTACAGAAAGGAAAACGCAGCTATCCGGTGTGGAAGGCGCCTTAGCAGGCATTAGTGTTTTTTTTCCGGTATTTTATTATAAAAAACTGCGTACAGAAGTAGGTACATTATGCACAAGAGAATTCTCACCCCTAGAAATGTATCAAAAGCGACATCTATGGACAGGAGGATATACTTCGATGTTTATGTGCGCCACGTGCGCGCCATCTTTGTGATATCAATGAAACTGCTAAGATATTCAAACTAGAAATAAAAAAAACTGACGGCGCTCATTCAAGCGTCCGCTAGGTAATATCCATCGCATTCTACCTATTGATATTTTTAAACTTTCAAATGTATACTTTTTTACAGATTTCTAAAAACTCACAACAGAATTTAAAAAAAATATTAAAACGTTACGCCGAAGCAAGATTCAAACCTGGATCCTATAACTCAAGAGTCAAGCAGCTACGCGCCGCGCCATTTTGACACTTATCGTAGTGGTGAAATTCATCGCTTTTTTTTTTTTATAAATCATCTATCATATTTTTAAAGTCGGCCATGACGTTTATAAAATATTATAAAAATTTGATTATGAGGGTAACCTTATAATTTTGTTAAAAAAACATGACATAGCATGATAGTATAATTACTCGTCTGCTTGTGTTGTTCGAATAACGACTTATAACATGATGTCTAGATTGTGTAACTTTTTAAATGTGAAAATAATCGTCCTTTTGGAACTAAATCAAAGTTTAAAGAGAATTATATGTCGACGTAAGTATAATCTAAACAATGATCAATTTATATTTTTTGGCCTTATAAGTCTAACTTTTTAATTTACTTATTTATAGAGAAACACAGTTCGTTTATAGGCGCGACGTTTATAGGCCACGTCCGATTGATTACACAAATCAATCCAGCCGTCATCGTGATATTGTGAAAAGCCAAAAAACCAATTATTTTACAACCACCCGATCTGGTGCTAAAAGACATTTCGCTTACCACTGTCCGAAGACACATGCAACTGGGATCTATAATTATAAACCTGCCCAAAAATATGAACAAACCAAAGCTTATCATCAAGCGAAGATAACCCTCAGTTTCCCACCTTAAAATTATCGCAGAATTAATGTGACAAATTATCAAGCACTCGTTATCTGCTGTGATTGGTTGAATGAATTTTCGACAGCCAATCACAGAAGATAACGCGTGCTTGACAATTTTTCACATTAATTCTGCGATAATTTTAAGGTGGGAAACTGAGGGTAAGATTTGCAACCATTGCAATTTTTTTTAATAATATGGTAAATGGAATGAGATCAAGATTAGAAGTTACATAAAATAAAGTTTACCCTCTCTGTTATAAGTCTAAGTATCCCAAAAGCAACAGTTAAGATTTTTTATAGTTAATTGTTTTCTGTAAACTGTTTAGACAAAATTCAAGAGATGTAAATTGTTGTTCTGTTTATTTCAAATGTGAGTAACATGTTGGTTCTCTTTTGAAGTATTCAAAACTCTATCAGTTTTTTCAGTAAATAAATATTTCTTAATCTAAATTGGGTTACTATATTAATTTATACCATATGAATGATAAATAATACTGTTCTGTTGTTTTTTGTTCTCGATACCGGCGAGCTACTATTTTTTATATTTTTAAATGTTTTTTTTTGTGTTTTATGAAAACATTTAAAAATGTAACAAATAAGAAAGAAATTAAATAAAGGGAATAATAACTAATACTACGTATATACGTGAATCTCCTTTATTTTGAAAGACCGCCTTTTAGGTAATTATATATATTTTTTTTTTCAATAAATAATATATATCTATTTTTTTTTTATTATACGTATGTATACATATATATATAAAATTCCTCTACTCGAGTTTTTCTGCTTTATCTACGTAATGGGAAACCTTGAGAAACGTGACATTTTGGCTTACGTAACTTCTCTTACAGTATTATTCAGTGGCTGGAACTACCCAGGAAGCGTGTAGTAATGCTTGTATAGGGTGGTTCCGCTCTTCCCTAGGATCTATATACATATAATTAGGTAACTAGTTAACTAAACTATTTTAAGTAAATTTTACAAACGAGAGCAAAATTAATGTAAAGGCAAAGATACTGGTACGATTCTTTGTGTATGTGTGTGTGAGTGTGCCTTTATGATAGTTATAAGAACATCTAACTCTCAAATAGTCTTTGTGAATTATGCTCCTATTGGGAGATTTCTAGCCCTACGATGTAATATCTTGGGATCGGGCAGTACCACTAGAAATCATGAGTATTGTCTAGAGATCGTATTTAAATAATAAGTTCTCAGTATCACAGTATCCAAGGGGCTCGAGTTCTTGGACAATTGTTTTTTTACATTCATGGAATCGAAGTGTAAGGTACTTACTTAAGTACATGTTCATACATATTATGTGTAAATTAATAAGTTTACATTGTATCTACAGTTGCTTTCATTAACAAAATCGTGGATAGGTTCTCATTTTGGATTTCAATTTGATGATAAATGAAACCTATTTTGGCATTTTTGACGTCAGCCTATGCAATGTTGGTTTGTTTGTATTCGCACAATAACTTTAATCTTTTTACCCTTTAGTTACGGAACCCTTAACATGTTTGAGATTGTGAAGCACTATCTAAATATCTCATGGAGACGGGCATGTTTTAGCATTTTGACAGTTGCTTTGAATGACACTTTGTCAAGATAAACGTAGTAAGAAATACGTATAAGGTCTTTGAGATAAACTGATGCTCTAGACAATAGACAAGTGTACAGATTGTACTGAACAAATGTACAGGCTGCATCCGGGGTTATTTATTATACGGACTTTGTGGAAACTAGAACAAGTTTCCATGCGTTCAAGCTTATTTGGCATACCTATTATTGGAATCAAATATAAAAGCTCACAATGTTAGGACCTATTATTATTAATGTTAATTTTTATCTGTGGTGCTCTGCAACTAGGCTTATCCCAGTTGTAAACGACCCTTTGTGCCTATTGGCCTTGTTTGTTTTGTCTCCTGCTTAATATGGAGGGCAGTGGAAATTATATTTTACTCGCCCTTTATTCTTTTCTGATTATTTTCGTTGCGGGATCCAAGACAGTTAAATTCATTCTCCGGGACTTCATCGAGCTTCATTGCTAGGGTCTCTGAACAACGAAAATGTCACGCTAGCGATCGGAATAATGTCAAAAACTGTATGGGATTGACAATTTTGGCGGTTCAATCCCAGAATGTACCATTCACAAAATGCACCTTTGTCAATTTGATCATTTGAACTTTGAACTTTATTATTTTTTTGAACTTCGTCGAAAGCCTGTGGAACTAAGTTACGCTAACCTATGTCGCTTTATTGGTTACAAAACAAAAAGCTACGGGAGTAGATCACTTAATACTTAGTAATGTTAGTCTTAGTTTGACTAGCCTGGTAGTTAAATTGCAGTAACTATGTGGTTGTAGTAGTTGCTCTAAAAAGTTACCCTTACCTTTAGCCGAGAAACTTTTCATGCGTGAAATGATACGTACACGAGCGTGAGTTGTAGTAATTTATGTAGTTTTGTAGAATACTAGCTGCCGTCCCCGGTTCTCCTGCTTGGAATTATTACTATTATTTGTATTAGTATTGTCTTAATATACTTTAGCCTATGTGTTATTCTGACGTATATGCTACGAAGGGTTGTACAAAAGTTCACGCAATATTTTCCTTAAAATATGTATATCTACTTTTGAACGAACATTTCTCCCTAATTGGACCTACTTATGTATACCGTACTGTAGAGTTTCATCAAAGTTAATTAGTTTTTGCTTATAGGAGTAACAAACAGCCATACTAACAAACTTTTTAAATTTTTTAGCAGGAAGGATGAATAAATGCTGTGTTTGTCACCATCTTGAACCTCAATTTTAGTATCTAATGAATAAGATTAATTCACGCCATAACATTAGCGTACACTCTAAATTTCAATGTGGAACCATTAACATATTATTAGAAGATTTTCCAAATCTCCAGACACAATATCCATTAAATAGTTCATAAATAAAATGCAAACAATACTTTAAAATTACATATATTTCTCTTGTACCTATTATACATCAATTATTTAATCATCTTTTCTTCGTCATTACAAAATTACTTACACATTGCTAATGTATACTCGTAAGTATTTCATTTACTTATTAATCAGATTACTATATACAATCACTTACACCTATATTCTAAGTTACATAGGGAGGTCCAAAAGTCAAAAGTTGGACCTCCCCTCGTATTTTCTTAACCCGACTCAATCAAATGGAGAGTTATATGGCTAATTCCGGTGTGTTTCTGTGTCTGTGTGTGTGAACGAGTAGTTTGGTCGCTGGCGTAGCCTGCGCTCACTGTATCTTTAGAGAATGGCACTTCCTCAGACCAACAAAAAAAGATAGACGTAGCGTCGCGAACATCAAAAGTGAAGCCACATTTTTATCTATGTGTGTTTGGAAGGGTTGCCATTTGTTGATTTTTTTCCCTATAAAATGGGTAATAATATTATTGTGTGGGTAGGATAATATTGTTCGAGTAAGATATTGTTGAGTATGGTATTAAACCTCAAAAGTAAACGATTAAGGTACATTATTAATTATAACCCACGAAAAGAAATATTTTTTTTGTTACATCGCAAAATCTATTTAAAAATAAACAATTAGAAAGTGGCGTTACATGCTTATGATACGGAGATCACCTTTTATGCAATCCTTGCTTGTATTAGAAGACTTCACTCTTCCGCTTAGCAATATCCATTAATTTGCAATTTAATGCAAAAAAAAATACAAATAAAAATAGATAACTAAGTTTTAAATAATAGAAAAATGCGCGTATTTGTGTGATGTGTCACTATCAAATGTGTGGGAGTATAGGGGAAAGTGCGCTTATGTGTGAGGGTGTATAGTTTGTATGAGTTAAAATTTGTATATACAGAGAAAAAATGCGCGTATTTGTGTGATGTGTGGGAGTATAGGGGAGAGTGCGCTAATGTGTGAGGGTGTATAGTTTGTATGAGTTAAAATTAGTATATACAGAGAAAAAAATGCGCGTATTTGTGTGATGTGTGGGAGTATAGAAGAGTGCGCTAATGTGTGAGGGTATATAGTTTGTATAAGTTTAAATTAGTATATTTAGTTCTACTCTGGGGTATATGTTTAGGTGTAAGTTAGCTTAGCCTGTGACAGTGTCTTGGGATCGGAAGAAGTAAAATACAGCTAATTCCTATAACCATGCTCATAGAAATTCTATTAAAGGTTATAAGTTGCTGAAGCGTAAATCATAACATCGTCAAATGTATGAGTCATTATGTAAATTGTTTTGAAATAATATAGATAAGTATATTATTTTCAATCAACTTTATTAAATAAAAAAATACCACCATAACAAAATCACTGACTCCAAAAAGTAATGGCGGCAGATTTATGGTCCTAGATAGATGGTGGTATAGTACAAAAATAAATGGTACTATTAGATAAAGATAAATGTACTATTTCTTATAGCTACTACTATCCATTTTCTTTTTGTTTCATTATTATTTGGAAATATAAAATATTAAAATAACATAAAAAAAGAAAACAGAAATATAACTCGAAGTAAGAAATCATATTAAATTTGTTTAATCGAATGGGGTCATTTGAAATCATATTATGGCAACTCACGCATTTTATGTCACTGATTTCGTTCGTTGAGGTTTTTTGTTCCAAGGAACCTAAAATTCATAGTATATTTAATAAATAAACAATGTTATTTCAAGTACTTACATGTGAAATGTGATTCCGTGAGACTTTTTATGTGCTTTGCTATTGTTTTTACAAGTTTTCACTACACAGGAAGGCATAATTCTATTTTTTTTAATATATGTTAACTAGACGACGACTCGTAACGTACTAAGAGCGATGAGCATAGTTTTAGTGCAGGTGTGTGCGTGAGAGTGTATATTTACTTTGAGGAGCATAGTTTTGTGGCTTCACTTATGATGTTCGCGACGTTACGTCTATCTTTTTTTGTTGGTCTGAGAGCACTAATGAATTGAGTATGTGGAGTTAGGTTTGCCCTAGTCAGCACGATCTATTTTGTGCACGGGATTAAAATGCATGCTATCACATCCGACAACAAGTGCGAAAGAGAGTGATGCTTTGATGAGCAGTAAGAAGCATTTTCGCGTACGAATGCAAATTTGTAGCGAAATGTATCTGTTCAAAATAAAATTATTTGCATTGTTGAACTACTAATCTATTCTTGAATGGTGACTGGTTTGCAATTTTCCTTCTGCTTATGGTATTTATTCGCGCCCAAAGATGCGTTAAAATTAGTGTTAAAATATGGAACTTTCGACGCTCATAACTTTCAAATATATTTTTTTACTTTTTTTTCATACAAGTCTTGTTAATGATGAGACAAATTGATATATATTTTTTTATTTTGGGTGTACACCGTCAAAAAGTGGAGTAATCGACAGACTAAGTTTGTATGGAAGAATAATATTGACTAGGGCAACCTTAAGAACGTGCCAAACCCTACTTTAAGGTCAATCTGACAGGTTTTCCATGTAAAGTAGAAGGTAAAGTTTAACAAATACTCAACGTCAAATACTTAATTCATTAATCGGGGGATAGCTATTTTTCCGTTATCATGAAGTTTGAGTGGAGGAAGATTCCTTCGAAACAACTAAGAACATACCTAGGCCTTAAATAAAATTATACATGTAATTTCATAACTCTGTAACAAGCTTATAACATTGCTAATATTTTATAAAGTTTACCACAAACATAATAATATTGTAGTAACTATTTAAATCTATAATCACACCATGAAAAGTTTAAATCACATTCAATACTAGGTTAACATAAATGGGTATTTTATTTTGTTAATTCGTTATCATTACAAACGTACAGGCTGCTACTGTGGTTGGTATCTACTTAAAACATATTTTTATCTTTATAAGCTAATAAATAAGTTGCCCTTATATCTGTAGGTAAATGTAATAGATCTACATAATATTCTATACTATGTATTTCAGAATGTATATAACTCATACGTATTATGTAGAAAAGAGCAAATTATTACAGGCTGTGTTATATTGTTCCATAAAGTGTCACGTAGCCAGGCGCAACGCGACAATACGACAACGCATTTTATGCGCTTATAGCATGAATTATAAATTTCGTTATGTTTGTAAAATAAAGCTTTTACCAAATTTTCAAAATATATTCAAGAAGACATAACAATCTAAAACAATATTTTTAGTAAGGACACTCCTCTGCAATATTTTGATTGATAGCCCAATTACAAGATTATTCATATTGATAGCAACACAAAGTTATTAAATATCTTGTTTAATCTGTTACTATATTTTAAATTTGTGTAAGGAACTGACATACGCCCTCTTCTCTATATCCAGTTGGCTGTGCCGACACGTTTCACGTGAGTTATAGTAAAATATTAATAAAACAAGCAAATTTTATCAATTACCAGTCTACATCATCTACAGTCCACTTACAAAGAAAAAAAAAAGAAAAACGGCAAATTTGAGCTTTTTACATTCTCATTTCTGGTGAGGCGGACTATCATAAATGCTGCCTGTACTTTCACATATCTGTTGCACTAAAAAAAAAACTCACTTTCTTTACTTATAAAATAAGGTAGTATCAGCTAGATTACTATCGTGGTGGGTAAAATAATAATCCGTATAAAGCAGTGAGGAGTGGGGCGGTGATAGGGGGCGGAGGCGCCGCGCAGTAGGCCCGGGGCTGCTGGTTGCAGGCCGCTATGTCCTGGGCCAGTACCCAGGCCATGCGCCGGAGCAGCGTGCTCGCCGCTATCGAACACGAGCGGCCCGCATTCGCCACGCATTGGATGAAGTCGTCGCGAGAGCTGGAAATATTGCAAACGGATTAACTTTTCACGAGAATCAAACGTAGAAGATATAAGAACTAACGTGCTGGAATTATTGCACACGGATAAATTTTTCTATTTTTAGCGTGGAGATATACAAACTCTCAGTTACTCGAATTAAATATATCTAACACATATAACACAATATCAATGTGAAAAATTTTGCGCAAAAATGCTGTGATTGGTTCAATGAATTGTCATCAGCTAATCTCAGCAGTTTACGCACGCTTCGCAAAGTATCACGTTAATTATTCCTTGAGAAACTTTTAGACGTGGCTAACTTGTCTTATTGGAAACATTAAAATATATAAGAGTCAGATGCAGTTTCTGAAATGAAAATAAAACAAATTGTCAAACGTACTTTAGTTGCACTGAGTGGTCGAATGAGTTTTCGTCAGCTAACCGTTTCGCTAGACTTGCGTTTAATTTGTGAAACGTTAATAATATTATACCTCGATGAACTGATTACTAAATTAAGTGATACAAAACGGCTGTAAACATCCAGACATGCCTGTCGATGACAATATAGATTGAGTCGATCCAGAGAGCTTGAAGCCATCAGAGAGTGTCTTAGAGAGACCGTGTTCTCTCTCACACTTACACACGAATTACATATTATTTCAGCAATTTATTCAGACAGCCTGAACCCCGCAAGCCAAACAACTGTTGTAACCTTAGATTACTTGTATCATTATTCTTATTTCTGGCAGGCGGTCGGCGTTAATAACCGAGCCAACCCCATCTGCCCAGAGTAAGGTCAATCACGTTGCTGGGGAAAGTTATGATGTTATACATATGTAAGTCGGTCTCTTTAACATATCTGTTTTCAGGACTATTATTAAAAGGTTTTTCCATACTTTCTAGAAGTCTAATGATTCGTGTAAGCGATCTTCCACACGGCTCGACGCGATTCAAATTATGTCACACAGATAAGCGATTTTTTTCAAGTGAAATTGCATATACGATCACATCGACCAATTTGCACCTGAAATTGTCTTAGAGAATACTTGTACGATGCTGCATATCGTAATTTTAATTGCGTCGCGCCATCACGAAGGTCCCTTAGTCTAAATTATATCTACATAATTAGTCGACCGTGTTTTAATTACAAGTGAACATTTAATTTAGCTTATTGTATCAAACTTTCAAAGGTAGTATTGTCACTAGGCGTTCAGCAAACTAATATAATATTCAACTGGTGAGACGAAGGTGACTGGGTATGACAGCTTCGGAATAAATAACTCAAACCAGACAAAAAATTTGAATAATATTTGACGGGAAACAAGGAAGTAATATTTATTATATAAATAAATTATTGAAGTGACACATAAATTTCCTCGCTATTTTTATGTTATTTGACTGTGATTGCTTTGTATACTGAGTTGTGATTTAGGACGCTCGTACAAATTCATAAAAGCATTGGCCTTTACTAAAGTAAAAAGGCTATTGGAAAACAAAGTATGTTTTGTAAAAAATCGTACTGGAACACCAAAGAAACAATGAACTGTGTGAAAGATGATATTTTCAGAAAAGGTATAACTACTGAGTAAACGATTTAAAGAGATTTTTTGGAAGAAGAAGAATATTGCGTCGTCCCCAAAATAAATTGCGATGAGGGCAAGAAGAGAATGATGCCAGTCTGCAAATACATTCAATAATCAACCAACCAACAATCAATAAAGAATACATGAGGCTCTTGACAAGTGGCATTCGATATCGGCGAAGGCGATATTGGTAACGTCGTACTATTTAGCCCCTGGATGGTAACTTAGGTCCAAACTTGAAAAGGCTACTAACGTTTAAGTGACTCCTTGACACCGACAACAGTGATGCTGGCTATCGATTGGTGCCGATTAAAAAGCACGAGTTGAAGTGTAAACTATTTCCATGTATGGGTCAAAGTTATCCTTCTGGGTCAAAGCAATACAACTTTACGGTAGTCAAAATGTAAGGGATTGATCACGTGATTTTTCGGTAGCGCTTTTCAATCCCATACAATTTTGCCTTTTTGACAATCGCTTCGTCACGCTTTCGATGATAGAATGTCACTTGTATGGCCTCTTATTGATTGTTAAACAATGTATTTGCAGATTTATGGAAATATGACTCTACCCTCTGAGGGACATTCCGGATGGCGCGACGCAATTTATATTACAGTGTGACACAAATTAAATCGTGTCAAACCATCAGGAAAGATGGTTACTCTAGGATAAGATAGTATAGATGGACCTGCTTTTCCACCCTTGGACCCCCATTTGGCCTGTTGTGCGTGTAGGCCGCCTCTGTGTGAGCAGGGAATGGGCCGTAATCCAGCTCGTGGGCCCAGTGCGGATTGGTCGATATCACAAGTCTTCGAAGTTTTGATTCTAAGACATGCCGGTTTCCTCACGACCTACAACTTGTAAGTCGGGGACCTTACAACTGGGCCACGACTGCTCTGAAACGCATTCTCATTAATACTGAACAATTTGGCCGCCCCTAAAATTCAACCACAACTGCTCTTATTAGGTCCACACGGCGTCGTTGGTTAGAAGATGTACCGAAGTTTTGAGGAATTAGCAGTGCTGGGTAGCTTAACATTGAGAAGAGGATATGAACACCGATTTGTTTTAGACTTAAAATTTTGAAGATAAATACCAATCACCTCTGGGCCCGGGTTAACTTGTGTCCCAGCAGTGGTAATATTACAGGCTGGTTATGCTCATGCTTATCGTCAATTATAGTTATTAACTTAAATATTATTGCGCTACTGAGACTATTAATATGGACCTGGCTCGAATAGGTGACTGGAGCACTGAGTTTGGGTTGAAGATCAATCCGACTAAGACTCAAGTGGCTGTTGTGGGTAGTTCTCGAACTGTTTCTAGGATTGATTGGGCGTCACTTCCCCAGATTTCTTTCTACAATACTATTATTCCTATAACTCACACTGTGAAGAACCTGGGGATATATATCGACGGCACTCTTTCCTGGACCAAACAGCTGCAGGAAGTTAGTCGTAAACTATTTGCTTCTGCTGGTTCCCTTAGACGCCTTCGTAATTTTCTTACCCATGACCACTAAAATTGCGATAGCACAATCTCTACTTCTCCCTATCCTGGACTATGCTGATGCCAGCTATCTTGATCTCACCCAAGACCAATTGGACAAGCTTGAGCGACTTCAAAATCTCTGTGTTAGGTTCATATTTGGCTTGCGCAAGTATGATCATGTTTCCGAATTTCGAACCAAGCTCAAATGGCTTCCTATTCGCCTTCGCCGGAATGCCCACATACTTTCTTTTTTATATAACGTGCTCTTTAATCCATCAAGTCCTTTTTATCTTAAAGAACGCTTTCAGTTCCTTTGTGACACACATTCTAGGTCCTTGAGATCATCGGAGAATCTAAAATTAAGTATACGTATGCATTCCACATCCTTCTTCGACAAATCTTTTACAGTTCAAGCAGCTCGTTTGTGGAATGCATTACCTATTGAAGTGAGGCGTGCTCAATCCTTACCAACATTCAAAAAAATGGTGGAGGAGCATTTCCTTTCACTATAATTAGTCTTCTCCTTTCTCTATGATATTTTTGTTATTTGTTAGTATATTATGTATTATTGTATGTATGTATTTTATGTTATTATGTCTAAGTATTATTATTTAAGATATGTTGTACACTGACAACCCTAAATTCCTCTCCTCTCGTTCAGTCCATCCAAAGGTTGTCTTTAAGAGATTGCCCTGTGCGATAGGACCGCCCATTGTACACTTGCTTTTATGATTTTTTGTCCTGTATATATATTTGTGTGGTGTACAATAAAGAATATAATAAATAAATATTATTAACTTAACAAAGTGTCTACCGAAACAAACAAAGTTCGTATAAAGTTACTAATTAAAGCATCCCTTGAGCGTCATTTTGACGCAAAACCGTTTGGACTAAAATGTAATAATTATAGTTTTAGGATCTTTGTCAGGTAGGCCATAGGTCAGACATGACACGGTTTTGAATAGAAACAAAATTAGAAAGATCCAAAATATGTAGTAGGTACCATAATTTCTGTGACAGATTCCCGTGTGCTATATATTGAAAACGCAACAATAAAAAATAAAGAATAGCAGAGAGAAATATTAATGTCTTGATCACAAAAGATCTTATCCTTTAATGAAATGAGATATATCACAAAAGCCAATGACGTACATTTATGAGTAGACATATAATTCTTTATTGTGCGAGTTTGTAATAGCCTTTTAATTGAGTAAACAGACAAAGCCTCTCAAGAGTGATGTAAGAAAATGATATCTATCATTATACTTTATGAGTATTTTAAAGGAGAATGTAATAAACAGAAATATGCTAAGAATTCGGCGTTGTTCGTTGCCAATCGTACAATGAAAATATTGAAAGTAATTACCAACATAGTTCGGCGTTTCTGTTGAAATACGTGAGCTGTTGAGCGCGTTCCGTGTTCTCTCGGACGGCGATCTGCAACTCATCGACACAGCGGCTCCAGTCGGGGGACACGCGGCCCCAGCACGTAGGCTCCTTCAAGAATTCTGCACAAGTATAGAAGTGGTGATTTTTTATTCAGGCCTTTTTAGGATGAGCGTAGAAAAGCCTACGAAAGTTGGAATCAATTAAGTTTTACCAATATCTAATTTGTATTTTTGTTAAATTTGTATAATTTTCGTTGTTATTGTCATTATGTGCTTAAATAGGTATTTTGTAAATCAACGATATGACAACCGTATCTTTGATTCACAAAATGTCTATATCATCATATAGACATAAAAAGCCTCCAAAAAGAATGATCGTTCAGTTTTCAATCGAATAATAACTGGAAAGTTTTATTTATTTCCAACAAGAGAGTTTTCGACGCCAATATTATAGCTGGATGATGGATCGAGTTGAACTTGTAAACTTTAGTTGAAACAAACATTCGGAGGATATCGATACTCGATACAAGTGAAAAAGCACGGCACAACCCTGTTCCGATTCCATTTATTATTATTACACCTGCAGGCGAGCAGCCATTTTTTAAATTGAATTAAAATGTTCCAACAATATCGGTAATCCATTTTGATTGAGGATTTGCACTTTGTCTTTTTTATTAAACTTTAAATCCATAGTGATCAGATATTTGCTCGCTGCTGGATTTGTTTCGACACTAAGATTACCTGTTTATCCTTTGTAATTTTATGAGACCTTTATTTCTATTATTTTGCCATTTAAAAAAATAAAGCTGAAGTTGTTGGTAAACATGGCACATTAATGATTTAGGTACACTGCTAGTCATCGCTACGTGACAACACTGCGCTTACAATAATATACAGGCCATGTTACATAACTAACCTCTCCTTAGAGCCGTGTCATTGGTGCACAAGAATCGCATGAGTGCGCGGGCGCCACCGATCTGTTGCTGAAGCAGCTTCTGCCCATCACTAGGCAAGCACCTCTTGATCCACGCGTCCATGCATACCATGCCCGTTTGGTAAGCCCTAGAAAAATATCCTTCTATTAGAAAATTTGGAAATTCAACCATAACCGGCGTGCATGTATTTAAACGCTGCAGAAGGAGTAGGTATCTATGTAAGGATCGTAGCAGTTGGCATTCTGTTTTGTCTGCCTACTTCCTTGGGATAAAGGCGTTAGTTTATTTCACATAAACCTACATAGGCAGTTATGAAACGCCGAGCGCAAGTGCGCCTTTTGAATCGACCGTTTCCTTTTATGTATTGCAGAAGAACCGGAAGGTAACTCCATGGTTACTCTTTTTAAAACATAACCGGCCAAGTGCAAATCGGACTTGTACACTGAGGGTTTCGTGCAAACAGTCAAATTAACCAAAATCAGCCGAATGAAAGCTCCGAACATTTTTTTTTATTTGTAGCCTAGTACATAATTAGTTATAATATGTAGCCATAAATTTATAGCTTTCTGATTTTTTCCTTTGCTTATGGCATTGCATCTTGCCAAATTTCATGATTCTCTGTCACCTCCTTCTGCGAAGCAGCAATGCTCGCGGAGAAGGAGGCAGAACGCGTGAGGGAAACAAAGCGGAGGCGCCCTCAAGAATCTGCTTGCGACTTCGCTTGGGATTCGCAAGCAGGTTCTCGGCCACCGTAAGCGTGGGCTTGCAGATGGCGAGTAATGGGTAGATCGCCGTCCGATAAGGACCAGGCCCGAATCGACGGCGTGTAGTGTTCCACGCGCGCCTCAAAGAGATGTCAGCATATTGACGGAGTCCGCTAGGGCCGATGCCTGTCTGTGTCGCGGATAAATTTGAAAACGAGTTACCGCGGCCCTGGCTCAAGCAACTGAAGGAACACAGGTAGGTTTTAGTCAGTAAAAGTTTGACACGCCCTCTCGCTTCACCCAGAGCGGGAGAAGTTATTGGATGTTTTCCCACACAAAATAACAAAAAAAGGTCAACGGGAAGTACTCAATAGGTTTTCATTGCCTTACGAGTGTTAAGTATAGGGGCTAAACGGTCGTATCTATTGATTGTTTTTTATTCAAGAGACTGCAGATCTGAGTAATGATATTAATTTCAACTTGATTACTCCAGGCGTTCCAGTGAAACAGGTCTTGATATACGGGCAAACTGACAGACATACAACGAAGTGGTCCTGTAAGGGTTCCTTTTTTTCCTTTTGAGTTTTATCTTTTCAGACTTATGATATATTCGTGTCCGATTTATCAGTTTTGTTTACAGTAATGCCCAATTTATATTTGTCAAATATCGAAATTTAGCTCATCAATTTTCTATTTGCGTCATCTGCATACTGCAAACAATATAGACTGATATTATTTATTTTCGAGAAAACAATAAGTAAGATCAACATATATGTTAGAAAATAAAAGGAAAATAACAAAACTTGGTCATTTATTGTCTTGTGAGGGTTACATACTGATGTAATTGGCTAACTTTTTAGTCACAGTTCGTGCCTTGTGTTGTTTAAATATATTGTTTCATAACTTTTATCTAAGTGACAAATGCCCGTAAGAGAAGCTTGAACACTTCTGTTTGGAGCATGATATCGTGTGTTTAAGTTAACTTCAGTTTAATAGTGTTATCATTATTTCAAGCTTTACAATATACAAGCTTTGCGAATTCGTTTCTTGATGTTAAAATAAAAGATATGAGTTTATGTTTAATGTTGATAGGCTATGTCAAAAAGAAAATCGTTAAGGTAACAGCTTTATATATAGACAAAGATGTAAAGTTTCCGTTTTAGTATTAATTGAAGTGCTCAGGTTCCAAGAGATCCTGTATATTTATTGTAAAATAAACAAAATAAATAATAATAATAAATATTGGTAAATAGTTCCATGTAGGTAATCCCTGGGGCACCACTCATAGAACATTAGAGAGTCTAAAAGGCTTAATTGCTGGCATTCCAGAAGATAGAGGACTCAGTCAAAAGTGTATCTCGATTCTCGTTACTTTTGTGTAGATCGTAGTTCGTAGAAAGGTTGATAAGTTCGAAAAGGTAACAGTGGCAGTTGCCTAGTAAGAACCTTATTTACGGTTGACTGAATGAAAACTAGGGCAAATACTTCATGAAGTTTTTGACAAACCGCGACGAGCGACACATAACTTAATGAAGGTAATATCTTAATACAGGCAGTGTCGCAAAAAAGTGCGCTATTATTCAGGTATTAAGGCATCGCTTAGTTTTGCAGTGAGGGTAGAACCAACCACAGAGGGCATGAACAGCATTAAAAGAAACAGAATTGAAGAAAACGGAGGAGGCCTTGCCAAAGTTGGGCAAAGAGCCGTAGTCGATGATCGATGTCGTATTTGATCATCAATATTTTAATATTTGAAATATTTTAAAACTGACTACAATATTAGGATTTTGTGTTTGGATTTTTTAATATTTGTTTCTTTCAGTTTGTGTGAAAAAAGACATAAACAGCGTTTTACATAATAAGATCCAGACTAGACCACAGACTGACTTACAGCTTTAAATATGTATAAACATAGTTAGCAGTAGTTGGTCCGTTGATCCGTAATAGAAAACACAAAATAACGAAAACGCCTACGAGCACTCGAGGCGGATTAATACAACCACCGAGGTCTTACGACTAGCCATTAGGGATATAACATGACATTAGTCGGACGGGCGCACATTCGCGAGTTGTTGGCCCTGCTATGTCGTAGAGATGTGCGTGATCTTATGGTATTCGATTACTTTTTTTTTTCTACGGTTCTGGCTGTCACTGAAAATCTAAATCCAGCTCTGTTTCGCATACGAATCCCAACATTTTGCCGTTTTTCGTGAATGTGGCACATATTTTCTTATTTGTATCTTTTTTCTTTTTGTTTTTTCTCTACATTTTTGTATGCGTCATACGCGTCGTCTGGCGCGAATAAACTCTGATTATTTCCTTATATTTATTTTTGCATGGTTATCCTAATCTCACGTGAGAGTTTAACAGGCTGGTTGTTTGGTGGTTTACATGTACCCCAGTTAAGTCAATAATACCCAGTAATCTATTCCAATGCCAGCATAATTAAATCGACATTAATATTTTGATTGTTCATTAAAGTATAGTCAATAATTCATTCGAATGGAAAACCATAACAAGTTTGGTTTATTTCACGGTTGAAATATTACATAATCGGCGAGCACTACCTTCTCTCAAATCTCACATTTCATTTCGTAGTGAGCGAAAGGTTTCACAGAATAAAGGGCTTTTATAAATTTTGATGTGGGTTACTCGAGAATCTGTAAGTTGAGTCCTACTAGATTACAAATTACAACTGCCGAAATCAGATCTGAACATTTTTATTCAATTGTGAAGGTTCAAAGAGATAATTCGTGGAATTGTTTAAATATTTAAGTAATCCTGCACAGGAAATGGTCACTAACTGCATCTCCGTATAAAACTACTGTATGTTTTTTTTTTTTATTTATTATGGGTTTGCTCTTGACTCTAGTCTAGGTCAGAGGTGACAGTGCTTAGTTTAACATCTTTCATCCGAGTAAAACTTTATTGACGTTACTTGTAGTGTAACGAATATGTAAAATTAGGTGGTTACTCGTCTGTTATGTTGACTATACTATCACGAGCATAAATGAGTTACCCTTACAAATGATTCAGAGGCGATTTCCTCTTGAAATTGTATGATGTTACAAGCGTAGTATATTCGAATCCATACTACTATGAAATTGGTCTTTTCTTGAAGCTCCAATCATTATTTTACGAGAAGAATTTCGTCTTTAAACGTTACTTAAGGGTATTTATGCTCGTCACTACATTGCTGGTTTAATGAAATGGTTATTGTATACTCACTGGCAGTGCGCATCCAGCTCGTGTTTGTTCCTGGGCAGGCCAATCGGGGTGCGCGGGATTAGTTCCACACACATGTTTAGATCGCCTGCATCGCAATTCTCTGACTCCCCCAGTTGAGCTCCTCCTCCTCCTGAAACAATACATTTTTCATCATTATAAGTCTATCGCTTATCAAGAGGCCGCTGTAGCGTTGTTTTATGCCAGCAAATTGCCACAACATATGCTAAGTTGTCCATGCAACTAACTACGCTATACCTTCATCGACAAAAAGTGTAAAGAAAACTAACAACACACAAAAGAGGACCGGAAAAGTGAGTTGAAATGATCGAAAATCAACTAACGACGATTTCAAACACATTGTGTTCGCCCTCTCTATTTGTGCCTACAATTGCTCTATTGTGAAGACGCCCATTGTTATATTGACGTCATGTCGAACTGTATCGTACATATTGTACTGCTGACGAATTACGGCGTACCGCTGAACTAATGATAAAGTAAAAAAAAACCTGTAAAGGAAAAGGAAACTACCGAATCACTTGCAAAGATTGTGATGCAGATTGCCTCTAAAATGCAGATGGATCTACAGCCAAATGGAATAAGAGACACGGCTTCCTGGCAAACCGGGTACAGTTAGACCTATAATTGCTGAACTTGCCACAGTCCCGATGAAAACGGAGCTCACTTAGTACGTTCTTACAATAAGAATCGAGAGAAAGGTGAAAAGCTTAACTCTGCACAACTCGGTCTGAACTGTGAAAACCGTCCAATATACATGAGCGAATACTTGTCTCCATCTGTCAAGAAACTGTACTACCTCGCAAGAGAATTCGCAAGGCAAAATAACTACAAATACTGCTGGTGTAAGAATAATAAGATATTTATACGTAAGCTTGAAGGAGATAAGCAGATCGTTATAAAATCCGTAAAATGTTTTGAACACCTGAATAATTTGCATTGACTGTATTTTTCCTGTTTCCTTTTGTTTTTAAATCAACCATTTTTTTGTTCATTATTTAATCACCTCATTGTTTTCACTAACCACAGAAAAAAACGAATTTGCCGTTTCTATAATAACAATCATAAAACAAAACGCATGTGTTAGAATTTGAAGTATGTGTGACGAGATTAAATCGTTTGTTAGGAACTCTATTTTCGAAAGTCTATTTCCATAATTGATAAATTGTTTTAAGAATTCTAATTTCATTAATCATAAATTATAGATAATAATCTTAGAATTATTACCAGTAATTAAATTTATTGTCAATGATTCAATACTATTTGTAAAAATTGTAACGTTAAAGTATAATTGCGCGCACCACTTCCGTATGTGCCCCACCACGTTACGAGTATGTCACGTATTGGAAACATGTGGTGGGAAGTGTTGCGAGTGCTTAGTAGTTAGTTGTCGTCGAACAGTTGTAATGGACAGATGTAAAAGTGATTTTGTGAGAACGTAATAAATATCGTGAAATTGTGAAAGTTTGTTTTAATTTTCTGAATCGTTAATAGTTCAGAAATGGGATATAATCGAGATAGCGATTGATGTTCGCCCTCTGTGAAGGACTAAACGCCCATAAAAGGTACGTACGTTAAATTTTTAGTTATTTTTTTTCTATTTAAAAATAACTTAAGAGAGAAACGTTTAAACGCTGGTATCAGAATTTGGTCGATAATATTCAAACTGAACTGGTGAGGTATTTAATTTTCTTCTCTATCTCTAACGTGACTTCTTATGGTTCTTCTATTGTCTTATCTTCAAAGACATATTATAGATGCTTTACAGATAGTGTCCCTTAGGTAAACAAAGGAAGAACATCCACTTTTTGTAGATTATTTATTTTCAGAAATCATGACTCTCAAAAGAAAGTCTCGACAAAGTACGAGGGAGTTGTGTGACTTGCCATCAAGCAACTCGGAGCCTCCTGTGTGTAGACGTCGCAAAACTAATTTTTTTTGAAATAAATAAAACTTATTATTATTATAATGATAAATCGCCCTGAGGCTCAAAATTGCCAATTGCCTCTTTTCTGAGTTTCTGAATGTCCATCAAGAGTATGCTGTCATAAATTGTCTCTTTACCAATATACAAACAGAACGAGCTCGTATTTACTGTGTTGTTTTCTGAAAAGTGTGTAGTTTCTGTTTGATATTCACAAACAAACTGAATATTGGCACAAAACGCTGGGAGTTTTGAGAAAACAGCGAATTTCATCATAGTTTGATAAAATGCTGTAGTGCACTGGGTGTGACTAATATTTCAAACTTTGTAGAGGTTGCGGACCTACGTACGTAAAAAAAACTTTTTTTTCCAATTCTCAATTTTACACAAGCTTTTGATTGCGCACCCAGGTAGGCCACTGCAAACACAACTTGGCAAAATGAAATTTTACAGACCCGTATGATACCGATGTAGTGTCGTTGTCCAGAACATGACGTTGCTTAAGTATTTTAATTTAGCGAGAATGTAATTTGATTAATTTGGTTGATTGGATTTTAATTTTGTGTTGTTTTAATGTTGGTATGTGCGATTCGTAAATTATTTGTGTGTTGTTTGTCTGTTGTTACTGTAGTAATCATATAGCATTGACTCTCTGCGGGTCACACTGTTAATGCAGGGAGTAATTGAATTGAAATAAGTAAATTACCCACTTGCTGGAGTGCCCTAAGTATCCATACACCTGCACCCGCTATAAACGTGACCACTTACTGGGCCCTATTTATATAAGGGTTAACCATCGACTCGAAAAAAAGAAGAAAGCAACATATTGCACGATTATTATTTACAGAATACTTCCCGCCTGTTGCATTTCTGATAATCTTGACGATGTGAGCGCCATGGCCACAGAGTGACTGGAGAACCGATACACCGGTACCTTTTTATCGGTATTTATCAGTACAATTGTCAAAATATTTATAGATAACAGTGCAGTGATCAATACACTTACATAACATTGACAGTCGTCGATATGACCAAAATAAATTTCGCTTTACAATCAAAATGAAATCAAAATGTTTGCACAGTTTATATGCACAGTGGAATGAATGATAAAAAATGCTATCGGTGTTTATTAGTACCGGTTATACTCGTAGGTCTATTTCCTTTATTGATAATATTATGAAAGTATTTGATATCTAACAGTGTTTGTAAACATTTATAGGTATATCGCCGATAAACACAAAATGGTTTATGTTTTACTCAGAAAATTATATCTAAAATCGCAATGATAACCTATAAATGATTTGATTGCTACCAGCATGTTGAAAAAAAAATATTCAGCAAAGCATGAAGAGGATCAAGTCACATTTTCGCTTTTTCGAAGGCAGAACCCTTGACAACAAGGCTAGGACGACCAGCAGCCTAATTGCGTAAGTGAATTCGCCAAAGGAATCAAACCGGATCTTTCAAAGGGAAAGAAAATTTTCTTTCAACTTTTTTGGTATTGCGAAACCAATATGGAATGAAAATATTCTGACTCCTTCATTTACTGCGTTATGTTTCATTAAACTCGAATGATTTATTTCTAAATAATTAGGACATAATTTAATTTTGTTTTACTTACGACTAATGGTCTTCCAATTCTTAAAATTAAAAATGTATAATGGTTCCCTAAAACTGAAAAAACAATTATTTAAAAGGTACACTACGCTATACGCCGTGGCCTAAAACGTGTAATTAAACGCATTTATTCAGTCATGATTTTTAATCTATGATACTTATGTTTCCTGCGCTGCCAGATGGAAAAAAAAACTAAATTAAATATTAATTTCACATTTATATTAAATATGATTATGTAATTAAATATTATTTTAAAATTATAGCAAATTATAGTATTTTAGTTTTAGTTGTGACTTGTGTGTACATTTTTATTTCACACGGCAACACTGTAAAGTAAGTAAACGCTAGAGTAAAAATACTAAAAATGTTCTGTGGTCCTGCTCCTGCCTGGCCTGTCCTATCGCAAAAAAAAATACAATTTCTTTCTGTAAAGTTTAGTGTAAGGCACAGAGAAACTTATATATACGGACACTGCAAGGTAAGTTAGGTATAACAGTAAGCCTTCCCGAGGGTAGAAAATTACGTTCCTTGCTTTTACTTCAAGTTCTGTTGATATTTTTTTTCAGGCATGTCATTCCTATAGCATTTGAGCGCCAGTGGGCGATCCTGTTAGTATTCATGGAGGAGGATGCCAGGGCATCGGTGTCTAACGAAGGTCCCATGGCTAAGCTGCACACCTTGTAAAATGAGTAGAGCTCGCAGGCCGCCTCAACGGCGAGGGGTATGGCTGCTCCAAAACGGGGTATGACAAAGTGTGTTATTACATTAAAGTAGTTGTAATTATTGTGAGTGTGCAAGTTGTTAAGTGAAGATTCCATGTCAAGCTATACATTTCCTGATAAATCTGCCTGTCATGTCATTGATATTTAAAGATCATCCCAAGAAGTGGGCAATTAAACCTTAGTGGTGTCACTGGTGGCATACATACTAACACCAAAATCCTTAATAATATTAATCCATACTAATATTATAAATGTGAAAGTAACTATGTCTGTTCCCTATTCATGCATAAACCATTGAACAGGTTTTGAAAACTGAGGATTTGCTAACTAGTGTAAAACATAAACAAAGTCTCCAAAACCTGCACCAAAACTACAATGATTTGTTTATGTTTTTGTTATATCATTTGACTTAATAAATTTAATGATGCTTGTCACATCTTAAATATTTTATTCATCTTTAATAGTAATGGAAATTATGCAAAAGGTACAATGATTTTATTTGTTTCTGTTATTAGAAGGCAAAATATATACAGGGCAAATAGATATCGGTTGTCTGGTAGATATCTCTGTCAGCGATAAGATTGCCTTTGTACCTGTATAATTAAGTTTTTCTTATAAAATCGATGTGTAACTTTTATGGTGTACAATAAAGTAAATTCTACAATACTTAATTGTTTTGAATGACATAGCATGACACTTATTTTATTGTCCTTTATCAATGGATATCTATTATATATGATATATTATATATGGATGGTTTAGAGACATCTATACATTATAATAAATAGAATTAAAATTGCCATGGAATTATTCCCTTAAGACTCAACCAGTGAAACCAATAGACCAAACTACAGTTTTTTGTTATATGTACAAATAATAGTTGCATTGGTTTATTATATAAGGTTAAAACACAGTGTATCAATCGGCTATTATTTGTAATAACCTGTAATATGCAATTAAATATTTGACTTTGATTATTCTTATTGGAGGATTAAACATTTGTTTTATTTTATTTTTTAAGGAACTCATGGTGCGCGTGCGTCCGTGCGGAGGGTGAGGAGACCATGTATGTATTACCTATTTGTTTTGTAAAACTTAAATATGACTAAAACTTTAGAATTCATTGATACATAATTATGTTCAGTATTTCAAAATATCTAAGAATTAAATTATGTTTTCAGACAATCGGATGGCCCCTCTTGCACACCAGTGGGTCACTCTAATGGAGGAAAGACGCAAGCAGATGACTGCAGAAGCAATGCAGGGCCTTAGGAGGATTCAGCAGAATGTTCTGAGGACGCTTTTGGCCACTATCTCGCCTGATATTTAGTGATGATGTGGTTGATAATGAAGCACGGTTGCCTAGAAGTAACCTATTCACTCTTGATGACTTGCCCGATTTTTATGAAAACTAAAACTGCTTTACTGGATTTTTGAACAATCAATATTCCTATTTAGGAATCAAACCCATTGATTTTGGACATATTTAACTTATTGGATTTTAACATGTTTTGTATTTGATTATGAGAATTATACTTTACCATATATGACAAGGGTGGATCCAGGTTTTTTTTCTGAGAGGGGCACAAAGGGCGGCAGGCAAAAAAAAACAACAATAACTGTTAGAAATATTGGTGGTTTATTTCTACAAGTTCAATGTATAGGAAGGTTTATATTAATAATTTTAAAATTAAATGTTTTTAAAGACAGTTTTCTTTTATGTTTCTTGCTAAAGATGTCCAGCAATTCATTAACGTCCATTTTTGCAACGTCTTCATGGATATGCATTAAGGGCATGTAGTCTGACTTTACAATCTCTTTGATTCATTATTTAACAAACAAATAGTGATAGTTTAAATGCAAAAATATATATATTGTAGTTTACTAAATGTAAAAAAGTGTGTGTGTAGAAAAATAAGAAAATGGATAAAAAAACATCGTTTTGAGAGTCTTTCAGTATTTTTTTTGATCGAGCAAAGTTTTCGATATCATGTTGTGAGTCTCAGAAATGAAAAGTACATGTAGTAAACTACAATATATATATATATTTTGCATTTAGACTATTTGTTTGTTTAATAATGAAACTAAGAGATGTAAAAGTGAGACTATCTGCTTACCCCTGACCGTACCGCTCTCGCAAACGCTGATTATCATCTTTCATTTGCAAGTGAGTGAAAGGGATACAACGAACAAAATTCGCAATTCCAGCCAGAAATAGACGAGTTTCACTCATGTTCTTTCTGTTATTTTATCCATATATTTTAACAACTCTGATATGTAATTTGATTTGCTTCTAAGTATATACTGTGATGGAGTCTCCACAGTACACTAAAATACCGTCTGGGGGACACGCGCCCCCCTCTTAAATCCGCCCTTGATCTTTCTTCTTGACCTTTTAGCTACTACCTAGTAGGTGACATTGTTTTGTCTTTGATGGATAATTATTTCATGTATGACATCTGACTATTTAAATAAATAATGTATTTTCAGAATAAATTGGTTTTATTTGATAATGGATAACTATTTATAAACGTCGGATCTTCCTTACTAATGGAATTTTCAATGTTCCTATAACCGTGTTTACCTGAAGAATAATAATAATATAATAATAAGAATAATATCAGCAGTTTAACTTAAAAAGCTGTGCTGTCAAATTGCCATTTTAATTCCTCAGATGTCATCTGGCGATTGAAAAATCTGCCCTCAATCTATTGTCCTTGTTATTTTCTATGTTGTCACTTATTTCTTAGGTTAATTATTTCCTATTTTAGAATATTTGATGTGAATAAACTTTAATCTCGTTAGTGTACCTATAAGCTGTCAGCAGCTAGCTAAGTGTATGTTTCAATACATATGGGTAGGAACAGAAAATAATACAACAAAAAATAGTGATATTGTATTTATTTGCAACTGATTAAATTCAAGAATTTGAAAATGTTTTGTAGTTCATGACACGTTTCCACGCCTCCTGTGAGATAGTGTACTTGACGCGTTTTTTTTAACAAGGTTTCCCCGGTAAGCCCATTCCACAATCTATTTAACTGTGATTGTGTTTACTTAAAAAATATTGTACGTATCAAATTACATGCTCCCTTTGCTTAATTTATGTTCATACATCCAGTCATACACGCACGCCAGTTATGAATACAAAACAAAGCTGCCTAGTAAATACCTATTATTAGTCTCCTTTCATTCAATCCTTTATACTAGCATGGGCGTTCACCATCTAAGTCGGCATCACAAATCTAAAAGTTAAACATTTAAATCTCATCAAATACGCTGCCCTATATACTATAGCTATACAAATAGTACCTATGTATGTTCTAGTAGTGCGGGTAATTTATTTATTTATATACTTATAAGACTGGTTAATCTTTTAATAATCAAGTCTCTGTTCATGTTCAAATTATCAGAAGGATATAATTAATTACAAAAACTTAGTCACAAATTAATTACAACAAAAAATTTATCGAAGAAAGAAATATACCTACTTAAATTAAAACTGATAAAAGCTTTCTGTTGAAATAAGCTTCCTCATATTCATGAGGTCGGATTACAGCAACATCAGTTTCATCAATGCGACCCAACACATCGGGCAATTGAAACATATCCATAAATCTGAAATCAAATAATTAGGATTATTATGTATTTATTTAATACATAATAAAATCAAAAACTATAACCTAACAACAATATCCTAAGTATGATTTTGTGTCACCAAGACTGTGTTTTCGTGGGTCGCTGTTATGCCATCTCACATGGGTTATTGCAACAGTGAGCCACTGTTATTTGTTGTTTTGTTTTTGTAGTGTCAGTTTGTTAATTTATGTGTTACTAACATAGTTGTATGTTTTACTAACCATTTTTTGAGTCATGGATACTCTATAAGTTAAATTATTATTATATTATTTTGTTTTTTTTAATAAGTAACTGGGTTTTACTGGCCATTGAGTTTCTGCCCCACATACATTACCTATGTTTTGAAATACTAGCTTCAACCTTGTGACTAATTGGCTGGCATGTTGATAATACAAAAAAGGTTTAATAGAAATAAATAATTTAACTTTGCCAACCTATGTCTAACACACTTTGTAAAGATTAAACTTAACCATATGTACTTAGAAAGGTTTAATAGTTACCTTAAGCTGAGGGCAAACAGCGCAATTACGACGCCGTTTTAGAAGTGGAAACACTTCCTCATAAAGCTTAGCTACGAAGTTAATGTGGTGTGGCAAATCGAGAGGGTTGCTGGCACTTCTCAAAAGACTACGGTTTATTTTAAGCATTGCTTTGAGTAGCTCCTCTTCGCCGAGATGCACCAAATAACGTCGTGACATTGTGAATGCTGAAAAAACAATAAAATCTAATTAGAAGATAGCTAGAAGTGAGGTTAAGTTCACGCTACTTACTTGGAGCTCTCGAGTATTTCGGCGGTATGTAAAATTGATAATCCATTCCATTGATATCCGCTGATAATCACTCCACAGAACTGCACAGACCACTAGGCAGACCGAAGGAAGCAAGCGTAGCCCGTCGGGTCCACTTTTACAATTTTACACAGATTAATTTCACACTAAATCACTTTCATAATCAATCAAGAAGATGTTTACTTACACTTTTACGTATTAATTTAGAAACTAATACGAGTAAATCACAAAAATAAGTGCAACGACAAATCCTAGGCGCCAAAAATTATTGGACACATCAATGAAACTAATGACAGCGACGAAAGGAGTTAACGCTTGTCAAATATATGACATTTGCATTATACAAAACGAATATTGAAGTTTTCTCTCGATTCTTCCGCTTTCGTTCATTCTTACAATCAATTTTACGTCAAAATATTGATTATGAAAGGATCAACTTCTTTCATTTTCAGAGTGTATTATGCAATACGAAAAGTCGTTTTTGGGAAGGTTCCAGATTGTTTCCTTTGGCGAATTAACTTACGCAATTAGGCTGCCGGTCACAAAGCGCGGGTAAGTTCTCACGCCGACACGGAACTAAAGACATCACTGACACAAGCTTGGATGCCTCCATTAGGAAAAACGAAAGAGGACTGAGTAATCCGTGTCTTACGGAGGATTGTGAAGTGATTATCTTCAGAAAACCTAAAATGTTTGAGTATTTTTATTCATTCACTTTCAGAATTTAATGTTTTAAATAAGTAAGTGCTTTTTATTTACGTATTAAGATAATTCTAATTAAATAATTATAATAAATTTTATTTCACCAGAAGCCTGTTTTACAAATTCATAAATCTAAGTTTATAAAAGGCTTAAAAACATCGGTAGGTCATTTGTTAATGTACTGACTGACAACACACCTAAATAACTTAAGCATTTTATACAAGTTCATGCATATGAATAATGAATGTTTGCACTAAGTAAAGATTTTTGAACATTAATTTTGTTAAAGAGGTTAAATAGGAGATTTGGCTTGTCATTTTTGTCGACGTAAAAACCCATCAGACGCACGGCTTGGTATCTACCAAATCAGAATAAGATTTGGAATCTAAATTATTATCTAATAATTTATAGATTGGAATAGCTTTCGATGATATTTTTTGATTAGAGGTAATCGAAAGCTGTATTGGTAGAAAAAATTCAGAGATAATTCTGCAAGCAAGTTTGATTGCGAAAATGCGAATTCAGCTGCCATTGTGTTTTTGTGTGAAGATGAAAAGAAGAGAAAATCTAAATCGAACCATCAAAAAAATGTATTGTAACTAGCCGTAGTTTTTAGGTCCTCTGGTACAGGTATACTTAGAAGAGGCTATGTAAAATCTGCTGATTGTGAAATAAAATAATCGAATTAATTTAATTTAACTAGCTTCCATCTGAGGCTTTAGAGAAATGACTTTCTATAAAAGAAAGTGTCACGAGAGCGATTAGTAAAATGTCAAAAATTTATGGAATCATCATCATCATCAGCCTTATAACGTCCCCACTGCTGGGACTCAGGCATCCTCTCTGTGAGCGAGGTAATGGGCCTTAATCCACCAGGCGGGCAAAGCGCGGGTTGGTGAATGTCACATGCCTTCGATTTTTTGGTTCTAGGACATGCCGGTTTCCTCACGATGTTTTACTTCACCATTTCAAGAGACGTGGTGATGAAATAATTTGCGCAAAGTAAAGAGCCTGCCTGGGTTCGAACTCACGACATGTAAGTCGCGGCCGTTACCCCTGGGCCACAACTGCTCTCCTAGGCCACCACTGCTCTTATCTTGGGATCATCAAGCGTTATAGAAATATTACGTGATCAATTCCTTCTCGTTCACATTTTGGCTTTTCCACCAACGTCATCGCTTACATGGAATGACACTTGTCTAGGGCCTCTGGTATTTATCAGAATCATTATTACCAGATGAGGCCTAACTAGCCTAGTCTGCTCTAAATATCTGTTCCTAAGTGATGCTTTCGACTTACCACTGAACGTGACATATGCGGTTGATTAGGTACATTTTCGGTCTATTTATTACCAGCTGGTAATTGCCCGAATAAATGGTTAGGCTTTTTCACAAAGAGAGAGATAGGTTCACTACTTATCTATATAAGAGTATGTACCTATAATACTGTTTGGCACTTTGTTAGAAATCATTTTAAACCCTAAATAAATCAAAATCTGAGCTGTTAAGCTAATGAGCAGATCTTTTGTTTATATTATCAGATTCTTTGTTTAAATTCTCTAAAAAATATTTGAATAAAGAATTAATAATCTATCTATATATATAAAAGCGGAAGGTGACTGACTGACTCACTGACTGACTGACTGATCAATCAACGCACAGCCAAAACTGCTAAGCCTAGAAGCATGAAATTTGGCAGAAAAGTTCCTCAAGTGACGTTAGTGTGCACTAAGAAAGGATTTTTGGAAATTCCACCCCCAAGGGGATAAAAAGGGGGTTGAAAGTTTGTATGAAAAATCTAATTCCTTCGGCCAAAATTCTTGAACTTAGTTAAAATATTATTATTTGTAAATGATAAAGATTGACATTATTAGTATTTCGAAACTACCCCCAAATAATGATTTAGGGGGTGTTGAAGTTTGTATGAAAAAATCAGATTTCTTGGGTCAATTAACATGAAACTTGACATAAATAACAAACTAAATAAACAATAAAGAATTTCATTGTTAGTTTTCGAAACTACCCCCAAAGCATGATTTAGGGGATGTTATTTTTTTTGAAGAATCTTATATCTTGGGTTAATAAACAAGAAACTTTACATAAATGCTAACCTCAATAAACAATAAAGGTTATCATTATTAGTCTTTTGAAACAACCCCCAAAGTCGATTTAGGAGGTGTTGAAGTTTGCATGGAAAAATCTGATTTCTTGGGTCAATAAACTTGAAGTTTGCTACAAATACTAACTTATATGAATAATAAAGGTTGTTATTGTTATTATTTGAAACTACCCCCTAAAGAAGATTTAGGGGATGTTATTTTTTTTGCAGAATCTTATGTCTTCGGTTAATTAGCATGAAACTTGACATAAACACCAATCTCAATAAACAATAGAGGTTGAAACAACCCCCAAAGTCGATTTAGGGGGTGTTGAAGTTTGTATGGAAGAATCAGATTTTTTGGGTATATGAACATGAAACTTGACATAAATACCAACCTAAATAAACAATAAAGGTTGTCATTATTCGATTAAGGGGTGTTAAATCTTTTTTGAAGAATCTTATTACTTCAGTTAATAAACATGAAACTACTTCGAAACTACCCCCAAAAGATGATTAATGTTGTTACATGTTAATTGTTTTGCAGAATCTTATATCTTCGGTTAATAAGCATGAAACTTGACATAAACACCAACCTCAATAAACAATAAAGGTTTTGTTATTAGTTTTTTGCAACTACCCTCAAAAGACGATTTAGGGGGTATTACAGTGTTTTTGAAGAATCTTATTTATAGGGTTAATACATTTGAAAGTTGACATAAATACCATCCTAAGTAAACAATAAAGGTTGTCTTTATTAATTATTCGAAACTATGCCCAAATGATGATTTAGGGGGTGTTGAAGTTTGTATGGAAGAATCATTGTTATTATTTGAAACTACACCCTAAAGATGATTTAGGAGATGTAATTTTTTTTGCAGAATCTTATGTCTTCGGTTAATTAGCATGAAACTTGACATAAACACCAACCTCAATAAACTATAGAGGTTGAAACAACCCCCAAAGTCGATTTAGGGGGTGTTGAAGTTTGTATGGAAGAATCAGATTTTTTGGGTATATGAACATGAAACTTGACATAAATACCAACCTAAATAAACAATAAAGGTTGTCATTATTCGATTAAGGGGTGTTAAATCTTTTTTGAAGAATCTTATTACTTCAGTTAATAAACATGAAACTACTTCGAGACTACCCCCAAAAGATGATTAATGTTGTTAGATGTTAATTGTTTTGCAGAATCTTATATCTTCGGTTAATAAGCATGAAACTTGACATAAACACCAACCTCAATAAACAATAAAGGTTTCGTTATTAGTTTTTTGCAACTACCCTCAAAAGACGATTTAGGGGGTATTACAGTGTTTTTGAAGAATCTTATTTATAGGGTTAATACATTTGAAAGTTGACATAAATACCATCCTAAGTAAACAATAAAGGTTGTCTTTATTAATTTTTCGAAACTATGTCCAAATGATGATTTAGGGGGTGTTGAAGTTTGTATGGAAGAATCTGATTTCTTGGGTAAATAAACATGAAACTTGACATAAATACCAACCAAAATAAACAATAAAGGTTGTTATTATTAGTTTTAAGTACGGTTAAGGGGGTGTTAAAGTTTTTTTGAATAATCTTATTTCTTCAAAAAAATAAATTTAAATCTTGGCGCAAATACCAAAATAAGGATACAATAAAGGTTGTCATTATAAGTTTTTCGAAACTAACTCAATCTAAGAATCTTACTGGACAGGGTTTCGTTTTTGACGTGGGGTTCTAGGGGAGCACTAAGGCGCAATTTTGCGGCCATTCAACCTTTAAGGAGCTGAAGAGGGTAAAAATTTGTTTGTAAAAATCAAATTCCTTGGGGATAAGGTTGATACTCAAAATTTACATAAAACATTTTTAAAACTTTCTCTCAGTAGGGTTTGGGGTTTTAATGTTTTTTTTGAGGAATCTCACTGCGCTATCTGACTAACATAAACGATAAATAAAAAAGAGAAGAAAAGAGTGAATAGCATATTTAGGTTTTTCAAAACTTGACCCCCAACGGGGCAAAAAGGGGTTGATAAGTTTTTAGGGGAGGATTTTACTTTGTGGCGGTAACCTAAAATTTATTATTCTTTAAGTCATAACGAATCGTCCCAATCCAATAAACCCTGTATATCTACGATACCCATTTTTTATTGTTTTAATAATAGCTAATTTTTGGTTTCCTTCACTAACTGCATATAAGAATATAATTTATAGCATAAACGAAATCACGCGAACGAAGTTGCGGGCAGAGTGCTATTACTATATATTTTTATTCAAAAAATCCAGACAACGAGACAAAGTAACAAATTCAAATAATTTACTGTGGATCTTAGGTTCATAAGATGTTGTGTTGGTTACAGGTAGATCTGCTATGTTCCGCCATTCAGGCGTACAAAATTAATAATATCAGTCTAGTTATAATACAATATATCAAATTGTCATGCAATATATCAAATTGATGTAATATGTAATATCAAATTATTAATTAAAATATGTAATGTCAAAAATAGTAAAAACAATTAAATAGTGTCACTTCATTTATTGTGAGTAGGTAATAGTTTACAAATTCATGCTTATGCACCCATTGGTTTGTTGTAATAAACCGGCTGTTTCAGTGTCTTGTCATTTAGAAATTCTATAATAGAGTAATAACATTTGCTTATTAATAATTCGTGGCATTTTTTTTTGAAGGCATTAATATTGCTCATAGTTCTGAATAACGGCGGCAGATTATTATAGATACGAAGGCCCATACAAAAGATGCTTTGGTGCAAAAGCTTTGTTTTACTGGCAACTGAGCGCAGCATGTCTTTGTGTCTGGTCCTAGTACAAAACTCAAATAAGTTAAGGTTTGATTTAATAAACATTACAGTTTCATATATGTATACACTAGGTAGAGTTAATATTTTAAATTTATAAAGTGTGGCCTGCATGAATCCATTTGGCCCCCCTCCCGACCATTGCGGTGAGCAGTCGTTTTTTTGTGTCTTTCGTATATTTTATTTATAAAAAAAGTCAAAAACAAACTTCTGATCTTGAAATATATAAAATCCAATGGACAAGTATAAAAACAATAGAACAGTAGAAAGATCTTGTGTGTAAATAGTTTAAAACAGTTTAAATACTAAAGTGATGTGTTGTGCCTAATCGTTTATGATTTGCAAAAAGTGACGGGTAGCTGCTGAGACTTATAGTCAACGTCACGCACCTCGCACATCAACGATTTACATTGAACAGCTGTGTAGCTATTTCGCCTATTACAATACTTGCACCGGTAGTCGAGTGGCTGAAGCGACCGCTCTCAAAAACACGTTCCTGCGATCCAAGTTCGAACCCGGCAGTGAACAAAAATAACTTTTTGTATTTGGGTTTTTTTTTTTTAAATCTTTTTATAATTGTTTATTATAATAATTTGCATGTAGTCTACAACCGCACCTCTTCGCTCAATTATTGCTTACAAGGTATTGCTTAGCGCCGGATAGTTTCTGCTTGCTTGGTACCTAAAGTCAATACTGACGAAGAAGATGCCCGCTAACCGCTCTCCTCCTGTCTCTCCACTGGCAACAACACCAGTCGCTATGGAAGATAACCCTTCCAATGCGCCCGTACGATTTACATCACATGAATCAAAGCTGAAGAAGGGTGACTCGACGCCTGACCTATCGCTTGAACCTAAAGTCACGGATCGTATTAAGAATAAAAAAAAGGAAATTTGAAGGGAAAGATGCCACTGCTTCCGCTGAACATACTACGTCCATGCTTGCTACGTTTTCGAATAAGCAAGACACACAATTCAAGGACATGATGCTAAAGATAAATAACATAATAGAACAAAACATCGAGTTGAAACAAAGTGTTGAGGTAATGTCAGCCAAGTACGACGAGTTTTTAACCCGTATAACATCGTTGGAAGCTGAGAAGAAAAAAGATAAAAAACTAATTCGACAACTTGAGGATAAGATTGAGAACCTGGAGCGTAACACGCGGGCCACTGAAAAAGAAATTCGAAATGTACCGAGGTCCGAAGGAGAAACAAAGGATGACCTCTGCGATTTAGTGGTGAATTTGGGCCAAACATTAAACTTAAATATCAGAGAGGCTAACCTGAAAGATGTTTACAGATTAAAATCAAAAGATAACCCTATTATTGTAAACTTCAACTCTATGATTACTAGGGACAAGGTTATTAAGGGAGTTAAAGTATTTAATAAGTCAAAAGACAAAGGAGAGAAGCTCAACACTACGCACTTAAAGTTTAAGAGTCAACAGCCGGTTTATGTGTCAGAAAGACTTACACAGAAAACTCAGAAACTGTTTTACCTAGCCAGAACACAGCACAGGGACTGTGGGTATAATTTTTGCTGGACCTCGTACGGCGTAGTTTATTTGCGCAAAAAACTTGGAGATCCTCAAATTCGAATAAACTCAGAAGAGGATATCCAAAAACTTAAACTTGCTGGTTGCTCATGACTATTTCGTAAATTAGTAATAAGTTGTATTTTTGGGCATGATTTTTATCTATTTTGCATGAATGTGAATCTCGTGCTAGGCGTGCTGACGACATTACTTATATACATAATTACTCCACATAAGCCAATCAAATCAAACACACACACACACAACCACACACATCCTCACTCAAATACACTATATATTTTAATTCTCTCGAATCAGATACACTTTCGAGTTTATACATCGGAATATAATTACCATCGTAAATATTTACTTGTTTATTGTATGTTTCTTAAAACCAATAGCATGGCATTATTTTTTATCGGAGGACCATTGCCAGAAGTTGAGACCTTTATTCTTAAGCTTAAACAATGACTGCAATAAATAGTATAATTCAAGACATTGATGGTGTCTCTGTGGCAAAATCTTGTAGATGCATACCGGAAGAATGTGGCAAGTTAGACAAGTCTGATTCGAAAGTATTGACCGTAATCTCACAGAATATTCTCAGCATCTACAAGAATATGGATGGCTTTATTGCTCATTTGGCTAGGATTACATTCAAACCCGACATAATCATTTTAACTGAATGCTGGTTAAATGAGCAAAAACCACCTCCACTTTTGGACGATTATTCGTGCTACTTTTCAAATAAAAGTTTAAATCAAAATGATGGAATTGTCATTTATGTCACTAATGATATCAAGTGTACAGTGAATGAGCCTGATCACATAGGAGCAAATTTTTTGCTGCTAACAATTAATAATGACATAACAATTTTGGCCACGTACAGATCTCCATCCATTTATTGTATCGACAACTTTTTGACATCCATTGATAACATACTTCGTCCTGTTAAGTCAAAAAATATTATTATTATTGGAGATATAAATATTGACATAAAACCAGATAATAGTGACAGAAATAGTCTACCCTATTTAAACCTCACAGCTGAACTGGGTCTTCTCCCAGGGCATACATTACCAACTAGACTGAACAACTGTTTAGATCACATCATGATCAAAACAAACAAGTCAGATATAGTCACTGTCATAGAGTCTACTGTCACAGATCATGACGCTGTCCTAGTTGGCTTATCTTGTAAGCGCGAACAGATGAGGCAATCTAACGTTATTTCTAAGACTGATTTTAAAGCAACCCTAAAACAACTAGAAAGTATGGATTTTTCTTTCGTATCCTCTTCAGCTAATGCTGAAGAAGCGGCAACTCTCTTTACTGAAAGCTTGACTTCGGTTATCAAATCCAATACAACATCTAGCATTATTTCGGGTCGTAAGAAAACTATTAAACCTTGGATAGCACCTGGCTTAGTTCGGTGTATCAGACACCGTGATAGGCTTCATGCTGAGATTAGAAAAATCCTAATAATGCAATTCTTGTAGTTGCTTATAAACGCTACAGAAATTACTGTAACGCTTTGCTGCGGAAGCTTAAAATAAATTATGGAAAACATCTTTTACAAAGCGCAAAAAGTAATAAGGAAACGTGGACAGCCATAAAATCAATCTCTGGTACTACCAAGCAAATAATACCTTCTAAAGATCTCCTAAAGAACAGTAAAAATCCCACTGATGCCGTTGAAGCGGTGAATAATTTCTTTGCGAATGCTGGAAAGCTACTTGCGGACAAAATAACATCTTCTAATAGCCCCAAAATCACTCCGCCATCAAAAAATTTCAGTATACCACGTGTTCCAAACTCAATGGTTCTGCTCCCGCCAGATGAATTAGAAATTGAATCTCTCGTCATGAATCTTAAAAACGAATCTGCAACGGGCTGGGATTCAATTTCAAGTAGATTTCTAAAAATGGCTAAACACATTATTGTCCCGCATTTTACCACGATTGTTAGATTATGTATAGAGCAAGGCGTTTTTCCTAGTGTTTTTAAAAGGGCTCTCATTACTCCGGTCTACAAGAGTGGGGCTCGAGACAGTGTCACAAATTACAGACCAATTTCTGTGCTGCCAGCGCTTTCTAAATTACTGGAAAAAGTATTAAATAACCAGCTTATAAAGTTTTTAGAGCAAAATCACATATTATCTGACTCTCAGTTTGGTTTTAGGGTAGGGAAAAGTCCAGATGGTGCCGTTGGCTCATTAGTAGATTATGTATCAGGTTGTCTAGATAATAAATAAAAGTGTGTCGGAGTATTTATTGATCTGGCCAAGGCTTTTGACACTGTTTCGATCTCTGCTCTTGTTGACAAGCTGGAAAGGTGTGGTATAAGGGGAATGGTGCTAAAAATTTACAAAGATTTCCTTACTGGTCGATTGCAAAAGGTTAGGGTGGGCAGTGCCATTAGCTCAGATGTCACAGTCACTTACGGAGTCCCACAGGGCAGCATTCTTGGTCCCAGTCTCTTCCTGATTTATATAAACGACTTATGTCAAATGACACTCTATAAAGGCAAAATATTTACTTATGCAGATGACACAGCTTTGGTATTTCGGGGAGATACTTGGGATGAAGTCCAACAAAATGTGGAGATAGGGCTCCATAAAGTCAGCTTGTGGCTGAGGCATAACTTGCTGACCCTTAATATATCTAAAACCTCATATGTACAGCTCACTAATGCTCGCAAAAAACAACCAAATATAACTGTTCGGATGTCTACAACAAAATTAATAGGCTCCTAAACTTTTATCCGCTGTCTTTGCGAGACTGTAAATTAAAGGTGCAGAACTGGCTCTTCACTCTTGATTACGATAGTGTGGAGAAAATACTGAATTGATTAATTAATTTTTAATTCCATCAATAATTAAATCAATCTCATTTATTAATTTTTAATTCAATCAATAATTAAATCAATCTCATTTATTAATTTTTAATTCAATCAATAATTAAATCAATCTCATTTATTAATTTTTAATTCAATCAATAATTAAATCAATCTCATTTATTATTAGTTTACATGGATACTTATTCAGTCATCTACCAATACCACCATACACCAACACGCACACACATACACGCACACACATACACACACACAACACGACTTAGACTTAGTTTTAGTTATTATTGTTGAATTGTATGTTAATCCAAAATTTTATATCGATTTTAATTTGATTTGACATTGGATATTATACTTAATAACAATAATTATTAATTATATTTATTATAAATATTCCTCCAAATTTAATATTAATTTGATTTGACATAGTTATTAAGATGAAATAAAATGGGGAGGGCGCTGACTCCTGTCATACAGGTCTGCCTAGTTCGGGAGTCGGAGGCTTTAACATTGCTGTAAACAATTATTATGTCAATAAAGAATATTTGATTTGATTTGTATATTGCACATCGACCTAATACAGCGTTTTTGAGCTCTAAAGGCACGCTCTTTTTCTACAGAGTTGCCCCAGAAAATTATCCCGTAGCGTATGATTGAATCAACATATTATTATCCATGATAGGCAGTTAGTAGTGCAGACTAGTTGACAGTGTTCCTTTATTTGTACAGAGCATAATAGCTCTGACTTAGTCTTTTGCAAACTTGCTCTATATGTGACTTCCAATTTACTTTGATATCAATATAAATACTTAGAAATTTGGTAACTTCGATTTTTCTATGCTGGTTTGAGAGAAGCATATATTTAAATTGGTATGAGGTTGTACTCGCTGTCTAAAATTCATGATTTTTGTTTTTCTATTTTTATTTTTAAGTTATTTTCATCATGCCATTTTATAATTGTTGTTAAGGTACTATTTAATTTTTCAGAAAAGCATCCTTTGTATGGCACTATCTGGCAATCCTGTCCTGGCAATCTCCCATGATTGCCAGGACGCATTGGACCAAGGACGTGTGGCGCAACACGACGTGAAGTGGCATGGAGAAAGGACAAGATGATGCCTGTGGGTGATAGAGTTGGGGAGTCTGTCACCTGAGAGAGGCCCGAGAAGGCGACGTGCTGTGTTCCACGCTCGCCTCTCAAGAGGAACTACGGCCTACAGAACACCATGTGGTTTTAGACAGTATTAGTAGTAGTAGTGGCGCGCTTTCTCGTTAGCATATGGCGGTTGAATACTGACCACCTTAGAGCTAACACGTCGTAGAATCAGTGTCGATTCGTAATATTAGTAAGCAAGATTGTAACTGAATATTTGAGTAAGCCCAGTGTATCGAATATTTGCGTGATTTGATTTTCACGATTGTACTCACTGACCTGCCCACACACGATGTCTTTACCTAAGGGAATACATGCTGACTTCCCGATGGTTTGCATCTATCGGCCAGCCTTATATTTAATACTGGTCCGAGTTGGCTCAGGAAAAGCATACTTGATATGATTCGGTAGAATGTCCAGCTTATGGTACAGTACAAACTAAATGTGTTTTTGATTATGATCTAAGTTCTAAAACTTATTTGGTTGATAAGTTTAGAATTTTTTAAGTACTTACTTGAGAAATGAGGAGAATTTGTTCTATAATTAGGGTTCCGTACCCTCCGCGGTCCGTCTGTCTGTCTGTCTGTCTGTCTGTCTGTCTGTCTCCAGGCTGTATCTCATGAACCGTGCTAGCTAGACAGTTGAAATTTTCACAGATGATGTATTTCTGTTGCCGCTATAACAACAAATACTAAATACAGAATAAAATAAATATTTAAGAGGGGCTCCCATACAAGAAACGTAATTTTTGTGCCGTTTACTGCGATAATGGTGCGGAAAGGTGTCTGTAAGTGATTGCCCATGCGATAAGACCGCCCATTGTACACAGTGCTTGAAAATGTTTGTTCTGTATGTATTTTTAATGGTGTACAATAAAGAATATAATAGAATAATAGAACCCTTCGTGCGCGAGTCCGACTCGCACTTGACCGGTTTTTTATAGACATATTATTAAAGACATATTTAAAAAAATACCGTAATCACTTCATTTAACTACATTAATTAGGTATTAGGTATTCTATTAAAATTTGCCGTTTCAATAATATACAATTACACCTAATTAATGAAACTGTGTATCTAATGAGATATCATTGAACATTACCTACTAAATAAAATAAACATGATTAAAAAAAAAAAAACAAATGTGGGTTACATCGGTACACATAGTTAATATATTCAGTGAACCTACTCATATTTGTTCAGTTAAGAGGTGCAGCGTGAATTAACAATAGCAGACATGCCGTCTGCAGTAATTAATTCATTTGTTTACTGAAAAAACAGTCATGGACTTATCACCTACTTCTATAATTAAATACTGAAAATAATTGGAAACTAATAAATTACCCGAAAATTCGTAAATCTATATTGAATTATATGCGTTGCCCTAAAAGGCTATTAAAATAATGCCGTTCTAAGCAAAATCAATCAATGCCAAGGTATTCGAATTCTATTCGAAATATGAGAAACCCTCTGAGAAGCATTTAATGTTAGTTAATCTTAAGGTTCTTATCTGCAACGATTGAATTTCCATTGAGTTCATCAATGGAAATTCAATAGTTGCAGTACTTTTCTAGTAGCCAAAACACGTCGTTCAAGAGTTGGTTCTTCGTCTCCTGCATCCGACGAATTTCCGCAACCGAATCGTTTATCGTTTCATTCTTACTCAACGAATTACCCCGCACCTACTACAGTTTTCAAAACTTTATTAGTAAGGTGGTACTAGCTTATTTGCTTACTTCGTTTTAGTGATCTATAACGAGAGCAGCAAGCAGCATATCATGGACTTATCACGCAATCATTCAGGAAATTCCTGATTCAGAAAACTGCTTACTTCTGTGATATATATACGCAGAAGTATGTGACCCGTGGGAAATGTTTTCTACCCCTGACTGAGCCGTTTATATAATCCATTTTTATCAGCTACCTCAGTATATATGGCCCACATATAACTAAAAACGAGCAAATCCGTATTTGCTCGTTTTTAATGTGCGCTCTGTGTATAATTCAGTAGCTACCGGCGGGCGGGTTAAATGCCTCGTATCGTTCGTATGTACGAGCAAAACATCATGTTTATGATCCCTGAAGGATTAAGCTGTCACAATTAAAAGCTATTATAGACTGCAAATCATATTTATGACACGATTTGTTTGTTTTATTTACCGGTTTGATCAAGGAACAGAGAGTCAATTTCCGTTTTTATGTTCGCATTTTTAATTAGTGGAATTCGTGTTCTTTTCTCAGTTCGATTGCATTTTTGTTTGGGTTTAATCAGAATACACGCTTGCGAAGTTTAATGAATACTTACTCTTTTTTTATTCTATTCGGGTATAACTCTGTCATATATCCCCTTCAGTGCAATTGGGTATTTTGGTTCCCAGAAACAATTGTTTTTCTATTGTATCTGCTAATTAGCACTCAATGTTTGAAAGGATATATACCCGAAAGGGTATTCTGATGGGACCACCATTGTCACCAAATCGGAATATGATGATGTCATCCCATGGAAATCGAGGGAACTCCTCAAATATTATAGGCTGACATGTAACGATTTTGGTTCTTTCTGTTTGGATCTCATGTTCATTTTACGGCGAGATAGGAACAAAAAATGTAGGCTAAATATGGACTGTAATGTGGTCAGTCAATATAAAATATACCCTCATTTTATTATAAAAAGTTTGTTCAATTTTGTTGTTGAAAGTACCCGCATTCAGATTTTTTAAGCATTTGGGATCCAACGGAAATACATAATAATGTTTTGTGGGATCCAACGCCAAAAATATTAAACTGGGATTCAAAAGTGAGATCCAACGAAAATAAATCCAATCCCACCGCACTATTCCCAAACCACTTAACGGGGCGGTTAAGTTCGGCAGCTTGTGCTGTTAGAAAAATTCGTCAATTTACCGATGTAGATACCACGAGGCTGGTCTATTTTAGTTACTTTCATAGTATAATGTCTGACGGTATATTACTATGGGGTAGGGCTGCAGACATTCAGTCAATTTCTGTTCTGCAAAAAAGAGCCATCAGAGCAATATACAATATTTGCCGGCGCGATTCTCTAAGGGAACTGTTTAAGGACATTAACATAATGACGGTACCTTGTCAATATATTTACGAAAACATCATGTACGTCAGAAAGAATTTACATCTTTTTAGTAAAAACAGCGATAGACATAGTTATATTACTAGAAATGGGGACCAATTAATTCAACCAGGTTTCACGATGGCTAAAAACTATAAACCAAAAAATAACTTTCTTTTCCGAAGTCGGTGTCTTTAGTACCCATTTTTTTTTCAGTTTTTCGACACCGACTTCGTAAAAGAAAGTTATTTTTTGGTTTATAGTTTTTGTTCTGGAAGTCGGTTTGATTTTTTGTTAAAAAGTTTTTTATTTTTCTCTTTTTTAGTTTTGGTAGGTATCTCCAATTAACATGATAATCATTTATGGCCAAAGTACATCTCATGACGATTCCAATAAGCCCAAGCACGACTAGGATACATTGTTTTATTTCAGAGTTCCAGTGCCTACCTTCCGGCTTCATCATCAGAACAGTTCAATGGTACCATTTTCATCAGTACCATTCATTTATAAGTATTTGCTTAATCATACTCGGTTAACTATTCGAGATATTTTATACCCGTGACATACTTAGCATTAAGGAGTTTCAGTTGCCATCTGTGGTCTTCTTCATCAGTTCCACTTCACCAAATGATACTTTCTGAGTGCAAATGATTGCATTGTTGATGAAAATACCAAAATCGCTATATGTTTGCCTATAACATTTGAGGAGTTCCCTCGATTTCTCTAGGATTCCATCATCAGATCCTGACCTGATGATTATGGGACCAACTAGGAAGTATACCCTTTCAAACAAAAGAAGAATTTTTGAAATCGGTCCAGGCATCTTAGAGTAATCGGGGAACATACATAAAAAAAAAAAAAAAAAAAAGATTCCGACGAATTGAGAACCTCCTCCTTTTTTTGAAGTCGGTTAAAAATAGCGTCATCTTTTATGAGTTACTGTATAAAATGTTACAATAAAATACCGCCACACATTCTAGAACTGAATGAGGCGAAATTCAAAACTTGTATTAAACGTACACTATGCAGGCAGGCAAATTATAGGTTGGGGGATTACATCGCTGATAAAAATCTTGGCCCAACGCTATTCCAGCTCCACAGCCACTAGGGCACAAAAACAAGTGATAAGCAGAAAAGTTCGGAAGTATTGTTGGACCTGATGAAGACTGTATGAATATGTTTGTGTTGTATAAACTCAATTTTTTTTTGTATTATATAACTGCACAGCACATATGTGAGTACTATGTACCAACTGTAAATCTACCATTTACTGTACCTATGTGTCGTTCGTTGACTTCAGTGTGCCCTGGCAGTTGAGTGTGTCATGCTCTCTCTAATGTCTCTCTGATGGTGGCACATATGTTGGATCATTCGGTTCCCTTCATGATGGTTAAGCTGAGTGGTGCCGATCCATGTGCCATGTTCGTGAACGGGCGCTATCAGTTGGGATTGGTCATATCTTAGCTGCCTCCAGCTGTTTTTAATTACCTATTTATTGTACATTTAATTGTTTGTTTTACTCTAGACGCTTTTAAGTGCGGTTTTTTTTGTACATCGTTCTCACATATATGTATGTATTTTTCCAAGATTACTGTAACCAAAACACATTTTTTTTTTAAAGAGTTTGTGTGGTGTTTTTTGTCCGTTCTTCTCCATAACAAGGTACATTTCCGAATGGACGGTAGAATCAATTATTTTTTTTGACGTTCGAAAGTGCCGCTCAATGGCCTAATAAAATAAAGAAATTTTCATTTTGAAACTGCAACTCCTGAAAGCCAGAATCAGCAGTAACGACCACCAGAAAAGCGCCAAGGCAATAAAGCTCGTCTTTGATCCCGCAACGAAATTAATCAGAAAAGAATAAAGAAGGAGTAGGAAAAGAAAAACAAAATTTCCACATCCCTCCATATCAAACAGGAGACAAAACGAACAACGCCAATAGGCACAAAGTGTCGTTTACAACTGAAAAAAGGAAGGAAAAAAAACCAATGTGTTTTTTTACATAACTCGGATTATGAAGAGTGTTTATAAAAATAACCCGAATTTGTAAATATGTCGATGCTAACACCCATATTCTAAGTAATTTCCTCCACTAGACTCGAATTTTCTCAAGTTGTTTTCCAACTATGTTGGCCTAGGCTTCCAATATAAACAGGTGCAGCTAAAAACCAGTATTTTATATGATGCGACTGCCTACAGTTACTTACTATGTTTTAACCGAGTGCCCAAAAGGAGGCGGTTCTCGATTCGGATGTATCTACTGTTTTATGTATATTCGGGCATAGCTCCGTCATATATAGACAGATTTGCAAATATCATTTTTTATAGGGTATACTCTTGAGGTGGTCCGTTTGTCACCAAATCAGAATCAGATGATGGTATCTCATGGAAATTGAGGTAACCCCTCAATTATTATAGGCAGACATATAGTGATTTTGGTATTTTCAATAACATGGCAAGCATTTGCACTCGGAAAGTATCATTTGGTTAAGTGAAACTGATAAAGAAGACCACAGATGGTCACAGCAACTCCTTAATAAGTATGTCATGGGTATAAAATATCTTGAATAGTTAAGCGATTATGATAAAGCAAATACATATAAATAAATGACACTGATGAAAATGGTACCATCGAACTGATCTGATGATGAAGCGGAAAGGTAAGCACTGAGACTGCGTAATAAAACAATAAATCGTAGTCGTGATTGGGCTTAATTGAATTGAAATGAGATGTACTCTGGCTATGAATTGAACTGACGAATAACATTGATTTCCGAAGTCGGTGTCGAAAAGTTTAAATGGTTTTTATGGGATCAATTAGTTGTTGAAGACAATTAAAGCATCAAAGCAGAAAAGGTCATAAAAATTGGGTGTGAATCATGTCTAGCGATTCACATACTGTTTTATTTTTATTTTGTTAAAATAAGGAACTACATTATAAGATAAGACATTATAAATATAAAATCGTTTTGTAAACGTAATAATGCAGCCCACAGCACTGTTCACAGGTTAACAAAAAATAATAAACTAATTATGTAACTATGTTGAGTTACTTGCCTCATTTTACGACACTAGTTAGTCAAGTGATTAAAGGACCTCATAAATATTTCTCATAAAAAATAACGCGGAATACTAATATTATACATGGAGTGACCGCGTGTATGACCTCCACAACCCAGTGACTGGATAACATGACCCATCAAATTTTCTAATTTCTAATTACTCGTAATGACTTTGAAAGATCTACAAATGACAGCCGAGACTAACAACTTAACGTACTTTCCATGGCACTAAGGAGTCCAAATTTAATAGATTGTCATCCACGGATCGACCTCGGTAAGTGTTGCTCATCCTTAAAGAATGACCCGTGCGGCACGCAATGCCGAGCCAGTAGTTTAAATAAGTCAGAGATTCCCTTTAATAATCCATAGCTCTGATCCAGCCCGTCCTTTTTTGCTTTCCTCCCAGCATCTATATATATTAGTCTATGCTCCCAGCGACGCCCTGAGCCGAGTACCGTACCACATGGGGTGCACTCAGCGTGGTAGCTTTGGTTAAACTTTTATTGCCCTGGCGGGAGGATCTAGTTAAGTCTTCACAGGATCGCCCGGTTAACCAGTAGTCTCTCTCTTCTTGAACTCTGATTGAACTATGAGAAGCGAAAAAAAATTTGTCTCGAGCACTTTCTAATAATAGGGATTAGTCAAATTATGAACGTACGATCAACAACATGCCTCTGTGAAAATTGTGTTTTCATAAAACAGATGTATTTCTAGTTTTATTCTGTAGATAACCGATTTAGATACAAACCATTGTGTTTCGGGATAATGACAATGTTTTGTTTTCCTTTTATTAGTTTAGAGTACACGTTTGATAAAACAAATAAAATTGTATCATTTATCTATTACCAATGTCCGTTGGATATAGCAGTGTTTATTTGACATGTTTAAAGGCTTTTAGTGGCCATTTAAATTTGGTATTGATGTATGTATTCTAAACACCAGTAATTGGTTTGTTGTGAACAGTTTAAATGTATCATTTTTGTTCCTGTCAACCGTTGAAGACATAGCGTAAACAATCCAGCAGGAAAATCTTATTTCCTGTTCTTCACATTTCAGAGACAAAATCGTTTTATCTTTTTGTAAGAAATTAACTTAAAAATAACTTTTGTTTTAGAACAGGGCTTGAAAAGGAAGAGCTGGCTGACAACTGCTCTTATTTTTTTTTTATATGAATGTTGCTCTACAAAGTGGTTTACATTTTAAGGTAATTAGCGTTCTGCCATTCAACAAGGCAAAGCTGTCAGCCATTTTGGTCTTGTTACTCGTTGACTGTGATATGGAAGAGAATTTTCATGCCAAACGGTTTTGGAGTCTTTTATAAAATCTGACCACAATGTAAAAAATAATATGTAAAACACCAGTCGGCTTGCTGTTTTCTGATCATGAAGTGCATTGAACGTCAGTTACAAGTAATTTATCAATCATGTTTCTATACAAGAAAAGTAAAGAAGCAAAAGGAGTTTGTTGGGATCATGTCTGCCTACCTCCATCAGAAAAACGGCAAGTTTTTGTTCGTATGTGAGTGTGCCTTTAGTGTGTGAAACTCCACATAAATTACCTATTTATTGTGATTGTATGTGTCATCATCATCATCATAATCAGCCTTTTCATGATCCCACTAATGGGACACAGGCCTCCTCTCTGTGAGAGGTGCGGGTTGGTGGATGTCACATGCCTCCGAATTTTTGGTTCTTGGACATGCCGGTTTCCTCACGATGTTTTCCTTCACCGCTTTGAAAGCAGTGGTGTTGTAATAATTTACACTAAGTAAAGCCTGCCTGGGTTCGACCCTACGACCTACAACTTTTAAGTCGCGGCCGTTACCACTGGACCACCACTGCTCATTTTATGTGTAAACTAGCTGTCCCACACGGCTTCGGTCCCGTCAACTGGCTACCTACCTACCCTATCCTACCTACCCTACATACATGAATGTTGCGTAACTTTAACCGCTTACGCAGCGCACGCAACGGAAGTTCTCAAAAACCGGCCAAGTGCGAGTCGGACTCGCGCACGAAGGGTTCGGTACCATTATCGCAAAAAACAGCAAAAAAATCACGTTTGTTGTATGGGAGCCCCACTTAAATATTTATTTTATTCAGTTTTTAGTATTTGTTGTAATAGCGGCAACAGAAATACATCATCTGTGAAAATTTCAACTATCTAGCTATAATATATATAGATAGTTCATGAGATACAGCCTGGTGACAGACAGACAGACCGACAGACAGACAGACGGACCGCGGAGTCTTAGTAATAGGGTCCCGTTTTTACCCTTTGGGTACGGAACCCTAAAAAGGAATGATTTTGCCCGTTATTGCAACATTTTTTATTTATGCTTCGCTACAATTTTTCGTAGCGTGTGTAACAATTGATTTTAGTGTTACATAGAATAGCGACATCTAGTGCCAAAGCCGAGAATCTCTTACTTATAACTGTCACTAATTTTATTGTATTCTAACAGATAGCGTTAGGGTCTGATGAAACAAAGTAAATTAATTTAAATATATGTAAATATGAATTGTGTGTAATAAATATAATATAATAAACACACAATTAAGATATAAGAAAAAAAAAAAAATCAACGTATAAATGAAAAGATTAAATCTTAAAATGGAATTAGTAACATAAAGTGAATCAAGGACAGGCATTCATTAATCTATGGTCGTGTCTATCAATATCTATGATTGACAAGAATGACATAGACTTTTCATTTGGAATCCTTGGATCAGCTGGATACAATAAATTATATTACCAAAGGAAACAACTTAAAAGCGATCAGGATGCCTAGAGGGCAGCAGGGAACCAGCCCTAAATATAAAGATTACATTGAATCAATAGGCGCTGTAAGTATTAGTTTGATTTGTCTAAATTTCCATGCTTGTGAAACATGTGCGTATTTGATGCTCATCATGCATTTGTTAGGATTGGGAGTACGTGTGACGTCACTAAATCATGAATTTAAATTAAGTCACAATGGATTGCTACAAAATACAAACTGTCATATTTATTAAGCACCTACCGACAAAAGTCGAAGTACCTACCTAAATTATTATTGTGTTGTCAAATACCTACAATTAATACAGAATACCCACCCAAGTAAATATTGTTGTGTGTAAAATTTTAATTAAATTAAGATTTAATTTACATTTAATCCACAGTGATAATATTCCTATTAGAAATTCTTATAATACTAAAATAGCAATATAAAATCCAGGATACATCACAATAATCATAACAAATTACGTAATATTTTACGTATTTCCTGGATTTTATATTGCTATTTTAGTATTATAAGTCCTTTGAGACAATTAGTACAAGACTGTCAGTTAGTATCAATATTCTTTCGAATAATGATTAAGAATTACTACATAGGCGATATTAAATTCCATAATTGGCTAGATACGTTTTAAAAAGGATCATTAATAAAGAATTGATTATTGACTTAATTGTGTGATTATTTATAGAAATGCAGAAAATGGTGGGGACACTTGAAAGGTCGACTTATAGTGTGTAATTCGTAAGTTGACACACTTTGTTGTGAACTGCAAGCCAGTACAGACCAGTTTTTATGATGTGATAGTGATATTGTTTTCCTGAATTGTTATATTTTGTGAAAAATGGACTAAACGAGCTTCACGTAAGTTATTTGATTTGATATATTATCAAATAACTTACGTGAAGCTTGTTTAGTAACTTGATTATTGCTAATGGTTGTGTTGAAACTCTATTTCATATTGAGGCCTTTATTCATAATGATATTAAATTGATTTAAGGTCTAGTCATGTCCTTTGCCTTATCCTTATTGTTTTGATTATGTAACATCGTGTAATGTTACAAGATTCATCATATAATGGCCATAATAGAATCAGATCTTTATTGTGATAAACGATATTTATATGGTTGTTAAAGATATCTATAAATACTTTTACAACCATAGTTGCTTCCGTGGAGTTTCTTGCCCTTCTTCTCCTTGAGAACTAGGTCTAGCGAAAGAGCGGTATGCTCTCTAAGCCTCAGTATGAATTAATTGACAAGCCTTATTGAATTAAATACCTGGTCTTGTCTGTCTGTGCTTTTCTTCATAAAACCTTTCCCTTATCGCTTTTATATGGAGTTCCTACATGATTCTAACACATTCTTCTCCTTGACAGGGCACCTTAGGATTATTTTATTAATATGAATAAACATTTAAAGATAGTCAACTGATCATGAAAATCTACATACGATGATTACAGCAACAGGCTCCGAATGCACATCGAGTTTTGACTGCACGATGCTTGACTGCAGTTACACAGGCTGACGGTACTATTTTAGATATCATATCTCCAGTATTGATAATTAAGGGTAAAATGTATCCCATTTACAAGTTAATTTTGTGTACTTTATAATATTCAAAAGGCTGTGATGACGGACTGTGTGTTAGAAGATTAAATTAGTTGGCCAAACTGTAATGACTTTTACTTCTGTCAACCTCATGCGAAACCATCCCTAAAATAGTCTCATGCTAATTACCTACCTGTTTCGTCCCGATAATATTTTGTTGCAACACTGTGTCAGCTCGCTGTCATTTTGGTTATGACAGCTTTTGATTTACAGCTGACACTTCACAAGAGACGAAAAAGAAAATTTGTAACGGAGACACGGAGAAATCGGGCTTTCTTGGAATTATATCTAATCGAGTTGTGGTTCGCCCATTGTGATTTGTAATTGCGCCCGCCTTTCGCGATCGGTATTGTGAGGCGCCCGCGCAGTCGGTTTTAAGTATATTTTACGCACATTGAAGTACTTTTGACGGGAACGTGCTGCCTGGTGGACGCCGGAGCCTTCGGTCCAGACAGCCGTCAGTTTATTCCTCATCGTCCTAATATGATATTACACGGCAAGGTGTTGATCGACCCCCAGGTGCCTACCACAGGAATCTCAGGTAAGTGACTACCATTGTATCGCCCAACCCTTGTGGTCCGCATTAGATCACACACTGACACCTAGCCTACCACTGCTGCGTTACGGCAGTTTCGTCGGGTACAGATTCAGACATGGATCCAGGAGTGGCACACTGCTAATGGACCCCATTGATGAGCTCCTGGCTTGGGATCCGCAGACCTGTATTTAACACTACCCGTGAGTTGGCTGGTGAGTAAGGCAAAAATTATACCATACATGTGATGTTATATAGCTTATAACCTTTCTCGATAAATGAACTTAAATTTTTCAATTCCAACCAGTAGTTCCTGAGATTAGCGCGTTCAAACAAACAAACTCTTCAGCTTTATAATATTAGTGTAGATTATATTAATAGATCAATAATTATAAGACCAAAAGTATTATGCAGATATAGGAAGGCATTGGCGTTGTAGGACTTAGTCTCAAAGTATAAAATACCCACCAATCCCATAAAAGAACCCGATTTTCGGATAACTGGCAAATAAAAATATAAATGTTCCTACATTATGGTACACGGGACGATCTCTATAAATCCTGTAACCATAACATAAAATGAAACGCGATTTCTGGGTGACGGCTGAAATAATATAACGGTATAATAGATTGAATCTTTTGTGTTTCCCTTACCTTTGATGTTTCATTTATCTAATTCGCCTTTAAAAATAACCTAAACAAGCAAGACTACATTCCATTGTTGCAACTGTTCCTCGAAGTCGTTAATGCTTTGTATAAACACAAATCCTGATCCCATTGTACTGAAAAAATAGATTTGAATAGACCCGCATTTTGCTCCTATTTGTGCTTTTGCCCGACAAATGTTATTTTTCGAAAAAATATATGATTCTTTCTGTTGCATGCAATCATTTTTGTTTGTAAGATGGAAACAGTTAAAGCGGACACATAATATCACTTTTCGCATATATTTTCCATAAGAATGGAGCAGTAAGGAAGTCTATTGTTCAGCGAGTGGGTTTCCCAAGTGCTTACTTTATTCAGATTGCGGGCTGAATTTTAAATGAATCTGGTGTCTGCTGTAACTTGATTTATGCTGAAGTGTCCAACATAAAATAAATAGCTTCAAAAGGCTAACTAGTTTATTGCTACTCTCGGAAAAAGGTGATTCCGACAAATTAACATATTTTTATAAGTTTATAGATATCGTTTCAGTCTACTTATATCAAGTGTTTATATAGCTAGCAGCCGTCTTCTATCTTACAAAATTAACGCAAAGATAGTGATTTTGTAATTAAAATGAAGTATAGGTACAGATTGTTTTTGTAGTGGAATCTTCTTTAGCCTCGTTGCGACTTGAAACGCGATAAAATGAAAAAACGACATTACAAAGAGATATACATACATATAAAGGATTTAACGTGCGAGAGAATGAGAAAGAATACATTGGAAGGATTCACTTTTAGTGCGTGTAAACTGCACACATGTTTTTTTTTATATCCGGTCAAGTTATTAACATGAGAAAGGTAAAAAAAAAAGTTTCCGACGAATTGAGAACCTCCTCCTTTTTTTTAAGTTGGTTTAAAATTAACCAAATATTTTGAGAAAACTTACTCAATAAATGAATTAAGAAACAACTGTGAATTTAAATCAAAGCTGAGCATGTTGTTTTGCTTGCAATGAGAAAGGTACATCAACGATCTTTTGCATTCATACCAAAACAAAATAGCACTAGCTAAATGAAATAGCATCGTACTATGAACTTTAACTACGTTCCATGAGCGAGAACCTCGTTAACAAAATAATGGAAAGTAACTCTACAAAGTACAAGAGCTAATTGCCTCAAGGTAACCTCATCTCTTACCCGGTCTCTTAAGCTATGCAAAAACTTATTAAATGAAGCTTGGCCATCGTCACCCAAGCAACTAACTTGCCTTTTACTTATATGAATATTTATACCACGTTATCTACATATCATTTTGAAGTTTTTGCTATTGAACGTTGGAAAACTTCTGAATTATTTATAAGACATTTTCTTCACCTCTTTTTGTAAGCCCTTTGCTTTTCTTCGTTTTATTTCAGTTTTAACTATTCATAATTACCCATCTTTCATCTTCACCCATTTTCTCTATTAAATGTCTCATTTGCAAGTCAAAAACGCAGAAAGTTAAATTTTTAGTTTTCGAATTCTTCATTTACCTTGCATTATATTTTTCTGTAATATAGAAACTTTAGCGGGAGAAAAAGGGCAAAAGAATCCACGAACTTTATTCGCTTTATTTGAAAAATGTGGCTCAAAATTATGTTGTTTTTTCTTAACAAAATTGAAGTTGATATTTCCTTGTAGTAACTTCCAAAAGTAAAGACCAGGTATCTCCCGAAAGGAAATCCTTCGCATTTTAAAATTACGACTCGAAATTCGTTACTCAAATGAGATAAGCAAATAATAAGATAGAGCCATTACACTGCATTGTATTGTCAAATTACAGGGCATACAAACTAATCACACATATTCGGTTCATTATGTCGCAATAATTAATTAATTAATTGGCCCATTCTTCAAAACCGATGTGAATACATGATTGCGTATGTCAGATGCGGTATGCAAATGTAATTTGGCATGGGGTGTAGTGTCGAAACGAGACGAACACACAAATACTGATGACATATTATTGTACCTAGTTTAGGTTCTTGTTTTGGTATGATAATGTTATACCTCCTCCCCTATTACCTCCGAAATGTGAGTTTACCTAAGTAGGTACTAGCGGTACACCTCCCTTTAGAGGTAAATAGGAAAGTTGTTAGATGCCATGTGTAATATAACAGTTAACCTGATAGCATCTATTCTAGGTAACCAGCTCTTGTTTGAATTTTGCTTATCGATTTTATGAATTAGAATATAAGTAGCAGAATCGCATTTTAGTTTTTAGTAAACTACATATTTTATATGTGGTTTTCATCGACGCGTATTTTCAATAATTCCAGATACTTATGTGAAAATTTCTAAGCAATCAAATCTTATGAATTCGATGAATTCTCGGCAATGAAATTAATGTCAAAATGTTTCATTAAAACATGGTTTTTTTTTTAGAAGTTATACTGAAATATTATTAAATACTGCACGCACAAGTTGTCTTTGGTGCTATTTTTTATTTAACTTGCAACATTTTAATTATATCTCAGATTAGCCTAACTTAACCTAATCAATCGGTGGGGACAGATTAGTCTTACTGAAACGGTAGGTATTCATTATTTCGTTACTAATAAGCGTTGCGGTAGACTTTCTTTGTTTCTATAACATGGTTATCAATCAATATCAATACATATAATAAATCTGTAGAGAAGTCGTTTTTATATATCGAAAATATTTCCAAAAAAATAGTCAGCGTGTTATAGGATAACCAGCAGAACCCATTGCCAGCATTTTTGGCATTTTTGTCTGTTTAGTTGTGCAAACATCACGTTGAATATATAAAACCAATGTAGATAACTTTTATACATAAAAATTAAGCGTAACTTGAATTATTACTTAGTTTTTGTTTCATGGCAATCGTTGCACTCTATCAAAAGCTATAATGAATTTAAAGTTTTCAAGAAGTAAGATATCACAAAACACGCAATTGAGATACTCGGACAGTTGAACACTATATTCGATAGATGGCGTTATGCATTTGACGTAATTTTCTGGATGGCGGTGTTAAGATTTTCCGAGGAAGAATAACTCTAGAAAAAAATTGGTAGGTATAAATACCTACGTAGGGCAGGTAGGAAGATAAATAGGGTAGGTAGGTAATTAGGTTAGGTAAGTAAGTAGTTTGCTAATAAATTTCTATGTGTCAAACAAATGCAAGTCACTTTTCAAACATTATTATAAATATGCTTTTGACTTGGAATCATATCGTGATCATAATCCATCTCCTTCATTAATGTATGGTGTCATGTCTTTGATCTCCATATCTACAACTCTTCTTAAATAAGCCCCCTCCCTATCTATCCCTATATTCTATCCATGAATAAGTATCTTCTTATACAATATGTCCATCCTTAGTTTACTTTGATGTTAATTCATCGTTTCTTGTTCATTCACAGTTTATTGGATGTTCACAGTTTCTTGGGTGTTCATCCGTATTTCATTTAATGTTCCTTTACATGTACAGCCTATCCACATTTTTTCTCAAACTCGCCGCAAATTATGTTCCTCATTCCTCTGCATTACACCCAAATGCCATGTCAATCGAATTCCTCATAACTTCTCAGTCACCGGCGCCATTTTTTGAATCGGAAGTATGTCAAAGGTATCTTAATAGGTTAGACATATTGGAATACAGAACATAATATATCTAAGAATAGAGAACTAGGTTATAGATATTTTTGCGCTTTAAACTGTCTAACAAGACATTTCAACGGTTAAGTGCAATAGGATGTGATGGATTAACAATGTTAGTGTTATCAATACAGCGTTAGAATTCTGTGTGTACAAATGGACAAATGGGCAGTGATATGACTAGTTATTCGCTGTGCACAATACCTCTACCATACTTATGGAACTTGTGGTCGCTTCCTCTATAAGCTCACTTGTTTGAAGTTCCAACAGCGCCGGTCGCTCCGATTCTACGCAGTTTGGAAATATATTTCCGAAATTAGTTTTATTTGGGTTTTGATGCACCTAGTTTAATGATATATAAAGCGAAAGGCCATGGTGGCTCCTCGTTTGGTCACAGACGCGTGTCGTGATCTGCGCTATTAATCTTCTTAACGACCTTCCTTTATTTTTTGTGAAGATCTTAGTACCAGAGAACGTGTACTTTAATCAAGTCAAACACCGTTGCAAGTCAATAATTTAAATAAAAAATACTTGGTTTTGCTTTCGGCATCCAAGTTTAAAAACTCAGGTGTAGGCAGTTTATAGATAATAACTCTCTTCTAGTAATCTATCTTTCTTATGAATACGTTGTCTACTTTATAACAATATCAATAAAAAAGTCACACCAAAATCCGAGTAGTACTGGACCTGATTGAATGATTGTCAATTGTCATATAGAGTATGTCGGTACATGCGCTACGCAATCAACAGAATTTGGAGTCAAAAACAATAATGAGCCGGTCAGCATATGTTTTGTTACATCAAGTAAAAACGCTCCGCTGACGCTCATTAAAAAAGTAATCTTTTTCAACTAACTTGTGAGTTTTGATCTTTTTTTGCAACGCTTGCTCCCAAGATCATTCGATAAATCCACGATGTGTTTCTTCTTCGTTCATCTGAAGTGTACGCTGATTGAAAACATAGCATCAGTATTTCCAAAGATTGTCTGGTAGATATAATGCTGTCAGCGATAAAACCGCCACTGTGTATCTACCCATACCTAGATTATTTTTATAAAAAAAATGTGTAACCATTTTGGTGTGTCCTGTGAATATTATTGAGGGGCGTCAGGTGCATCCAAGTCTGGGACTAAGGTTTGGCAAACCTAACACTTAATATTACAACTTAGTAATGAATACTGAAACATCAAAACGGTGCTGAAATTTCTGCCTTCCATTTGGGGGTAAAAAGTCATGTGTTTATGTAGGTATGTATCTATCACACTAATATTATAAAGTGGAAAGATTTGATTGTACGGAATTTGTAATTTTAAAAATTATTTCATTAATAGGATACTACATTATCACTGAAGGCTACATTGTTAATCAGGTTAAAGTAGAGATCCCTGCGAAAACTTAAATAATGTAACCCAAGGAGTAAATAAAATAAACATAAAACTCCTTACATTGCAATTCATCGCATGCTACAATATTAAAGAACATAATTATCAAAATCTACAAAAAAAAATGTAATGCCATAAGTCCAACTATTGTAGTAATGTCATTATAACTACATTTTACAATAAAAAACTTAATAAAAATGCCGACCAACATCAGACCACGTTATTCTTATCTTGGTATTTATCCTTACCCAAATATATTCCTTTGTAGTAAAGGCTGTTTCAGTACCCGTAGATTAATTTTTAAATTATTGAAATCGGACATTTCATTCAAAAGATATCATGAATTTAAAAATGTAATCAGAACAAATAACTAGAAACACGTTCGCGAGCTGGCTGATCAAAACCAGATGTATCCTCCGACTGCACAGCATGATTTTCTTCTTGTTTACGTCTTTTTAGTTCGCTTTCTAAGCAGTCGGGTTTTTTGTTTTTTTTATTTAATTAACTTTTTTTATTTATAAATGAAATGAAATTTATTTATTTGCAAGAATATAGGTAACATAATAACATGGTAAACAATTTTAACTTTATATTATTTTATTTTAGAATTAGGTACATTTAAACATATAAGTCACTCCTTAAAATCCTTTATTTTGATACCCTACACAATGGGTTTTGAAGTAAAAAAAATTGGTGCCCCACAATATGGCGCCCAAAATCCGGCATTATTTTATTTTCTACTTTTAATGTAGCTAGTGACACTCACAGGGTTGAGACGAATTGATTGACGTAAGAATCATCAAAATCGGCCAACGCGTTTGGTCTCTAGAACGCCACATAGGAACAAACATACATACATAAATACATACATAGACTGAAAACACATGATGAGCGACAGAGGGGATACCAAAGTGCGGAAGAGGGAAGTTAAAAAGTCCTTTCCAAAACTAGAAAATTATAATATATATATATAAATAAATACCGTGCCTACCCGTGCGAAGCCGGGGCGGTTCGCTAGTTGCAACTAAATCTCATAACGTATTAAAAAGTCTGCTCCGACTTAAAATATTTTGTTTCAAGATAAAACTGTACTGTCTATGTCAGACAAATCTGTTTCGCTTCTAGTGAACGCACTGTCTCGAAATACTACTTTTATTGCTTGAGACACAGATCATTTAAGACTACAGCTTGAGACAAATTCGTTTCACCGCCGGTGTAAACTGGGCAATGGTAGGTAGGTGAATATTTTACGATATTGCTAAAGTGATAAATGTGGCTGCCGTTATTTGACAACTTTGCCACAGATTACTATGAATTTTCATATTATGAGAATTTATGCGGCTCAATATGTCATACAAAGTTTTGTTAGAAAACTTAAAAAGACACTGTCTTAACTACTATGGTACTTGTCCCACAATCAGCGAGAAGCGAGTAGAGTTAGAAATTACGAGTTGGCGAGCAGTGAGACTCGAGTATGTAGTTCTGATAACTTGTCGCTCGGCTATAAGCGAGTGTTCTTGTGCGATGGACGATTACTCACACTACCTGTTCGGGGCAGAAATGACCGCTGTCTGGTTGGTCTCTCGGCGTGATTTCTGACCGCCAAGCGAGCGTCGCTGAGCTAGTATCGCTTAGCGAGTACTATCTTTGATAGCTCTTATTGCTGCGACAAACTAGTGGTGTGAGACTTCTCGCCGGCAGTGTGAACAGCTAGTGATCAACTGATAATATGTGTCTCTTTTATTGACACTATCCATATCTATATCTTTTGTCCGTTTCTTCAGCGAGAAAATAGTCGATATCTAATCTCTTCCTCGTCGTCGGTGGGACAAGTCCCAAAATCATTCTCTTTGAGTTCTTTTTCGCAAAACTTCTCAATTAACTTTAGATATAGACCTAGATTTTGTGAGTAGGTGTCGATGCGTGTCAAGTTCCATTAATTCCCAAAACATTGGACTTGAAAGTTTGTAAAAAATCGTTGCCGTATAAAATACTATTAATAGAAGATTATGATCGTAGTTATTACTGAGAGAAGCAAACGAAAAAAAGAGAGAAACCAATAAAAGTAGATAGGTAATCTATCTACCGAAGTGTATATATGAAGAAAAGATATTGAAAACAATGTATCTTACAGGCGTAGTCATAGTCTCATTCTTTATAATTATCCGTGCCCAATGCAGATATACATTTCTAGACGACGTTACTTTGACATGCACGTTTACCTCTGAATATTTCTAAAAAATCTGGAGGCACAGCAGTGTCCCTAACAAGTTGAGCAAACAAAGGCGCAGCCGTACCATCCTTTTCTCGAAGCCATTCAGTACATTTTAAACCCCCCTGTAACTTCGTTGTGGATAAAGCTAGAATCCTGAATTTGTAAAGTGACTAAGAGAACATAATAAACCTAGACATCTGCCCAAATTAATATAACATAATTACGTTCAATTTGAACTTTTAGTTTAGGAATTATTGCAAGTCATGATTCCTTTATTTCGACACTGACTCACAGACACATTCACCGATCATCAAAATTCTATGGTACTTCTAGTGACTCACAAGCGTGAAATTTTGGACACGATTAGTATTTAGCCTATTCAGGAAAAAAACTAAAACATCCTGGACTTTCCGTCTCGTTTCCTAGATAAACAAACTGCATAAGTAACTTTGTAATCTATACTAATATTATAAAGCTGAAGAGTTTGTTTGTTTGTTTGAACTTGTTAATCTAAGGAACAACTGGTTGGAATTGAAAAATTATTTTTTGGTGGATAGTCCATTTATCGAAGAAGGTTATAGGCAAAATAAAATCTCGCTAAAACCAATAGGAGCGGAGCATACATGAAAAATATTGCTTTTTGAGAGCTTCCGTTGCGTGCGCTGCGTAAACAGTTTAAGTTACGCTATTATCATGTATGAAAGAATTGTTCCTCTTTAAAAGTTCTAAAAAAAAGTCCTCAACCGCTTCTGTCTATCTTTTAAGATTGACACACTATAACCTCTTTTTATGGTAATCAAATTTGTTTATTTGCGAGGGAGTTTTATTAACATCTATACTAATATTATAAAGCTGAAGAGTTTGTTTGTTTGTAGAGTAGGTAGGGTAGGTATTAGGATGGCTAGGGTAGGTAGTGTAGGTAGGGTAGCTAGGGTAAGTAGGTAGTGGCAGGTAAAGGACAAAAAGATTTCTGTGCGTAAAAATATATTTTCACTTTCTAAAATATAGGCCAATTTATTTACTATGAAATTTTTTATACAATTTTGAAAGCTCCTAAATTGAACCACTTTTATTAATTTTGGGAATATGTCGAGTAGTCAACTCTTTGACATGGCTCGTGTCGACTTAATTAAAAAAGAAATTGCACTTTCAAAAAAGAACAATTTAATGATTTTTGCTCAGATAAGTTCAGACTTATATTTACCGACAAAAAAGGAGGTTATCAAAACGTTACGTATATTGTATGACGTGATATTGTTGGAATTAGTAACCTATTCACTATTGACTTAAACACACCTAGGTTGTAGCTATCGGGAAACAAAGACCTGCTGAACGCATAATAAAAGTATTCCCAAAACGTTTAGTACACCAAACCCACAAGATGTACAGACCTATCCATTTGTCACAATCCTGTTAGTTTTATCGTCGGCTTGCAACAATAAAACTAATAAAAGCGCCGGTCATTAAGTCTGTCGGTACTTCTAGGAACTTTATGACCGCGTGTGGCACCATACCGATTTAATTAACCATGTTCATACATAATCGATTAACGTAATTAATTGGAGTGTTCAGATATGTTACCCGCAGATGTTGTTGAGACGCCGAAGTGCCTAATCGCATTATCGTAGTTTAAATCTTGGTGTAACCGGCCAAAAGTATATTTGAAACTTGGAAAACGCGTATGCGTTGAAAACGCTTGTTGTCTTTTAAATTAGTTTGATGAAAAGCGCACCTATGAAAAAAATATGAGACAAAAGTGGTCAAACTAAAGAAGAGAGAGATTTTGCAGAAATACTTATTGAAAATGTTACTGGCTTTACGATACTAAAGTGAGTGATATTAACATTGTACTTTTTATACAAGGTTTAACCAGCTGAAAAACTCCTGAAGCTTTGAAAATGGAACGTTTGTGTTAAAAATGTACCTACGTTGCCTAGAATCACAAAATGGAAGCGGCGCGCCTTCGCTTACGTGCTTTGTGCTAGAAGGTTAACATGACAACATGAAATAATGCCCGCGTGGTGTTAGGCAGGGGATTAAAGGTCCTCCGACATGGCGAGTGTGATTACGTCAGAAAGGACGGAGAAATGGTTAGGCTACTTTAAACCTTGATGACATCGTTTATGAAAGAGCTTATAATTATTCGGAGTGTGGTTTGTTTGAAGAAAACACACCTCTGAAAAATATATGAAACAAAAATAAAAAGTAGAGAAGCGAAGACAATAAATAGTTAAAAATTTTATAAGTACGAAAATATATTACAAAGGTTTTGATCATCGATAACGTGCATAAGGCTTCCTTTGCTTTCCTTGTAATGTTTTTGTTGTTCTTTATGTTTTCCTTCCTTTCAATAGCAGAGCAGAGTTATTTTTAGAAGGAGCTCCTTCTATACTACTTTGATTCACTGTACACACTGAGTATATAGTAAAGTTCTTGAAAACAAGGGCCGACAACGACTAGTTTCGTAGATGTTGACTGTATTGCATGTCTCTGTACGATTGCATGGGATGGCTAGGTGCGATCAAAGTTGTTGCGGGATAAATTACCTCTTTCTCGACTATCCTAAACGTAATTTATATGGATTAGGCAACTATATCCTAAATGGGATAGATGTCCCAAAAATTTAGAGGTCCGCAAAAATCGCCAATACACTGGCAATATCAAAGATAATGTTTATTACTTTCATAAATTTGAAGATAATAAATCTAAGTACTTACCCTGTTTTACAAATGAAGCATCTTGATTTTGGTTCTGAGAAATCTAAAGTAATTTCTAAAAGTGTGGCAACTATCCGGGTTTTATCCTACTCATGTACATGGAGCGACTAACCTATCTGGCCTCCACAATCCAGTAGGTAACTGGGTAAGAGTCACAGATTTACTAATGACAGTCGGAACCGACGATCAATGTGCTTTCCAAGGGACGAAGGAGCCTGGGTATGCAATGTTTGGTTACCCACGGAACGACCTTGATTTTTTTTCTGCTAATTAATATAAAATCATGTGTAAGTTTAATTTTCCCAACGCACAAATTGTTCATGTTAAGTTTATATTTAGGTGTTATATTAGAGATAAAGGCATCATTACGGAAAACAAGGTTTAATGTAATGAAGACTCTGAACAAAAGCCAAATATGAACAACAATAAAGTGATCCTTTGTTATGTGGGTTTATCGATGTATTTCGATTAATTCCAAGCAATTAAAATGTGCGCATGACCGAATGTATCCGGATGTAAACCGTCGCGGTTTCCCGAAGTCCCAAGAATCCAAAGGGTTTTCCGATACGCCCGTAATTAAAATTCAATACAATAATTTATTGTTTGGTATACCTATATTTATATATTAGGTATAGGAGAAAATACATTTGCAGGGTATAAGTTCTGTCACTATATCGTACCAGGTGGGGATGTAAAACAGTTGTTTACAAATTTAGATAAGAAACTCGATAACTTTACTCATGATGATTATTGTATTATCTATATAGGAGAAAGAGATTTTGAAAACTCCAATAACTATAGTCTTTTAATAAACTGCATGAAAAATCAGCTAAAAAATGTGACAAATACTAACATTATAATATGTTCGCCGAATTTTAAGTTAAGTAACCAATTTTCAATATTTAACAAACGAATTGAAATGTTTAATCACTTGATGTATTTAGATAATGAACTACATGAATATGCATATCTCTTTGATTCCAACTATTACTTGGGATACACAAATCAAATGTTCCGAAAATATGATGCAAGGGTAAATAATAGAGCAGTTGCCATGATTCTAAAAAACTTAATGCTATTTATAGGATACTTGGGTTCACAACCAGCATCTTCTTACGAGTCTGTTTCTCATCCTTGTCTTGATAATCCTGTTATCGGACCAATTAATCGGTCGTTTAACATTAACTTACGTGCAGATCAATCAACCCAAACTGAAAACACTAGTAACGCAACCGAACAAGAGTTTTTTCGTTTATAACCATTTATATATTCTGCATCAAAATATAAACGGATTGATAGGAAAGTCAGATTTGTTAGATATTAATATAAATGAACTTTTGCGGCAAAAGAAAAAAGTAGATGTAATGTGTATCACCGAGCACAATATGAAAGATGACGATTGCATGCATTTAGATATACCTAATTTTAAACTCGCAACATGCTCGACAAGAAACACTAGAAATGGAGGAACGTGTATATTAATAAGAAATAGATACGAGTATAAAATTATAGATATTAAAGAGTCCTGTGTTCCTAATATTATCGAATGCTGTGCCATTGAACTCGTGACACACAAAATAATAGTCATATGCATTTATAGACCTCCAAAATACACCAAAGCTGATACTAAAATTTTCTTTGAAAAAATTGAGCATATTTTAGACTATTGCGGACGTAATTTAAAAACAAAAGTCATGATGTGTGGTGACTTTAATATTGATATTTTATTGAATACAAAATTGTCCATTGAATTTCACCATCTCCTTTTGAGCTATAATCTTAAACCGAGCATAAAACAACCTACGCGTATATCAAGTGGAACATGTATTGATAACATTATACATAATCTAAGGGGTGGTAAAGCTGAAGTTTGGGAGTTGGCACTATCTGACCACACAGCCCAACTATTTAAGTGTCCTGTAAAAAAGACATGTTCTATTGATCATTGTTATGTTCTAAGTCGGGATTACAGCTGTGAGAACATACATAAATTTATTGAAGCTATAAGTAATCTTAGTTTTTCTGAAGTATTCAATAGTAGCGAGCCAGAAATAGCATTTAATTCATTCCATGATCTATTTATACTTTTTTACAATTTGTGCTTTCCCACCATAAGACAAAAGATTTGCGCTCGAAAAACCCCCCAATGGATGTCTAAAGGTATCAGAAGTTGCAGTAAACGGAAAAGAGAAATGTTATGGCAATACAGACGGAAACCTAATATTGAAAATAAGCAATTACTGAGACAATATTCACGACGGCTAAAAAGAGTTATAGAATTGAGAAAAAAAACTCAAAACAGTTATGTGATTAATAATGCAGAAAACAAAAAGTAATTAATGGACGTAAATTGAACTTTCCGTCTGAGTCTATTAGTCATTTACTTATTAATGATAAAAATATAAATGCACCTAAAGAAACAGCCACAGCATTTAATGATTATTTTATAGATTCAGCACGTCCTACATTGAATCAGAACAATAATGCTACATCGTATATTGATTATCATCCTAAATCATTATTTATGGCACCAACCGATCCAAACGAAGTATTCAAAATAATCAATTCATTGAAAAATACCAATAGCGCAGGTTACGACGTGATTACTACTAAGATACTCAAGTCGGTGTCGCATTTGATTGCACCAGTACTTAGTTTTATGATTAACCTTTGCATAGAGCATGGTCACTTTCCAAATTTATTGAAAATGACTGTTATCAGGTCACTATACAAGAAAGGCGATAAATCAAATATTGCAAACTATCGTCCTATAGCATTAATACCAATCCTTTCTAAAGTCTTTGAGAGGGTGATTTTTAATTCTTTCTACTCATTTTTTGAAGTAAACAATATACTTGCTGAAGAACAAAATGGTTTCCGGAAAAACAAAAATATTAATAAGGCAATTTATGTATTAATATCTGACATACTCAATAATGTTGACCAAAAAAACCCGATCGCAGCAGTATTCATGGATATGTCCAAAGCATTTGATCAAGTGGACCATGAAATAGTGCTGGGAAAGTTGGAACGGTACGGTGTTAGGGGAAATATATTAAGACTAATAAAAAGTTATTTAAGTGGAAGAAGACAAGTCACAAATATAAATAGGATTTCCTCTACTTCCAAGATAGAAGTTGCTCACGAGTCTACAGTAAGGTATACAGTGTGTGGTGTACCCCAAGGAAGTGTCCTTGGACCTTTGTTATTTCTCATATACATTAATGATTTACCAGGATGCATTGAATATCGAACTGTTTTATTTGCCGATGATAGTACACTCATTATCCCATGGAAATATTTGGAATCATTCGTACGTGACATAAATAATTCAATAGATTGCATAATAAATTGGCTACATAAAAATAAACTAAAAATAAACTTAGACAAAACACAGATCATGCTATTCCAACAAAGAACAAGACAGCCTAAATTAAATATATTGTATGCAAACCAAACAATTGGTGAAACCAATACTGCTAGATTTCTTGGACTCCAATTGGACAGTAAGCTTGACTGGAAGTGTCACGTTGAAAATGTTTGTAGGAAACTAAACCAGTACTCATATGCGCTGCATAATTTATCAAAAATTGTAAATGACTCCATAGTTCTGATAGCGTACAAAGCCTATGTTACATCAACATTACGTTTTGGACTAATATACTGGGGTAACAGTACTGATAAATTAATTATTTTTAGGGCGCAAAAGAAATGTGTACGTGCTATGTTCAGAATGAAAAAGACTGATAGTTGTGCTCCGTTATTTAAAAAATATAATCTTCTCACCCTGCCATGTTTGTACATATATGAGACAGCAGTATTTGTCAAATGTAACCATCACTTATTTCAAACATTTAGATCCAAACGACGCAACAACGATATACAGGGTGTTTGGAAGGGAGCTGTACATACGCCTAGGGTAGAAACTAGGGATAGTCTGCTACCTACCCCCGCCCATTATATTGACCTTGGCCTCAAGGTTTTTTTTTAATTTACTATTATTTTTTATTTGACTTTTTTATGATTTTTTGACTAAAACTACCTGTAGCTCAAAATCTATCCATGGGACCGGTCGGCTAATGGTCTTGTTTTAATCGTTAGAGTCTTAGAGTCCTGCAAAAAATTATTTTACACCAGAAAATTGTGGAGAAGAAAAGTTATGGGGCCTGAAGTACCGTAGTAAGGTAAAGAAATAATTTTAAGGGCAACTTTCTATGGGGTTTAAAAAAAAACTAACAGGGTTGGAGTTCTTCTGATTTTTTTAAAACATCCTCAGTCCATGCCCTTTCTAACGATATGCTAAAAGTGTAATTATCACTTTTAGTTTTAAAGTTATTAATTAATTTCCGCAACTAGGGCACTTCAAGCAAAAATTTCAACTAATGAAAATTAAATGTGTTCGATCGTAAAAGGATGGCAAATGAAACAAAAAATTTGGTAATGACTAATGTCATTAAATTACAAATTTTAATTAATTACTAATTTTAATTAATTACAAATTTTGTTCAAATTGATGACCATTGACCTGTAAACATGCTCGGCACCTCTTCCTCATCTCCACGGTCACCGTTCTAAGCAGCAGTTCCTCGCGCATTGTATCGAATGCGGCGTGGATCCTGTTAATTAGAACCTCCCTTGTTGGTACTTCTTCTGCGTACACCAACTCTTTCGCCCTTCCCCAGACGTAGAAGTCGAGTGGGGTAAGGTCAGGCGACCTTGGGGGCCAGGGAATTGGCCCACCCCGACCAATCCAAGAATTAGGAAAGCAGTTGTCCAGAAGCTCCCTCACTGCTAGGCTCCAATGAGCAGGACAGCCGTCGTGCTGGAAGACTATGGGCCGATCTTCGTCAAACACTTCTTCCGCTAAATCAGGCAAATCGTTTTCGAGGAAATCTAAGTAGTTTTGCCCGTTTAGGTTGTCTGGCAAAAAGTGCGGCCCTATCAACCGATTACCGATGACGCCTGCCCATACGTTCACGGAGAACCTTCGTTGAAAACCTCTGTGCCTCTTGACTCTCGGGTTTTGATCTCTGGGTGCCGGGCAGTGATGGAGATTGTGGTAATTTACAATTCCTTCCTTGTCAAACTTGGACTCGTCAGTCCAGAGAATACTCCGTAAAAAATTAATATCTTCCACGTCCGTATGGAGCAAGTGGCGGCAAAACTCCACCCTTCTTGCATAGTCGTTATCCTCTAAGCCTAAAACAATAAAAATATCAACGTTAGCGGTTTCCTTATGAATTAGTAGCTATGTAACATTGATTGCTATCTCTGTCTTTCCATTTCTCTCTCTCTAACACACATGCTCATGTTAATTTAAAAATTGCCTATGAAATTCACATGCTAGTTCATTACATAAGAGCTAAAAACAAAAACTTTATGTAAAAAATTACCTTGAACAGGGGTGTAGTGGAAAGGATGACGTCCATTTTCGCGAAGAACCGACCAGACTTTCCACACGCTTAAACCAAGCGTCCGGGCTACGGTTCTTACGCTTCTGGTCGGATCTTCCTCAAATTCAGCCAATATGCGTTCTTCCGCAGCCAAATTTGGTTGAAATCTGTTCACGGCTGGTTCCCGGAAATTTAAATTTCCGGTTTCTCGCAGACGCCGATAAGTTGAGCCAAACGTTTGGTGGTTAGGCACTCGCCGGTTAGGATACCGTTCTTGATAAATCCTCCGTGCCTCGCGCCCATTGCAATCAGCCATTCCATACACCACCAGCATGTCGGTGTACTCTTCACTGGTAAATCCAGCCATTTTGCCAACAACAAGGTAACAAATAACAAAACTTAACAAAAACGAAGTAATAACAAACTCAACAAAATTAACGAAAACAGTGGAGCGTCGTAACGGCAAGTACGTAAGTTAGCTAAGATGGGTAAATCTCGACTGACTAACAAAGACCCCAACGAGTTACCTGCCCGGCCCCGTCGACCCAAGAGCGAAAGAGACATGACATGACATGTTTTGTCTCTTACATGTTGCTCTCGTGTAAGAGTGAGACAACAAATTTGCCAACTGTAGGCCAAACTGGTTTAAATTCTGGAAATTACATTTGTCTTACAAATGTCGACTCGTGGTGGTAAAAGTGCCCTAGTTGCGGAAATTAATTAATAACTTTAAAACTAAAAGTGATAAATACACTTTTAGCATATCGTTAGAAAGGGCATGGACTGAGGATGTTTTAAAAAAATCAGAAGAACTCCAACCCTGTTAGTTTTTTTTTAAACCCCATAGAAAGTTGCCCTTAAAATTATTTCTTTACCTTACTACGGTACTTCAGGCCCCATAACTTTTCTTCTCCACAATTTTCTGGTGTAAAATAATTTTTTGCAGGACCCTAAGACTCTAACGATTAAAACAAGACCATTAGCCGACCGGTCCCATGGATAGATTTTGAGCTACAGGTAGTTTTAGTCAAAAAATCATAAAAAAGTCAAATAAAAAATAATAATAAATTAAAAAAAAACCTTGAGGCCAAGGTCAATATAATGGGCGGGGTTAGGTAGCAGACTATCCCTAGTTTCTACCCTAGGCGTATGTACAGCTCCCTTCCAAACACCCTGTATGTGCTGCTCCACATAACACTGCACTCTACTCAAAAAGTTTCTTGGGAATGGCACCCAAGATCTATAACAAGCTGCCTAAAGTAATAAAAGTACTGGACGACATAAGAAATTTCAAAAAGGCTCTTTTTAAACTACTGGTAGATAAAACATATTATACAATAGACGAGTATCTGACAATTTTTAATATAATTATTTAATACTAATTGATAATGTCAGGATGTTGTTATATTTATCTTTGTATTGTGACATACTTACTCGACTGTATTTGGATTTTTAATATGATGATTTTGACATGATAGACAAATATTGAATTTAATGTAATAACTTATCTTATTTTATTTAATCTGTTATTATATAATTTAATGTAATGATTAATATTATTGTAACGTATTGTTTGTACGCCCTGTGGGTTGAATGTAGTGATACCTGTAAAGATATGGCTTAAGCCTTTTAACACCTGTAATTAACGACACCTACATTGACAAATAAATTGATTTGATTTGATTTGAAATAACTCAAATGAAAATCAAACAATAATGAGGAAAGTCATCAAGCGAGTACGTGAGAGGAAAAAAAAAGATTTTCACTCAATATCTTTGATGAAAATCTTTATAAAAAAGTGAATACTGATGACGATTTGATTATGAGTAACATTGGTATTCGAAAGCCTTCATTAAAAACATTAAACGTCCTTTATTCCACAGTTATTTATTGTAAAATAACACTGATGAGACTGATGACTGATGAATCTTCTAGATGAACTCAGCAACTAAAACTTGCCTTTCCCCTTGGGGCAGGCAGAAACTACAGATATACCTATGCCTTTTGCTTCATTTACGTTCATACATCTAGTCACCGCCGATTGACTGTCGCCTGAGAACTGCGAACTGAGCCTTTTTTGAAGAACGTCACCAATAAGATCCATGTATGTCCTTCTAGGGCGTCTCCTCCCGCGGCGTTTCAGCTCAGCAAAGATATTTTTTTCAATCGTTGTAATACCTCTTCATAAAAATTACAGAGCCTAAAGAAAACGTGATATATTAATAATTGATATTAACATTACCCTACTTGGGTTCACTTTTACATAAGGGGTCAACATTATTGTGTACTTCTAATGTAAAACCAAGGCGGGTAATTTGTTTGTTTGTAAATGTAACCTAATTATTTAGGTACCTACTGAATAAATTATCTGACTTGGTTTTACATTTGATCTCACTACTTCTTTCAGTAGAAGAACTGCGGCGACGGACTTGTGTTTTTTACATGTTATGTTTTTGATGGGATCTTATTTCTTTTTGTACGCAGTCCTCCTTTGTTTCTTGTCGGGTAGTTTTCTGGTGCGTCAGCTACGGATTTTATCACGTCCATGTTTCACATACACATGTAAATACACCTAGTCCCTATCTGTACTGTAAATGTACGTAGCGCAGGTAATGAATAATTTTTAATTTTTTTTTCATCATCATCATATCAGCCGAAAGACGTCCACTGCTGGACATAGGCCTCCCCAAAGTGTCGCCACTTTGACCGGTCCCGAGCGTACATTTTGTTTATGAAATTCAAATACTAACCTAACCTAACTAAATTTAGTCTGCTGTAAGATCGTTAAGATCACAATCTCATAAGTAAAATGCCAATTTTCCTGCAAATTAACAGTGTCAAGTTTAATTGACGGCTTATGGAACACGGGATTATGTGATTCCGCTGCTGCCATAGAGTGGCAATTATCTAGAAGGTGTCCGCACTAAATATTGAATGTTGACAGGAATAGATGAAAGTTACTGATTGTTTTAATTAATCTCGCCTTTAATCGGAGTTTTTTATGACGGAGAGGATATTATACTTTGATACTTCGGTAAAACGAAAGTTAAACTTTGCCAAGTAAGCTACTAATTGCGGTATTAAATTGACAGGCATCGATTATTTATATAAAGATACTGCATATAAACTTTTTACTTTAAAGTGATACATTCATTGATTTAAATGATTATGTCAATGAAGTGTGTAGTTTTAATGATTGCGATCATTACAAAGAAAAGTTCACTGGTTTCAATGAATATGTCCAAACAAAATAAATTGTAAAATAAATATATGTCTAATTTATCAATGCTTGCATCAAACACTGCGTAAATAAACTTGAATAAATAGAGATACTACATTCGTTTTGATATTAGATTAACAAATGAACGGTGACACCGAACAAATTTAAAATTTCTATCGGACAAATCCACCCGTGGTCAAATAATGTTGTGACGCATGGTGATCAATAACAACTATTGCGATCCAGATTTATTATCAAGATTAAGATTTTGGTCAAAATATATGGGACGATCGTCGATTTTGATCATGGATCGCGATAGAAAACATACATTGAGGCAAATAGTTTCAACTGTATAACTAACGGATTTCTTTTCAAAAAAGTGCCTTTAGATGGCAATATAATAGTCGAGACAATCTAAAAAGTCGGATATGACAGCTATAAAAATACTTAATAATAATTAAACATGCTGCTTACGAATGATACTCGTTGTTATAGTGTATGGGTAATCAGTTTATGGAATATCTTTTAAATTGGTCCAATATTGGAGGAGGCAATAGACGAGAGCCAAACTTCGAATTATGACTTTTTACTTAGGAAATTCAGTCGGCGCTCTCTGCCCATAAACATTTATTCTACTATAGTCATGACAATCTCAGAAATCCGATGACGTTTTTCATTTTTCTCAAAAATGGTATGTAATGTTGCCGTAACATCTCTAAAAAGTATCCAGAAAGTGCATTCTTCTAATTATTCCATAAACTAGTAAAGTAAGATATATCCTATGCCTCTATGTTTTCCTTCATACATTTGTATTTGTTATACACTAAGCCTCCGTTGACAGCGCAATTTTTTACATTTTTTGAGGGTTCTAGTGCTTCTGAAGATAATGTTTCATCAAAAAGAAAAACATAATGGCATCGTATATATCTTTTATTTTCAGTTTATGGTATATCTTTTAAATTGGTCCAATATTGGAGGAGGAAATAGACGAGAGCCAAACCTCGAATTATGACTTTTATTAAGGTAATCCAGTCGGCGGCCGGCGCTCTCTGCCATATTTCCTCTTAAGGTGTTAATCCAGTATTCAATAGGTACTTTGAGTTTCTATCTATTTCTTAGAAAATGAAAGTCTATTCCATTCAACACTACAAAATATGAAATAAATTTAACCGTAGGTATCTCAAACATCAAAAACGAAACAACATTTAGAAAAATGGGAAAGTCTATTCCCCAGAAACACAACGCTGTGATCGAGTACTATTTGTGCCCAGAAATTTGGCATCATTGCCACGTTGAATGGCGTTTATTTTCAGCTATCGAACTACAAAGTAGAGCTAATTGGCTTATTGTAAAGACGATAAGTGGCGTATTGACGATGACGTCGTCGTGAAAGGAGATGTGAAGATTGGTTTGACGAGGGTTTATTTAATATAAGTAGTTTTAATTATATTACATAGGTGTTGCATTAATTTTGGTTGGAGTAGTTATTAGCGTAAGCCAACTATATTTTTTTTTAAATATTTTTATGAAATAGGTATATAAAATTTTCATCATTTTTAATTTTCGGTTCATCGTCGTGCCATACATCTGCACTTTAGAAGACCTTATGAAAGCCTCTGTTGCTGCAATTAACGTGGCCATCGTGTCGAAAATATAAAAAGCGTTTTCCAACGACTCAAAAACAAGGAGATTATTTGGAATCCAAATCCGATTCCAAAAGAAGGTAAACCCCAGATAACTTTCCTATAGATAGATATCTAATTAAATGCAGACGTGTATTACATGTACTAGAGTACAAAAACTGTTAATGCAAAACATTTTTTAATGACAAATATAGTTTACATTTTCTATAAAGGTATAAATAGGCCAACATAACTTACCCGCTATAAACAACGTACTCAATAACATGACAATCATATTTGAAAAACAAACTTTAACTTTTTGCCAATGACAACTTTTTGAACTAACCACAAACCAACTTTAAAAAATATTTTATCTATGTTTTAAAAGTTGAGAGAACTTTAAAAGATTTCCGATACTGAGATGCGTGTATTTGAGTCAAGACCACGTACGTTCCCAGCGGGATCCCGCGCCAAACTGAACGCAGATTGGGACTCTTTGGTTCTCGGTGTTGAGAGCAATCCTTCTGTTGCCCACATCCACGGGTCATAGGGACTGTATACACCGCGATAACAGAAGCTTTGTCATACAGTTTATACCAGGGATGGCGAACCTTTATTAAATAATTTGCCATTCAATATAAAAAATGTGGACACCGAAGAAGAATCGTGGCTTAGTGATTTAATGTACAAAATATGATGCTATTAACTTGATTATTGTTTATTAGCAACCCAAAATTCGCGCAGCAGCGCAATTTTTATAGTATTAAATTTATTCAAATAAATGAAAAAGTAAGTGTGATTTGTGTGAATCTGCTAATGCAAATTGCATAGATGCTAAATATTTGTTGAGCCCGAATTATTTTGTTGCGTACCACTACGGGCACACGTGTCATACTGCCGTCCTATAACTAGATTGTCACTATCTGACAAAATCATTTTTCGAGTTATAGACGAAAAACAAAATACCGCGAAATAATAAAAATCGATGCGATATATGAGAGTTTTTGTCTCAACAAATAGATCTAATTGAGCACTTTCTAATACGCATATTGCTAGTTAAAATCAATAACTTAATCATATAAGGCTTGTACTTGACACTGTGTAACTTGAAAATATGGAGCGTATTTTAATGTTTTAACCGCAATCAATTGATAGTAGGAAAATACAGCTTAGAGAGATCGATAGAGATTTGTTTTTGCTGATTACGTAGGTATTAAAAACTTAAAATCGACCAAATGACATAATTATAGTGACACTCTAGCTATAAACGGCAGCATAAGTTTGCCATCCCTGGTTTATACCATAACCGCTATTTATATGTGTATCTTTATGAGAAGCTTTGCGAAGTTAGATTTAACTCTGCAGCTCAGAGGTATATTATGTTAACATTGATTGACGGGTTATTTAGGATGACAATGAAACTCGCATTTGTCCTCATTTAAATATTCATAAAATATACAAAAAGGCTAAATTTAGTTGAATCGAGATGGTAAGTTGATTAGATGGTGTTTATAACGCGCTAACTCTCTTTAAAATTTATCCGCGACCCAGACAGGCATCGGCGCTAGTGGGCCCCGTCACTTTTTGAGGCGCGCGTGGAACACTACGCATTGATACATATGTTATGAATAGCCTGCACCAAGTTTAGTCCAAACGTCGGGCGGATAGATAAAACAAAAAAAAAATTGAAATTTTAAAACTAGGTATGTGTCTTCTTACTTTCTTTGGTGACATTTGATTAACACGTGACGATGTAAAGGCAAGGGGTGGGTTAGTTTGCTTTACACCTTACGGACAGATATGGTTATATTACTTAAAAAAAACGGACCCCAAATAAATAAAAAAATCGGTGACCCCTGGTCCAGCGTATAGCTGTTAACTATTAGATAATCTGTGGTAGACGTAAATTTTGACGTTTATATGTAAATACGTAACAGACAGATTCACCTTCAAATTTATAATATTAGTATGGATTAACACGCTTTAGTAGGTACTACACACATCAACACGGTCTAGGGATATTTCATACTCAATTAAATAACTCGAAAAGTACTGGCCGCATTGGAATCTTTTATACACCGATTTGTTTGTAATTTATCTCAGACTAATTCCAAATTCAAATTTTTGAAAATTCTTTTGTTTCGGTGGCATAAAAATGTCTTGATGTGTAGGAGAGAGAATTTCCATTTGTGCGAAATTTAGAAAACAATTTGTTTTTTGATAAAGAGGAAGATAAAGTTAAAATTGAGGTATTGTAGCCATGCAACGTTGTGTATGGTGTCGGACGTAAAGAATCTCACCATCCCATATCTTCCCATGGGTGTCGTAAAAGGCGACTAAGGGATACACCAGAGAATGGGCAGCAGCGTTCTCTGTGCACTTTAACAACAAACTGCGATCGCCAACCCGCCTGCCAAGCGTGGCGATTAAGGCAAACCCCCCCAAACCAAAATGAAAAGCACAAAGAAAAAACGGCCCCGAGTGCCCGGCAGCCCGTCTACCCTCGACTACGGTAGCGGTCGAGGCGATGGCGTGGCAAGGGGTGCGAAGAATCCCCGGAGTGGACCCGGCTACCCTAATAAACACCGACGACTGGACCTGGCAACGTATAACACGCGAACACTCCGGACCGACGAGAAGATAGCCGAACTCGAGGAAGAATTGAGCAGGTTGCGGTGGAGTATTATAGGGTTATCTGAAGTCCGAAGAGAGGGGGAGGACTCGATAATCCTCAAATCCGGTAACCTGCTCTATTTCCGAGAGGGTGACCGGCAGTCCCAGGGTGGTGTCGGGTTTATCGTCCACAAGTCCCTTGTGAACAACGTGGTGAAGATCGAGAGTGTGTCGACAAGGGTGGCGTACCTTATACTCAAAATATCCTCGAGATATTCGTTGAAGGTTATACAGGTCTACGCCCCGACCTCGGCTCACCCCGACGACGAGGTAGAGACCATGTATGAGGATATTTCTAGAGCCATGCATGGTTTCAAAACTCACTTCACCGTTGTCATGGGGGACTTCAACGCGAAACTGGGCAAACGAGACGTGGATGAGCTGCAAGTGGGCCAATTTGGAGTTGGACATCGGAACCACCGGGGTCACCTACTAGCCAGCTTTATGGAGAAGGAGGGCCTCTATATGATGAACTCCTTCTTCAGAAAGCGTGAGCACAGGAAGTGGACCTGGCAAAGCCCCGATGGTGCAACTAAAAACGAGATCGACTTCATCATGTCAACCAAGAAGCAAATGTTCAATGATGTCTCTGTGATCAATTCGGTGAAAACCGGGAGCGATCACCGCATGGTGAGAGGCACATTGAACATTAATATCAAGCTTGAAAGGTCTCGACTGATGAAGTCTACGCTCCGTCCAGCACAGATCCAGATCCAAAACCCCGAGAGCTTTCAGCTTGAACTTCAGAATCGTTTCGAGTGCCTAGGGAGCTCCGTGGACGAATACAGCGATGGGTTCGTGGAAGCTGTCCATACGGTTGGGTCTAAGTTTTTCAAGACCCGCCGTACAGATATAAACAAAAAGCTCTTTGGGTCTAAGTTTTTCAAGACCCGCCGTACAGATATAAACAAAAAGCTCTCTGATCCTACTCTCAAACTCATGAAGGAGAGGCGTGAGATGATCCTGCAGTCTTCAGACGATGCGTTGAAGTACCGGCAGCTCAATAGACGGATCTCAAAGTCCTTGAAAAGCGATCTCCGCCGCTTTAATACCGAGCGTATTAAAGACGCCATTGAGCGGAATAAGGGTTCCAAGGTCTTTGCAAGAGATCTGACTATTGGGCAGAGCCAGCTCACGAAACTGAAGACCGACGATGGCAGAATCGTATCCGCCAAACCGGAGCTATTGAGAGAGATCGAGAGATTCTATGGGCAGTTGTACACGTCAACCAGTAAACCCGTCGCGAATTTAGCAAAAGACCCTAGAGCTAGATTGACCCGGCACTATACCGAAGACATTCCGGACGTCAGCCTGTATGAGATTAGGATGGCTCTTAAACAGCTTAAAAACAACAAGGCGCCGGGTGAAGACGGAATTACAGCCGAACTCCTGAAGGCGGGTGGAAAACCGGTCCTTAAGGCCCTTCAGAAGCTGTTTGATTCCGTCATACTCGAGGGCAAAACGCCACAGGCATGGTGCAGGGGTGTGGTGGTACTCTTCTTCAAGAAGGGCGACAATGCCCTACTAAAGAACTATAGGCCCATCTCACTTCTTAGCCATGTCTACAAGCTGTTTTCAAGAGTCATCACGAATCGTCTCGCGCGCAGGTTTGACGATTTCCAGCCTCCTGAACAAGCCGGTTTCCGTAAAGGCTTTAACACCGTAGACCACATACATACGCTGCGGCAGGTTATACAGAAGACCGAAGAGTACAACCTGCCTCTCTGCTTAGCGTTTGTGGACTACGAGAAAGCCTTTGATTCGATCGAGACTTGGGCTGTGCTGCAGTCTCTCCAACGGTGCCAAATTGACTACCGGTACATCGAGGTGTTGAAGTGTTTGTATAAAAACGCCACCATGTCAGTTCGACTTCAGGATCAGACCTCGGAACCTGTCTTTCTGCAGCGAGGTGTGAGGCAGGGAGATGTCATATCTCCGAAACTGTTCACCGCTGCACTGGAGGATGTCTTCAAGGTTCTGGACTGGAGAGGGCTAGGCATCAACGTCAACGGCGAGTACATCACTCACCTTCGGTTTGCCGACGATATAGTGGTCATGGCTGAGACTATGGAGGACCTCAATACAATGCTCGATGACCTCAGTAGAGCCTCCGAAATAGTGGGTCTTAGGATGAACATGGACAAAACCAAGTTGATGTTGAATGCCCATGTCACACCCACTCCTATTAGGGTCGGAGACTCTACACTCGAAGTTGTGGATGACTATGTCTACCTGGGACAAACGATCCAGTTGGGTAGGGCCAACTTCGACAAAGAGGTCAACCGTCGAATCCGACTCGGCTGGGCAGCGTTCGGGAAGTTGCGCGGTATCTTCACGTCCAACTTACCACAGTGTCTCAAGACGAAAGTCTATGACCAGTGTGTGTTGCCAGTTATGACCTATGGCTCTGAGACGTGGTCGCTCACAATGGGCCTCATCAGAAAGCTTACAGTCACCCAAAGGGCAATGGAGAGGGCTATGCTCGGAGTTTCCTTACGTGATCGAATCAGAAATGTAGAGATCCGCAAGAGAACCAGGGTTACCGACATAGCCCGAAGAATTGCCAAACTTAAGTGGCAGTGGGCAGGGCACATTGCTCGCAGAACGGATGGCCGATGGGGCAGAAAGGTTCTGGAGTGGCGACCGCGAACCGGAAGACGTTGCGTTGGAAGGCCTCCCACCAGGTGGACCGATGACCTGGTGAAGGTTGCAGGGATCCGCTGGATGCGGGACGCACGGGACCGGTCAATGTGGCGACGCTTGGGGGAGGCCTATGTCCAGCAGTGGACGTCTTGCGGCTGATATGATGATGATGATGAACGCCAACATTTGACGAGGGCGGAGATGTTACCAGGTGTGGGAATGCTGGAAGCTGGGTCTGTTCAGCGTAATGTTGCTGAGGCCATAGGGACCCACCAAAATGTAATTTCAAGATTGTGGACACGCTATCGTGCCACAGGTGAAGTAGCGGAGAGGCACCGGGGGCCAAGTCGCATCACTACCCCCAGACAAGACCGATTTTTACAAATTACTGCGCGAGCTCAACCAAATGCAACGGCGACTCAATTGGTCCAAAGGCTGCGAGTGAAACACCAAGTGCTTGTGAGTGACCAAACTGTAAGAAGGCGACTGCATGAAAGCAATCTACGCTCTCGTAGACCACTCCGGGTCCCACCTTTGCGGAGAGGCAATCGTGGACGACGATTAGAATGGGTTCGGAACCACGTGGACTGGGGCCGTGAGCAATGGTCCAATGTGCTGTTCACGGATGAATCCAGGTTCGGCTTCACCATCCAGATTCACGAAGGACGCGTGTTTGGCGAGTTCCTGGACGATGGAGCCGTCTTCAGAACCCTCAGGAAGTTCACCCATACCAAGGAGGAACAATTATGGTTTGGGCAGGAATTCATCTTGGAGGACGGACGGATCTCGTTTGGGTGCGGGGCAATATGACGGCAGAACGATACGTCCAACAGGTGCTGAGGCCCGTAATCTTGCCCCACAGAACACAAATGGGGCAAGATTTCCTGCTCATGCACGACAATGCCCGGGCACACACGGCGAGAACGGTAGCAGCTTGGTTACATACACACAATGTTAGGGCCTTAGACTGGCCTGCTCAATCGCCAGATCTAAATCCCATTGAGCATGCGTGGGATATGCTGCAAAGAAGAGCTCTGAAGGAAGTTCCTGAAAATCTGGCTACAGAAGATCAACTTTTTGCGCACCTCAGAAGGACATGGGACAATATTCCGCAGCAAGACATTGACAACCTTGTTCTGAGCATGCCGAATCGTTGCCGATGTGTTATGAACATCATGGGCGCTTTCTCAGACTACTAACTTCAAGTTTATAAACACAAATTAAATGATTTTTCTATTTTTTTCAGTTTTTACTCATAAATTAAAAGTTAATTCATATACGGTTTCCGTCTATGCTTCATTTTTTTCCATAAAATCCTGAAATTTTAATAGAAGTACCTTAACCATTATTAAAAAATGGTAGAATATTAAATAACGTATCTTTTAAATATATACATGTCATATAAATAATTAACACATTGATAGTAATTCGATTTTTTTTAAATATCCCTAGACCGTGTTGATGTGTTTATATTATTAATTAAAATTTTGGTGTTTCATGAACGAACTGCAGTTCGTTCATGGGTATCAATTTTACGTTTTTAACATTTTAGGAATCGATTGAAATCTCTACTAATATTTTAATGTGAAATGTTGTAAAGATTTATTTAATATTTTATGCACAAAAACGAACAGAGGTTGCATACTAAGGTACAGAGATTGGAAACGTGCAGTGGTTGTTTGTTATTCGAAAAAGAATAATTGCTGTAAGGATTTCGATAAAATTCGGCAGAATAATTGGTCATTCTATAGATTAACAGATAGAAACTTTATACGCGGGTGCTGTAATCCGGATGCGAGTGAAATCTCCAAAAAAGCTGGTAGATAATATTGACAATAACATTAATAAAATTACATATTAGATATTGCCGGAGATCAATTTCACTTCTTTCTTTATTACATTATGAGATAGAAGATAAATGTTAGTTTATTATTTTCAAATTAGTTAGAAAGATCAAGATTTCGGTATTATTTCTGGAGAACTCGGTGAACCGATGTAATAGGTATTGGCATAAATAAGGCTGGTAATGAAAATAAAAAGTTATATAAATTTCTGGCCGAAATTGGGTCGAGTAGAATTCATTGAAGCAAAATCGTTTGTTTGATTTGTTAGTAGGTATTTTTAGATTAAATGTTACAAATAGACAAGTACGTACCTACTTAAGTTTTGAAATGTACTGAACCCAAAAAATAAGTCTTAAACTGAAACCCGACTACTGAAAAATCACGCTCTAAAAAGTCTAAAACAAGAAAATATTCTCCTCTTAAAAGAGGATAACCATGGTTGTATGCCACCCACAATACATTCTGCAAAATAGCATAAGACCGCGGTTATACTCTGATCACCACTATGAATATGTATGAAATACAAATTATTACTTAAATTACATGTAAGTTGTTTATTTAATACCAGCTACGTATCGGATAGTGTGTACGTAACAATTTCAGAAGAGAATATTTTCTTTTTTCATACTTTTTAGAGCGTGATTTTTCAGTAGTCAGGTTTTAATTTTTGAGTACTTAATTTTTATTTTAAGTGTTTTGGAGTTTTTGCACAGCCACATAATTTTTTTTCTGTTTAATGTTTGTTATTTTACATGTTTCTAGATAATGCATATGTTACAATAGTGGACTCTAGATAACGTATAACGATAACTTAGTTGATTTGGGAAATTTACTATTCACTAAAGGACAGGTATAGGTTTGTGCTATGTGTGTAGTTATGTTAGCTAACGAAACGTACACATAGGTTTATGACTCGGAATTTTAGAGATTCAGTAATGAGGAGAAAAATTAACAAAAATGCATACATACTTACATACCGATCAACAAACACTGCGACGCCGCGCCGTAGTCGGGTAAAAAAATTGTTTTCATGAATTTGACGGGATATATCCCGCAAACGGTACGCTTGACAAAAATATGATGTACTTAACCCTACCTTTATTTTAAAATCCCTATTCAACGATACCACACGTGATGGGTAAGGTGAAAAATATTATTTTGTTCTTGACTTCGGGCCCTCTAGAGGATATTCAATTTCCTCATTTGTCAAATTATGATAAGTAATTTAGAAGTTATGAGGGAACAGATGAACATATATACATACACACTTGCCGGTCAAAAGCATAACTCTGCCTTTAGCTTCACCGTATTCGGGTAAAAATAGATCCAAATACTCCGGAAACCAAATCATTGACGTCACCATTCCCTTAAAGTTGGCCAGTGACCGTGTAAATAAGATCTATTTTATTTTATCCTAAATTAAGGTGAAAAATCTTATCAAAATTCGTTCAGTAATTTAGAAAAAACAATGCGGCCACACAGGAAGGTACGAAAAACTTATTAGTTTTATAATGTTCATAGATAACGCTTTTCATTTGTATCCCTACTTTAGAAAACTAAAGAAAAACGTGGTGTCGTGTTAAGAAAAATTATGTTCTAATGAAAAATTTCTTTATTTTCTGATTTGTCGTACAAGAAGAATGATATATCGTGTCTGGGAACACTTCTTTCCTGAGCAGTTTATTACTTTCATGACACGACATGACATGAAGACAGTGTAATTATATTTTATGTTTTTTATTAGTCTGGTAATGTTTAGGAGCAGACTCATAAAAAACATAAAATTTAGATTGAATTTTGTCGAGACGTTTAACGGAGGACGCGGATAAATACGGTGCTACACACGAAAATATTTACCATGTACAAACAATGTGTAGATATTCCAACTGGAGCTGTACTGGTTTTTTGTGTAAACTTAGGTATTGAATTAAGCGCCTAAATAAATTACACATTTAATTTGACGGTATTGGATAAAAGCCGTAATAACTGTATAAAGTAACACAAAATTAAATATCATCATCATATCAGCCGGAAAACGTCTACTTCTGGACATAGGCCTCCCCCAAGCTTCGCCACATTGACTGAACCCATGCGTCTCGCATTCAGCGGATCCCCGCAACCTCTACCAGCAGCCGTATTGCGTAAGTGAACAAGACAACGCAAAGAGTTTGACCGCTATCCAATCGTGCAATTCGACCAATCACATGCGAGATGAATGACGCGATGTGGATTTCCGTCTGTGTGATTGGTCGATTTTGTCGATTGGATAGCGGTCAAACTCTTTGCATTTCCGTATTCACTTACGCAATACGGCTGCAAGTCATCGATCCACCTGGTAGGATTCCTTCCAACGCAACGTCTTTCGGTTTGTGGTCACCACACCAGAACTTTTCTGCCTCATCGGCCATCCGCGAACAAGAGTCTGTCCACTGTCATTTAAGTTTGGCAATTGTTTGGGCAATGTCAGTATCACTGGTTCTCTTGCGGATCTGTACACTTCTGATTCGATCACGCAAGAATACTCCGAGCATAACCCTCTCCATTGCCCTATGGATGGCAGTAAACTTTTTGATGAGGCACATTGTGAGCGACCACGTCTCAGAGCCATAGGTCAGTACTGGCAGCACACACTGGTCATTAAATTAAATATACCAAAATATAATGTTGATGGACTCAAATCATAGACATTAGACACTATTATTTTTATAAGAATGTATGACCATCACATCGTACGCAGGCCATCACTTAACTTGACATCTCCGGCCAAGCTGTCAGAAAAAAAATTATGATTGTCTCGAAATAATTCATTGGAAAAACAATGCGTAGATACAGGCAATAAACATAGATATCATTTTTAGTCTTGTAGTCTTTGGCTTATCCTGTAGTGCGACGATTCGAAATGTTAACAACTTCCCTGTCCATGGAGTCATATATAACTCACGTGATTGTTTAACAATTGTGTCGGCTGTATGGACAGTGAACCTGTTGAAAATGTAAGGTTGTTTGAACTTTGAAGTGAAAACTTCTTTAGCCGCGGTTAGCGATTTTTAGTACAGTCAAAATATATGGATTCGTGTCAGCGACGTGCTAATGTGTCAGCGTCATCGATATACAAATGTGATGTGTGACGAAAACTTCATCAGTCTGTAACACAAATACAGCTGTTCCAAAGTTTCAAGTTTTCACTTTAGCCGGCAATCCTCAAGACTACCAATTATTTTAGCTTTTAACTTTCGGAAGCTACATTATTAAAATGAAGACTTACTTACTTAGAGAATTGGATACTTAAAATGACGACGAAATTAATGTTTTACATTCTTGGTGTTACATAGGTAGGTTAGTTTTACAAGTGCACCATAACATATTTATGATACGAATTGGTTCACCATGTGTTATGTGTTAAGTAAATATCTATAAATACATCTCTAAACACATAGAAGATTTTACGACTGAGTTTTATTTTAATAGAATGAACAACAAATGTAACATCGGTTTAACAAGCCGGTATTGCAATGATACTAATCTTAGTTTTCGTCACCTACACTATTGCGTGGCCCGTGCCAACATTCGTTTTCCTCGAAACGGTTCCCTAAATAATCAAAACTCACACGATACAGCAAATTTTTCATTTCACGGAGCAACTGAGTTGTGGCCTTCCTCACATGAGGCTTTTAAAAGATGCAATTGTAACGTAAGTTACTGCTAGTGCCAATATTCCTTGTCTTCTAACGATATTGACGGGCAGTACTCTAATGCAGTGATTTTCAAACCAGGGGGCGCGACAACATGTAGAAGGGGGCGCGAGTCCACATATGCAACAGCAAAACATATGTAACAGTTATCATCTTAATCTTTTCCTTCCTCTTCATTAATTTATGAACTTTTGTTTAATGGCTGAATACAAACACAAATACTAAAGGGGGAACGAGGCGTGGGTATCTATATTATTTGTAGTAAATTAAGGCGCGACAAAAAAAAATTTGGTAACCCCTGCTCTAATGGATACTTACAGACAAAGACTAACATGGACAAAGTACATTCCTTGCATAGTTACTAGTTAAGAATCTTCCCGATGGCGCGATGTAATTTAGATTGCGTCGTTAAACGATATCGCACACGAATTATCTAAGAAATTTTCAAATGCAAATCTGTCAAATTAATTGCATGGAATCTAGTGAAATCGTTTTTCGGTGTAATATAAATATAATCTCTGCGTGCAAGGCATGAATTCTCACTTACTGCTACACAACATCCTAAGAACTATCTTAGAACGACTACCTTGATGATTTTGTCCATTAACAGTCACATAACCGTCCGTCATCCCCAAGCAGATGCTATCAGTAAGAATTTGCCACCTAAAATACATAGGTACTTTATTCCTTAAGTGTATTCATAATTAGATAAAATATCCTCCACACCGAAGCCGACAGCTTGCCAGGAAAGCCGCAACGTACCGACCAAGCGGTAAAGGAACCCTTAACCTAATAAAATGGGCTCAAAGTAAGTTATAAAAGGCTCTCCAAACATATTTTCTTTTTACTGAAAATTAAGTGACACTTAAGGACCCGGGTAACCCTTCTTATCATATCTAATTTATGTTATGGGGTAAATTCAGAAATGTTAGTAATACGTATTTAATACGCATGTTTTGTTCAAGTGAATCTACATAATGTATCATCATCATCTCTCTTGATTTCAGTCGGAGATTCCGTTTACATATTTCATAAACAATATTACTTTGTTGGTAACAGAGACGTTGACTGATTACTTGTGATTGAATACTACAGCCAAATTGAACTTATGATTTCGATATACCTACACACATTTAAGTATGTAATTTGACGTCGTCAAGTAGAAACAACAGTTGGTCAAGAGCATTTGGAAAACCATTATGGCATGCGTTTTACAATTCCAATAACAGTAAAAACGTAATCAATAAAAAATAACAAACTATTTAGAAATTAAATTCATACAGGCAATAACAGTAACGTAAATGGATCGTACTGGGGATTAATCAGTACGTGAGAACGCGCTGGTCCAGAGGGAACTACACCTATGGCATGATCGGTTTGTCTAGTTTGTTTTCCCTTTCAGAGGAGGCTGAACATGGGGATTCATTACGTTAACATTTCGTAAAGGTAAATGTCGTGGTGGCCCAGTGTCAACAGACGTTGCCTCTCATGCTTGAGGTATTACCCACATGGAACCCACATTGAGCACGCGTGGTGATCATTGTGCATTCTCTTTATGAGAAGAGACCTTTGCTCTGCAGTGGGACAGTTACAGGCTGATATTATTATATTAAGTGTTACCTAAGTGGTGCTTTACAAGCAAAGTGATTACTGTGACGTCTTTGAGACCCCTTTCTAAAAGAAGGTCTTTGAAACACTTGAGCGAAAATCTAAATACAAATTGTGTTTGCTAGATTAAATACTCGGAAATAATTCAGGTCTTAGCTTTTTTCTCAAGAGGTATTTAAATTGGGAATCTAAAAGCGTCGTGCTACTTAAATTCTGCAAAATAAAGCAATTTTGAAAGATGCAATTTTAAGAACATTTGAATGGCAGTATGGCGAAAATTGAGAGCAGTGGTGGCCCAGTGGTATCGGCCGCGACTCGCGGTCATGGGTTCGAACCCAGGCAGGCGCTTAACTTTGTGTAAATTATTTCATCACCACTGCTCTCAAAAACTAGGTAGGTCACTTCCTCTTTGGCTCTTTTCATGGTAGCGGTCACAGTGAGTTCAGTTATCTATTTGATGATGAGCAAGTGAACTTCCCCATGGATTTTTTCTTACTTAGTACAATCAGTTTTTTCATGCAACTTGGCCAAAGTAAATTAAGATTCGTTTGTAGCAAATCGTGGAGAGTTTGGTTATGATGTTCTGCTGGTCAAGAATGGAGTTAGTACCTAACAAAAAATAATGTTTTTAACATTTTTTGTTTATTGAAAACAAACTTATGTCTTCCAGTACTGTCCTGAATGGATTAAATATTGAAAAGGTTAAACCTTCTTCCTTGTTTCCCTGTTAGAAATACAAAACAATTCATTTCAATTTATAACAATTGAATTGGGTAAAAGGAGGCTTTAATGGCTATTTTGAATGTAAAATTAAAATCCATAGGTTTCGCCAAAACATTGTTTACATTTTAGGTCATGATTCACTGCCACATTTTATTATTTTTATAGGCCTATAGTTTCTGTCAGGTTGTGAATTCATGACAAAGACAAATAAGACAAATATATTTTATTTCAACTAGGCCACCAAGCGGCACTTTTGAACGTTAATACATTTAAATTTAAAAGGAATAAAAATTTATTCTACCGTGCATTCGGAAAGTAGCTTTTTATGGAAAAGAACGCACAAGAAACTCAATACTTACTCTTTTAAAAAAAATATGTTTTTATACACTATTTGGGTACATAAGTACATACCTTAATAAATTCATAAGTGTGAGGACAATGCACCCAGAATCACTACATAATATACTACCTACAGGTACAAAGTGTTAAAAGTACTCACACATGCACCGTGCAGTTACATAATAGGTACTAGAAAAACATTAGCATCCGAAGCAGTTAAGTTAAGACGAATCTTAACTGACGGCGCCCGTTCACGAACATGTCGCATGAATCGGCACCACCCAGCTCAACCATCATGAAGGGAACCGAATGATCCAACACACGCGCCACCATCAGAGAGATATTTGAGAGAGCATGACACACTCTACTGCCAGGGCACATATAAGTCAACGAACGACACAAAGGTACAGCAAATGATAAAATTTACAGTTGGGTACATAGTACTCACACACGTGCTGCGCAGTTATGCAATACTAAAATAAATTGAGTCTATATAATACAAATATATTCATACAGTCTTCAGCAGGTCCAACAATACTTCAAAACAATAATGTTCTGCCTATCACTTGTTTTTGCGCCCTAGTGGAGCAAGACTAGCATTGAGCCAAGCATTTTTTTCAGTGATGTAATCCCCCAACTTATAATATGCCTGCATGCATAGTGTGCGTTTAATACAAGTTTTAAATTTTGTCTCATTCAGTTCGAGAATGTGGGGAGGAATTTTATTGTAACATTTTGTACCCCATGAAAGATGAGGCTACTTTAGCCAGTCTGAAACCTGGTTGAACTAATTGGTCCCTATTTCTAGTAAAGTAATTATGTCTATCTCCGTTTTTACTAAAAAGATGTAAATTCTTTCTCACGTACATGTTTTCATAAATATATTGACAAGGAACCGTCATGATGTTAATGCCCTTAAACAGTTCCCTTAGAGAATCGCGCCGGCCAAGATTGTATATCGCTCTAATGGCTCATTTTAGCAGAATAAAAATTTACTCAATGTCTGCAGCCCTTCCCTTTAATAAAATACCGTAAGGCATAATACTATGAAAGTAACTAAAATAGACCAGCCTAGTGGTATCTACATCACTAAATTGTCGAATCGTTCTAACAGCATAAGCTGCCGAACTTAGTCGCCCTGCAAGTGATATTAAATGAGGACCCCATTGTAACCTTGAGTCTAGCGTGATCCCCAGGAAAACCGTTTTATCGACGAATTCTAGCTTCTCCTTGTTTAAATTAATATCACAATCAGTACTTTTGACATTCGGCAAGGAAAATTTTAAGCCGTTGGTTTTTTTACCATTTAAAACTAAATTATTGGCAGTGAACCAATCCTGAACCTGCCGTTGCGCGTTATTTACGTCGTCAACCTGACAAGTAGGTCTATTTATTTTAAAAATTAAAGATGTATCATCAGCAAATAAAACCATATACTGAGACTCGAATATAGAGTAGTTCTTATAATTACAGTAATATTAACCCCATAACAGTAATAAAAGCTTTTAAACAAATCAAGATCAAACCGACTGAAGATCTGTGGGGAATGTCCATCAAAGCTTGTACCTCCATTATTCAGACTATAGCGCCGTACTTAGCTGTAATTTTCAATTTGTGTGTGGATCAAGGAGTCTTGCCGGATCTAATGAATATAGTAAGGTTATACCACTTTTTAAATCCGGGAACAGTAAAGACACAAATAATTATAGACCAGTACCCGTGTTGCCGGTTTTCAGCAAGGTATTTGAGAAGATAATGCTAAATCAAATGCTCATTCATTTTAAAACGAATAACATCTTGCATGATAAACAGTATGGTTTCACCAAAGGATGTTGTACAACTGACGCTGGTGTCACCCTATTAAAACACATTTTTAATGCGTGGGAAGAGTCGCAGGATTCCATAGGTATCTTCTGTGACCTGTGGAAGGCGTTTGATTGCGTTAATCATGAAACATTACTTCTGAAACTTGAGCATTACGGGCTAGGTCAATCAGCGTTAAGTTTGGTTAAATCTTATTTGAATGATAGACAACAATTAGTTCAAATAAACAGTGTGAATTCGTCGGGGTTAAACTTGAAAATGGGGGTACCCCAGGGCTCAACTTTAGGTCCTTTCTTATTTTTAATATACATTAATGATTTACCCCGTTTATTGGAAAACAAACTAAACTTGGTGTTATTTGCTGATGACACATCTTTAATTTTTTAAATAAATATACCTACTTTTCAGGTTGACGACGTAAATAACGCGCTACGGAAGGTTCAGGATTGGTTCACTGCCAATAATTTAGTTTTAAATGGTAAAAAAACCAAATCAAAAGTACTGATTGTGACATTATATTAAACAAGGAGAAGCTAGAATTTGTGGATAAAACAGTTTTCCTGGGGATCACGCTAGACTCAAGGTTACAATGGGGTCCTCATTTAATATCACTTGCAGGGCAACTAAGTTCGGCAGCTTATGCTGTTAGAAAGATTCGACAATTTAGTGATGTAGATACCGCTTGTAGGCTGGTCTTTTTTAGTTACTTTCATAGTAAATACATGTAAGGCAGCTAAGGCCTTGCTGATAAGCGATGATGTGGTCTACGGTGAAGCACGCTTGCCAAGAAGTAATCTATTTACTCTTGACTTAAAGTAAGTTCTCTTATTGTTAAGCAAAACGTCTCAAATAATTACTATAATATTCTGACTTGCCCTACTTGGCGGTAATTTCCATCTCTACAAATTTTGTAGGAACTCGTGCCATGCATTTCAATTAGTTGATGATTTAGGTTCTATCTATGCTTCTAATAATTCTGGAATTCTGGAGCAAGAACAATATTGTGAATTTCGGGTAACGTCCTCAATATGGGTGGGGAAACTTTGTTACCTTCAGGCGATAAAATCATAACTAACGGATATGAGTTAATTAATACTGGCGAACTAGGTCGTAAGTTGGTCTCGCCTCGTTATAGGTAGTTTAAACCCAATCCGACTTTACGGAAATAAACACTTGAATATCCGCTGTCATCACCATTCCCTTGTCCTTATCAAAACGTATACGGGGTCTGCGCAATAATTTTGTCTTCTTCTTCATCTTACCTTACTCTTATACTATAATCCTACTATCCTACTAATATAATAAAGGCGACAATTTGTGAGCATGTTTGTAACTTTGTTACTATTTCACGCAAAAACTACTGGATGAAATTTGGCACAGAGATAGATTGCATTCAGGCATAGCACATAGAATACTTTTTATGCCTGGAATAAGTTTCCTCGGGATAATTTTCGACTATCACACAGGCGAGGCCGCTGGCAGAAGCTGGCACTTCTATATGTATAAGTCGTCATCTCAGTAATCAATCTATTGTTTCTTTGGTTTGTCCTACTGTAGAATTTTTCTCACCCACATTATATGTAATATAACCAATTTTTAGAAACAAATGACTAAACTTTTTCATAAACCATATCATTGTGTAATAAAACAGCTCGCTCTAGTATTCTAAAGCAATATATTTATTTCTTAATTCCAAGTATGTACAATCCCCCCCCCCCCCGGTGGGTTCCCGCATTGTCAAGTAGGGGGGGGGCTCAGTAACCGTGGTTTGGTTACCCACGGTTAAGCGAAGAGGAACCCGAGGAGGGGCCTTTCGTTTTGCCGGTAAGCCGACGACGTAGCAGCCAACATGTAGGTTGCGGTGCTGCCTGGGTGACATCGCAACTTAGGCGGGCCGCGATGTCGTATGGGATCTCCCAAAGCCATACGATATCGCGGCTGAGGTTTGGAGACCGCGGCGGGAGAGGAGTGCCAGTATTGCGGTGCGCCGCTCGCCCTACCTTCCGCGGCCTAGACGGGGTTGCCACCGTTTGATGGCGGACGCGGTGGGACCGCAGGAGAGGAGGACTGTTGTTATAGCGTTAGCCACTCTCCCTATCCCCTGCGGCCGAAAAACGGTAGGTGGGGCCATTGACTTTTACCCATTACAAAGGGACCAAGGGTGCCATACACGGGGTCGTCTGGCACCCATGTGCTGGTTTGTCCCCTGGGGTGGTCACGACGCACAGTGTGTTCTGTTACTCAGGAAGGTCCGTCGCCGGACAGCCGCGGCGGGTTCGCGGTGAGTGCTAACGCGTACCCGTGTTCCCACCATAAGCGGCACAGGAGGACACCGTGGAGTTTTAGTGGGTTAGAGCCCCACATAACAGCACTATCTCAACGATAAAAAAGAAAAAGTACGTACAATCTATTAATTTAATATACTCTCGAATTCAGTAGAATTGATCATAACTAATTTAATATTTATCGCAAGTTAACCAATTGTGCCCGACCTCGACTAGCGCCGATGGAAAAAGGGGCGTTCCTTAATACGTGATCCGCTATCACGCTACTGATAGTTTTTCCATAGACTGCCACAAATTCAATAATTTCGGAATTGCAATAAATAGTTGAATACAAATTTGATTGAATAATATTCTTAATCACGAAAACAGTCTTAATAATCTAATAACTTATCCATAACCTAACAATTGTTTATAACTACTTACATCTACAATAAAATTCATAAACAGAGGGAATATTTACAACTAGTTGAAACAAAAATTACAGATCATTGACGGTAACTTCGGTCTCAATTTTGCTGTTGTTTGAAGATAATCATTTGATTCATCTCAAACAAGATTAGAGAACGCCAACACGATTAATATTAATTTTACCTCTCTCGTGTGTTGATAGATGATTAAGTTATGAGATAAGACGGGCTGCTCAATGAGTTGGAAAACAAGAATGCAAGTGATGTGGAACGATTTTCTTTTGTATTTTTATAGTAATTTATTTAGTAGAAATGATCTTATATCAATTATCTGTAGGTCTAGAAATAAAACCGAACCTTATCCAACCAATGAAACTAAGATCCGCAAGATAACCAGGGTTAACGACATAGCCAGAATAATTGCCAAACTTAAGTGGTAGTGCAAGGCACATTGCTCGCAGAACAAATGGTCGAGGGGACCGAAAAGTTCTGGAGTTGCGACTGCGAACCAGAAGACGCAGCTATGTCCAGCACTGAACGTCTTTCGGCTGATATGAAGATGATGAGATTGAAATGCCTAAACACCAGAATCAACAGTGACGACCACCAGAAAAACGTAGAGACAGTAAAATCAAATCGAAATGGCCTAGATTTAGTGACATTCCTTCAGGTCTGAGTAGCAGCTATAGTGAAATGACACAATGTGAAGGATTGAACACTGACATTTCAGTATCGCATGTCAGTCCCACACATTTGAAAGGGCTATTACACTATCATATATCTATGATCATACATAGGATCACCATGAAAGAATCATCATCACCATATTTTTATTAAAGACGAAATTAATCACATGCAATCATATGTTTTTGTCATTGCTTGTGAGTTAGTCATGATTCATACTTTTGCTTCTTTATTACAGAAATGAGATCAAAAGGGAACCTCACTTACTCAAAAGCATAAAATAATGAACAAAAAGGCCGACCTCGCTCTAGTTGACTTCCTCACAACGTAAATATAGTTAGATAAAACGCTAATTAAATTAAGTAGAGGTAATTTTATTAAAAGTGAAAAATTTATCGAAGGGACTGGAACGCTAAGGGATATTAAGTGTTAGAGAAAGGAAATTTTAACTATCGCCATATTAATTTAATAAATTAACATCCATAATTTATGTGAATTAAATAGTACAATAAGTTGAATAATAGATTAAATTAAATAAGTAAAGACATATTTATTATTTATTATATACTTTATTGTACACAACAAAAAAAACATACAGGACAAACGTTCAAATATACAAGTGTACAATGGGCGGTCTTATCGCACTAGGCAATCTCTTACAGACAACCTTTATACATATATATCCACATATCTAAATAATTAAATAAAAATATGTTATTAAGTGTTCTAACTAATGATGTTTATATGTTATTAAGTGTTCTAACTGACGATGACTTTGTACGGTTCTGAATTGAATTGGCTGAGTTAATAATTACTATGTTATAAGTTAACAATAAATGCATGTAATAAAGGTTTTATTAATTTGTTTTAACAATCTCGGGACTCTGACGATCCGGTTTATTGAAAGACGTGCCAGGAGCCGAAGCCAACTCGCAGAGGCCTTGATATGTGACACCAACCGATGATTATCCCTATATGCACTACATAAGTGCACCCAAGGACAATCCACGGTTGGTGCAGGACTATTGTTAAATATGAAGACAAATATATTGGGCTTTATGAGCTTGGCTTTTTGGCTTTGAGAGTTTTATTGTGTTGATTGTCTAGAACTATAGAATGACTATTGTCCCATGCCTGACTACTCTTAAACTACACGGCTATAAAATGGCAGGCCATTAATTGAATTGCAAACTCAATTAATGGGCATCCTACCAGCATCTTACTGGGTTAACTTCCTTACTTCAAGCACGTTTGCTCTCACGAATTTCCACTCAAACCAGCCAATTAAGGCAAGAGAGAGGTGGGAGCTCTGTTCCCCATCAGTGTTCAATCCGACCGGCCAATAAAGGCAAGCCACAGATGAGGGACAAGACTTCTTCATGGATCCGTGAGGTCGCCACTGTCCACCAGCTCGCCGCAAAGCTGTCCTGCGAATCGTATCTCTCTTAGTCAGGCCCCTCGCCCTAGGCATGTTGCATAGTAGAATCTACCGGCACAGATCTAGGGATCGCACAAGCTCCACCACGACGTCAACGTAGGGATACTGCTGTGGGGTTATTATTATGCGAGATTGTATTGTTTTGTTTGGATATGATTTTAAATATCTTCTTTTTTACTGCCTTTTTTAACTTACTTTGTAATCTATTTAATTTGCTTAGTTAATAGGTTTGTACGGGCCAAATCTTGCAAGTGGTTTTTTATACACCGCATGATATCGGCATCAAATGAAAGAGTTTGCTGAGGACAATACGAAAACGCGTGTTTTAAATTAAACATTTTTATTAAATTTCCTATTAAGATTTATTCGAATTAGCCACACAAATTATGTACCTATTTATGTATAGAGGACAACAACAGTACGAAATGAGTCAATTTTGTTTGAAAACACATAGTTATATCTACTTGTTTAACTATCTATGTTTGTATAAATACTTAAGTAATGTAGTTTCCTTTATGTGTGTCGTTTACCCTCTTAATGTAAACGTTATCCATTTTACGCCTATAAACGCGTCCTCATAAAATTCATTGAAATTTCGACGGAGCTATATCACATTCGTAAAAGTCGGGTCACGTCGTTTTTCTATAACAATTTCAAAGATTGGCGGCGCTGGAATGTGTTCTCAGTGAACTATTCAATGGCGTTCCGATGAGCTTCATAACGGTTCAAACTGATGGGATATTCGTGCTGAACTTTATTTTTGTTTCAAATTGAATCTAGTTTTTCTAGAGATGGGCAATCAACGGGGTTCAATCTCGATTATTCGGTTAAAACCCCCCTTATCTTTATGATGCCTATTAATTTTGTAGATCATAGTTATGCTGTAACCGTACTTAGTGTAACAGCTTAATATATACTTAAACGTCATAGGTATTGATAAAGTCAATTGCATATGGTAAAGGCAGCTTGCATACGGGATTGCAAGGTTTAGCATAGAAATAACCATGACTAATGGACTGAAATCGCTAACACGTAGTGAAGACGTCATGTGATCCAGGCTCCATCTTTCTGTTTGTTATTCTGCTGCAGCTATCTGAAATTTATAGGCGGTTTAAGCTTACAAGTCTATGTAAAAAACAGCCGATACTTACCTAATACATAGCCAAATATGACGTATTTACCTACATCTAAACGTGTACGGAATTGGGATGTAGCTTTGGTCGGCGTGAAACTACATTTAAGACTGTATTCTCACGTATAACCCGTCTTTTGCAAACTCCTATGGGAGCTTCCTATAAATGTATAAGCACTTTGTATCAAATTAATAAAATACCGTAAAGGAGAAATTAACTGTTTCGTAATTTGCCCGATGCTTTCAAAAACTTTTGCTCTTTGCCACGCGTTAATTAAAAATGTAAAAGACATCTTATAATACAGTCATATATTTTGCGGCTTAGAAAAGCTAAAACATTTCCAGTTTTGTTTAAATATCTACTGCAATGAAAATATTAAAAACTGTTTTAATTATATTCATCAGGGATAATGTTTTGTTTTCTAGCTTAACATGAATAATGAGAAAAATAAACGTGACTTCGAATCTAAATATATTTTTTTGGTAATAAAAACAGTTAAAATATTCAAGTCTACAGGGAATCTAACATAAACGGAGGCGGGTGACAACCGACGCCAAACGGCGACAATTTCAGACATCGTCAGCTGAAAAGTACTTCTGTGTTATCTAAAGGGCAAACAACGGTAGAATGTTTTGGCAAAACCATCTTTATTTCACGATAAAATTTTGCTCCAACATTACTTTTGTATTTTCAAAAGATTTTTAACAATCTTAACTTTTAGCGTCGTTTGCTTAGCAAATAGATTAGATAGATACATAATGGTTTCTAATCATTCATACATGGCCAACGCGCCATCTGCGCGTTGGCCATGTATGAATGAGCTAATCTCAGGAACTACTGATTATAATTGAAAAAACCTTTTTGTGTTGAATAGTAAATTTATCGAGGAAGGCTATAGGTTATATAACATCATGCTACGGCCATTAGGAACCGAGCATAAATGAAAAATGATGCAAAAGCGGGATAAATATTCCTTTTTGAGAGCTTCCAATGTGTGCGTTATATACTCGTTTTTGAAAATTAGCTTTATCCCATGGCTTCGCTCACGTGGCCTTTACCGAGAAACCATGGCATTGTTTGGAATAGATAAGTGCCTTATACAGTGTTATATAGTCGGATAAAAACTTTACAGAAAATACTCACATAACACCAACATTACCATTACTTTTCTATTTCATTTAGCATTAAATTTGTTCTCAGTTTTCAGTTCCTTCTTTTTGTATTTTTTTACTATTTAGTTTTAAGATGTGTGCTTTAGAATAAATTGCAAGACATGTTTAAGTCACAGAAAATAAGGTTTTGCACCACTACAGGAAGGAAGGACTGGGACAACTGGGATAGGCAAATTAGTTTCGTCAATTCTCAGGCAATTGAGAGGATCCCCAGTCTTCTCGTCTGACCTAAATCGATTTTTTTCGAAGGTCACCAAGACGACTCTTAACTACGCCTTTTACCCAACAACTGTTTTAATCTTAGCTAATCCATTTACTTTCTTACGTACGGTCATACACGCACGCCGAGAGTACGATACACTACCTTTAACTTTATCTGAATTATAATATATCGCTCATATCGGTACAATAAGGCACATATAAATTAAAGTTCTCTTCCACACGGCTGTCATCTAGCAACGTGATCAGAATGCAACATTAACAAATTAAGCTAATAAAGTCTATATATCAAACTGTTCGAAACTTGAAAGGGGGCATCGGGTTGATTGTGTGTGATATTAGTAATACATATTGCATCTGCATACAATCATCATAGTGCGGTAGTGTCATTACCTACCCTAAGTTTTCTGAGATTGGAATCTATAATTAGACATATACTTGTTTTTATCGTTTTTCAACACCGACTTCCGAAACGAAAGTTATTAATTCACTTTTTATTGTTCTCTTTTAGATGTTGGTATTTTTTTTTGTGAAAACTTTTCTTTATCTATGTTTTAACTGGAAAAGCTTCAAATATCTTCAGATTATCAAAGACTATTTGAGCTTTCTCAAATCTAAGTAAAGTAAATATTATACGATTACTTACCTTTAAAGCTATGATCATAACTTGTTTTTAAAAAATATTAACCACTCTTTTAGAAGCTCAAAATCTTTCGAAACCTCTCAGTAATTTAACAATTAATTAGTAAAGCATTCTAAAGAAAAAGTTGTCTAATTTTAGAACATTATTTAAATAACTCAGAACAAACTTCCAATTTTAAGGCGTTCACCGTATCAAGTATTGAGTTATGTACTTTTATAATTTTGTTTTAATGACATGTTTCACTAAAACAACATAAGTAACATGAATACGATGTGATGCCGTCAAAGTATCAAGAATAATTTATTTTCTGAAAAATATACATATTGATTATTTATTCAACATCATCATTTTAGCCTCAAGACTTCTGCTCTTGGAACTAAACCTCCAGCAGCACCACGTAGATCGGTCCTGTACATCTTGCATCCAGCTGACTTCTCTTCTACAGGTTATAAGTCCACCTTGTGGGAGCAAACACTGGGGCTTCCAACGCTTGTGTTCCATACCTAAAATCAGCCATTTAAACCTATGTTGTGTGAGAGAGGTGTAGTTAAAATCTCGAAAAGTATTACTTAACTGCCAATCTCCAAATGAGGCTGTAAAAGCGTCATGAGAAAAGCTTTAAAAGTAAATTATTACATGTGTATTTTAGGTAATACTCCGGGAATGGCGACAAATACTGAAACGATAAGTGCACTTTCATAATCGAGTCGCTTGCCAAAAATTATCTGCCTCCAACATTCAATAAAGTAAGTATTTATCTTGGAAACGGCTCTAAGTGAGAATAAACGTCAATTTTGAAGGCCATACTTTTTACATCGGTAGGATAACCTACTAATGTAAAAATTATGGCCTTCAAAATTTGATTTTCTTAGAAGAGACTTCATCATTTCAACATTGATGTTGCTAAAAAATAGCTGTGGTCGTATCATTGTCACGCAGAAGAAGATAATCTAAATATAACATGGCAATAGACAGCTATAAATATTTATTCACTGTATGCAAAAGGGGTTGGTAGACTTATATACCTAAATCATAATTAGATTTATTACAAATCTGAGTATTCACGTATGCTATTCCTTAAACACCACATGCATTCCGAAAATTCATTCATGCATTTATTGGACGGTAACGAAATATGAAATATAATGTTACTAAACCCAGGTATGAATGTATAATTCTCAAAAATCTCAAATCTGATAGATAGATAAATCATTGAAGAGGACAGTAATAAATAATAAAGATTTTTTAAAGTAAAATTTTATCATCACGAAAATATTCTATAAATATAAATTAGATTAAATTCAAGATAACATTAAATCACAATGAATTCTATAAATTTAAAACTAAGAACACATGGAGAACCTCGAAGAATAGACATCAATTTACTAACGACTATTATAAAATGAAGCCAAATCTTTGTCAATAAAAGAAGAATTCTTTCATGGCACGAACGTTCCAATTTCATTAAGTCCTTTCTTAATCTCTGTACGAGCAGATCTGCATTATAGTGAGAAAATAAAAGTTTATGTAAGTTTTATTCATTTCAGTGGCAGCTTCTTCGGTTATTGAAACTTCTTTTGTTGGATCTCCACTATGCATTAAAATTAAACCGATGCTGCAAAAGTTCACATTCATAGATAGAATGTTTTAAAAAGAAAACTCAAACTATAATCGTGACAATATAAGAATTCCAATGACGTTTCTCATTTTACATGTCGCGATAACTTTGTATGAACGTCTACGAAAAATAAAATTCATAAACCTAATTAATCACTATGTTGCTCATTCACTCTAATGACGAGCATCATTCGTAAGCATCAAGTTTAACTTATCTAATGCACTTTTATAGCAGTCAAAACCGACTTCTTAGATTGTCACGATATTATAATGCATTACATTTTGGTAAGAGTAACATTTTCCAAGAAAAGTCTTATTCAAACGCAAAGCGCGTTATATTTAAATTTTCTGTCAGTCCTCTTACAAAAATTTTGATTGGTCACATTAAATCACGAAAACCTAATCGAACTACACGTAAGTACCTTATTTATGCCCGACTAATCATTAGCTTGAATGAATAATCATCTTTCATCAATTACGATTGTCCATAAATAAAGCAAAGTTTTAAATATTAATTTCATCAACGGACACATAGTTAAACAAACTGTCATGTTTGTAAAATTTATGTTACAGTTAGTATTCCTGTTAGATGCGTTCGTGCACAGCATCCGTACCCGAGTATTAGCGGGGCTCTCAAAACGTATCGGAGATTTACAACCTTGTGGCTGTTGCAAAACAATTACACATTTTCGGAATAAAACTCTGTGAAACTACTCTGCAAATTGAAACACAACTTATTGCCCCTTCCTGTCGTATTTAAAACGGAATGTAATTTATTTGTGATTTTATTTGCAAGATTCCTAAAGTTCAGTTTAGCGTGTTTATAGCTGTATTTATTTATGTAGTAGTTTCAGGTAAACATTTGCCTGGAATTAGTAAAATGTAACTTAGTTCCCCGCATTGCCCACAACTGAATAGCTCTTACAAAATAAGGGTGGCGTCGTGCAGTTTCCATCTGGTTTAAAAGCAGTATTCCTGTATTCACTCGGCGTGACCGCACTATCTAGTAAGTCCATTATATTTAAACTTTTGTATTTTCCTCAATGCATGCACCACCTACAAGTTTTTTTTGTTTACTGAAATTAATTCATATTTCTCAATCATACGTAACAAATTGGGTAGGCTGATGTATTTATATAAATACGATGATGATGTATATATATGACAGTATACAACAAAATATCAGCATGCTTTTTTGTATACTGCAATGAAATATTTAAATATTTCCATTGAACATTTTTAGTTTAAAAATACCGTTGCATTTTATCAACAGATTTCCCTTAACTGCCCTTAACTACAGGTGAAAAGATGGCAGAATGTTACAATATTAAAATCTGTCAATTAACTGGGTACAAACAGAATAAAATATTTCAATTTACTGTTAAATTAATTTAAAAACGTATCGTGTTGCTTAAGATGCTAAAGATTCGTTATATTCGAATTACTAAATTGACAGCGGTTTCATTATGATACCCATAATGACATCGGGTTGCATTATGCGAATCGTCATAAATTCTAAAACACAAGCAAAGACATTCTGAACATACAGCCAGGTACCTAGAATATTACCTCGAAATCGAGACAATGTAAATGATGTTTTTAAAAATGGAACAAGTTTAGAACAAAAGTTATTAAGTATTTGGATGTTGCGGCTACAAGATCTTTGCCTTATACCTAATAAAGAATAAATTTAAAAAAAAATTGAACGCGCGAAAAAAATTTGGAGTGAAATTTTATTTCAAATTTTATTAAAATGTCTTCAACATCAAGTGAAAAGTGTGAAAATACTCCACCAGATATAACAAATAGAGCAGTTGCGGCTACAAATAATTTACTACCAGAAAAATCAAGACATGTAAGAGAAATGAAATACTTAAACACACTTCCTGAAATAATTATTTATCTATATCTGTGTTTTATTCCTTCCTTCGTAGATAAAATCTTGTATGCAACTGTACGTTATTGGTCTTTTAATTACTCGTACCCACCTATTTCGGTACGCGCTACGCTTGTACCGAAAAATGGCACTCGTATTAAAAGACCGTCCATAACGTAACAGTTGCATAAATAGCTATTATCGCATACTTTATAGGTAAAACGTGATTCAATTAATAAATAATAAAAGAAAATCTACTTTAATTTTTCTTGTTTATAAAACGTGAATAGAATCTCTTTCTGATTCTAATTCGGATTCTGCATTGTCTGTTTGTTATTGCTATACTTGGGTCGCTTTAACCCTCGTAAATGTATCTAATTGGTTAGCAAATCATTTAGCTATTAAGTACTCGTATGTATGTTAAAGAATAAAGCCATAATCTCGGTATCACACCTGTCAGACAAAATACGTAAGTAAGCAAAGTTACCGAGAGCTGTAAACTTTTGTATAAGTTTAAAGCTCTCGGTAACTTTGCTTCCTCGTGTAAATCGAACGTTTGAAACCAGTAACACGTAATCCGAGCTGGTACTTAAAAACGTTTAGAAATAGTGCACAGTGTGATAACAATAGCACCTAAAAGCAGCAAGCTCTCGGCTACAGGTAACAAATGGGATTAAACTTTAGCTGGATTTCGGTAAATGCGCCGAAATCTTTTTGGAGATCTGAGAACATTCTTCAGTCTGTAGGTTTAATACCGACTTGTCCTTTACTGCAATATTGATTCCAAACTACCTCGTTAGTGTTCGCAAACGCTACTGCTGAGCATGAGATCCAGGGTTTTTCTACTGAAATTTCCGTAGCGGCCTGGAGTCTGAATTTGGGCCCTGTTGTATGACAACAGCTCGCCCCCTAAGAAATAATATAATAATAAAATCGTTTATTTCTTCTCACAAAACAGACATTAAAAATTACTTAGGTATAAAAATTCAGGTACATATGTTCTGAGTCTAGAATGTATGAGGAGCTGGTGTCTGAGTTAGGCATAAGAATGCCTATATAACAAATCACCAGGGAGCTGCAGGGGGCAGGGGGAAATGGGGCTTAAACATAATTAGCGAAATGTGGGCGTACTATAAGTGCATTAACCCTTTGGATAATAAATGCGTGATGTTATTGATTATATTCTAACTTAATATTTTGCCTTCAGAAAGTTTGAGTTAGAACTTCAAAACTAACTTTTTAAGTTTTAATATGGAAACCAGATCAACACTTTACGATGGGCTGGGGCATTGTCTCATCCGTACGGGTTGGAGTGTGGGGTGAGGCAGGGTGGGTTGAGCTCACCTACGCTCTTCAATCTGTATGTGAACGAACTCATTGGCGAGCTCAGCAGTACCAGAGTTAGATGTTACGTAGACGGCATCTGTGTTAATAATATCAGTTAAGCGGACGACATGGTGCTGCTGAGTGCGTCAATCTGTGGATTGAGAAAATTGGTTGCCCAGTGTGAGGCGTATGCTGGGTTACATGGCCTTGCATATAACATCAAGAAGTCGGTGATCATGGTCTTTGAGGCCGGGGGTAAGAGCCCTAATAAGGTGCTACCTGTTTTACTGTATGGCATGCCTTTATAAAGAGTCCATGAGTTTAAATATCTAGGTATATTAACCCCCAATCTCAAAGATGATGACGACATTGGACGGGAGCGGAGAGCGTTGCCGGTTAGAGCGAACATGCTGGCTCGCAGGTTTGCACGATGCTCACTTTCAGTCAAAATAACGCTCTTTCGAACCAACTGTACGTCCTTTTACCCGAGCAGCCTGTGGGCTAGATATACGCAAAGACCGTACTACTCTCTCCGCGTTCAGTACAATAATGCGTTTAGGATGCTGGTGGGGCTGCCTAGCTTCTGTAGTGCGTCGGGGATGTTTGCGGATGATGATGTTTATTTTTGTCTACACAACCATGGGCAAAAGGTGCGCATTCATGTTGCGCAGGGTGTTGCCATGGGTTGTCGCAACGGTGATCCACTGTTATTTATTGTTTTGTTATTGTAGTGTCAGTTTGATAATATCTGTGTTACTAACATAGTTGTAAGTTTTATTAACCATCTTTTGAGTCATGGATACTCGAATAAAGAGAAATTCTGAAACTGATGTTTTGATCCTCTTGACGTGTCATGGGTGTGTTTAGTGATGGTTGTTCGATCTTTACAACAAAAGGATCTGACAGCTTTATTAATATATTGGGTTTACATACGAATATTTCATGATTTTTTTTTGCAGCGAAACATTAATAGTTCCATTTTATGTTTATTTTATTTTATGTTTGTGTTTGGAGTGTTTGCAATATATGTCAACTTAGCTGAATTTATATTGCCGTGTGCAAACACTTTTCCTGGAGTGCCAAAACTAATTTGTGTTAATTTATATTTGTGAATATTTTACGGGATCAGAGTGTTTTCCTTTCAAATATTAATGTGTGCCGTTTGTCGCTGCAAGAACATACGTTTAAATATAAATAAGTAATGAAGTAGAAGTTATAATGTATCCGACGTGATATGAATTATTTTCAAATATAAATGTGTGCCGTTTGTCGCTGCAAGAACATACGTTTAAATATAAATAAGTAATGAAGTAGAAGTTATTATGTACCCGACGTGATATGAATTATTATTTTGGGCAGATGTTTCATACCGAATAATGATCTGCAAGTACCTTCTTTAAAAGATTTAATAATATATATACTCAGATTTTGACTCACTAAGTACCTGTGCTACCTTGAGGCCGCGTTTCCACTGACGCGGAGCTGTGCGGAGAGGAGCGGTGAAGAGCGGTGAAAAGTGGTCAGTGTTTCCACTGAAGCGGAGCTGGGCGGAGAGGAGCGGTGAAGCGGAGCGGAGTGGAATGGAGCGGAGCGGTGCATACTTTTGGAATCGCGCATTTTTGCGCTTAGTTACACTCATCATCATCATCAGCCTATAGCAGTCCACTGCTGGACATAGGCCTCTCCAATTGCACGCCATTTGCTTCGATTTTCGGCAACTCTTAGCCAGCTGCTACCAGCCACCCAGCGAAGATCGTCACTCCACCTAGCCTGAGGGCGTCCCACCTTACGTTTAATAATTCGCGGTCTCCACTCAAGAACACGTCTACCCCAACAGTCATCGGTTCTACGACTTATATGGCCGGCCCAATGCCACTTCAGCTTACTTATTCTGTGAGCTATGTCGACAACTTTGGTTTTCTGCCGGATCACCTCGTTTCGGATTCGATCCCTTAGAGAGACTCCGAGCATAGCCCTTTCCATAGCTCGCTGAGCAACTTTGAACCGATGAACCAGCCGTATTGTGAGTGTCCACGTCTCAGCGCCGTAAGTCATAACAGGTAGGACGCACTGGTTGAAGACTTTGGTCTTTAGGCTCTGTGGGATACGTAACGAGAAGACTCGACGAAGTTTCCCAAACGCCGCCCAGCCCAGCTGTATTATTCTTCTATTAGCCTCCTTCTCAAAGTTGTTCTTACCAGACTGCAGAGTTTGCCCGAGGTAAACGTATTCTCGAACAACTTTGAGAGCACCGCCATTGACCACAATCGGTCCCGGAGTGACGTGTGAATTGAACATAACCTCGGTTTTGGCCAAGTTCTTCCGGAGCCCGATGCGTGCAGAAGAACCAGCTAAGCCGTTCAGCATCAGCTGCAAGTCATGCAGTGACTCTGCTATTACGACGATGTCATCCGCGAATCGCAGGTGTGAGATGTACTTGCCGTTTATATTAATGCCGCGTCCTTCCCAGTCCAGCGTCTTTAACATATCCTCCACCGCGTTGCTAAACAATTTTGGGGAAATAACGTCCCCTTGTCTAACCCCTCGACGCAGTGAGATATGCTTAGTTTGCCGGTCCTAACTTTGGACGATCATTGTGGCGTTTGCATAAAGACATTTCAGCACTTGGATGTATCGCCAGTCCACTTGGCACCGCTGCATAGACTCCAAAACAGACCAGGTTTCGATAGAGTCAAAAGCCTTCTCATAGTCCACAAAAGCAAAATACAGGGGCCGATTATATTCTTCGGACTTCTGTATAATTTGCCGCACTGTGTGGATGTGGTCTATGGTGCTGTATCCACCTCGGAACCAGGCCGGCTCCGGTGGTTGAAACTCGTCGAATCTTCGCGCTAGACGATTCGTGACGACTCTCGAAAACAACTTATATACGTGGCTAAGAAGTGAAATGGGTCTATAATTCTTCAAAAGGGTCTTGTCACCCTTTTTGAAGAACAGAATGACCACGCTCCTTTGCCACGCTTCTGGAGTTGTCCCAGAGAACAGGACAGAATTGAAGAGCTCCCCAAGCTCCTTCAGTACCGGTCGTCCTCCCGCTTTCAGTAGCTCGGTAGTTATCCCGTCCTCGCCCGGGGCTTTTCCATTTTTAAGCTGTTTGAGAACCGCCTCGATTTCGTCTTGGCTTATCTCAGGCAGGTCTTCTGTGAAATGGCGGGTTAAGGTGGCTCTAGAACCCAAATTTTCGGGATCAGGCCGAGATGCATGCGTTGCGTACAATTGGCCGTAGAAGTTTTGAACTTCCGAATGAATCTCCGGCTTCGAAATGACGATATTCCCATTAGATGTAGTCAACTTCGTCAGATGGCTTCTCCCAAGTGACTGGACAAACACTTTCGACCCCCGGTTTTGCTCAATCGCTTTCTCTATAGAGAGCATGTTGGCTCGTCGGAGGTCGCGTCGTACCATTTTCCTTATATGTTTATTGAGTGCCCGCTGTTCTGACGAAGTGACCGGTGGATTTTCACGTCGTTCCATCATAAGCTTCAGAGTTCGCTCCGAAAGTTTGGACTTCCTGCCCGTACGCCGCATCTTACAAAATCTCGCACCTTCCTCCCTGAGGATTTCCACCATTTGTTCGAGCGCCTGGTCAATGTTATTTGCGGTTTCCACGGCAGCAGAACGGTTCTCCAGGTCTGACTGGAACGCTTCAGATCCCAACATTGTTTGGAGCATATTGGGACGGAGCCTAGACTTCATCAAACGAGTTCTCTCAAGCTTGCAATTGATATTCAGGGAGCCTCGAACAAGTCTGTGATCGCTGCCGGTATTAAACCTCGGTATTGATCACTGAGACATCCCTAAATATGTGCTTTTTATCTGTTATGATGAAGTCTATCTCATTTTTGGTCACGTTGTCGGGGCTTCGCCATGTCCACTTCCTTTGTGGCTGTTTCTTAAAGAAGGAATTCATTACGAAAAGACCCTCTCTTTCTAGGAAGTTGACAAGCATTTCCCCCTTATGATTCCTGCTACCAAACCCGTAGGATCCTACTACCGAATCACTGCAATTCTGTACTCCCACTTTGGCGTTAAAATCCCCCATGTGCTGCATCCGCTGTAGTGGGTCTTAGTGGTGGAATGCAAGGCCTTGCAAATGTCCTCAAACATTTCCTCCACTTCGTCGTCCGAGTGTGCCGAGGTCGGTGCGTAAACCTGTACAACCTTGAGGCTATTCCTCTCGGTTAGCTTAATTATGAGGTACGCTACCCGGTTCGAGACACTGGAAACCTCCACAACGTTGTCACAGATGGACTTGTTTACCAGGAACCCGACGCCACCTTGGGATAGCTGGTCTCCCTCTCGGTAATACATAAGGTGGCCTGATTTGAGTGTCATTATATCCTCCCCCTCTCTTCGGACTTCACTCAGCCCTAGAACGTGCCACCTTATACTCTCGAGTTCATCCTCAAGCTGCACGGGGTGTTCATCAAGCCGTAACGTGCGTCCATTATACGTCGCCAAGGTCAGTTGGGTTCGGTGGCCATCCGAATGCCCTGCCGTCTCCGTGACCGCCGCCATAATCAGGTATACAGCAGGGCGGCCGGGAACTGGGGGCCGTGGTTGATTTTGACTTGTCATATTGGAGGGTTTGCCCATAATCGCCACGCTGGGCATGCAGGTTGGCGATCGCAGATCGCAGCTTTTTCGCACTGGTGACGCTGCTGCCCATCACCAGTCTGTACCACTTAGCTGCGAAAATTTGTTAAAATGGTTATACCACCATTTATCGGTTGTCGTCAGAGCCTCGTTTGTTATTTAGCAGGATGTACCGCGAGCAGGTGAGGTTGATTTGGGGCACTTAGATCGTGAATGTACCCCCTTACATCCCTACACTCAATCTCTCAGAAAGACCATACACGTCATGTTGTCGTTTAAAAAGAAAAAAGGAATCATTTTGTATCTTTCTCTACTTGAACGAATCAGATGAAGTAGCATTGACTGTTGCGACTTTTTTGGATTCGAAGAGAAAAAGTAGATTCTGGATTCGACAACATATAAAGTGCCATTCTGTGCATGGAGAATTTCACCGCCCCGCTGTCTTCCGCACAGCACCGCCCCGCTGTCCTCCGCACAGTACCGCCCCGTTGTCCTCCGCTCTGCACCCCAATGCTCGTTGTCCTCCGCACTGCATCGCCTCGCTGTATTTTTATTATGAATATCCGCTCAGCTCTGCTCCACCCCGCTCGTGCTGTTTCCATTGAAGTGGAGCGGAGATTTCGAGCATAGTGATTGGTCAATTCGTGCAACGCTAAGCTCCTCTCCGCCCCGCTCCGCGTCAGTGGAAACCCGGCCTAAGGCTGCGGTTCCATTGAGGCGGAGCGGAGCAGAGCGGAGAAGAGCTGTGCCGCGATTCACCAATCACATGCCTTGAAATGCACATCTCTTCTCCACTCCGCTTCAAAGGAAACAGCATTGGCGGCTCCGCACAGCTCCACTTCGCCTCAGTGGAACCGCAGCCTAAGATACCAAACATAATTCTATCAAGGCTTTGAAAACTGGGTCTCTTATTTTTTTTTTGTGAAATTCAAAGTCGTTTTCAGTAATGCGGATTTGTCCAATTACCTCATAAGTTTAAGTCGTAGTAGTCCTCATAAGTTGCAGGAATACATCACGACCTTTTTTTTATATTTGTAATGGGTTTGCTCTTGACTCTAGTCTAGGTCAGAGTTGACAGAGACAAAGTCGACGATGGAGTGAGCTTACCCAGAAAAATCCTGTTCTCTCTAACTTTGAAGAGATTCGGGTTGTATGCGTTCTGGAATACAGACGCAGGCAGTGAGTTCCACTCTTTTGCTCTGCGCATTATGAAGGATGTTGGTGCGAATTGGTGGAATGGCAACTAAACTTTAACTTAGAGAGAGAATTAAATAAGACATCACCAGCTAGGCTTGCGGAATGTAATTAAAAGAAGTAATTATACAATGTTTTGTTATCATGATTCATTTCCTTATGTGTTTAAGGTGGAAACGGTAGTTAGGTAATTAGTTTAATTTTTATTTTAAAATAGCGCTATTTCTTAATATCAGGACGCAATTAAGATTTGTACCCGGTTAATAGCAATAGCTGGAATATGTTATTAAGTATATTATGAGATCAAGGTGGCTACACTTGCGGGAGGCCTATATCCAGCAGTAGACGTCTTTCGGCTGAATTGATGATGAATGGCAATGGACTTGTCCTTGCACATGGAACTTCGAAATCATTGACTTTTTTATATTTGGTAGTCTCGCGTATGACCACTATCTCGCCTGATGTTAAGCGATGATGTGGTCGATGGTGAAGCACGCTTGCCTTGTCTGGCAGGGTACACCTAAGCTGTACGCTCAATGAAAGTATTCGCAAAGTGCTTTGTGATTATGGGTGGCATGTCCACCAGGTACCGATGGTGCATTGCCTTATGTCTGTAGTCCGATGATGGAAAGGGCTAGGCCTAGGTTAGGGACCCTAGGGAATATGGAATTACTTATAGGGATATCCCTGCCTCTAATCACTAGGTCCATGATATATAAATCTGCAGAGTAACAACAATAAAATACCATTTTTTACAACTTTTGTGGTGCCAAACAGACAGTGTGACACTTTTGTTGTACGATGCAATTCCACTTTAATTGCGATACATATTGTAAAGTTAATGGACTCGCTATAAGCATACAGCTTTCACGCGGTCTATCCCACCATGATACCACCGGTTCTGTGTATTTTTATAAATGTTATAATATTTTTATAAATTGAAATAATTTTCAAAATCGGATCAGAACTGCGCGAGATTACCTTTTACAAACATATTTATAAACTACCAAAATTATGTGAATTCTTCTTTATTATATTAGTTTTAATTGTATAATTTTATTTCTAAAAGAAGCGATCCAAAGATCAGCATAAAACCAAGTTGTCAAAAATTCTACATATTTATCAACAAAATTAAAAACACTGCAAGTACTAACCCAACAAGTGTCAAATGTATCAATCACAGTTCCTTCTTTTTAAATTATTAGTAAAATATACCTGTTCTTTCATGTAACTTTAGACGTTGGCAGAATAGTCGACATCGGCTTTGCTTGCCATATAAAAATATAGAATAGAATAGAAAAACACTGGAAGAAAATTCTCACATCATTACGCTTAAAAAACTAGCTTCTTTTCGTCCATATTTCACATTCCAAGTCGTTCTTTGATTAATTACATCGAGATCTCTTGAACTCCAGCCATTTTTTGTGCGGATTTACTAATTCATTGTTTACTGATGTGTCGTATAATCAAACCGTTAGCGATTGTTTGTCGCCGATAACCTGAAATTAATCGTCTTCTATTTCAAATTTGTATTCCTTTGACTGATATTTCAATCAAATTTAAGTTTCGAAGTAAACCCTGCGGGTCTTTCTACCTCGGGGTCAACTCCTCGGCTGCCGCGACGTCACCAGCTTCGCGTTAAGCCAAGATAGTACTTAGCCCTCCTACCTACACAAGACAGAAAATTAAGGGCCGTTGTAACCCGCGACCAAATATAAATAAATTTGTTTAAGGTGTCGGTGAGTTTGATTTCGTACCAATACAACTCCCACATTTAATAAATTTGAAGTAACTCGTTACTTAGGGTGGCTATTAAATAGGTAGATAACATAACAGCACGACTGTATTCCACAAAGGGTTAAGCAGAGGTGAAACTATTTATAGTATACCTACATTACACCCCATGTAATAGGGGTTGAGCAAGCTTATTGCCATAAACCGGACAAAAGTCTAGAGCGCAGACTTCTACAAAAAAAAACCAGTGAAAGTCTTTATTTGATAGAACTTTTATTACCTAGCTATGATATTTTCTTAACTATCTATTTAATATGAAAAGCAAAAATATAAAAACCATGAAGCTACCTAATACGTCCAACTTGTTACTAGGTCAACTAAATGACTTGTGTCAAATAAACTAGATCCTCGTTTCAGTTTCTACCTACTTTATATAAAAATGAGTACCCCATATTCATAAATTCGATATACTAATCGGTGAGTAAGCTCATACGACAGGTGTCGGAAATGATAGAGTGGTTTATTCATAGCTCAACCCACGCAACTTTCCTTACCGGTACGATTAAAATATACATTACTCGTTTTATAAAATACTAGCTCTTTCCCGTGGCTTCGCCGCTGTCATCTATCCCTCGTGAACCATGCATTTATTTGGAGTTTATATTAGCCTAAGAAGTGTCCTACCGCTAATCCCAAGTCATGTTCACCAACCCGAATCCACCTGGAATGATCAAATTCACAGTTAGATATTTCCGAAGTTACGGCAACTGAGTTGAGTGGAGGTTCTTCAAACTGATTTGGTAAATGGATCTTAATGACAGTATAGCTTTCAACCAGTGAAAGATTTTTCGTAGTACCTACTTCAAGAGATTACCTCCGACAAACTAACAAACACTGCATGATCTAATTCCGCCTAGCCGTTTCCATCATCGAACTACAAGACGCACGGCAATGTGCCATCGGTACCTGGTGAACATCCCACCAATACACACTAAAGATCACTAAACGTTTTGGGAATACTTTTATTATGCGTACAGTTAAGGAGTAGAATTCCCTGCCGGAGTCTGTATTGCCTGATAGCTACAATCTAGAGGTCTTCAAGTCAAGAATCAGGTGAGATAGTGGTCAAGCGCAAGCTTATATAAAAAAACAAACAAAAAAATTTACCTCTTTAAAATACATGTATACACTATGTATATTTAATACAAAACATAATAAAATATTTCAAATCACGTAAATAATTCTTATCGCGTCGGAACGTAAAACGTCGAAACGTGTTTTTGCCATAAAATTGTTGCCAACGTTAGCTTTTCGCATATTTTTTGCAAATCAAGGTACAAACTCAATTCCCTCGTAAAATCATATTCCAACTTATTTGTGTAGCTAAACCAGTTAACCTTATTTCAGCATTGTAAGCCACAATACGTTACGGACCCGCTTTATTAAAATAGCAAACTTAAAATAATTATTCGCAAATATGAAATATCAAATAAACTCTAAATTATCTGATGTAGGTAAATATTGAAGTTCATGTAAAATGATACTGAATTGAACAAATGTTTGCTGAAATTATGGAATGGTGTAAAGTCCAATTAGTTGTGTATTTTAGATGATATTTTATAAAGGTCCACATTTTTAATCCCTGACGGAAAAAGAGGGGTTATAAGTTTAACGTTTGTACCTGTGTGTTTGTGTATCTGTCTGTGGCAAAATAGCTCCTTAACGGATGAACCAATATTGATTTAGTTTTTTGGTTGTTTGAAAGGTTACTTATTGTGAGTGTTCTTAGCTATGATTGAAAGGGGAGCTTAGGAGTTCGGGCCTAACTAATAACAGCCGCACGGGTAGACCTTCAAGATTAAGCAACGCTTGATGAGTACAGTCCGTGGATGGGTGAACATTTCAACATACTGAGTTACCTCCGTGCCTTGGAAAGCACGCTAAGCCGTACAACACTGGTACTCAGCTGAATCCGGTTAGACTGGAAGCCAACCCCAATATAGTTGGGAAAAGGCTAGGCAGATTGATTGATCTTTGCTATGCTTGATGAAAATGGGTTGTGCCATTTAAACGTTAAGGGCGTTTCTCTGTTTGAAACGGGGTATTTTCGCAAGATATCGTTTCATAATTGCGTGTTCGATAGATTGTCGATCGAAGCGTGTCTAACACTAGTTAAGTTATGAAGTTAAAAAAGCATGAAATAAAAATATGTCGGGGGTTTTTTTTTTAATTTTACTTATAGACTATAAAATAGACAATATTTGTTTGAGTAGGTCTATCAATCTGCATTGTCTTTTCCCAAATAATAATATTATGTTGGGGTCGGCTTTCAGTCTAACCGTGTGAGTAGGAATTTTCTATTTAAAATATAGAGTACATTATATTCATGCATTCATAATCAAGTGGGTAAGTTTTGAGCACCTGAATCGAATCATAACAAAAGTTCACTGACACCTGAAACTTCGGTTACGGAAATGAGTTCGCTGGGGATCGGTTTTTCAGAATGGCCTGGAAAGATTGCCTATGGAAGATAAATAAAAATATCTATATTATGTTAATAAAGTAAAATACTACTTTTCTCTCTTGACTCTTACAAGCCCTAATAAAAAAATTCCTTCCATTTGACAAATTATCGAGTAGGCGGACAATGTTTTCATAGCTACCCATATTTTTTATGAATTTCAAAATATATATAACGTCCGAGACTGCGAAGGTTTTACTCAATTATGTTCGACCAATTTGGTCTGAACCTATACAAATATTAAGTAATCCCATGCAGGCTGGGCCTCGCGACCTGCAACCCCAGCCCAACTTTCAGCCTAACATGATTTACAAGCTGAGGTGTAGTAGTACTACCTATAGTATAAGGTCTATGACCCTATCCATATGAATGTATCTTCTATTAATATATTAACACACTTATACTCTTGCAGTCAGTAATTAAAGGTAATCGCTTGAGAACAGTTGTTTCAATAACACTACATCCCCACATGGCGACCCTTGCCATTTTTGGGGCGCGTGACGCGTTTTCTATCTCGGCGTAGTGTTACGGCTCCAAAGCAAAGTAAATAAATTGAACTTTTTGTAATAAATTGGCGTGGAAATATTAGGGGATAATGGAACTTTCGTAATTAAAATGAATCAAGTACATTTAAAAAGTTAATTTAACGTCCGGAAATCAGTGAAAATGTGTCGTTCCAACGTAGAAAAGGAGACGGTCTTCGTGAACCAGAATTCTGCTGGGTCCAATAATGCACACGTTGAAGAATTGAAGGCACATATTTCGACGATCAGTATTATCCTCATAGTAATTTGCGTTTTACTGGGTCTTGGCATTATATATTTTGCGTGGAAGCAGTACAGGAATTGCCACCATTCCTGGATCAGGGACCAGATTTTGCAGAACAGCCTGCGACGATCGTTCAACCGTTCCAGAGCAATTCGCGGAGAAGAGCAAGTAAATCTTCCAATGACGTAGAAGTCGGAGTATTCATCGTACTCATCTGGCAGCTGTGCGGTATCATTTATTTTAGTGAAGTGCATACTAAGTGCGTATCAAGTGCGTTGTGCGTATTATAGTGCGTAAAATGAAAACGCGAATCATCATATAAATCAAGAGACAATAAAATGATAATAGACATTAAGAATTAAAATAATGAACTCTAAGATAAATTAGCAGTTTAAGTTTGTTTTGAGTGATCGTATATCATCATGTATCATCTTACACGCTGTGTTCCCTACTACAGTAATTCACTGTGAGAATCGGGTATGTATTAAATGGTTTAATTAATATAGATTACTTTTGCATGAGGGAATGGAAGATGAATTGTTACATTGCTTAAATGATCTTGTATCAATAAGGAAATATTTAATTAAAAAAGGAAAAACACGATTTAAGGGTAATGTTATTAAGAATAAATTATGTGAGGTTGAAACAATTTATGAGAAAAGTAAAGGATTAATAAAGCTATTATCTACAAAACCAGGAGTAAAATCAGAATTGTTAAAATCATTATCAGTTACGAAAAACGAAATAGAATCGTGTTATTCGCAAATTAATGTTTTGTGCACTGTAATTGAATCAGACTGTAATAGTGACAGTGATATTTCTGAAGCAAGTCCAAATTCAGAATCAATCATGGAGTTCGATTTAAAAACGGCATGTAGTTTGATTCCTGTAATGACCAATAACGAAAATAATATCAGAAGTATCATTGACTCTATAGAAATGTACGCAGACATGTTGTCGGAAGCGGGGAAAAAATTACTAATGGCATTCGTTTTGAAAAGTAGATTATTAGAAAATGCTAAATTACGTATAACCAATAATTACACATCTGTGAACGATTTTGTCAGAGATTTACGTGTTGCACTTTTACCTAAAAAATCGTTTACTGCAATACAATCACGATTACAAAACGCAACGCAAGGTTGGCGTACAATTGATCAGTTTGGAACAGAATTAGAAAAGTTATTTACTAATCTGACCATATCGCAAGCAAATGGTAATTCTGATAGTTATTCCGTACTCAAGCCCATAAACGAAAAATTGGCAATTAAGCGATTCGCAGATGGATTGAAGGATTCGAGACTAAGTACGATTATTGCTGCACGTAACTATGACAGTTTAAAGGACGCGATCCAGGCAGCGAAAGACGAAGAGTTGACATCGGCATCGACTTCGACCAACGAAAATGTCATGCAGTTTTCACACCGCGGAAGAGGTAAGTTTCATAACAATAACACTACATCCCCACACATTTATTCATTACAAAAACACTGAACTTTACACAGTAGGCTCTCTTTTGTTCTTATACCAAACTCATTAGAGCATGTAGGCAACTTAATAATAAATCACCTAGCTACCTTTTATAGGTCATGTTTTTAACGAATTATGAGCTGATGAAGTACCTTTTACAAACAGCAAAGACAAACAGATTTAATAGGCAGCCAAGTAAATCTAGTAGCAAGTCAGCGTTCCGTGGAAAAAAAAGATAATTAAAAGGCAATAAAAACAGTCATTGATTTCTTGATATAGCCATCAATATGTACGTTAAAATGTAATGGTGATGTATCGGAATAATACGTAACTAAGTCAAGTAGGATCCACACCCAATCGAAATTTAGACATTACAAGTTTTATTCCGAACCTAGACCACACTCCGACCAAGTCTTAAGGCATACAAAAACTCGTAAATAAAGCATAAGCTTTTTATAACCTAATTAATGAAGAATAATTACGTTACGTATCTTGTTACAAAGTTCATCTAAACTTAACACGATGTATAGTATAGCGTTAACTAAGGTATTGTAACACCGTGCAATATTAAATTAGGTAAGCAAGGCGGCGGAATTGCCTCCCCGCAATGTTAATACATTATGCTAAGTTTTTACTAGCATACTATATTGAAAACTTGCAGATTTAAGTCGTAATAATACACGAACTGTGCAAAGGATTTATGCAAAACAGTTTCTGAAGCAAAACAAAGGAACGGATTTTTTTCTCTTTTGTGTCGAGATATTTGTGAAAAGAACTCTTTTTTTCATAAGTGAGTGC